>JABTXL010006268.1:14927764-14994638 GCA_025134845.1 Neodon shergylaensis
TCTCTCTCTCTCTCTCTCTCTCTCTCTCTCTCTCTCTCTCTCTCTCTTTTGCTCAATGTTTCCCAGGTGCAATCACTTGGGCTCTCTCATATCCCTTCCCCAAAGCCTTTAAAAAACTAAAACTTATATTGTTAAAAGTGTTAAAACCTATAGATGTTTTTATGTGTGTATATATATGCACAAATATTTAAATACAGCCTTGAATCTTTTTCTGTTTTTCTTTTTTGTATGTCTATCCTTTCATTTAAATTAATACTTGGAAGCTTTTTTGTCATACTAACCTTTACAGCTTCCTTCTTGGGAAATGTACTTCAATTAACTTTTTATTGTCACTTTAGAAATTTTCCTAATCTGTAAATCATGTTTAGCTTTTACAACCAGCTCCACCATTACATAATTTCTGTTTTCTATAATCTTATTATAGAAGTTAAAAGAAAGAATAAGATATTCTTTATACTGTCTTTCATTTAAAGGTTTTTATGCCAAATATATGTGCACAACATTTTAACGATCTGTGTGAAATAAAAGTCATTTTATATGCATGCAGTAGAACCATGGTGTTTTAACTGCAATGTGGTGGTAGTTGCTACAGTTTCCTTACTGTGTTCTTTAATTTTATCTCAAAACTTGATATCAGGGACTTTATAGTACATTTTGTCACCAATGATCTGAAAATGATCATGAATATCCCTGAGCCTTACTCATCCCCTGGGAGTATTGACAATCATGATTAACCATTACAATCTGTACTAATGCTATTTTCCATTTATGTTCATACCCATGGCCTTTTTATATCAATACTCATTATGTATTATTTATTCTTTGACTGTTGACCTCATAATTTTCTGAATGTCCTTAGATATTACATTACTAATTCTCAAACCTAAGTATACAAAACTCATTCTATGTTTCTCTAAATTTTAGGCTGTGCCCAAAACTTAATAAATCTTAGTTATATTTTCAATTGTTTTTTTTTTCTCAAAATTTCCATTAATGGAGTGTGATAAATTGCAGGAGAATGAATAAACAATTGAAAATTTTCTATTCGAATATTTTGCCTCATTATAAGCACTAAACCATAGACTAGATATTGATTTAAATATTAATCACACATTTCTCATTGCATTTTTGTTTTTTCTATTAAAGACACTGGTTCCAACAAGATTAACTTTTATCAGACCATTTCCTAGTATCTATGCATTAACAAATACCATTAAAAAATGATGACTACCAAAATCCCTCTCTTGATCCCATTTATATTTTAAGGAGGGCAGGATAAATAATAGATACGACCCATCATTGAGAAATGCACTATTTAGAAGCTAAAGCATTCTATGAATAAGAAAATAGAACATTGAATGAAGAACTTGAAAAAAGTCAAAGGTTTGATGGCTAGAGCGACTGGCTCTCATATGTAAAAAAAAATAATAAGATTGAGTTTCACTATAATACTATTAGTAGTAAAACCTTGAATCACTTGTAGTTAATAGCAGTATAACAAATGTGCAAGTGGTACTGTGGATGGAAAGAATGAACAACGTAGTCTCAACATTGATGGTGTTTTTGCTGTGATAAAGGCTAAAAACACAATACAATTGGAATAAGGTCAGAAATGAGAAGTCAGAATATGGTAATAAGGATGCAATTCTGAATACAGTTCACCTAGAATTCTAAATTTTTTGAATTAGGATGGAATCATTCCATTTTTTATATCTTTTCTCACAGAAAAAAAGGGGGAGTAGTGTATCTGTGGGAAGAAGGGAGGTGGGGAAATGGAAGGAATTTAGGGAGGGAGAAGAGCTGTCAGAACATACTGAATGAAAAAAGAAGAATAAAACAATAAAACAGACTTCATAGAGCAATAGCAAAGTTTCATGAAGCCCTTTTAGAACACGCTCAAGTTGCTTAGTCATATTGATAATGGTTCCCATTCTGATGGTCTTCCAATAGTCACTGGACAGAATATGTTCACTTAAGATATATTGCAATATTGGTGATTGAACCAATTATTGTGTAGTGAGATAAATATGACTTGCGAAACAAAGTCATCATAAATACATGACAAATAACATAGGAACAGGGGTGGTTGAATGTATCAAACCCTGGTGTAGGAATGCTATTAAAATTAAAAGAAAAAATAAATGTTCTCTATCACAGTTATTGAATTTTTGATATTTATTATTCTTATATTTAAATATACCTTGTATGTATGAATATGGATCTCTGGAGAAATTTTAAGGGGAGATAAATGAGGATACTAATGTTTGAGCTAATGTTTGAGAGAGAGGATGTATAAGTAAAAGTATGTGGGAGGTAAGGAGGGAAGGCAAGAGAGAGAGAGAGAGAGAGAGAGAGAAAGTGAGAGCACTCCAAGATTAAGGTGAAATAGAGCAAACCTTTAAAATATTTAAATATATATTTATAAAGAACAGAAAAGAATATATAAAAGAATAACATGAAGTTTATAGGTCATATAAATGGAGACAGTACAACATGAGAAAAAAAATTGGCCTTTTAATCAGAGTACCTTAAAACAAAAATGTCTAAATAGTGAGTGTATACAGGGTATCCACTGCTCCATGGCACCATCCTCGGTAATTATTTAGAATTAATTTAAAATGGATTGATAATAAAGTGTTCTCACTAAATAACAGGGTTTGTATTGAAAAGGCAGTGTGTATATTTGTCGCATACTGTTTAAATGTGGGGTAGCCTATTTTAGTTTGCAAGCAGACATCTCACGCATGTATTTTCTACAGTGTTTCATACATAAGACTGTTATGTTTTAAAGCTCAGTTCAGATCTTTACAGAATTAAAAATGGCATTTAAACTTATCTGTATGTTTCAGTTACATAAGATATTTACGTTAGGTTCTGAGGTCATTTGGTAGAATCGATTAAAGACATGTTATACAAATCAAAGAACTCATCAAAAAGATACATTTGGAATGTAAATATTAACTTGTACAGATGATCTATTAAAATAATGGTGTATGGAAAAATTACAACTCTTCTAAATTCTTCATTGCAGCCAGTCTAGTATTAAAAAAGATGACAAAACGTATGTTCTTGAAAAATAACTGATAAAATATTTCTGTAAACTCAAAAGTTTTAGAATAACTCTGCAAATGAAACATAATAAAATAAAGATACTACATTCAGAAATCCACAAAATAATGACAAAATATTGTTCTCACTGAAGAACAAAAGTGTAACTACCACAGACTTGTCTGTTGTACAATTACTAAAAACTTGATGACAAACATAGAAAATAGTGTTTGGTTTTCAATGTTTAGAAAAATACTGTTTATTATTACAATTTTAAAATCATAAATCATATAGCAGATAAATGTTACAGGATAAAGGTTTTGTAAGAAACTAGTTTCAGTTCCATACTACTCCATCTTTTATTTTTGTTAAGTGGCTTATCATTCTTGTGTTATTAACACATGTTGCAAAATTCTTCATTTCTTTCAAGGGTCCCTATGAAACTCAGTTTCGGAAAAAAAAAATATGGCATTAACTGGTCAGGTCTAATTCAAGTGCTCATGAAGGCTTACCAACTTAATACACTTAAATTCCTGTTTCTACCACAAACTCCAACATCCTAGAATAGCTTCCTAAAAGACGAATTACACATCCTTACCATAGTGAAATCTCATCCTCGGGAAGACATTAACCCAAATGACCTATAGAGTCCTAGACAGAACACACTCAATGTTTGTTAGGAAAGGAAATTTGTTTAATTATTTTTTTTGATTGTGACAATGCATTCACAATATAAACTTAACAAATGTTGACACTTAAGTGTCATTAATTGCTAAGTGGTTTTGAATACATCTGAGTAGTTTGTACATACTTCAAAACCATCATTTTGCAAATTATTTAGTATCCTAAATTGCATCATTGTAATTAATGAAAAATATTTTACTAACAGTCCCACTTTGTAACAGTTGGTAACATTTATTTTACAGCTTGTGTAGATTTAATTATTCCAGATTATGAGTTCACAGCAAACTTTCTTAGTTTCCTTGGCATAATAATTTCAAAATAGAATGTATATTAGATTTCTACAGAAATTCATTTCTTTAAGACTGAATAAAGGTCCTCCCTTTTATATTTGATTTGGGCTTCATCACTCTGATGGCTAAAAAATTTAATTTTAAAATTTAGAATATATCCAGAGTAAAGAATATAATAGAGACATTTATTAAAAACCCTCATTTTTTGAGTGGATACCTAAAATGCAATATATAGTGGGATAAATAATTCAAGTTACTTTATCTTTTTCTTTATTAGGACATTTGTGTCCCTTCCATTTTGTTCTCGCTAATTGCTTTAATATGTCTAATAATTTATGACTCTCTCATAAAAGACTTGATGTTAATCATGATTAGCTGTTGAATTAATGACTTATTTGAATGTAAATAGATAGCTAAGTAAGCTGATAATGATGATTAGTAACTGTGAAAACATTTGGAAAATGAATGAATTACAAGGTAAAATCTGTAAGTACAGGGATAATTTGGGTTGAATGTTCTCGTAAATAATAGTCTTATATTGAAATATTATGCTTTGCATTTCTCCCTGTGTTATTAAAATGTGATTAGTCACAAAGGAAACATCTGTTTAGAGAGTCAACATAACGTAAGTAATCAACTTCCCTTTGTGCTGAAATTCCACTCAGCTGTGGCATATTATAAAAGCATTTTTCAGAGAGAACGTGATGGTGGTATTATGAGTTATTCTACCTAAACCTCTAGGTCAGAATGATCTACATTTTACTATTTTCTCAGAAAAACTTTCAAGCAAGGTTTATTATTAAGATAGATCTCTTATGTCAGGATTTGTGATTCCTATATTAATGTAGAAGAAATGTCTGAGGTACAGAAAAGAAGAGGGTTCGTATGATTGTCAAGATTTAAACTTAAAACTACTCATAGAAATTCAAAGCTACTGTATTGTGGAATATTATTTTAAGATGTGTAACATTTGTTTATGTTATGGAACATTTGTTTTAATGATGCAAATATGTGTTACATTCTTTTATGTTGCATTTGTTTAACTCAACTCTGTGAAGCTATGTTTCTTTGCCTGTCAAATACCTGCTTGTCTAATAAAGAGCTAAACAGCCAATAGCATGGCAGGAGAAAGGACAGATGGGGCTGACAGGCAGAGAAAAGAAATAGGAGAGAAATCTGGGAGGAGAGATCAAGAAGCAAAGGAATAAGGGTATGAGGACTCTAGGGGCCAGGCATACAGCCACAGGGCCAGCCACAGAGTAAGAATGCAAGTAAGATATGCAAAAGTAAGAAAAGGAAAAAAGCCAAGATGGAAAGGGAGCTGGAATATGATTTAAAAAAAAAAGCTGGCTAGAAGCAACCCAAGCTAAGGCCAGTCATTTATAAGAAAGAATAAGACTCCGTGGTAATTTTTTGGAGTAAGGCAGCCGGTAGCCCCCAAAAGCCAAAATAGTTAAAAGAGTAAAAAAATAAAAACAACATTATTGTAAAAATTCAATCTTGATTTGTTTCACTAATAATAAATATTATTATGTCACTCTGAGTTTAGTTGTTTCTACAAATTTAACATTCTCAAATAAAGAGGTGGATTCTGTGTTTAATTAAACTGAAATCAAGCCCATAATTTTGCCTATTTCAGTAACCAAAATCCCAAGTGGGTGACTTTCCTAAAATACTGCCAACTCAACATCATACTACTCATGCTAAATTATGATACCATAACAAAACCAACCCAAAAATAAATAAATGGAAGCATCAATGTATACATCCTTTGTGTCTGAAAATAATGTATGTAAAAGAAATCCTTTAATTTAATTAAACTATGCTATGAAAATAATCTAAATGGAGAATCTTGATACAGGAAAATGAATATAATTAAAACTAGCAAAGTATTCTCTTCCCAGTGCAAGTGATTGGTTTCCCAAAATACTCAATAAAAGTTAAAATGCTAAGATTTACAAGAATGTTTCATTTAAACAAGTATTTTACTAAATACAGATATTTTAAATATATATTATTTATTTAATATAATGCTTCAAACATTTTCCAATTAAAAGTCATTATTTTAACTTGATTATAACTGTGATAATGATTTTGATATTTAGTCAAGAAAATAAACAGACCCAATACAATGATATCAATAATATAATAATAATATACACTGTATTTTTTAATTTCTACATTGGCCTAAATGAAGCAATAGAAGGAAAAAGAGCTTCAAGTTACCAACTCCTCCTGAGAAATTTGACAGAATTTCACACTATATATACTTTTCACAGTGCTTCAAAATAAAATTGTGAAAGTGACCTTTACTTTTATGCTTTTATTTTCTTGATGTGCTGGCTTGGATCATCTTTTTATGCACTATTTATACTCCTTTTATGGGAACGCTGACCTTTACTGGAATTAAGATATGGACAGAATACAAATGTGTATCGTAGTTGTTATGAGCTGGGAAAAATGCAAAGGAATCAATGATAAACGGATAATGATAGAGGCTGTGAAACTCGACATAAAAAATATATATCTCACATGATTGAGTTTCTCAAAAATAATAACAGTTCGGTTGCTTTATCATGGTTTAAAACTAAAAGAAGATAACAAGAGCTACATGAACTGCCTTGGGTGAAATAGCGTCTCAAATAGTCTTACATAAGTGAATATAATATAATAATCATGAATGATTTTTATACTTAAGTCGACATGCATTTGAATGCATCATATTCTGAGCTTTTCTTTTGAATCGTGCCTAACTTTCAATAAATAATCTTAAAATTGACTTTTATATAAGGAAGATAGAAATCATAAAATTATTAGTCTGGATTAAAGTAAAATGGGTAATAGAGATGATAAAAAAAATCTTAGCCGGGCAATGGTGGCGCACGCCTTTAATCCCAGCACTCTGGAGGCAGAGGCAGGCGGATCTCTGTGAGTTCGAGGCCAGCCTGGTCTACAAGAGCTAGTGCCAGGACAGGCTCCAAAGCCACAGAGAAACCCTGTGTCAAAAAACAAAACAAAACAAAAAATATCTTGATTGATATTTTTGAAACTGTTCCTAAAGTCAAATATTAATTTCATATGAAGATGTTTCAATGAACAGAAACCTTTAACACAAAAACTGAACATGGTGGGTAGTCTCACAAAGAATTTGCTTTGACAAATGAAAGTTTAATTGATTGCTAATAACAGCTGAATGAAACTAGGTTAGAAACTATTTTTTGGAGTTATTTTTATTGAGATATTGTTGCAAATGTTTAAATATATATTAAATGGAATCTACATCTTGACCTTTTCAGGGTAGCAAAAATTTATGTACCAAAAGAGGCATGAATATGTATCTTAGTTTAGATATGCCTGGTTTATTTCACTAACATAAGTGGATTGTCCTAGGCCTGCAGACTGGGTAAGAGGTGACCTAAGTCTCATGGACTGTTAAACTTCTGAGAAAATTCTAAGATCAGCAATGAAATTCATGCAGAATATGTAGTCTAATTCAGAATGTGTACTTTCAGTTAAAGGACCCAAGAAGTACCAGTAAAGAAAAACAACTTTTATGTTTCAAAATCAAACTCTTGGCTCTTCTATTTGAAATATTAAAATTTATCCTAAATAATACAAAAATGATGTCTTAACTGCCTATTTCTAGACCCTTCCAAATAAAGATACATATTTTTTCCTCTGTTCATTACCCTGGAGAGATAGAGATTTATTTTCATAAAATCAAATAACACGGTATTACTAAACAAACGAACAAAAACATGGGTCACAGTGAAATCAAATGCACTGCAACTGCATAATCGTTTTTGTTGGAAAGAGCCAAGAAATTAATTTGAAATAATGGCACAATTAAAATAATTCTTAAACATTTTTAATCATTAACATTTGTTTGCCTTCTCCTTTAAAACTAAGTAACAGATTTAGAACTGTGGTGAAACTAATGTGAAATTATTTTAGCTATTACTCATCCCATCTCATTTTTTCAGGATTGACTACCATTAATTTGACTGCGTTCTCTCTAATAGGCTCATCTAACTCACTTATGCTGCTTTAGCTTTGAAGTATACTTGAGTGTTTTGAACATTTTGTATTTGAAAACCTTCAGAAAATTCATTATTTGAAAATTTTGCTTCCTGAACTAATTCATTGTTATCCATTTTATTCAATATAATTATCTATAAGAGGTTGTACTTATTTTTGTTTGTACACATATGTGTGTGTGTGTATGAGGGGCCTGTGAAGACCAGAAATGTTAAATATAAAAACACAGGAGTTATAGGCCATTGGGTGAAGCCCCGTGTGTATTTTGAGAAACATACTCGTGCCCTTTGCAGTAGGAATTCCAGTCTTAATCACTGAAAAATTTATCCATCCTTAGTCATAAAAAATCAAAATATAAAGTAGAAATAAATACAAACATAGAATATATATTCATAGATATACACATTTAAATTAGATACACCTACATTAAAATTTAATATATATACTTATATATACTAAATATATATGATCATAAAATTCACTGTTATAGCTACACAAGGCATATATACTGTAATTTGTCTTTTAAGTGTTTTAATTTCATTTCCATTGTTGAATTTATTAATTTTGCAAACTTCACACATGTGTAGAGAGCATATTGATCATAGACAATATTAACTCGATGCCAATTTTCTTCAGGAGGACACATTACATTATTTTATGAATGTATTCATTAGGCTCATATATTAGTTTATTAAAAGAGAACACCTTTTCAATATTGTGGTTCTGGGTTAATGAGTATGTCAATTATTTCTAAATTTTACTAATTGATATATACTTGTTGAATTGAAATTATAGATTTGTTAAACTGTTTTTTGTACTTCTTTTTGTTAATCCATTCACAATTAATCATTTTGCCTATGATACTCTAGATAGATAATTGAGATAAAGATAAGATTTAAAATAATTTTAACTAGTGCCACATTTCGATCAATGCACCTATTACATATACAACAATAATTCATGTTTCAGTATTCACATGTTTATTAGCTTTGTGCTTCAATCATCCCCAAAGAAATATGCATTTAAATTTAAATTATTTATAAACGTGTTTCCTTAGAATATTTTTGTATTATTTTGTTATCATATTCATCACCAGGTAAATACTCTTAACCCAATAACATAAATTTGATCTCTATGTTTCACGCTGTGGAAGAAGAGAATCATTTCCTGCAAGTTGTTCTCAGATATGTGGTGTCCCTCATATTCCAAAATAAATATACATACATATTAACCCAAAATATTTAAATAAAAATGAACAAAATTCATCTGTTTTAATATTAGCAAATATATATTTAGCTAAAATAAATTTAATGTAAAATAAATCTTTTAATTTTTTTTCTTGTTTGAATATTAGGCTCTCATAGGAGTCTGCATGTTGATGTATGTGTTAGTCCATGGTTGAGTAGGTATGTGTACATTGTAGACCAGATATGGTTGTAATTTTTTCCTCTTCATTTCTAGCCATTTTATTTACTGATGTAGGATGTTGGGATTAGTCTTAAACTCAACAATTTGTGAGTCTGCCTAACATATACGAAGCAGAGAGAACCCTTGTCTCTGCCAAGATTGAAAGTGTACCGCTAATCCCACCAGGCTTTTAAATAAGTGCTGGACAGTTAAATCCCATTTCAAAATATTTTAAAAACCCACACTATTCCCAGGCTTCTTTGCTTCCTTCTACTTTCAGATCAGGATGTAGTCTTAGCTCTTGCCTCAGCACCATGCATTCCTGTTTGCCTGCTGCCATGTGCCCCGGCCTAATGGTAATAAGCTCATCATCTGAAAATGTAAACAGCCCCCTAAGTAAATGCTTTAAACAATAAATTGCCTATTAAATGTTTCTCTTTACAGCAACAGAAAAATAAGCAAAACACAATTTCTCTGCCTTTATTCAGTGTGGTTCATCTACAGTCCCATGCATGTCCATGACATTTTAGACTGGTATCTTTCTCTTTTGGATGGTCTTTGCATAAAACTCACTTTCTTTTGATTTGCATTTCTCTGATGACTAAGGATATTGAACATTTTCTTAAGTGTCTTTCAGCCATTTTAGATTCCTCTGTCGAGAGTTCTCTGCTTAGGTCTGTGGATTATTTTCCTTTTCATGACCAATTTCTTGAGTTCTTTGTATATTTTGGAGATCACACCTCCGTCTTATGTGGGGTTAGTGTAGATCTTTTTCCATTCTGTAGGCTGTCATTTTGTCTTGTTGACCATGTCCTTTACTTTACAGAAGCTTTTCAGTTACAAAAGGTCCCGTTTATTAACTCTTTCTCTCAGTGTTTGTGCTTTTGGGGTTATATGTAGGAAGTGATCCTCTGCGATTATATCTTACACCTGTAAGAATGGCAAAGATGAAAAATGCTAATGACAACTTATGTAGGAGAGGTTGTGGGGAAAAGGGAACACTTCTGTATTGATGGTGAGATTGCAAGCAGGTACAGCCCCTTTGGATGTTAGTGTGGTGATTTCTCAGAAAATTAGGAAACAACATTCCTCAAGACCCAGTAATCGGTGTATGTATCTAAAGGATGCTCAACCGTGCCACAAAGACATGTGCTCATCTATGTTCATAGCAGCATTGGTTGTCATAGTCAGAAACTGGAAAGAACCTAAATGTCTTTCGACTGAAGAATGGATAAGGAAAATGTGGTACATTTACACAATGGAGTACTACAAAGCAGAAAAAGATAATGATATGAATTATGCAGTCACATGGATGAGCTAGAAAACATCATTTTGAATGAGGTAACCCAGTTACAAAAAAAACAATTATCACATGTACTCATTCATAAGTGGTTTTTAAACATAAAGCAAAGAAAACCAGCCCACATATCATAATCCCAGAGAACCTAGACAACAAAGAGGACCCTAAAAGAGACATACATGGATCTAATCTACATGTGAAATAGAAAAAGACAAGAACTTCTGAGAAAATTGGAAGCATGGGGACCTGGAGAGAGGGTTGAAGGGGAGTTGACAGATAGGAAGGAGAGCAGAGAGAAAAGTAGAGCTCAATAAAAATAATAATAAAATGTCATTTTCTTATATTTTTAGATATTTGTTAGTGTGTTACTTGAAGAAATTAAAGATAACTACAGGGGTCCCCAAATGTGTCAATATTGTAATGGGAAGTGATGCTAGAATTACTCTTGCAAAGTTTGACCAAATGTGAGTTTAAGTTTGATTTTATGTCTCCCTTTGTCTAAATCTGTCTGCAGTCTATTTATTTAATCTGCATATGTTACATTCAGAGTGACACTGAAATATCAGGCAAGGAGAAAACAAATAAATAAAATGGAAAATAAATGTATAGAATTGGAATCTTAATTTTACCCTAGATCCAAAGCATACTATTTAAATGTACTTAGGTATCGAGAACAAGATTATATATTTACTCATGTGGAAAAAAGCTCTTTGATTTAGCATGTTAGTATTCATTCTGTGTCTATGATTGAATGATGAAGTGTGCTACTATAATTTAAAATAAAGCTGTTGATACTCAGCAGCAGCAGAAAGTTATTAATTATAAAGCCTTTATATTCTTGCCCTGTCAATCTTCACAAAAACACAAGTCAATCAGCTAGGTTAGCATCCAAGGTCAAAGAGAACAATACTTCCTTTTTAGCTATGATGAATTGTATTTCCTATATGTAAATGTAAAATAATTGCTAGGTGTTCCTATCATGACGGAAATTAAAATTTTGAATATAAATATATATATATGAAGATATGCATCCTACATGTATATACAAATATATACACAAATATGAGTCCACATATATGTATATATATACATATATATTCCTAGTCCAAATAGTATTATGCATTCATAAATATCATGTAAAATTGCATACAAGTTTGATTTTTATTTAATGAGTTTAGATATTTGCAAATTTCAGTAATACTGTCCCCAAATTCAAACAAACTGACAAGATAAAATGTCACAGAATTTTCTTGTGTAGATATAGCATGGGATCAAGTTTGTTAATAAAACAGTTATGAATATTAAGTGAGTTTTATGCTGATAATCAATATTAGAGTCCACAATATGATATTCTCAAAAGACTGAAAGTAAATCCTCCCAGTAGGAGGTTCAAAAGTTTCTTAAGCCTTGTCCATTAAACATAACTGAAGGTTTATTTCTATAAAGAAACACACCTGATTCTTTTTATACTTTTGTTCTGCTTTGAGTAATTATCTATGTAAAAACAATATGATCAGGAAAATCAAAATTTTTCTCCAAAATGCAATTCAACATAAAGTATATAGGAGCAGGAACAGGAGAAATATGATTGCAAACAGATTTTTAGGGATGTTAGATTAAGTGAAACCGTGCTATAAGATGGTGAAGGTATGGGTAATTTTTTAAAAAAGAATCTTTGGTTGCTGTCATTGTTTATTTTAGATTATAATTTAATGATTAATTAATCCTTTCATTTCCCCCTCTCCATAAACTCCTATATACGTCTCTCTGTTCAAATTCTAATTCATGGCCTCTTTTTTGCATTAATTATTTTTGCATACATATATACCTCATTGAGTACATACACAATCTTAATTAAAAATAGTAGGTACTTTTCCTGGTTGGAATGTTCTTTTAAACAAAGAAAGTTAGATAAAAGAATAATAACTTACGACTATACTTCCTTTGGAGTTTGGTGGAATAAATAACTCACCTTAAGATCTTAAACAATCAGACTCGCAGGTTTTTTTTTTTATTTAGATAGGAAGTGTTGGAAATAAAAGTTTCAAAATTGCCTTAATTTATTTTCTTGATAGTTTTGAGAGAAAATACACAAAGACACAAGCAGAACAACATTGCCAGTAGAATATTTGGATAATTAAATAGACATTTATTTTACTTTTAAAAATGAGTTTAAGTGAGATTGTGCATGTAGGTGCAAGTGTGTGTGTGTGTGTGTGTGTGTGTGTGTGTGTAAGTGGTTACAATTGCTTGCCAGAGGTATCAGATTTTACTACAGCTGGAGTTAGAAGTAGTTGTGACCCATCTGGCATAGATGCTGGGAATGAAGTATTGTTCCACAGTCAGATAATTGGATGCCTTTATCCACTGATCCACCTCTCCAGGAAGCTGATTCATGGGAATTCTAAAGAAGCTTGTTGGGGCTGGAGAGATGGCTCAGAGGTTAAGAGCATTGCCTGCTCTTCCAAAGGTCCTGAGTTCAATTCCCAGCAACCACATGGTGGCTCACAACCATCTGTAATGGGGTCTGGTGCCCTCTTCTGGCCTGCAGGCACACACAGACAGAATATTGTATACATAATAAATAAATAAATATTTAAAAAAAAAAAAAAGAAGCTTGTTATAAGATCCTTGCTGGCTCAGTTGAAAATAAGACTTGATTACAAGACCCTTGAAGAATTAGTGTACATCTAGGTCATGGGATGAAAACTAAAGAATCCAAAGATATTTATTTATCAGAGATAATATGAGCAGAGTTTTTGTAATGTGGGACCAGTCTAGGGTTACATATATGGCTTCTTGATAAAAGGAATTTGAAGTAAAAGGAATTTATTTCATTCTGATTCAAAAGAGAATGCTGAGCACCGCCCCCCATCTGTGCTCTATCTGCTACAATACAGTTCACGAGCTTCGGACTAGGGGTTGGAGGTTGAAATAGACAAACACACACAGAGAGAGACAGACACACAGACGTCTAATCACTGGTAAAAAGCCCTTTATTTCATAGCACCATGGAGGCTTAAATACCCAGCAGTCAAGTGGGCCAACAGGTGAAAACCCCATCCTCTGATCCTTAAGGCACAACTTTTAGTAACTCCAATCAGAAGGTGCTAGCAGAGAAGAGCAGCTGATGGCCAGGACTCCAATTGGTCCCAACAGGAGAATTTTGCTAGATTTATCTGGCCACAACTGAAATATAGCCACCAAAAAACTGTTTAAAATTTTCCTCAACTAAAAACCTGAGATTCTTCATACAACTTACTATCTGAGTAAAAGAAAAACAAGGGTATTATTAATTTATGAAAGACAGAATTCCTCTGGAGTTTAGCTTCAAAACATAATATATATTTGTTATTTGTTTATGTATTTGCCATGGCAAATTTTCACTTGAAAGTAGGTAACATCTCACAGTTGTGAAAACCTCACCTATGGGATGTGTACAGATACAGAACCTAGAAAATGCAGTTTTTCCAGGTACCTTTCCAGAGACCATGTAACAAATGGAGTGCTTGCTACAACCTCTGCATGAAGTGAAAGAGTGAAGATGTTGTTTTTCTGACTTTTCTTAACTGAAAAGTTCAAAAGATTTCAAATAATTAAAAGCTTAAACAAAGAATAGTTTATGTAAAATGAGTTTTTAGTGGTACAATGTATTTTTCTTTTGAGCAATTATAAGGAGTAAAATAAAAGTAGATTTGAGTTCACATTTAAAATGATAACATACCCTTAGGTACATTTATAAAAATGTGTTTTTATATGTTTTCTGCTGTCAAACTCAACAGCATTATAAATGTGTTGATCTGAGAAAGAATGACAAGGATAGGCTATGTGACTTGTTGGAAGAGGTGTGACACTTTTAGAGGAAGCTTGTCATTGTGAATGGGTTTCTGAGGTTTCTAAAGCCCATGTTGCCAGTTCAGTCTCTTTCTCTTTCTCTCCCCCTGCCCCCATCTCTCTCTCTGTCTCCACACCTGAGGATGTAGTTCTCAACTACTTCTCCAGTGCCATGAGTGTCAACTTGGTCTTTCCCTGCCCCCACCATAGTGGTAAAGAATTAAGCCTTTGAAACTATAAGCAAGTCCTCAGTTAATTGATTTCATTATGTGTTCCCTTCACAGCAAAAGAACTGTATATATGTGTATACATGTATGTGTACATACACACAAATATGCACACACACACACACACACACACACACACATCAGAAATTGTTACCAGGACTTGGGATCTAGGTATTGGGTACTGCTGTGACATTCCTTATCATGCTACTTGATAGTGCAATGCAGATTTTTTGAGCTATAGGTTAGAAAATTAAGCCATGTTTACTGTGCTGTTCATGTAGGATGATGCACGGTGATGCTGAGGGCAATGTGAACTGTGATAGCACAGGCTATGAGATTTCAGAGGGTGAAACATTAGTAATAGCCTAAAGACCATTTTTAACATTTAGGCAAAGAATATTGCTTTTTTTCTGCACCCCACCCCCATTTTAAAAATTTCCAAAGACTAAATTGGAAAGTTTAGTGGCATTTGCAGAGGAGAGTTTAACACAACCTGTTATTAGTTGCAACATTTGGTTACTAGTGGGCACTCTTATGTAGATCTACAGTGAACTAGATCAAGGGGAACAAACAAAGATGCAAAATATGTAATTAGAGAAGAAAAGGAGCACCAGAAAATGTTTCATTGTTGCTAAGTCCTGTTTTCAAGGAGATAGAGATAAAAATATTATAAACATACCTGATATTAGATAGAATATAAGGGAATGATGAGTTCAGGGCAAGACCCAACCAAGCCAAGCTTTCACTTGTAAACAGGAATTAAAGAACAATCAGGCAGTGAAGGAAGCTATAAACAAGAGAAAGCTGATGCAAATGTAATTCATTGGGGATGCATTTCTACTATATCAAGCAACAGATTTTGCCTGCTACAGCCAAAAGGTTATGACTTAAGGGTCAAAGATATGAGGAAGATGTGAAATCTCCTTGCATAGCTAAGGAAAGCTGCAGAAACTAGATGTGTACCAGGTGTTTTCCTGAACTGAGCCTCAGAGAAAACAATGAAGTTTTGCTGAGCCTAGATTATATTTGAGAACCTAAGATGTTGGAAATGCCACAGTCCGGCGATACCTGCCAGGGAAAATTGAAGAGAAGGTGCGAAAGCAGCTCAAGAGAGAAGGATGTTACAGTTAACGAAGCTGCATGAATTTGAGATCTCAAGAGCCCTTTGCATTCAGACATGGAGATGTAGAATTTGGAGTTTACCCTGCTGGTTTTAGGTTTTGTTACAATATTTTCTCACTCTGCCCCCCTGTGTCTATTTTAGAAAGCTAACGCATATCCTGTGTCTTTGTGTGTTGGAAGTATGGGATTTGCCCTTTGATTTTGATTTTACACGTTGTTACAATTAAGAGATTGCCTAGTCTCAGAAGAGACTATGAGCTTTGGACTTTTAAACAGTGCTAAGACTGTGATAGACTTTGGAGAATTTGATGTTAGACTAAATGAAGTTTTATATTTTGACATTACTCTATGCCTAGGGAGTAGAATATGGTGATTTAAATAATGGCACATATAGTCTCATATATGTGAATGCTTAGTCACCAAGGAGTTGAAGTATATGAAGGCATTAGTTGTGGCATTTTTGGAGCAGGTGCAGTCTTATTGGTGCAAGTATGTCACTGAGCATGGGCTTTGAGTTCCAGACTAGATTCTCCCCCTCTGTCTGTAGATGAAGACATAGATTTCAATTACTGTTCTAGCATTACGAGTACCACCATTTCCCTACCATGTTCCTGCCATGCCCTCTCCATGATAATAATGGATTAACCTTTTGAAACTGCAAGAAAATTTCCATTTAAATATTTCTTTTATAAGTGCAGTATTTGCCAACATGTGTCTTCTCAGCAATAGAACAGTAACTAAGACAGTAACATTTAAAAATGAATAGTAGAATAAGCAATGGCATGTCAAGAGTAAACTTTTCATTCATTTATTGTCTGAAGGAGAAACCAATTTTCTAATTGCAAAAACAATAACTTTGAAAAGAAATTTTAATATAAGTAAAATATTTATGCATTTCTAAGTGTGCATTTGTATTTTAACTGTAGAGTTTACAAGTATGTTTATAAGAAAATATCACAGACACTGTAGATTATAAACAATATAAATAATTCACTGAAGCACTGAGGACTGGGAAAGATAATATCAAGATATAGAGTGTACTTCCTGTTAGAAGCTTTATTACTGTCCAGCCAAAACCTTTCCTTTGTTTCTGTTACCATGTAGGGGTATGGGTTGTGTTAATACTGTCAGTAAATTAAATAATTCCATGGTAGATACATCTAAGACAGAATTCAGCAACTGGTAAAACCATTATTACAAAGAAGCAAACACACAACCTAACAAATGCAAAGAAAGACATGCTGCAGAATAGAGAGAATGCTCTAGAAACTAAAAACTGTTCTTGTGATGGAAGGCTCATAGAAGAGGTGAGTTTTAAGTGTTTTGGTGGAATAGACCTAGTCCCTTTTACCTGCTTTATGCTGGCGAGATTAAGCAAAGGGGAATTATTCTACCTATAGCTTTAGGTAGAAATGGACTTAGGGTGGTATAGCATAGGTTTCCTCCGTACTAATTTTAGATTGTTCAAGTAGAATTATTATTTTTTAAAAAGGAAGCTGATATGATCATATCAGGTAAATATTGTCATGGGCAGGCTTGAACCTAAGTGATAAGTCTGGACATGATAGTAAGTAAAAAGCTCATAGATGGAGGGGAAAATAGGCCACCAAGAAATTTGTCTCATATCATAAGAGTGAGGCAAAAGCCAGAATTTTACTCTTTTCATTGTCTCTCTTTGTTTCCATTTCTTACCTGTCTGTGTCTCTGAGTTCTGTCTAGTTCTATTTCCATTATGTCTCTGTAAATGGGAGACATCTTATGTTTTTATTTCTTCTAAAATGTGTTCTACCCTATTTCCTCTCATTGGTCCTCGTTTCCAATAGGGTCATTAGTGGCTATTAGATTTCACCATTCAGAAGTTGTGGGCAGTCAGTACACTTCACAGCAGATATCATACAAGTTGCATTATTTGGCAAAAATTATTATTATTATTATAGACTTCATTTTATTTTTTAATTTATTTATTTAACATTTCCACCTCCTCCCATTCTCCCTTTTCCCTCCCCCTTTCACCACTTCCTCTCCTCCCACTTTCACTCCCTCCACTCACCCTCCCTCTTGCTCTCCAGTCCTAAGAGAAGTCAGGGTGCCCTGCCTTGTGGGAAGTCCAAGGCCCTCCCTCCATCCAGATCTAGGAAGGTGTGCATCCAAACAGATTAGGCTCCCACATGCAGTAGAATCAAAATCCAGTGTCATTATCATTGGCTTCTCAGTCCACCCTCACTGTCAGCCACATTCAGAGAGTCCGGTTTGATCACATGCTCATTCAGACCCAGTCCAGCTGGCCTTGATGAGCTCCCATTAGATCAGTCCCACTGTCTCCGTGGGTGGACGCACCCCTCGCGGTCAAATCATAGTTTTTGCTACATTTTTCTGTTCAAGCATTTAATACTCAATTATTGTGCTTTTCTTTCATTTTCTTTTTCCATGTGAATTTTTACTAACATAATCTTTTTATCAATTACTGAGAATTTCATACAATGTACACAATCAGTTGTTTTCTCTCAAGTATATTCTAATGCCTTTATACCACCCCCCCAAAAGAAGAGAAAAAAAAAACAAAGAAACAAAAGCACCAAGACTTAATTTCTCTCCCTTATACTAATAGGAGACTGCTCAAAAACCCAGTGGTCACCCCTTCTTTTGTGGTTTAAATAGATACATATTTCTCTGTCAATGAAACATTAAATTATCCTATGTGTTTAGATACTATATACACTGAGTGCCCTGAATATATCTGATCTAAAGTGAATGGAATTCATTCAGCAATGTTTTATTAGGTTCATCGTAATTGTATTGGCAAAGTCTTAATAATTGATTAATTTCTATGAAATGTATAGAAATACCTTTTTAATGGTCACTAAATGAGATTCCTGAAACAAAAATGCAGTATCGAAATCTATGTGCTAAGCTCTGAGAGTGCCACATTGAATAATTGCTTTGCTCACGAGGCTTTGCATTGCCTTAGTGAACTCAACATGGAACAGCTTTATAAAAATCTATGTGGGTTTATTCTAACATCTGTGGTTAGATGAGAGTCTGCTGAAGACATTCCACTTTGATGTGTTGAAAGAAAAACATTACACAACTAAATATAACTCAGTTCATTTGAAGAAAGAAGAGTTTTTGTCTTGGGCAGGATTAAGAGCCAAAACGAGTTGAAAAAGCTCCCCATGGCAACTAATGCAATGGTATTTTAGATACTTAATATGGAAACAAAGAAGAAAAAGCATCTAATTGGCTACATCTGGATATTTGCCTTATTTAGACTTGGTGTGATGGTTTATTTAGCTTATTTAAACATGATATGATGGTATGTTTGCCTCATTGGAAATAATGTGTTGATTTTGCCTTATTTGGTTATGGCATGATTATTTTCCTCAATGTTATATTCTGAAGATTGTGATGGGATCAAATATGATACTTCAAGCACAATCATATTCCTAAGTTGTATTTCAACTTGTTCACCAATAGGTAAGGTTATTGTTCATAACAAAGCAGCTCAGTGTAGAGACTATCACAGATCAGTGACCTCCCACTTAATTCGATATCTGAGACTAACTTGAGCCTATACTTTTTTCTACGCTTTGGAAAATGAGTTAGGGAGTGGTAGCTTTAGTAACTGCAATAAAGAAATCCTTAGCCAATACAAGCTCCAAGTCAGAATTTGGAATCATAGAAAGATGCATCAACAAAATAATTCAGCATAGTATAAAGTAACTAGTGGCTATTAAATAACCCAATTCCCCATAGTTGCCATAGTTGTTTACATTTCTACTATGATTCACTTCTTTATGTAAAGACTAAATAAAATATTATCATGTGATATCATGCAACAGCTGTTAATATTGTGACTCTGGATTGAAGAAAATGACTTTCTCTAATATATGTATTTTTCTAATTATTTAATGTATAATGTATATACTCATATATATTCTCTAAAATATATTATGTAACCAAAAATATGCTATCTAATATATAATATCTAATATACACACATTAAAACACTGAAATGTACTTAATGTGGTTAATTATCTTTCTATGCCTTAGTATCTGTTATTTAAACATGGGCAAATAAGAAAAAAATTAATGTTTACTTTTTGGGACTTTGAGGAATTATATTCAAATTTATTTTACACTTGAATTTTTACTTTATATTCTTTATGGTAGTATTTCTTATAAAGGAGAAATTATCTGGGAGATTATTATGACTCATGCATTAAGTATTTTTGCTAAAATATTTAGAGGTAACAGGTTAAATTGAGATGTTCATTATATGTTGTAGATCATTGTATTCAATTTAGCCAGTAATAGAAAAACCTCAAGTTTGCAATTTGTGATATTGACATACTGGAGGCAGAGTCCATTTCACCTAGAAGCTCTGAAGTGGCCCATACACTCTTGAGCTTCCATAATTCACTGAGGTCATATTTTATATACTTGAACTAAGAATACAGTGCTTTATTTTATATATACTTCTCTAGTGGTGTAATGTATTATTCTCTGGAAATGTCTCTCTGTATCTACTTATTTATGCTTAATTTCAAAAACTACATGTTTCAGACTTTTATATAAGGAAAATAATATATACAGGAAAAAAGTATACTAATTATTCCAGAAGACAAACTGACTAATATAAAAGCCTAACCTTTTACTTTATAATAGAAATATAGTCACAATTCTCTTTTATGGAAATAAATACTTTTCAAATGAAAATAGTCATTTTAATATTTAACCATAGGGAAAATATATGTTAAATCTGTCTAAATTTCTCTTGAATATTCATTTTTATGTCATAAACTATTTAAATATGTAGGAAGATGACTGAGGACTCTTCTATGTGATTTTCCCATTGCTCTCACTTTGTTCTAGCTTCAGGTATTACGCTGGATCCCTTCTTTTGTAGCAAGTAAGGAAGCATTAATGACACCCTATTATTAGCTGAATCCCATGCTTTTATCTATATTCACTTCATGCTTCATGGCTTTGCCTTAGTGAACAGTGTCCTTTACTCATCAATCAAATCTCATGCAAACATTTAACTCCAGCAAAGTTTTTCTGTGTTGTGCCTATTTATTCCTCCACTCTGTACCCCAAAGTCTGAAAACCAGTATTTTTCATTTTTATTTTTTCTGTGTCTATTATTTTACCTTATCCTGAAAGCCATAAACTTGAAAGAATAGAATTTTTCAGTTTTCCAGGCTACTTTTCTTTCACTTACTACTATGAATTCATTATTCTTCTGTTTTGTGGTATGATCGTTCATATATTTTTATTGCTGTATATTGATTTGATCTATACCTGTGCTATGGTCCAATTTCACACTTGATTATTGAAAAACATCTTGATGTTAATGAGTGTTATAAACATTCCTATAAAGGGCAAGTATGGACATATACTATCAATTCTTTTGGATAATACACAGGTGTGTGATTACTGGATAGTGTGAGAAGAGACTGTGAAGTTTTTGAGAATCAGCTTTTCAGTCTTCCTATGAGACTGTGTCATTTTCTATTTCCATAAGCAGTTACACTGAAGTCCTGCAGATAAAAGAAAATGGAAGCAATTCTGGAGCAGCAACAGCTCACTCATGAAGAATAGGAACAGCTCATGGATGCCATGGCCAAAGAGGTGCTCACAAAGAAGCCCACGTTCTGGGACCAAGTCAATCCCGACCATAGCAATATGGCATGCAGGATAGATACACGGAGGTCAGTGGGAACCTGAGGGATTTGTATGATGATAAAGATGTACCGCAAAAGGACGAACTCCGTGCTATTTCAGGACCCATTGAGTTTGCGGAATTATGTAATAGACTCAAGCAGATAAAGGAATTTCATCAGAAGCACCCAAATGAGTTCTGTGTGCTACGGTGGGCAGAACTGGTCTTCAGAGCTCCTGAAGACCTGAGAGAATCCAAAGGAAGAGGCACTTGATGGAGTTCACAGACGAAAAAGGATATGATAGCTACCTTGATCTCCACGACTGCTACTTTACGAGTATATTAACCTGAATGCTTCTGAGAAGATGGATTATATCGTATATCTGTCTTTTCATGACCAACTATTTGACAATACTAAAGAAAGAATGCAGAGTATAGAGATACCCGGAAATATTGTTGGAATGCCTTCAGGATTACCCAGTGTGAAGCCCCTTTAGGGTCGGTAGAAGCTCTTGGGGAAGAGTCAGACCGACTTTGAGAAGAAGGGGATAATGGTAGCTTTCCAGAACGGTCGAAAGAAACAAGTAGTGCCCTGACCCATGCTGGAGCCCACCTTGACCTCTCTGCATTCTCCTCCTAGAAGGAGTTAGTGTCCCTGGGTCTGAAGAGGATAAAATCTGTATCGTTTGTTTTAGGCCTGAAATGTGGCGGGGCCCTAGAAGAGCGAGTTCAGAGGCTATTCAACACCAAAGGACAGTTCTTGGAGGCACTCAACACGTCTCTATTTACTTAAATCCCAAATTATAGGGTATGAAGAGACAATGAGATGAAGAAAGATACTGCTTTCCTGGAAGCTCGATTTATGAACATGTGGAGATTCTTGGGGGCAGCAACAGTTCACTCATGAAAATGTAACAGCGCAAGCAAGCCAGAAAAGAAGAAAAGCGAGAAGAGAAGGAGAAGCAGAAGAGACTGAAAGTGAAGGCACAGAGAATGAGTCTACTTACAATCCGGAAAACCTGCCCCTGGGCTGGGACGTCAAACCCACCACCTACGAGCTGTATAAACCTTGTAGCCGGAATATCAACTACTGCTGTGAGATTTGTGGAAACTACACTTACCATGGACTGAAACCTTCCAGCGGCATTTTGCTGAATAGTGTTATGCTCTTGGCATGAAGTGTTTGGGCATGCCAAACACTGCCCACTTCGCAACGATGGCCAGCCCAACAGCAACAAAGAGAATGAGGACTCGAGTGGAAATAACATGAAAAAGGAAATAGGGCGATCTGAAAAGGCAAGGACTGCTCTAGCGGTCTGCTATGCACCATCTTCCCTCAGATCTGCTTTTGCTTTTCTTCCCAACCAAATGTTCTTAAAGACCTTTTGCTATGTAGTCTTCAGTCTAGTGTGCATCTTGTAGAAACAAGATATACTGAGAGATTGCAGAATTGTGATGAGCTTTATCTTTGCTTTATGTTTAAAAAAGATCTGTGTAAAAATAAAAAAGAAGAGAAAAATGCCTCTTTCTCATCCTCTATAAAAGTTAATCCAGTAAATAATAAAGATTTGGGATTTTATAGTAAGTTTAGAAGTATCTTTTATACATTTTTATAATTTTCTCTTAAGGATTATTGTCTTTAAATATGAAAATGTTCTTTAAAGCATTTTAATCTCCTTATTAAACTGTGCTGCCTCTACATTGTGTTGTTTTGCTTGTGAAAGTGACTAGATGATTTTCTAATTTTTAGAGTATCAGAAATACGTTCTAGGCAATATTAGTTTGGATATGATACAATGAATTATATATATATATATAGCAGTTATTATAATGCTTTTGACATAGTTGGTCATTGTTTCCTCTAATAAAGTTTTATTTCATGCCATATATAATTTAGTAGTTGTCCTAGGTCCTGAAGAAATAAAATAAAACTACAAAATGAAATCATAAAGTTAGTCCTTCTAGGTACAAATTGGCTTCAAAGAACAAAACTGTTAAAAGAAAAATAATATTTACAAGTTTACAAGTTGACAAAGCTTGTTTATGATTTTGGGAATACACACGTAAAATATTAGAATTGCCTCTGCTGCATGAAACATCAAAAGATTTATCAAAATAAACATAAATTGATCAATAAATGCTATCAGCTTACAAGAATTTATATTCTTTTTATAAACATATTTGCAACAGATAGCTAGATATAAATATCAATATTTACTTTTAATGAATTTCAGTATAATTGCATAATACATCATTTTTAAACATACCCAAATATAACTGGACTGACATGAGAAAATTGGAAAAGTTATACAAAATAAGAACTATATCATAAATTGTTGAAATTCATGTAATGGATCCAATAAGATGCCAAGCAAAATTATTATATAAAAGTTTGTGTACAAGATTCCTTTTATTTAGTTGAGAATTTTAAAATTATATATAAACCTCAATTTTCTGAAAGTTTTAGTATTATATATTTTAAATCTATATATATGATCCGTAACCAAACTTTATGGCACCTGATGTGTGCTATTTCAAGGCCTTCAGCTCCTTCAGTGAATTTTATTTCTATTCTCCTAATTCCTTTAATTGGCTATTTATGGAAATTAAGAATGATAATTTAGAAAAACTACCAAATATCATTGCTGTGTTTTTTAAGAGAATTTATGTCTTATCAAATTTTTTGTACCATATACTTTTAACCTTTTTGCATATCTTCTTGATAATTATAAACAGAAAAAATATCAATAATATACTTAAGATGCATTTCTTTGTGGACACTTTGGTTATTAGTCATAATTTTATTTACCTAATTTGTAAATATTTTAGGTTTATTATGATAATTTTATAGCATGTGCTCATAGAATTTACTTATAAAATAATAAAATATAAAACAAAAATAATTGTCAAGTCAATATGTATCAATATATACACAAGGTAATAAGAGGTGTGTGTGTGTGTGTGTGTGTGTGTTATAATGTTTTCATTGTCCTAGAATAGCTCTTCACTAAATTTAGCTTTGGGCAAAATATATTCTCAAGCACGATTGCATTTACATATTTTCATTTGAATATAACAAAATTGTTCTATTGGTGTATTTTTCTATTCTTCTTTTATGGCATAATATGAGATCTGAGTTCCTGCAGCACAGAGTGCATATTGTTGATGTAACATAAATATTTACTACCTCATCTAATACACAACCAAACTGCATACATATGGTCTAGAATCTGGAAATCATGGTAAGATGATTAAGTTATATTCCATTAGAAACTTCCTGTCCAAAGCTTTATAAAACACCCAACTTTATTTGAAATAAAAACATACACACAATAAAAAGTTTAATTAAATACTTAAGTACGTATCCATGTAGAAAAACTAAATCCCCAGAGAATTTTGTGTAAAATTTTGAAAGTCAGAGAAGAATGGATTTAGCTATAAAACATACTTTTGTGAATTATTTCCTCAAAATCATCCTTTCAGAATTGTGCTTTCTTCTGTTAAAGGAATAATTAGTTTGTCTTTCACCTAAAATTGTGTGACATAATCCAAAATCAACAACAACAACAAAGCTTAAAAGTAGTCCTATAATTCAGTAAGTTGACCTTACCTTTATCAGTTGTACAGTTCATTTATTTTGGCTTAAATACAATAATTACTACATTGAATGCTTTCAAGCTTTTATTCACATGATATGTTACACATCTCACTCAGTAATCATGTAATAATTTATTTTAGGTACAAATATTTTGTAATTAGTGTGTTCTGCTTTTCCAAATGTCCATCTTCATAAATAATTTTTAAAAATATGGTAACTAATTTCATGCAACAACAAATAAACTTAACTTTCTCAACTACTATGATACTAAGCATAATATCAGAGTTCTGATCTTTTTAGTAAATAGCTTCATCAATTGACACTACCAATGACAAAAAAGAAAGTCTACAGATCCAAGCTTTTTACCTACAACTGAATACTTCAATAATTATAAAAATAGTTTTGAATATTTTGTCCATATTATAAATCCAATAATACATAGATAGGCTATATGGTATTTAAATTTTAAGGACATTACAGTTGGAAACACCTTACGGATTTTTAAACTTTGGGAAGTAAAATAAAGACCAGAAAAAGGGATAAGTTGTGGAATATCCAGTTGTAACTAATTACTTAAAAAATAAAAAAAAATTCAAGAAAAAGAATATATAAATCTCTAAATAAAACTTTTAAACTTAAAAAAAAACAGTATTCTTTCCTAGAATTTACAAAACAATTTCAGCCATAGTAACAATTTGACTTAGCTCTGTTGACATTTCTGATTTCAAGAACAGCAAATGGTAGCTGGGCAGTGATGGCACACACCTTATTCCCAGCACTCGTGAGGCAGAGGCAGAGACAGAGGCAGAGGTAGGAGGATCTCTGTGAGTTCAAGGCGAGCATGGTCTACAAGAGCTAGTTCCAGGACAGGCTCCAAAAGCTACAGAGAAACCTTGTCTCGAAAAATCAAAAAACAAACAAACAAACAAAAAAAAAACAGCAAAGGAAATGGTAAACACATTATCAAGCTATTGAATTTGGGATCATCTGCGGGATATTTTTACTAGGTACTTTTTATGCTAACCATGCATATATTACTTGCAGTTCCACTCAAGCTGTAGAAATGGTAAACTTAATAGTTTCAATAGGGAGATAAATATATGTGCATTCAATGTTTGATACTCAAGTCACCTTAAAATGTTATTTAAAGATTGTATGATCTTCATTACTTAATTTTTGTCCAGATTAAAGATAGTTTCAAACATATTTTAAACATATATGATTCTTTACAAAAATAAATATTCTTAAGCCTTTAGTTCTTTCTCTACATCTGTACTTATTTCCTATTTTCACTCTGTTAAAAGATGTTTTTATTCTTTATTCACACTTTTTGTTAATACTTGAATTTTTGTTTTTACATTACTTACAGTCTTAAGGGTAAATTTTTTTTAGAAAGGTCACTAATTAAGCACAAATTTCAGTATTATTTCAGTGTAATTAGTTCTTAATAGTAATACATACATATCCCAATATTAACTTTATTGTCTACTGAGCTGTTTAAACTTTTTAAATTAATATATAAAAATATGATGTGATACATACAAATATAGACAAATGTAAGTATATAATGTAAGATGCATTTAAATATACTTTTATTTTTCACTCCAGTAAATTCTTCCTTGATTCAGTGCTTTAAAAGTTACATATCCATGGTCATGTTATGTAATTGACTTTATAAGTAAAAAACTTAACACTTTAGTCATTATATTGTCTGTTTATGAAGCAATAGTGAACATCAGCTATTCTGTTCAATGATGCAGTATTTTAAATAGAGCATCACATGGGCCCTCTATTCATAATGGCAAATGACTGCTTCTAGACCTTGATGCTCAGAAATGTTTGGCTGTTTTTGTAATTTTTCAAGAATTGAAATATAAATGTCTGTGTGATATTATAAAAGTATTTAATTAAAATTGGTTCAAAATTGTAGGTAAGGAAAATAAATGGTAACATTACTATAGTATGCCTAAACATTAATACTTGGCTGTTTAGCCATTATTCCTTAAATCGAATTTATTATTATTATTATTATCATTATCATTATCACAACCATTATGTTATATGAGTGCAATTATTTCTACCTGTTTGAAATACTTTAGATACTCTAATATAAATGGCATCATCTAGAGTAAGCAATTTTGCACTGAAATTACTCAATTAAGCAATTCAAAATATATATGGCAAAATCTTCATTATTGCATCATAAACTACTAAAATTCTATTAGATGTCTAATATCCCACAAATAATCAGATAATATGAACAAATATGCTGATTTTCTATAAGCCATGCAATTTCTTGGTACACTGACTGCAAACACTTTTGAAAGGTGATTTTACTACATACTCCTAACTAGGCTAGAGCAAACTTTGTATACCAGGGTAAAGTCAAAGTTATCATAATATTTGTGCTCCTGTCTCATAAGTGCTGGAACCAGAGGTATATACTACCATACTTAGCTAGGACAGTCAGGTTTGATGAGCTATGAAAAAATTACAGTAGTTATTTGTAGTTAGTGTAGGAACTGTTGGGGATATGAAAAACCTGGATAGGGTCAAATGAAGAATTGATGTTATATATACACATACATACATACACACATATATGCTATAAACATACGTATGTATATATAATATCTGCATCTAGATATCTATGTATGTATGTATCTATCTATATGTATGTATAGAACATCTATATAACACACATAAAATATGTCTAGAATGTAATATATAAAAAGTATTAACTGTATACCTGTATAAGTCTTAAAAACACTGAAATTATATTTTATTCTTTCTAACTCATATATTAATGATCACACCTGCATAGATGATTATTGAATCAAGGAATATTAGTAATAATGAGACACCATTAGTTTCAATTAAAAATATCCTTAAAATGAATTAATTTTAATTAGCTTTATAACAAAAAATGGATTGTTATAATTTTCCCCTAAGACTGACTATGCACATATCCACCACCCAAATGTATCTGCACCTGTAATTTTGAAACTTTAATAACTCAGAACCGTTCTGATAGGCATACTCCATCCATCTTCACACTGAGTTGAGCTGATTTAATTAGGGTTACTAATCTAGCCCAATTGCATTCTGTCTATAATGTCAATGAACACCCATTTGGTTTTAGGAACATAATTGAGATTTTGATCAATTTTCTCACTTATTACAATAATGCTGAGGTAAAATGTCAGCATGATATATCATTCAACCACTGAATGTAGGTAAAGAGGCAACAGTAAAATTCTAATAATGCTCTGGACATCCAAATTTACTTGTAAGCCCCCCTAGGGACTCCCGTGAGGCTGGAGATTGAAATATGAAAATGTTGCACATATAATCTTGTTGATGAGCAACGATTCAGTAAGTTGTCTCCTCAAATATCCCAGCATTTCTATTCCTCTGACAAAGAAGTCTGAGAACATTTTTATTAGTCATTATTAACATGGGCATAAAGGTAGTGAGATAAAGATGTGACATATGGCCATTTTTGTAGTTTTTTTCTTAAAGATATATCTAAATAGTGATTTTAAATATTATTCAAAGTTTTCTTTCTCTAACTATGATTTCACAACTGTTTTCCAATGAGATTAAAGAATAATTTATTTTAAACATGAAGTATATCATCAATTGTTTCAATAAACTTTTTTGTTCTTATGTGGGAAGAAATTTGATCTCTCCCTTCAAAGGGCAATATTGGTATAAAAATCTCCAGTTTCTGTGCTCTCTTTAGCATCTGCATTCATTCCTAGAACTATAGAGCATTGACCAGAGCTATTTGTTGTTAGGAGGCCGCTTATTGATTCCCAGTTGCTCAAACCCGAAATAATAACATAGAAACTATTATTTAAATCACTCCTTGGCCCTTTAGCTCTGACTTCTTTTGGCTAGCTTTTACATTTTAATTTAAATGATTTCCATTAATCTGTGTATTGCAACGTGGTTGTGGCTTACTGGCAAGTTTCAGCATCTGTCTACATGGCTTCTCTCTCACTCGGCCTTTCTTTCTCCCAAAATTCAGTTTAATTTTCCTTGTCTACCTAAGTTCTGTCCTATCAACAGGCCAAGGCAGTTTCTTTATTCAGCAATTACATCAAAGCATACAAAGGAAAATCCCACATCACCTTCTTTTTTTTCTGTTCATGTACAGTTGCAAGTAAGTATGCAAATCTGTCTTGTTCAATCCAAGAGAATTGTTTCTGGTTGGAATCCATGCCCTTTGGTTCTTGTTCTCATTCTGTATTCCCTTATACATGATGTCAGAACCTGGGAGGGCCACTGATGAATATGTTTTCCCTTGCCTGTAGAATATCATGTAGTCTGAAAGTAATTCTTGATGCAAATGGAATAACAGAGGTGTGTCTACTTATTTAATTGATAATATGGCAAAGTAAGACTTTTTTACTCGATAATGGAATGTAATACCTTGAAAAATCAGGGAATATTTTCTCTATTGCCTCATATATTTACTTATAACTGCAAAAAATGAACATTTTAAAACTTAATACTGGATACTCTTGAGCTTGTGTAAACAAAATCATAACCACTGTGAAAAATTAGCAACAGAGAGACCAACATGTAGGTTGTATCACATTAATGCTGTTTTCATAAGTTCTGTGTTCTTAAGAAAATTCATCTTAATTCTTCCTAAACCATAACTTGTTGGTAGTTTAAAATATTATTTTTAGCATATTGTTAGTGGTTTCTCAATGTTCATAATTAATTCTTCTATTATGATGCTATTGGAATAGGCTCAGTGATAACATCCCTTATTATGAGTGATGTTCAGAATCTTGCAATCAAGGCTGATTCTACATCAAGTTAGGGTGGGGATCTCTCAATAACACAAGGAGGGGCACATTTATTGAATGAACACCTAATGTCATGAATTTCATTCCTTGTTGCAATTATCTGAGAAATCTGCTCAGTATATGTGTTATAGGAATTCAGTCTCAGAGTTGTAACAAATACATCCTAGTAGACAAGAGAACTGAAGTGTGTGTGTGTTCATGTGTATGTGGCTATGTAACTCTCTGAAGTATTTATCAATCTATCAATCAATCTATAACCAATCAATCTATCAATCTATTACTATATCTGTGTTTAAGAGATAGATGTAGATATGCAGATAGATAGATAGACAGATTAATTGAAAGAGGAAGAGAAAGACATGTGTGGTATATACAGTTTTTTAATTGCACACACACAATCTGGAAAATAAGATTGCTGACACTGTAATCAAAGGATAGAAAATCAAGAGAAGAGAATATTTGAAATACATCATCAACATGTTTTATGCCAAATAAACTTTTTATTTCAATTTGCTTAAGTATTATATTCAGCAAGATTTGAATATATTAACCTATTAGTTATTGCTATGTATGAGCAAACACAATTTACATACCAATAAAAATAATCATTATTTGTTCTTTGTTTTTTATGCCTCTCTTTTTATGTGTTCTATGATTTCCTTGTTCTTTTATATATGTAAAAATTTTAACTGTATATTTTATTTCTGACTTTACTGCATAAATAGTGTCTAGGTAGGTTACAATATTATTTCTGACAATATTTATAAAATATTTCTGAAAATATTAGTATTTGAACCACACCATGTAAACAAAATCATCCATACCAAACTAGGTAGGCTAATCCAAGAGAGAGGATTTTTTACTTGCCATGGGACTTCTGTTTATAGTTTGAAAAGTACTTTCTTAATTGTTCTGCTGCTAAATTAAATTTTTATGTTAATATTCTAACATTAATTTTGATTTGAATAAGTGTTCCACATGCTTTTGTGATGATAGAAAACATAGCATTATTTTTTTTTCAAAATCAAAACTTAAGAGTATATTTATATATTATATTGCCTGTAAATTTAAGATGCTTTATATTGTTCTATGAATATAAAATATACATATAAAAATGTTAATGAAAGTTGAGACTCAAAGATACTTAAAAAGAACAAAGACATAATTATAGAACATTTTCAGAGCTTAAAACACAGTAAATGTTCAATAATCATCTGTAGTTAACAAGAAAGTATCATTTTAAAGTTAGTTTACAGAAAAGCAGTTAAAAGACAGAATTATTTCCAGTGGTTTTATATGGCTTTGTAAAACTGAAAACAAATGTCAAATTCTAAATTTAAATTAACTTTTATTTTCAGTCCTTTTGTTCATTAAAACCACCTAAAAAGCATTTGACACTATTTTTATTTTGGCAGCTGTTTTTCTTAATTCATATCAAACTGTGAAATTTGTTGATTTTGCTATGACCAGCCCATGAAATCAGTTGTCTCAGTGTTTGATATACTGGCTCTTTACCACAGAAAAAAATAAAATAAAATCTTGTGGGTTGTAGATGTGCTGTGAAATGGTGAATAATTTTTTCTGTATTTAAGTTCCATATATTTTCAGACAGAAGAGAATGGTAGGAATAACAGTATATGTCTAGGAATATGTTGTGATGGTTATGCTTCAACATAGAATGAGAATTCTAGAACACAGTGGTCTGTTTATTGTTTGATGTTTCCTTCTTTACTAACAATAGGTTTAACTATTACTATTCTGGAATTTAAAAACTCTTGATTACAGTTTCTTGGTTCAACATGTATAATTAATTATGTGACTATAATAATTGTTTGTTTTTCCTAACATAACACATTCTCCTTAGACAGGACAAGGAATTAAGATAAAATGCAAATTACTTGTTCCTGTCCCTAAACTTGCTTGATTATTTTCATGGATACTTTTATATCTTTTACTTGATCATTACTAAGATGCATCAACAAGTTATTTTTCTCTTCATAAAACCTAATTTGAATTTTAGTATAAATCTATGTTAAATAATTTATAAAAGCATCTTCATATATTTTGAAATGCATTTAATACTTATCTCTTATTTGCATATTTGAGAAACATTTCTTTAGTTAATTATAATTCTAGCAATGAATTTTTCTAACAATATCTATTATTAAATATCTGGAAGATCTAGCTGAAACAAGTGTTTAAGTAATTAAAGTTCTGTTTATTATGATTTTTTTTTGCCACTCAGTTAAATGTGATAATTGAGAGACAAAATGAGAAACTGGCCTTGGTTGAGTTACCCTAATCAATGTTTATTAACTTTTATTCCACTAAATGTACATTAGGCTGAATTATAATATATATGCTTCTAGGAACAGTAACTGATATAGGAAAGACCCTTTAATATCTGATGTCATGTCCTCTTCCTTTAATTGTGTGAAACACCAGATTTCAGTGCTATCTTTAGTCAACTGTGAATTTTCATCTGGGAAAATAAATGAGTGCATGTTTAAAATAAATGACTTTGTGCTTAAATGTTTTAACTTTTCTAAGAGCCTGCATAAATATTCACTAATATTTGATACTAAACTTAAGGAAAGACTACATTTAAAATTATTTCAAGAAATACAAGGGAAAGAATACTCTGGAGCATTAAATATGTAGAATTTGACAATTTCAATATACCCCTCACCTGGCAGTGGTAGCATATGCCTTTATCTGAGTACTCAAGAGTTGGAAGCAGCAGATGTCTTTAGAGACCATCCTGGTCTACAAATTAAATTCCACAACAACCAGAGATGCTAAAAGCCCTGTCTCAGAAACTAAAGAGGAAAAAAGAAAAAAAGAAAATAGAAAAAAAGAATACCATTTCTCTCAAACTCATTTCATATACTACTGTATATAAAAGTAGTATTTTTAACAATGTTCTGTTTTCATTTCTCTGAGTCCTAGTGTGATTTTTACCTCTCCTATTTATGTTGTATGATTTTTACATTTATTCACATTTTACATGGAATGAGATAATATCCCTCTACGGTTCCAGATTCCAAACAGCATTCCACTATATTCTTCATGATTTTTAATCAAAGATGTTACATGTAATTTCACTGAAAAATGGCTTAAACAATCTTAAATGCTTAAAGAATAAATTATGTGTTGTAGATATGCTTCCCATGTGCATGGACTATAGTTATACAGTCTTTAGTTTGTTGTTAGTTACTCAAACTTAAATATTATATATGTTGTTTTAAAAGAGAGCAGAAGAATAAGGTTATATACTGATTTTTCAGTCATGCCTTTAAGAGGCTAAGTCATTATTTTTCCTTAAGAGTATTCATGAATTTTTAATTTCTAATAAGACATAGAAATGGCTCCATAATACTTGGATTATATATGTCAACAAATGCACAAATATATACATTTGCCCACTCAAATGTATATTTTCTACATTTATTTCATCAGTACTTGGAGTAACTGTAGAGGTTTTTTTTAAAGTCAACTATCTTTTAACCTTAGATCATACAAAGTTTTCAAATATTCAAAATTTAAAATTAAACTGTCACTTAAACTGAACATTATATGTTTCCATCCATTGCTGTTTGAAGCCTATCTGATGACAATTAAGATAAGTATCAGTCCTGCATAATGAGGAAGAATGGATTACACGAGCTAAAGGGATCAAGGATCAGACAAGAAAACTGACAGAATGAACTAACCTGGGTAGTAAAAGACTACTTGCCTGTTTCCTGGCCACCAGACCCAAAATAGTTACACAGAAACTAGATTAATTAAAACACTCCTTGGCCTATTAGCATAGATTCCTATTAACAAGCTCTTAGGTCTTATATTAACCCATTTCTATTACTCTGTGTATTGCCACAAGGCTGTGGCTTTCCAGGCAACTTTCTGGTGTTTATCTCCTTTGGCAGCTACAAGGAATCTCCTTAATTCTGCCTACCCTTTCTATATATCTCTTCCAGCCTGACTATAGTTTTCCATAGTATAGGCCAAAGCAGCTATTAACCAATAGTAAAAATACATTTACAGATAGAGGGGAATCCCACATCTTCCCATTTTCTACCCAAATAAAAAGGATGGTTTTAAATTTAACATAGTAAAATTATATAAAATAAAACAGGTTTAAGCAAGAATAGCATTACAATATTCAATCTATTTGTATCTGGAAAAATTAAATAAAACATACCATCATCTATTGTATCCCTGTGAGTTTAAAGTTTGTACCTAATTTATCTTTTATAAATAAGGTAAACTATAACATAATTTATCTAGTCTTCAACTCCATCAACAACCCCAGGAGAATACAATATTACATAAGTAAACAAGAAGTACATTGTAAGTAACTTCCAAGACTCTAGAATTGGCAGAGAAATTGCACTACATGGATAATCATTCAAGTGCTTCTGTATGGTTGCATTCTCCATCTTCAGCCTACAGGCCTGTAGTATCTGGCAGACTTTTCTAAGAAGCAGGGAATTTGAAAGGTTCTTTCACCTTTATTGGGAGTTTGTCAGCCACTTTCTTCTGTATTCTGCAGCATGTCTGGTAGACTCTTTCATGAAGCAGGAACCCTCATTGATTGCCTCAACTCTAGCCAAGTACAGTAGTCATTTTTCTGTGGATCTTGTATGTCCAGTTTATACAACATACCATCACGTAGTATAGGAAAGAGCACATCAGAAACCCTATTTAAAACAAATGTTACAGGTGTAGCAGAACTATTGTGTGACAGGTCTGACCATGGTTTAGGGAGGCTTGTGAAAGTTATTTGTAACTTTGGGTTAGAAGAGATATTGAGTGTTAAGAGCTCTGGGGGATGTTCTGTAGAACTTGGAAGATGGGAATGTTAAGAGCAGTGCAGAAGATGGAGGCCTAAATTGTAAAATTTCAGAAAGACTATTAAAGACTCTATCAAGTCCAGTTGTTATTTTCAATTACAATCCTGTGGTTCTGCTTAAATGGTTCTGAGGAATTAAATGTGAATAACAAGATACTAGAACTAATAAAGTAAAATTTTGCTTTGCTGGGACATTTGAGTATGGTCAGCTGGAGCTAAGAAATTAGCAGTGATTAAGAAGAGACCAGTATCACCGAGGTGAAATCTTCTGGGGAGTGTTTCCTGAGACAATAGAAAAACTGTATTTCCAGAGATGGTCATGGTTATAGCTCATGCTGGCAGCCAGACTTGGTAATAGGTAATACCCATCCATATGGAACTGGTTTTGAAGGCATAAAGTGGTCATGGAGAACAGCTAAGGCCTGGCTCTGTGAGAGGCCAGGAAAAAGCATGTGCAACTTCAGTGGCAGCTGAAGGCCCAGGACTAAGGGGGTCATGCCAAGAGATTGAGGCTTGGCATCTCGAAGAGACTCTCTAAGAGGCTACTTGTGAAAGTGCACCCTGGCTGCAGAAAGGAACCACAGCATTTTCAAGATGCTATTACCATGTAATGATCCCCAATTACAGCAGCATCAGTGAAGAGGAGCCAGCCAGAGCCTACAAAATAAACTATGAGTGCTTCAGAGTGCAGAGTCTAAGAAGTGACCCAAGCCATTGGTGGGAGTCCACAAAATTATCAATCGATCCCAGATATTTGGTCATTTTAATTTTGTTTTGCTTTGCTTTGCTTTGTTACTATGTCCTGATCTTCCCCTCAAGAAGTAAGAAAATATTTTACTGGTTTCCAAAGTTGAGGAACTTGACTTTTGATATGTTTTTAAGAGATCAGCTATTAAAAAAACCTGAAATTTTAATGTATTTGAATTTGTAAAGACTGTGGAACTTTTAAAGTTATTTAAGAACTTGGGGATGAATAAGAAAGGAAGGATTGTGTTTTTTGTGTAAGTTAACAAGGAGTCAGTTGTACTGAGTGGTTTTGTATGTCAACTTGACACAAGGTAGTCATTAGAGTAAGGATCTTCAGCTGAGAAACCAGCTGTAAGGCATTTTCTCACTTCACCATCAACTGGGGAGGGTGTAGCCCATGTTTGGTAGTACCATCTCTGGGCTGCTTGTCCTGGGATATAAAAAGGTGAGCTGAGCAAGCCATGGAAATCAAGGCAGAAAGCAGCTCTCCTCCATAACCACTGCATCAGCTCCTGCCTCCAGTATTCAGCACTGTTTGAGTTCCTGTATTGACTTCCTTTAGTAATGAACAGCAATACTGAAGTATAAATTAACTAAAATCTTTCCTTCACAACTTGCTTTTTGGTCAGCAACAGAAACCCTAACTAAGACATCCAGTAATCAGTAGAACTTGTTTTTTTTTTCCTCCCATCCCTAAACCCCCCACATTGGAAACACCAAGCCCCTCCCACTTTTCAAGGCTGAGCAAGTCAACCCACTGTTGGAAATTTTTTATTTATTTATTCATTTTTTTATTAAAGATTTCTGTCTCTTCCCCACCTCCGCCTCCCCTTTCCCTCCCCCTCCCCCAATCAAGTCCCCCTCCCTCGTAAGCCCAAAGAGCAGTCAGGGTTCCCTGCCCTGTGGGAAGTCCAAGGACCACCCACCTCCATCCAGGTCTAGTAAGGTGATCATCCAAACTGCCTAGGCTCCCACAAAGCCAATAGGTGCAGTAGGATCAAAAACCCATTGCCATTGTTCTTGAGGTCTCAGTAGTCCTCATTGTCCGCTATGTTCAGCGAGACCAGTTTTATCCCAGGCTTTTTCAGACCCAGGCCAGTGTATGTACTCACTCATATTTGGTTTCTAGCCATAAATAAAGGACATTGAGCCTATAACTCAAGTTCTTAGAGAAGCTAAATAAGAAGGAGAACCCAAAGAAAAACATATAGGCATCCTCCTGAATATTAACCTTCATCAGGCGATGAAAGGAGACAGAGACAGAGACAGAGACAGAGACAGAGACAGAGACAGAAACCCACATTGGAGCACCGGACTGAAATCTCAAGGTCCAAATCAGGAGCAGAAGGAGAGAGAGCACGAGCAAGGAACTCAGGACCGCGAGGGGTGCACCCACACACTGAGACAATGGGGATGTTCTATCGGGAACTCACCACTGTTGGAAATTAAGGCCTACCAGGTCTAAATGAGCCACCCTGCAGGCCGCCTGGAGCTGTCCAAGGTCCTGTCTGTGCCTAGCCAATAAGGAGCCACCAAGCAGTGTTTACTGAGTGCCTAGCAACAGATTCTGTCAGATGTCCTGATAATGAATAGCCAAGGAGAGACCAGAATGAAATGTCAACATCAACGGATCAGAACTCCTGGATGCTAAGAGGGTATGTAAGTATTTATTTACTTGCTCTTAAATAAATGAGTCTGCTGTATACCTACCTGACTTCCAGCTTCTGCGGTTGTTGACTTTGCGCCTTCACCCCTTCCTCTGAGGAAGAAGGTAGGACCTAGCAACATCCCCCCACAGGAAATGGTAACCAAAATGCCCATGTACTGGGAAAATATTTCCATTGCTAGTGACCCCACAAACAGACCAGGCTACACAACTGGCACCCACTTGAAGAGGGTCTAGGTCGGTCCCATTCAGGCTCCCCAGCTCTCAGTCTAGAGTCCCTAAACTCCCAGGAGCTCGGTCAGCTGTCTCTGTGGGTTTCCCCATCATGATAAATAGAGAATGGGAACATGATGGATCAGGACGGTTGAGTTTGGTCAAGGAAGGAGAGGGAGAACAATGAAGGAGAAATCTTGATGGAGGCCATTATCGGGTTAGAGAAACACCTGGTGCCAGGGAAATTTCTAGGAATTCCCGAGGATGACCCCCAGCAAAGATTCCTAGCAATAGTCGAGAGGGTACCTGAACTGGCATTCTCCTGTAATCAGAATAGTGACTACCTTAATTGTCATTATAGAGTTTTCTTCCAGTAACTGATAGAAGCAGATGCAGAGGTCCACAGACAAGCACGGTGCCAAGCTGGAGTCCAGTCGAAGAGACGAGGAGAAATTATATTAGCTTCACTTTCACAGCTTACATATCAGATACGTAGGGAGGCCTGCAGAATTTTTTTATTGGACCATCACATCAGTTTGTTACTAAGGTATTTGTGTGTGTGTGTGTGTGTGTGTGTGTGTGTGTGTGCGTGTGATTTAGATAGAAGCTATCCAGAACCCCTAACTGCAGATCTGTGTACGAAAGCACTGTATGGGTGACGCCAACCTGTAGTTTCACAGGCAGAACACATGGTGGATGTGAACTCTTCAGGAAGAAAAATCCTTCAAATAAATTTATGTTTTATCTCGTTCATTCTGCAAAAATGACTGACCAGTTTTGCATAAATTCTTCATGCATCTCAATTGTTATAACACAAAGTAGCTTATGCCTTACTTGTCTATAATTCCCTCAGTAGTCATATATTCTTTGCACCCAAACTTACACTTAATCTTTTTGTTGTTTTTCTGGAATAGCTTCCAGATTTTTGATAGTTCACTATTAGCTTATCTGAAAACAATTGACAATAATTAGGCCATCCCCTGAGCGTCAGCTCCTCTAAAATATTTCTGCTGGATTAATTAGTGTGTCATCTTTAAAGTCAGCCTTATACTGAGTCAGAATCTCTTGGTATGGTTGAAATGTAGACATTTTTGACAGTGTTGCATAAGCAGAAAACAATGTTCTTTTCTCTTGAATTTTTTCTGAATGAAGTGTTTTCATGCTCTTAACACTGTAGTCATTCTACTTTCATGAATTCGCACTGAAATTCCTGTTAAGCTAGGCTTGCCAAAGTCTCTCTCTGTCTACCCTAGCCTATATTCAAGTACTTACAAATTTATCTTGGAGACATATTTGAAAGATTTCAGAATCATGGAGTGAGTTAGACATAACAATGAACACACTTCTTAATCAGGTTTTATTTTAATTTTTCCCCTTTTTGCTTCAGAACATAATTAAATCATTCCTTCCCTACCTCTACAAGCCCGTTTACTTTGTTCTGTTCTTTTTCAAATCAATGGCCTCTTTGTTCATTAATTGTTTTATATACATAAACATGCATGCATGTCCACAAGCATATATTCTTAATTACATAAAGCCAACCTGATCACTCTATATAATATTTCTCATGTTATGTTTTAACAGTTGACTATTTGTATTTAAAAACCATCTTGTGTGTTCTTCTCTGGAGAAAACTATTTCTTTGACCCATATAATCCCTTAATTACCTGTAGTTCTTTGGGTAGGTTTGAGTCCTCATGGGCATTCCATGTTCACTTTATCATATCTTTTGTCCATATTCTTGTTCAGCATGTTACTGGACAGTCATGTTCATAATGCATTATCAGTGCAACTTCTGACATTATTACAAATCACAACCGCACAGCAAAATCCATTTCCTCTGGATCATACGTTTTGCCATCTCTTCTCCAGTGTTCACTGAATCTTAGCTGTGACAGTGTTCTGTACCAAAGTTTTTATTAATTAGCTTCCCAGCATTATGTGAGGATAGATTTCTTGGAGGGTATATTAGTTACTTGTTTCTTTATTGTGACAAGCACCTTGGAAAAAGAACCTTAAAGGTGTAATATTTATTTTGGTTCCTATTTCTGGGTACTGTCATCAAGGCAGGGAAGTCACAGCAGCAGAAGCTTGAGGAAGATGATCACATTTCATCAATAGTTAGGAGGCAAAGGAAGAACTATACACTGTTGACTTTATCCTTTTTACTCAATTTGTGACAGAAGCCACTGTATAGGTGCAATCAACATTGGGTGAGCCCTTTATCATATTAATCTTTTCAAACGTAATATCATGGTTTTGTCTCCTTGGTAAATCTAGATCTTGCTAAAGTGAAAATCCAAACATACATCACAGTAGTTAGTAAAGAAAGCTCTGAAAGAAGGTGTTAAAGGCAATATATAGCCCTCAAGGACAAGTACAATAACAGTCAATACTTCCCAAGCCCTGCCTTCAATCAATAATCCCAATATTCTACTTTTATTTTGAATTCATCAAAGGATTAAACTCCTAATTATGTCTGAGCCCTCGTGATTTAATCATGTCTAGAAAAACATATACAAACACATCTCTATATTGGCTTGAGTAATTTCTTAGGGATTTATCAATACAATTAAGTTAGCATAATAACTACAGGTTTTAATGCAAAGTGGACTGTTTTAGATCAATACATTTTCAATTTCAAGAGCAATCTGAAAGAGACTACAATTTCCAATTTCTCAGCTATGTATGTGTGACTTTACTATGCATGACAGTTCAGGAGCAAACATCATTAATTTTTAAATATACAGCTTTTATGTATACTATGCTATTATATCTTTAAGAAGCTATCTTTTTTCTGCATGAGCAAAAGCATGAAAAGAATTACTGATATGTTATGGAAAGCCATAATTATTAGATTCCATTTATTGACTTCAAGTGAATACTTGTTGCAATGTTAGCCACTCCTTTGAAAAGTATTATCTGAAAGCACTTATGTCATTTTAGTCAATACCTATAATGACATCTGTAATGAAAAGAAGAAACTCAATCTGATAAACTTTAAGTCCATTTAGGGATCATAAAATGGTAGTATAATTAGTATATCCTTTAAGCATGCTAATTTAAAATTTATTGTAATATTTTTCTATATGTAATTCTTTCCAAATATTTTCAAGTTTTTAATTATCAGATATATTTAATAATTTCTCAGAAAAATGTTGAATATAACTTAATGCTGATATAGTTAAACCAAAGTACTCCTATTAGAGTTTAAAATGAAAACATAGAAGATGCAACAAATTGATCTAAAATACTGCATGTCAGTGGACAATTTAACATAATGCTTTGACTGTCTTCAGAGGAGATTGTAGAATTCATAGACAATGTACTATACTAGGGAGCATGTGAGTAAAATTGAATTCTTAAAAAAGAAAAGAAAATCTAAAAGATTATAGGTTAAATATCCATAGCCAGAAAGTATTTGCAGTAGAGTTGACATTTTCATGCCAAGGAGAATGATCACATGTGGAAATAGAGAAGCCCTGATTAAAAATGCATATCCCAGCCTCCATTTCTCATCGGTTCATCCTTCACCAAGGTTCACATGACTGTTTTTCTCCATGGTGAAAGAAAAGTAAAACCCAGTATCATTGGAATATAAATCTACTCAATTCCTAAGACTTTGTTGGGATGTGTGTTTATTTTATTGTTGTTTCTTGGATAAAAAGGAGAACATCCAAAAATAAGAATAAAAGTTAAAGCTAGGTGAAACAAAAGATTTTGGTAGCTTTAGCACCTCCCAGGAGACGTAAGAAAACCTATTTATGTGGTTCGGAGTATTTGGGAGAAAGGCTGCACTGAATTCTATGAACACATACAACAAAAGCTATGGAGAGCAGTGAAAGGAAAAAAAATCTAGCAAAAAAATATTTTTCATTCAATACCTATTGTCAGAGCCATGGAGGGGATAAAGGTAGGCCTGTGTCCAGCTGGTGGATCAACAGGATTTTAAAAGGCAACTTGAATAGCATAACAAGGGAATTTAGTTTAGGTGTGGGAAGTCGTTATGACTTTCACTTAAATTTCAGTTTGATCTTTTTCTAAAAGTTTGTTTTTACTGAAATATCTACTTTGGAAACTGATTTCTTCCCCTAAACCCACACGTTGAGAAACCTGTCCAGTATATTTTGTTTTAATTCTTGTTTTAGGCTAGTTATTCTTCATGCCCGTGAATAAAGAGAAAGAAAAATTAAACTCTAGTACATGCCACAAGATTTGAATCACAAACAAAAGAGACAAAAATTCCTGAGAGATTGTTTTGTGAAAGAATACTTATCTTGAAAACGAAGCATAAATATTTAATTGCTGCTTAAAAGCAAAAAAAAAATGTAGAATTTTTTTTAAAATCTAGATGAAGCTAGCATTGAGTTTTCATGTAAATATCTATGGCCACAAAAACTTTAAATCAAATAACTATCAATATTACTTTCCAAATTGAATAAGTCCTTTCGTGTGGATGTGAGTGGAGTTCATGCTTAAAGGAGACATAAATTACGGGGGCTTCCCCACAGGAAATCAAATTCTCCAGCAGCTCGGAAAGCAGATGCGGGATCACTTTGCAGCTGTGATTCTCCATCACTAATCATTGGTTATAAGGAAAATAGAGGGAAAGTGGGAGATCCTGTTGCCCCTGTTGCCCAGTTTCATGTCCTTTTAACCCTCCCTCAGCTGAACTCTGCTTTCTGATCCTTAACCTAAATCCCCCAAACACTCAAACATACACACTAAGGATGTGTTCAGAAATCTCTCTTCGTTGAAACAAAATGGCATTTGACACAGGAATAGTCTAGCACCTTCCTAACTATGCGGAAAGAAAACATTTTCAACAAAACAATATACTATGCTCTATTTAAATTATTTGTTCAAATGCTGCATGTTGTACTAGACTCACATTCCTTGTGTTTCTTATTCATTAGCAAAGAAAATATCTAGTTACATAATTTTAAGATACAAAACAGACAGAGAGACAAAAGTAATTTATATAGCCTAAAAGGGGGCTGTTTGTGAACAGTTGAGGAAGACACCTTTTCACATGAAAGTGCCAATTTGTTCAAATACACTATTGATTTATTTCAGAATCTGTTGTTTACAATTTATATGTGTTAGAGGGTTGATAAGAACCTTTATTAATTTCATGAAATCGTGTGTGTGTGTGTTTCTTTCTTTCTTTTTGTTTATATAGCAAACACAAGTGCAACTTCATTATCATTCCGTTTTCAAACACGTCTACATATACCCCAAACCATCATCCTTATTATTTTGCCTATGATCCTTTCTCTTTATTATCTCCTGGCTTAGTAATATTATATGGGAAAATCAAATACATACAACTTCTTCTATAAATAATTTTATCATTGAAGACCTAGTATAAATGGATAGATGTTTTAAATCATAATAGAATATATGAGCTAGCCATTCGCAGAGTGTTGAGTATTTGAAATCTACTATCTGGAAGAAAGTTTATGAAAGTAAACAAGAAGTTTCTGTTTGTTTGTTTGTTTTTGAGAAGGGTTTCTCTATAGCTTTGGAGCCTGTCCTGGAACTCACTTTGTAGAACAAGTTTGCCTCGAGCTCACAGAGATCTGCCTGTCTCTGCTTCCTAGCTGCCGGGACTAAAGGCATGTACCACCACTGTCCAGCGCACAACCAGGAAGCTTTAAGCATCACTCTTAGTAAAGAAGTCAAGCTGTGAAAACAGACTCTGACTAACTTACTAGTTATCTAAGCTTATATGCAATATTCAGTTTCCTGGCCGATGAGAAACATTTTTGCATGTGTATATATTTATGTAGGTTGGTGATTTTATATGTACAATTTTATAAATAGAAAATTAAACAAATAAATACATAGGGACTTTAAGGATATTTTCAGCATAATCTTGTATAAAAGACACACTGTGTGCACTATGTGCATATTTCTGCTTGAGCCACTTTTCTAATCTGAACTGAATTCTTTGATCTTTGGGAGAACTAGAATCAGAGATGCAAATTGTCCCCAGCTTTCTCTTTATTTCTTTTTGCTTTCATTATTCATTGTGCAAAATTATGATTTTACTATGACATTTCATATATTTATATAACATATATTTGTCACCTTCAGTCAGTTCTCAGTTATTGTAAACTGTCTGCCCAATGTTCACTTTCCTTTTCCTTCTAATTTGATGAACTGTCTTTATTCTTTTAAATCTATTTATTTATCATCATTACATATATATGTATATATATAGCCAGCTGACTCTATGTAGCATACTCATATGCATACATTGGGAGATGACTACTTATTATTGGATATTCAATTTAATAGCTCATTCCTGGGGATGACTTATTCATGTAAGCAGTCACTAACTACCTTTAGTTCTTCATCTACAGGTAGTTTTTGAAAACGTCCCTCATCAATTATTGCATCCTGTCTGTTGCCTTTTGTCTAGTTTTATTTAGGCTATCATATTGTTGAAAATCACATGTAACTTATTTCTCCTGCAGTGAAGAAACAAATACAGTAGATGCCTAGGCCTCTGGTTCTCACAAATTTTCCATTACTGCTTTCAGACTATTCCCTGAGATTTGGGTATTTGCTATAAACTTATAATTTAAGACGCGGTACCACAGGCATTTGTTCTCTCTATTTTAATCAATACTGACTTTCACTAATGGTCTCCATTTGCTGTAGAAAAGAATCTTAGAAGGAGTGAGAGTTACATTTCTCTGTGGATATAAGGAAGAGTATTTACATTTCAGTTAATAGTTGCATTGCTTTAAGAAAGCGGCAGTAGTAGAGGAGAATATCTGGACATAAGTGTCATAGTGGGAAAATGGGAAAAATGAGGATTCGATTAGATGGCTGTTTCATTGTAAGGAATATTATGTTTGGTGCTGTAATAATTATCCAAATCTATCAATGATCATAGTCTCAGAAGTCTAACCTTCCCTTGTTATTATGACATACAACAGTGATGTCAAATTGCCTCGTAATTTTAGGTTTATGCCCATATACCTGGCCTGTTCTTTTAGAAACAACTATATTTTCTTATTTAACATACCAGTCCCAGTTCCCACTCCCTCGCCTCCTTTCTTTCCCTCCACATCCCCCCACCCCACCCCTATCGACTCACCTCACAATAGCAAAGGCTCAGGAAACATCATGGAGAAGGAGATAGAAAAAAAATGTAATAGCTAAAGCTTCTGACGGAGTGCTGTGGACTTGTACATTACAGAAATGGCAAGACTACTAGAATTGTAAACATACAGTAAGTAGCTTTGGTTATCTACTCATTTCCTCTATCACATTACGGTAGTGCAAATTCTTCTGTAGATGGTGCATATGATCTCTAAACGCGTCCACACACTTGACTTGTTTCTAGGAAAGGGATAACCACTTTTTATTAAGGATATGGCCATTCTTAGATTGCTTACAGCCCTGTGGATAGTTTCACACCTGTGCACATATTCCCACCTGGGATCAGTGCAGGCATGGAGAGTGGATGTCTCATTGAATGACAGAATCCCATTGAACAGAAGCTCCAGTGACCAAGACTTGCTGAATTTGGTTGTTTATCAAAAATTAAAAAATTAATAAAAGAAAAAGAAAAATGGCATTGTTGGGAAGGAGAGAGATCAAAGTGAAAGAAAAGTTAAATATGATTATATTTAATTATGCAGGTATGTAAAATTCTTAACAATAAAACTCAAAAATTAAAGTGAAAGAGGAAACAAACTTGAAATGACACATCCTTATGTCTTTATTAACTTTTCCTAAAGTTATCAGCTTAATTTCCCATTTTTCTAAATAGTGTTTTATTTCAAAGTTTATTTGTGCTAACAGGGTTCAAGGTTTTCATGAAATGAGTGTTATATTTTGTTTCAGATTATAATTTGGTGTTCTCCTGTATTGTATTCCAAAAAGGGTTTTGCTTGTATTTTCACTGTAATTTTTCTTTACATGTTGATAAATTTAATATGGTTCTGATGCAGGATGGCCTTCTATTTGCTGTGACTATGTGTTTCGTTTATTGGTTGATGAATAAAGTTGGTTCAGCCAAAGGCCAGGCAGAATATACCTAGGCAGGAAATCAAAACAAAGATAGGGATAGAGAGACATTTTAGTCAGGGAGACCCCATGCAGCTACCTGGGATGCTAGATGCCAGGGCATCCTCACTAAGACACAACCACATGGTGATACACAGATTAACAAAAAAATCAGTTATTTTATATAAGAGTGCTAGCCAGTAAGAAGTCTAAGCCACTGGTCAAACTATTGTAACTGATATTAAGCCTCAGATTGGTTATTTCATAAGTTGCTACAGAGACCCAGTGGGTGGAAAAAAACCATATCAGTGAGACTGATGAAGTGAAGAAAAAAAATCTCCATTTGCATGTGCTGTCACCTGAAGCATAGACACAGACAGATACATACATGTAGGTCTGTGTGTGTGTGTGTGTGTGTTTATGTACAATACTGTCAATACTATATCTTTAAACGATTTATTGCTCACGACTTGCATTCTGTTTTATTGTTTTCTACTTCATTGCATCTTTTCTGAAAATTTTTATATTAACACATGATTAAGTTTGAAAAGTCTTTCACAAATATTTTTTGCAGGTGAGTTACATTTGGATACATACTTTGCATTCATGAAAATCTGTTAAAATATTCTTCCACCTTGAGAAGGTGAAACATATGTGAAGATATCTCCATCTTAACGTGATATATGACTTCGAGATGCAGGAAACTTTTCATTTATTCTGGCTTCTGGTGTTAGAGATGAGAACTTTAATATATTTGAATCTTTTACTTTCTAAGTAACTTATATGTCAGAAAGCTTAAGAGGTTTTCTCCCTTTTTATTACTTAGATTTCACAAATTTTACAAGGATATATAAAGACGAAAGATTTATTTTTCATACTGGCTTTCTTCTATCTCAGTAAACTTTTTTATATTTCTAGACTAAAATGTTTCCTCTAAACACGGTTAAATTTGTATAATATTTCTTCATATCCTGAACTTCACATATTTGTTTGAAATTTCTTTAGAATAGCTATGATTTTACTTACTTTTGTTTTGTTGTGACATAATAAATTTACTTAAATAAAAATATTTCAACATGGAATATATCACTTATTAATGCAAAAAGTATACATGTATTTATCTGTTTGTTATTTTTAAAGATTGTATTCCGCTACAGAACTGAATAATATACAGTATAATAATACATTTTCTTAACAATTTATATTGTTTGTTATTCAGTGAAGTAAAATGTAGTCATTCAATTAAGACTGTAAATGTTAAATATTTATCAAATTAATGTGCGTCTTATTAAAAGCATTTCTAGTAATGTGTAATCATAAGTAAGATTTTATTTTGCATTTAATTCTATGTACACATGTGTAGATAGGTATGTGGGCAAAAGTGTAAATACTCGTGAAGGCTAGACGGAGAAGGGTTAGATCCCCTGCACTGGGGTCACAGGTAAATGTGAGCCTACCTGTGTGGGAGTTCTAAAACAAACATCAAGTTTTGACAAAATACTACATACTCTAACAGCTAGACCGTCTTCCCAATATTAGTGATGTTGTTGATTTATTAAGCTGTGTGGTTACCTACTAGAGCCTGGTTAACTTGCAGTGTCTTATTGAAAATGAATACACAAATTCTGTAGTACAAAGGTTATTAAATTATCAATAAGTAAAAATTATACAGTATTATGCTGGCATACTATAACAAATTCTTAAATATAATTTAACGTAAACATCATTATTACTATAAAAGAAATATTAACACATTTTCTTAAAATTGTTCTAGGAGTAGTCTTCATTTACATGGAAGAATACATCATAGAGAGACACATAGAATCAGTGATAATGATAACCCTCAGGCACAGAAAAGGGGAGACAATGAAAAATATATAGCAGAAAAAAAATAAAGTCTAACAAATCTGCACTCACAATAGCAAGTTTTTCTCAAAATTTATTGAACTATCATCTTTATGCTCCACTTTCTATATTGTTGCATGGTAAAAATATCTTTACAAATTTCAAACTTTAATGAACACATTCAATCTATGGAAAAGCTTGAAGTATCAACTGTTATAGTTAAATACATTATATCAGTTGTCATAAATATAGGCAATAATTAAGAAATTATTTAATATATTTATTTGGTCTTCTTTGTAATTTGACATGTTTTGATTACTCTATCTGTCTGTCTATCTATCTATCATCTATCTATCTATCTATCTATCTATCTATCTATCTATCTATCTATCATCTATCTATCTATATTCTCTTTCTTAAGGTTTGGTATTTAACATTCTATGCTGTGTGAAATAGTGTCTCAGGATGTTTCAATGCTTATAACTAATCCTTATAGAAGGAAGAGTTTATTTTGACTTAAGGTTCAAGAGTAACAGTCCAAAAATTGTTGTTGGGAGGCATTGCAGGTTGGTAGAGTCATAGAGATCACATCTTAACGGCAGCACAACAATCCAAGAGGTAGACATAGAATTTGAATGAAGTCTCTTGCCAACCCTAAGGTGACTCCCTTAACTAAAAATTGTGCTTCCGTGCTCCCCTATACAACCTTCCTTTATCCCAATCCTCCTGTTTCCCCAAGTTTCCCTCATCCTCCCCTTCTCACTTTTCTCTCCCCTTCCCCCGATACTCCCATCACCCCCCCCCCAAGATCCCAAAATTTCTCCCCGGCAATTTTGTCTACTTCCCTTAGTCAAGAGAATAATTATATGTTTTTCCTTGGGTTCACCTTCTAATTTAGCTTCTTTAGGTTCACCAATTATAGACTCCGTGACCATTATTTATGGCTAGAAACCAATTATGAGTGAGTACATCCCATGTTCATCTTTTTGGGTCTGGGATACCTCACTCAGGATAGTGTTTTCCCAAGGCGAGGTCCCCAGTTAGTTCCTTGGGCAGCTGAGGATAGGGAACCTGAAATGACTCTATCCTATAGCCATACTGATGATTATCTTGCATAGCACCATAGAACCTTCATCAGGTGATGGATGGAGATAGTCACAGAGACCCACACAGGAGCACCGGACTGAGCTCCCAAGTTCCCAATGAGGAGCAGAAGGAGGGAGAACATGAGCAAGGAAGTCACGACCACGAGGGGTACACCCACCCACGGAGACAGTGGGGCTGATCTATTGGGAGTTCACCAAGGCCAGCTGGACTGTGACAGAAGAAGCATGGGATAAAACAGGACTCTCTGAACATGGCGAACAATGGGGGCTGATGAGAAGCCAAGGACAATGGCCCTGGGTTTTGATCCTACTTCAAGTTTGGGCTTTGTGGGAGCCTAGACAGTATGGATGTTCACCTTCCTAGACATGGACGGAGGGGGGAGGACCTTGGACTTTCCACAGGGCAGGGAACCCTGACTACTTTTTGGACTGGAGAGGGAGGGTGAGGGGAGTGGGGGGAGGGGGAGAAGGGTGGGAGGAGGGGGAGGGAAATGGGAGGCTGGGGGGAGGCGGAAACTTTTTTCTTTTTCTCAATTAAAAAAAAAAAGAATTTGAATGAAGCTGTAAAATCTGAAAGTCTGCCTCCGGTGATATACTACTTCAGTAAGGAGGTGCCTCCAGAAGTTCCGTAACTTCCCCCAAGCAATGGCACAATTGTGACTTTTTGAGGAACCCACTACCAACCTCCCAAATAAATCACACATGGAGCTTTATTCATAGTTATGAGTGCCTGGTCTTAGTTCTTCTTCTTTATTGATAGCTATTCCTACTTAAATCTTCCAAACTACCTGTTGCCTCTGGGCTTTTTCCTTTACTTACTTCTGTGTATGGTACTTTCAGTCCTATTCCATGGTTGGCTAGGTTGCTGGGTGGCTGGGCCCTAGTGTTCTCCTCTCCTTGTTCTCTCTCTTGCTTCTCTTTTCCCTCATATCTCCTTCTATTTACACTCTCTGTCTGCCAGTTCCACCTATTCTTGCTTCTGCCTTGCTATTAGCCATTCAGTTCTTTAGTAGTACCATCAGGAGTTAATCAAATTCTGTGTAAGCAAAAGTCACACAGTGCAAAATAATATTTCCCAATATTACCCTTTATATTCTTTCTAAAAATAATGAAAAAAATAATTTTACCATAGTAAGACTATATACAATAAAAACAATTATCAAATATATATTTTCACAATGTACTGAATTCCAATTCGAGTCTGAAAAATTCAGAAAAAATAATCCATAATGTATCCTATCTTAATAATTCCAAAATTTTACCTACCTTATGTTCTGTCATATGTACCTGAGGAAAACTACAACTATATCTATCTAGTCTTCAACTCCATCAAAGGCACCAGAAGGATATATTATTATTTAAATAAATAAAAAGTGCATTGCAAGTGACTTCCAAAAGCTCTAGAAATACAGAGATATTTGAATTCCTGGAAAGTCATCCAAATTTCTTTTGGAACATTGGGGCATCCATTTTCAGCCTACAGGCCCTTAATATCTGGCAGACTTTTCAATGAAGCAGGAAATTTGAAATAATTTCCCACCTATATTGTCAGTTTGTCAGTCACTTTCCTCTATATCCTGAAGAATGTCTATGAAGTAGGAACCCTAAATAACTATCCCATCTTATTTTTAAAAGTTTTCAGCAGTCACTTTGCTGTGGGGTCCTTCTTGTACAGTCTGCACAACACATAGTCAACAGTCAAAGACAAGAGCAGTTTTTTCACTTGATGGCTAATCTTATAATGAAATCAAACTCCAAAAAGAGTTTCTTCAGTGCCATATTATATAGGTCTTTGAAGTATTTGAAGACTAGATACACTTGCAGCATTCTTTAGTTATGATAAAGAGTAAATTAGATATAAAACTTCAGATTCAATAAGAGATGACAGGTCATAGAGTATTTTCTTTTAATTTGCCAGACACAAAATAATTGGAATTAATTGTATTGTGAATGAAATCTTTACTTGATGATTGTTCTTATTGTGTACAGTCTTATTATATTAGAGTCAAATCCTCATTTTCAATATTTAGACAAAAAGGGGAAAAAGATTGTAGAATATTATTTTAAGGTGTGCTACTTTTGTTTATACTCCGAAACATTTGTTTAATGATGTAAAGATGTGTTTAACTAAATAAATTTCACCTGGAGTCAGGAGGCTGAATCAACAACTAGCCAACAGGAACCAGGTGAAGAACAAGTTTTTAAGTAGGGATAAAAAGAAGCATGGGAAGTTGTGGTGAGACATGAAGAGGTGAGTTAGGTGCTGTGCTTGCTATTCAGTCCCTCTGGGGAGCAGTATTCAGCTTCAACCTTTGAATCTTGAGTTCTGTAGAGGGACAGAGATTTAGATAAGTTCATTTCTAGCATTAAAAGAGTGCCTGAGGGAAGAGAATTTCCTCAGGCTGTGGCTCTTATGACCTAACCATTGCAAGTAGCAGCAGATTTATAGTTGCTGACTAGAATAGCTGTAGTTTAAAAGGCAGCAACAAATAAAAAAGTGAACAACACACAATTAAGGGACAATGTGTTCAAATCTATGAGCCTATATGGTAACTTCACATCCAAATCCCCACAGCAAGCACACAATATCAATCAAAATTACAACCTTACCTCTATTCTTCACATTTGATAATTAACTTAATTACTGTTTTAATATGTAACAAAGCAAGAAACTCATCTGAAAATGTAAATTTTTTGATGGAATTAAAAAGCAGGGTGAGGTTCACTACTAATTATTCAATTACTTTAATTTCAATCATATCATCTGCAAGAAATAATAACTGCATGTGTCTTCCTATAGTGTCATTACTAGTAGAGATTATTATTAAATAAAAAATATAGTGGAAAGAAATTAATAAAAAATAATAATTAAAAATAAATTTTCATATGCTTAAAATGAATTAAGACAAGAGGAAAATATTGGAAAATATTATTCATATTTTCGTTCTTTCTACTTTGGTTGCTTTATGTATATTAGTCTATTAGATTCCAGAGGGAAGGACTTCAATTAGATTTACGATCATATTCAAGTTATATTTTCATCAATTCTGAATCACCAGGGTGAACTGCATCCCTACATTTATATATCTAGCAAACACTCAGGGGAAATCTAAGAAAACTGACTAAATTTTGTTGTGAAAAACAACTAACCCATAAAATGTAATGGCCTTTATACTTGGAAGTGTTTCTATTTCATAATGTTCTAGCTTATTTGTTTTCAAAGACATCCTTGCAATTTTAACTGTATGTGACTCAAAATATACAACATAAATTCATTTTAATATTTATGAAGTAGAAAACTTACTAGGGCAAGCTATGAATACCTGCTATTATTTAAAAGATTATGAGAATTTCTGCATCTAAAATCATTTGGAGCACTCAGAGTACATTAATGAACACTAAAAGGAAGTAAAATTTAAGAGGATAATTTAATTGAATTCACTTATAAAAATTTGGAATATGGAGAAAAGATGGAGAAATTATTTAATTTAAAATGGGTTTATTGCATTAGAGGATCAGAATTTATTGTTTCATTTATCTTATATTACAGGTTTGTAAAAGTTTTATTGATCCACTTGATAAAGTATCATTTCCATTGTAGCGGTGCTGTTATTTTTGTACTACAAGAAATCTTTTTAATATTTAAATGCATTTAATACACTTAGTTCATGTCTACATACACCTTTGACATTTATTATCTTTTATTAGTCAGAACATTAAATTAAAAATCAAGTTCAAATGTTAAAATTTGATGTCAATTAGCAGTGTCATAATTCATACAGAAGGGAAAATGTGTTAGCACAATATTTCCAAGAATCGATTCTACATGTTGTTAATTAATGTAAAAATTAGTATCAACTGACTTTACTATACATTTTAAATAAGACATGGAGAAAGCTTAGCGTTAGATATTTAAAGTTATACCTGGTTAATATTTTGTCTATGTTAAAAGCTCATTGGGCACTGTTGTTCCTGAAGTAGCTAAAGTCAACTGTAAAATTTAATATATGTAAGGAGCAACCAGCTTCATTTTTAAGTGACAAGTATACCAAAATAGTAGTTTGTGAAATGATTATTACTGGCTAATATTAACAAATAGTTTAAGGTGAATGAACATATTTGAAAAACATTGATATAAGATAAGGAATAAGTAAAAGAAATGATGTTTATTTAAAAATCAACCCAAAATAATTTAAGAAATTTTGTCCAAATATTTTATTTCACATATTATAGTAAAATTACATTTACTATGAAGAGAAATATATTATTCAAATAACTCACCAACCCAAGTTAAATTGTCATTATTTCACTAATTTTCACAAAATTAATCAACATTTTTGTGACAGCCACTTATTGTAAAATAGTAATTCTATACATCAGCTCTATAGAATAAAGCAATTCATTTAATTTATTCTAGTTTTCTCTTTCATGTTTAAGAATTCTAGTACAATTTATCACATTTGTTAGAATATCTACAAAGATATTTGAAATATTTATGTATACTTATACCCATAAAAATGTAGTATAAAAATATATAACAAACTCAGTTGTTTAAATACATTAAGCCTTGAACACACTGAAGACTACCAACCAGTCATTCATAATGGTGAGATTATATCATTTTCTGGATTCCATTATGCTTTATTAGTGAAGAGTTAGAATTTAAAAACAGGTGTGGGAAAATAAATTTGACCTCTGTTTAGTCTCTCATGTTCAGAATCAAGTCCATGGCTTCATGCAAGAAAGAAAGAAATACATCTTTCTAACTAAACTGTAACTTTAGCTGAAATTCAGACTTTGTGGAATTGGGATAAAGATCATATTTAATAACATATGCATGTAGGAGTTTATAAAGTAATCATGACATTTACTAAAGCTAAACAGCAAGAAGAAAGATTAGTAAACAGTGAAAACTTGGCAGAAACAGAGATGAAGAAGAGCCAGTTTAATCTATTACATTTTGGGGTCAGTCATCTGCAAAGCTGAATTTAGTAATATAATCTAACTACAAGCATATTTAGTGATATTGTTTTTATAATAGTGAATATACCTGTGTTAAAAGCATCAACTACTATTCAAAAAGATAAGCTTATTATTTCTATTTATGTAAATTAATATTTTAAAACCACTGAAAATTATTTGTGACTCAATTATCTTTAAGCTGAAATAGTATATGCAAAACTCATAACAAGTAATTTTAAGAAATATATTCTTTTTTTTTTTTTTTTTTGGTTTTTTCGAGACAGGGTTTCTCTGTGGCTTTGGAGCCTGTCCTGGAACTAGCTCTTGTAGACCAGGCTGGTCTCGAACTCACAGAGATCCGCCTGCCTCTGCCTCCCGAGTGCTGGGATTAAAGGCGTGGGCCACCATCGCCCGGCAAGAAATATATTCTTAAATATTTTTTGAATGCAGTAATGCTAATAGTCATGTTTTTCATTGTTATGATAAAATGTCTAACAAATGCAATGAAATGGAAAAATGGTTCATTTTCTTGCATATTTTAAGGATACATTGACGGCAAAGTCTGTCTCAGCAGGAGTGTGAGTCAGTTGGCACACTGAAGTCTCAATCAAGAAGCAGAGAGCAAAGCATTCTGGTACTCAGCTCCTGTTGCTCCATTGTGTTCAGTCTGGCAGTTAGAATGTGTCTTCTTTCCTAGGTGAACCTAGTCTATTATGTTTTTCCTATACATCTCTGGAAATTTATCCCCAAAGTGACTTGAGATCATTTGAAGTTGTAATGTAATCAGTAAAAAAAAAAAAATCATCATAGTATCTAACTGCTAAAAAATTAATGCCTTTAGATAGGATAATAGTAGACTCCGTTGTGGTCAGTTGAACACATTAATAATAAATTCAGGGTCACCAAAATATGATGGTGTCACATTAAGGATAGAAATCAAGAGCCGGGCGGTGGTGGCGCACGCCTTTAATCCCAGCACTCGGGAGGCAGAGGCAGGCGGTTCTCCGGGAGTTCGAGGCCAGCCTGGTCTACAAGAGCTAGTTCCGGGACAGGCACCAAAGCTACACAGAAGCTTTTGGTCTCGAAAGCTTTTTTTTTTTTTTTTTTGTTCCGAAAAAACAAAAAAAAAAAAAAAAAAAAAAACTTCCCCTTTTAGTCATTTAACCCAGGATGTGATCAGATTTGAATTCTTTACCTCAAATTCCCTATATCTTGTTTCCTTGTATAAATCTGTGCCTGGAGGAACCCAGTGCTGTAAGTTAGCATCTGTGTCTGTGGGTCTGACCCTAAAAAAGAAGCTAGAGACAGAGACCCACATTGGAACACTGGACTGAGCTCCTAAGGTCCAAATGAGGAGCAGAAGGAGGGAGAACATGAGCAAGGAAGTTAGGACCGGGAGGGGTGCGCCCACCCACTGAGACAGTGGGGCTGATCTAATGGAAACTCACCAAGGCCAGCTGGATGATGATCAAACCGGACTCCCTGAACGTGGCTGGCAAGGAGGGTTGACTGAGAAGCCAAGGACAAAGGCACTGGGTTTTGACCCTACTGCATGTACTGGCTTTGTGGGAGCCTAGTCTGTTTGGATACTCACCTTCCTAGACCTGGATGGATGGGGGAAGACCTTGGACTTCCCACAGGGCAGGGAACCCCGACTGCTCTTCTGACTGGAGAGGGAGGGGAAGGGGGATGGGGGGGAACGGGAGGGAAATGGGAGGAGGTGGAAATTTTTAATTAAATAATAAAATAAATAAATAAATAAAGAGTGGCCTTCGCTGTCTTTTATTGAACAGTATACGAAGGAGAAGTGGTGAAGAAATGAGGGATAGCTTATAGAAACCTTAACAGTTTTACAAGGTATTAAGTCACTAATTCTAAAACAACGACATAGCAAGCGGTAGTATCAAGTAGTTTCCCAAGCAATACTCACATATTCTGTTCAACATTTAGGTTGAATGTTCAGTTTATAAGGCTGCTTTTAGCCTGCATTTTCCGTTTTCAGCAAAATATCATTATAAACATGCATTACTCATGAGTTGTGGCGTGAAAGTGTACATACCTTAAAATTACAGCTGTACATTAGTGTAGGTTGTAAAGATTGCATGGGAAATACAGTGAAAGTAAGGCTGTGCTTTATACTGCTTTCTTAAAGGCTGGCTAATCAAAACAGGCTGAACACACACTACGACAGTAGATATAAGTACTAATTTACCTCAAGATATATTATGAATTTTGACTTCAAAATCTAACAAAATACTCATATTTTAGAATGTAAGATATTGTTTATTGTAATGCAATATTTGTAGCCTTACAATGCATCATTTCCTTGCAACTGCTCCATGAGTTAGAATTATGCATTTCAATTGTTATGTAGCTATCGTTAATAATTGGCAAATACTTTTGAACCTTGCAAAAACTATTAAACAATTCTAAAGTATGACAATAAATACTTATGTCCAAGTAGCTAGGTATTTTATTACCTTTCAATGTATCAGTTTTTCTGTTTAAAATGGAAGTTATTGTTCAGAAAATATCATGTACATTTTAAATTACCTAAAGTTTTGTGTAGATTAATTTGTTTTCCTGATCATATTTTAATTTTATTACTTACTGAGTTGCTTTTGCATTTAATATGCTAAAAAGTGACTTCATAACATTCTTCTGTAATGCTGTTTTGCTTTTAATATATATTATCATATCTGAAATACCAAAGTTTCACTATTTTAATACTCTCATAGGTTCTAAAGACAATGAACAAAATTTTAAATAATTTTTAAATATTTTGAGTTTTCAAAGAAGGGAAACATATCACACAGTTGCTTTTAGAATATTTCTAGTCCTTATTTAGATTGATTTAATTGTTCTGACTTTATATTCATTGTTGATAATAAATATATTCAATATTTTTAATTTTTCAATATTGTCTTATTAGTTTATGTAAAAAAGAAGAGAAAATATATTTTAAAATTTCTAATTGTTTGGAAATTTTACATGAATTATTATGTAATTTATAAGTAATCAAATTTAACATGAAAGAATCACAGCTATTTTAGACTAGTCTCTTGCTGTTTTAAGACAGATGGCAATATTTCTAAAGTTATAAATATAAATTATAGTGTATTTGCCATTGGGTATTCATATGAATAATTTCAGATCTATGTGAGTACTTATATTCATAAATATGTAAATATTTTGTTTCATCTTTTGGGACCAAAACTGTGTATTACATCCAAATAATGATCTAAAGGGAACAAATATCTATTGAACTCAGTTCCAGCTTCATAATGAACCTAATTTGCCAAAGTAAATGACTTTCAAATTGTGACTTTTCAAAGTTAGAATAGTGTCACAGAAAAAAAAGTAATGTCTGTATATTGATGTGAAAACATTCTGTATTGATATTAAAATGAGAAAATAGATAATAATTTTATAAAAGACATTATAATAAATTCTTCAACGAAAAAACATTAGATTACTTCTGTATGAGACCTTTCTCACCAATTTTATAATTCCATCTCTGATAATTTGTCTTTTTAACAAAAACTATTATTTAGAAAATATAAAATTGAACATTCAAAACTTAATTTACATTAAAGCAGTGTTTATATATAGAAAAAATGCCAAAGATTTTAATACAGATTAATGACATTTGATTTTGTGTGTACCAATTTGTGCCCCTAAAAATCAATTATAGTTTAGAATTACTGAGCTTCACAAAACTTGACCTTCAATGAACTTTACTTAGTGTCATGCACACAATGTCCTCAAATTCCAATCCAGAAGACAATAGATCTTATAAGATCTTAATGAAAATCAATTTTTTCTATAGTCAGTAATTAGCTGGTAAAACTCATTAGTTGAGGACCTATAAGACTAGTGTTAAAGGTGATTAAGCCAAGTTAATGATTACAAAAATAATTATATATCCACAGTGAACTTCAAGATTATAATTGGACTGTCTTTCCCAGTTAATTAGATAATTAGCAGACAAAGATTGTTTAAAAACTTTGAGCTGTTGGAAAGTGACTTCGTAGGAAATCTCACATTTACATATGCTCTTTAGGATAATTTGATGTCACAAATCTTACAAAGTTAAGACGCAACAATGTAATTTTCATGGCTCACAATCATTAGCAGTTATCCAATTAATGCTTTTGTTATTGGTTTCTTTTAATTCCAAATGAAATTTCATCAAATAACAGTAAACTTCAACCAAATGCATAAAGTAAAATCATGTAAACTTGTTGCTTGGTTGCCTCCAACTATTGAGTAAATTTTAGATGAAACTATGGTTTGTCCTTGTATCGTTCCTAGTAAAAACTAGAACATGTTTACTGAATAATTCAATTATGATATTTTACAATTAAAAATTATGTTAATCTGAAAAATTGAATAATTTATCAACACTTAATTTTATGTGCCTAAATAGAGACATATTTCATATTGCTATATATAATCCAAGAATAATATGTTTCTCATTTATTGAAACATAAATCAATTTTTCTCAAGATAGGTAAATAATAGAGGAGGATAAACTGGTAAGGTCAGTTAAACTCATTTACTTTTTTGGCAGTGAGGCATATAAGCACACAAATAGGGCTCAGAGGTTAAGAGCATTGCCTGCTCTTCCAAAGGTCCTGAGTTCAATTCCCAGCAACCATATTGTGCTTCACAACCATTTGTAATGGGGTCTGGTGCCCTCTTCTGGCCTGCAGGCATACTTGGAAGGAATATTGTATACGTAATAAATAAATAAATATTTTAAAAAGCACACAAATAATGGGATAATTATCTATGACTAAAATCCCTGAAAATAAGAATTGCTTTCTGAAATATAATAGTTTTTCTTTTGCAAATCTGAGTTACATAATAAACTAAGAATTCAAAGCTTTAAAATTAGTGAAAGGTTTATAATCATTATGTTGATTTCAATGTACTCAATGATAATTATTAAAATATTTCTGTATGGAAGAGATCTGTATTATGCTTACTTTGCTATCTCTAATGTCACACTATTTCTATGGAGATGTGACCAATGTCTATGAGTCATAGATGGGGAAATGGTGACAGAAAAATTTAGGATACCATCCAGATCAATTTGTTGAACCAATTACCTTTTTGGGGGTAAATATAGGAACATGAGTGAGGGATTACTTGCAAACTCAGAAATGAGACAGTATCAACAAAGACCACCTCAGCATGAATGACAGTGTTCTGGAGTATTATTTTCAGGTGTGTGAATTTTGTTTACTCTGAATTTGTTTATCTCCATGAAGCTGTGTTACTGTGCTTGTCCAAAACACTTGATGGGGCCAGGCAGTGGTGGCACATGCCTTTAATCCCAGCACTCGGGAGGCAGAGGCAGGTGGATCTCTGTGAGTTCGAGGCCAGCCTGGTCTACAGGAGCTAGTTCCAGCACAGAAACCAAAAGCTACGGAGAAACCCTGTCTCGAAAATAAAGAGATGACTAAACAATAGGGAGGCAGGAACAAAGTATAGGCAGGACTGGTAAGCAGAGAGTATAAAGAGAAGGAAAATAAGAAAAGGAGAAATGAGAGAACAAGGAGAGAAGGACATTAGGGACCAGTCACTGAGCTACACAGTAAGACTCACAGAAAGAATAAAGAAGGGTATACAGAAATAGAGAAAGATAAAAGCCCAGCAGCAAAAAGCAGTTGGTATAACTTAAGTAAAGATGGCATGAAACAAGCCAAGTTAAGGCTGGGCATTCATAACAAAGAATAAGCTTCCTCTTTTTGGGTCTGGCTTACCTCACTCAGGATAGTGTTTTCTATTTCCATCCATTTGCCTGCAAACTTCAAGAAGTCCTTGTTTTTTCCTGCTGAGTAGTACTCTAATATGTATATATTCCATACTTTCTTCATCCATTCTTCAATTGAAGGGCATCTAGGTTGTTTCCAGGTTCTGGCTTTTACAAACAATGCTGCTATGAACATAGTAGAGCATATACTTTTGTTGTGTGATAGGGCCTTTCTTGGGTATATTCCCAAGAGTGGTATTGCTGGGTCCAGGGGTAGGTTGATCCCGAATTTCCTGAGAAACCTCCACACTGCTTTCCAAAGTGGTTGCACAAGTTTGCATTCCCACCAGCAATGGATGAGTGTACCCCTTTCTCCACAACCCAAAAAGAGGAACATGGGATGTACTCACTCATATTTGTTTTCTAGCCATAAATAAAGGACATAGAGCCTATAACTCAGGTTCTTAGAGAAGCTAAATAAGAAGGAGAACCCAAAGAAAAACATATAGGCATCCTCCTGAATATTAACCCTCATCAGGCGATGAAAGGAGACAGAGACAGAGACCCACATTGGAGCACCGGACTGAAATCTCAAGGTCCAAATCAGGAGCAGAAGGAGAGAGAGCATGAGCAAGGAACTCAGGACCGCGAGAGGTACACCCACACACTGAGACAATGGGGATGTTCTATTGGAAACTCACCAAGGCCAGCTGGCCTGGGTCTGAAAAAGCCTGGGATAAAGCTGGTCTCGCTGAACATAGTGGACAATGAGGACTACTGAGACCTCAAGAACAATGGCAATGGGTTTTTGATCCTACTGCACCTATTGGCTTTGTGGGAGCCTAGGCAGTTTGGATGATCACCTTACTAGACCTGGATGGAGATGGGTGGTCCTTGGACTTCCCACAGGGCAGGGAACCCTGACTGCTCTTTGGGCTTACGAGGGAGAGGGACTTGATTGGGGGAGAGGGAGGGAAAGGGGAGGCGGAAGTGGGGAAGAGACAGAAATCTTTAAAAAAAAATAAAAGAAAAAAAAAGAATAAGCTTCCATGTGTGATTTATGTGGAAGCTGGGTGGTTGGCCCCTCTAAAAGTCAAAGGTAAAACAAAATCACACAACATGGACAGGACATTGAAGTAATAAGTGATGAGATTATTGCATGACTATATTTGTTTAGATATCAACACATGCATCCCCAGCTACTGGTGGTTGCTGTGCCCTTCATCAAAAACCATATGTGTGTCAAGTCAATGAATGATCCCGCCTTAAAAATAAGGCAGGTAAAAAGAATACATATGTTGCCTAATATGCAAATAATTACAGATATCTTGTTGTAAATGCTAATATTCTCAGTTGTTTCTAATTGCTTCCTGATATTTTTAAATAAATAAAGTTGTATGCCTCATTCTTTTTTTTTTCTTTCCTGACCTTCAGCTAGGATTCTTCCAATGGCTATTCTTCTGTGGTAATTACCTGTGTCACTATCTCACAGAGAGTTTTATAGTTTCAATACAGATATTTTCCTTATGTAAGTCATTTATGTTAATACTTATGGACATAGCTATAAAATATTGAAATGCTGATACATATTACTTATTCATTTAATATTACTTTTAATTTTAACTATAATGATATAATATTACTTTTATTATTATTATGTCACTTTCAGACCTTTTTAACTATATTGATATTAATCTTCATATTCCTAAATATTCATATATTGGGAGGACAATTAAGCCTTTCTAAAAAACAGTTGTTAATAGCATAATAAGATCTTTAGGATATTTGTATAATTAAATAAAAAAATTACAAACTAATTTAATAAATTTTCTATGATGCAATGTACACAAATGATTGTGTGGGTTTGTCTACCCATGTGTTAGTTGGTAGGCTAATCATTAAAATCATATATGGTGCTCCATTTGCGTTTCATCTCATTAGCCCCCACTTTCAATTATATTTCTTTTAGTATGCATTTTTTATGTTTCTCATAGTTTTTAGTAAATTTGTATTCACACAAATGTTTACTATTGCTATAAAATGTTGAAATAAGAGCGGCGGGCTGTGTCCTGCCACCCAGCCGCCCCCACGGCTAGCTTTTCCCGAAATAATTACACGGAAACTGTATTCTTTTAAACACTCCCTGGCCCATTAGTTCCAGCCTCTTATTGGCTAGCTCTTATATATTGATCTAACCCATTTCTAATATTCTGTGTAGCACCATGAGCTGGCTTACCAGGAAAGATCTTAACCTGCGTCTCTCTGGAGTGGGAGAATCATGGCGACTCACTGATTCAGCTTCTTTCTCCCAGCATTCTGTTCTGTTTTCTCCGCCTACCTAAGGGTTGGCCTATCAAATGGGCTTAGGCAGTTTCTTTATTAATAAGAAATCACTCTCACATCAATAAAATTGAAATTTCTGCAATTAACTTTATCACCCCAGTTTCAGTGAGGCTGGATATTTTTTGATGATTTCACGAAAATTCATTTTCTTCAGTTCTTGGTTGGTTGTTATAATTGTCGCCAAGTATACTATCTTAATAATTTAACAATGAATATTTTTATTACTTTCACTTCATGATAGCATACAATTATTGGCATTCTCTCAAATAAATGAATGAAGACTATTCTCTAAGTCAAACTCTTGAGGATTTTGGTTTTGATTAACTTTTTTAATCTAGTAGATCAATACCTTTTAATCCTAGTATATCTGAGAATCACCCAGGGAACTTTTAAAAGTAATAATGTCCTCTTGTGAATTTTTGATCCAATTGATCTGAAACAGTTCATGGAATTACATGGCTTAGATGTGTTCCCAGATGGCTGCACTGAAACCTTCGTTAATAATCACTGGATTAAATGGAGGCAACTCTTTTGCTGCATATGCTGAGGAAACAGCATGAAACAAGTACTACTAAAGACTCTGCATGAAACAGGCAATGTGCAATAAATTCTGTTTCAAGAAACAGTTGTGATTTACAATAGACCCCTGAGGTGCTGAACCTCCTTTTCTGGGGGTGTGTTATCTTGGCTTTTCTGTCTCATGTTCACAATCTTTTTCTTGTCCTGCGTATGCTCTAGTGAGATTTGTTATTGTTATTCTTAACATTTTTATTTTGAAAAACTATTGATTACTAGCATGGACATTATGCTCTAATGTGGACTAATTTATGTATATATATTTTCATATTTTATTTATACAAGTAATTTGAAAGCCTATACAGTCACTTGAATTATATAGTTATAATTCTAAGACAGAGTCCTGGAACCCCCACCATTTCTGTATCACATCAATTCCTATTGTTATAACAGAATACTTAAGATGGATACTTTACAAAGAAAATCAATTAGATAAATATTCTGGTTGCTGAAATGCCCAAGTAACATGATGAACTTCTGGTTGTTGAATAATGGAGAATTAGAAACAGGAGCAACATGGTGCTTACTAGATCATAGAATGAGGCAGAAAACTGGAATCACAAAGGAGCCCCAGACTTGCCCTTCCTTGATATTATAGACCATGTCCAAATAAGATGATTTATTTCATAATGAATTCCCTTACCATTGAGCTTTAGAAAAGTAAAATTCATGTTTTGAGTTTTAAAAAGAAATAAAAGTTGACACATGCCCTTCATCTACTCTAATATCTCAACAATAGAAGCCTATTGTCGTTGCAGGCAATGTTTTGTGTAAACTGATCCTACAATAAGAGACAAACCAGTCATGTTTCAGAATTTGTATCCTGTCATGTTTTTCCAAGAAGGAAAAATCTTATTGAGAAGAATAAATGTGCCAAAATTTGTAAATGGCAACAGTGTACGTACTAGGAACTAAGATGTGTTCTTTACTGCTAAATAAAAAGTCTACACAGATAATATAATAGTAATGAGTAATTATTGAAAGATAGCAAGGGTACTAAGTGTTGTATTTAATAGTCAACATTAGTCAGAATTGATAAAAAATGGATGATATTCTCAGAAATAAAAGAAAGAACAATATATTTGGTATATGAAACAAGTACCAATATTCAGCAAGAGGCTTAACATGCTTGATATATAGCTACTAATTTCTTATATGTAGATTTTGGAGTAATATGGCTATTTATTGAATTGGTTTGAATGCTGACCAACATTTAGAAAAATTTAGATCATTCAACAATATTAATAAAGATGCAGATTTAATTAATTAATTAATTAAGACCTATTAATATCTTTAACTAGGTAGTCTACTCCAGACCATGATAATCAGTGCCCACAATGGACCACAACTCTCTACCTTTATTGTGAGCTTTTCTGCAAATAAATATTTGTTATCCTCTATTCTTGGCTCTAATGGACTTAGTTATGTGCATCTACTAATGTGTGATGATGAAATGTTTGGAGGATAATCATGTCACCCCTCTACAGATAATAATTTTCTTAGTAAAACTCTTATTCAAAAGACTGGAAGGCCTAGGTCGTAGAAAAAATCAGGAATGGAAGGAGTTGGCTGTCTTCATCTCTGTCTGAAGAAGACTGGATGGTAGAATTTTGTTAGACTCACAGATCTTTGGGTATTGATTTCATTACTAACAACTCTCCAAATGATTTATGAGCTATTTAAGGAAGAAAAATGATGAAGAAGCTAAAAGCTGTTTATCAGTGTTACATTGTATCTATTTGATTCAGTGAAGGCTTCAGATTTCAGATTAATTCATTAATGGTTGTCTTTTATCCAAAAAGAAAACATAGCCATTCATGAGTAGATTGCATTAAATCATAAGCTTAATCACAAAACAATCACTGTGTTCCCAAGCAATTATAACTAAGGTTTTAATTTGAATTAATATTATGTCACTTTTACTGATTTTATTTTCATTTTTTATTTGTCATAACCACTTCTCACAGATTTAATTATACCCAATATAATGAAATTGTCAAATATAGTTCACCATTATTCATAATCAAAGCAGTAGAGTAGAAAAATAATATGTAAAAATAAAATAATGGGTACTATCCTATTTGAAAATATCTGCATGTGTATCATACTAAAATGCAAATTTGAATACATCAAATTATTATGTTCTCATATGAATCCACATTTCTGGCTATATAGAATTTTTGTAAATAAAGTTACTACTAATACTTGTTAATTTTCTTTTAAACCAAATACACTATACTAATTATATGTAATAAAGAAGTATGGAATTATACAATGGAACATAAGAGTCATAAAGAATAAGGATGCTAACATTTCCTAGTTTCAACTCCATTTTAGCTTTTGCATTTTTTGCGTTTTATATATGAATTCAATTTTTTTTTCTTTTCTTTTCTTTTTCTTGAAGAAATAAGAAATATGCTTTTACCATATAAGAATCCAACATGTTGTAATTCAGGAAACTTTTAAGAAAGCTGAGTTTTTATTTTAATTCCTTTGCACATTAACACAATAGGAATTAAACTTCATAATCCACATCTACACTAAGCTAAAGAAAAATTATTTTTTAAAACTTGTTTTGGAGAAAATGTTTTTATATATACATGTGCATACATATATGTATAAATTATCTATTTTCTTACATCCCACAGTTTTCCCTGCCTCCTCTCCTCTTGGCCCAGTCCTTCACCTGCCCTCTTTTCCTGCACCCCACAACCCATTCCTATTTAGAAAATGGCATGTCTTCCATGAGTATCAACAAAACATGACAAATCAAGTTTCAGTAAGACTAAGCACCTCCCCATATGTTGAGGCTGGGCAATGTGGCTCAGTTTGGGGAGTAGGGTCCCAAAAGCCAGAAAAATAGTTTGAGAGTTTGGGAGAGCTCCTGCTCCCACAGTTAGGATTCTCACAAGAAGACCAAGCTACACAGCTGTAATATATAAGCAGAGTGCCTAGGTCAGGCTCCTGTAGAGCCCGTGGTTGTTGGTTCTTTCTCTGTGAGCCTCTATGACCCAGTTTTGTTGATTCTGTTAGGGTTTTTTTGTTGTTGTTTTGTTTTGTTTTGTTTCCTTGATCCCTCTGGCTTTCATAATCTTTCCCTCCTCTCTTTTGAGGGATTCCTGTAACAAAATCTGCCTAATGTTTGCCTATAGATCACCATCTGTTTCCATCAGTTGCTGGGTGAAGCCTCTTAGATGACAATTAGACTAGGAAGCACTCTGGTCACTGTAGATGCCAGTTCAGGCACCATCTCTGCTATTGCTAGGAGTCTTAACTGGATCATCCTTGTAGATTCTTGGGAGATTCCCTTGCACCAGGTTTTTCATGACCCGAAATGCTCCCACCCACCATTTCCATTGTCTCTTTCATTTCTCTCCCTGTCTGCCCCTCCTCCAACCTGATCACTCGTGTTCCCATTTCCACTCACCTCCGACAACTCAAAACGTTTCTTTTATTTTCCTTTCCCAGAAAGATTCAGGCAACAACCCATGAACTCTCCTTGTTACCTAGTCTCTCTGGGTAAGTGGATTTTAGCTTGGGTCTCCGTTGTTTTCCCTATGGCAATACCTGGATGCATGAAAGACCATAACCTGAGGCTACACATGCACCACGTAGGAACAGACCATGCAAAGGAAATTGCTAACATTCCAACTGTTGTAGAGAAGATCATCTGTCAGTACACAGGCTGCTAATGTAACTTCTGGGTTTTGTCTTTAAATAATGCCCTCTAGAAAGGCAGGGTACCTCCTCTTGCTGCTGTGCTGAGGAGGTCCCTGCCTGATTGTAATGCACTCACAATAAACTTTGCTTTTTGCATTTTGGTGAGTCAGTCTCCCTAGTAGTATTTTTGGGTTCCCATCGATTGGGCATAACACATATCATGTTCTTCTTTCTTAGTCTGCATTACGTCACTCAGGATGGTTTTTCTAGTTTTATTTACTTGCCTTCAAATTTCTTGGGGTCCTCATTTTTAACAGCTGTTTAATACTCTGTGTCAGTGTACCATATTTTAATAAAACTTTAGCTTTTTCCCCTTTCCTTTTATTAAAATCTAACATTTTCATAATCTTTTCTATGTCCACATCAAAAGATTGGTAGAATACAAGATTACATTAGCAAATTTCTCACCCCATACTTTGGGGTCATTTTCCGGAGAAGGAAGCTGCCTTTTTAAAGGGACACTAGTGAAGAAGCTGAACATCACCGTTGCAGACATAGTAACAGGTAGTGTTACTTTTGATTTTTCCTGAGTGGGTAAATCTCTTTTGGTCTTTCAGCAATTCTAAGTTTTGAACACCCTATATCTATTCATGGGAGGATTTAGCTATTCTTCTTCTTGATTAATGTCCTTTTCTTTCTTTAGGTTGCTAATAATTCTGAAATCAATATTGAATATGGATCTTTCCCCCATGTTTATATGCCTTTTCAATATTCGTTTGGACTCTGTTACAGGCATCTTCAACCAAAGTGCCTGTTATGGTTTAGCTATAATGGCACAGTACCCAAAAGGCTGCAGTGGGCCATGAGGAGAAGCCGGGTTCCAACACCCAAGGCCTCTGTGGGTCCCATGAGGGTGGAAGGCGAAGGGTGAAAGACCTCGACCGGTCTGTGAGGCAGCCAGTTCCAGGAGGAGCCACAGCAGGTGAGAGATTGATAGATGTCATGCAAAGATAGTGGGTATAGTTTATTTAGTGGGTTAGGGAAGGGAAGGGGAAAAGGGAAAGGGAAAGGGAAAGGGAAAGGGA
>JABTXL010006268.1:14994738-15027870 GCA_025134845.1 Neodon shergylaensis
GAGGAGGAGGAGGAGGAGGAGGAGGAGGAGGAGGGAGGGAGGGAGAGAGGGAGAGGAAGAAGGAGGAGGGAGGGAGAGAGGGAGAGAGGGAGAGAGGGAGAGAGGGAGAGGATGTGGAGAGAAGAGGCTGCATCCACCTTTTCTGAAGAGAGATGGGGCAGAGAGAGAGCACAGGCTGGAAGCGGAAGGACAATATGCTTGCCTTTGGAAGGGGGAAGTGGGTGGGGCTTGTCTCTTAAAGGGACAGGACAACCGCTACAGCTCCTCATGAAACTGGCTTGCTACCAACCTGCAAAGATCTCTCACCCTCTGCCTCCCACGGGCCTAGGACCCACAGAGGTCTTGGGTGGTGGGAACAGCCACCCCTCTTGGCCCACTTCCGCCCTCAGGAAACTGGCCTATTTTATCTAAACCATTATAGTACTTCTGGAAATCAGTGATTATAAGCATAAAATTATTGTAAGCAATCTAACAGTTCTGATTTGAATACTTGTGTCACTCATTTTTAAAAAAGAAAAATGATGACAACTTAACATAAGGGAGAGCCTTTCTTTATTTCTGCTCCATTATTCTAAGCTAAGTTGTGAATTTCTGCATCTGTTTCTATTAGTTCCTGAATGAAGGTAGCCATCAATCTGATTACAGGGGTAATGATATGTAGACCTAATATTGAAACTAGAGTTTCAAAGTCTGTGACTCCTCCAATTTGAGGTATTATTATTTTATTTCCAAAGACCAACTCTTAAATTCTGGAAATTCGAATACACCTTAATTTCTAAGAATTTCATTTTTTTCTTCATCATAAATGTATAGTTACTGACATAAATTTACTCACATTTACATTAACAAGTTTGATATACCATCCACAATAACATAGTGGAAATTTAAAGATTTATCAACTGCTTTTTAGTATGCTAAACTTTTCTTTTATTAACATTTTGTATCTGATCTAAAAATATTATGAATTGCCCCTACAAAAAAGAAGCATATTTGAGTTATTTTAAGTAAATTTTCCAGGTCTCCATTTATGACATCAAGCAATTGCATAATAGCCTCCTGAAGTTTTGTAACTGGGCTTGTAATATGTATTCCTCACCACTGAGGTTAGTATTAAAAAGTGAGTTTCCCATATATAGAAAGCATTACTTTCAGAGTCATTTTTATTGTTTTCTGAGTTTTTATAACAAGTGAGCTAGACTTATTGAACTTATTAGTTCTTAAAAGTTTCTGGAAGTATACCTGGCTTAGGTTAAGATTCAAGTGTCTTGTGAAATAAAGTAGTCTCATCTTAGCATTGATCCATTATCTATTTTGAGGTCCATCTCAGTGATCCTGAAAAATTTGCTAGTATTTCAGGCACAGGTTTAGCAGGTCCTGAGAATGTTAGGTCTCCCTTTCCTTTCTATTGGCTCTTCATTTCCTTGTCTTCTCCTTTCCATGATACTAATGTACCCTCATGTACATCTTCAAAAGTCATCTAATTTTTGTCTTTATAGATTTTTAGCTCTAAATGTGGGACTAATCTCTATAATTTTCTGTATTTTTTTGCTTACCATTTACAACAAAGCTCATCATATTCCATAAGTTTCCAGTATAGTAGCATGTCAAGATTGAAAATTATATAATCATACTTTCTGACACATAATAGCATGATCTGAAAGGTTCTATGCCATTCAGCATGATAACTCTTTGTACATCATACAGTGATGCAAGCAAAGTTTCTAGGATAAACTGAACTGTCCAATGCTGTAGGAATCCCAAAGTATTTTTTCAAGCAATAAATTTAGATGAGAAGTTAAGTCTTCCAAAATAAAGGGAAACTCATAGATAATAAAAACAATTTTTTAAATTTCTGAATTCTACGTGGAATTTTCATGAAAAATAACAGTAACTGTGGCTTACGTTTGTGGTTTCTTTTCAATCTCTAATTAAACTATTTTAACTGTTTGTTCTTTGATCAATACATACATGGAGAGGAGCTAAATAAGACTTAACCCATACTGTTTAACTATTTGTTACGAATCATACTCAGCATGACAGAGAATTCAGGGCTTTCATTTGTAGACTGACTGGTGACCCTAACCAGCTCTAATGGATACTTCTAACACAAGGTTCATCCTGTGTTTTGAACCTCTAGATGACTATGAAAAAATAATTAGAATTGTGATCTGATATTTCTACCACGTTTTTTGATGGCTCAGTTTTTCAGTCCATGACATTTCAGGTCTCCTATGAAAATAATTGTCCCTTTGATATGCATTTAGAAACTTTGAATTAGCTAAGGCCAGTGTGTCAGAAAAACTGACATACAGAATTTTCTGCCATTCTCACTGATTTTATTGTACTCTACCCTATTTTTATTTTTGACTTTCCTTTACCACCGACTATATTTATATTGAGCAGTTCAAATACTAATGTGACTTGTACCATTAGAAGAGCAAGGATGTTTTTTTGGAACCCTCTAAGCAGTAGCAAACCTGTTTTATGTAAATGTCCTAGGATTGGAAACATGTTGTAGATGTAAATCAAAACACAAAGAAACAATTTCTGCCTTGAAAATAAATTTAGTTTGAAAGTTAATATTAAAAAATAAAAATAATAACAACACAACAAAATGTACATTGTTACCATGACAAACATTTCTAAAAAGAAAACTATTGTTAAATATCTTGAAAAAAAGGAAAAAAATCTATCGTATGTGAAATATGTTATGAGATATATTTTTGTATAAAATGCTTATGTATAAATTTATGTACACAATTTATTTATGACATAACCTTCAATGGAAATAATATTTATGTAAAGCCTCATAAGTTTATTGTTAACTTTAAAGGATATTTTAATGTTTATATATTAATCTAAAAGATTATTTACAATGGCATAGCAAATTGTCAATCATCTATTATTATAAGCTAACTGACAAATGAATAAAATGTATAGACTCTATAAGGGTTGAATAGACTTTTATTTTAAATATTCTTTCTTCGTTCATTGCTTTTATTTTATTTCCTATTCTTCCCCATCCTCTTAGTGTCCCATAACTCTTTCTCGCAGATGATCCTGTATTCAAGGCCTCCTCTTTTTTAATTATTGTTGTTTTATATATATATACATATAAACAAATAAATACAACCTACCTAATTCTTTCTGTGCTGCCTGCATGAGTATGTTTCAGGGCATATTCACTTGTTTAGCTCAAATTCTAATTGGTCTTAATAATAAAAACCTGGAGTCAGATATCTGGGTAAAAGCTGAAAGATCAGAGAGACAAAGGAGCAAGCAAAAGCCACTTCTTACCTCGCCAATTCCTCAGCCAGAAAAGGAGCAAACTCCTGTCTCCACGCTGCCTTATTCTTATTTCCTGTTTCTTCCACAGTTGCTAGAATTAAAGGTGTGTACCACCACTGCCTGACCTCTATGGCTAACTCCCTACTCTGATCTCCAGACTAGCTTTATTTCTTAAAGCAGAAACAAAATCTCACCACAGTTGTTATTGGTTAGCTCATCAGGAACTCATCCCTGGGATCTACTTATTCTCCTTCTCTCAGATGTTTCAATGGTTTGTCGCTTTCTCTCTGAGATTAGACCACAGTATTATTCCACTATGTAATTTGGGATCTTAACTGTTGTTGGAATTCTTCACGTCTTATTCAGGTAGTCATTTTTTTTTTTAGTTGAAATGAGTAGTTGCCTTGCAATAACTGAAGGCACAATCTCATGACAGAATTCCTGATCTGTTAACTCACGATTTTTCTGCATCTTCCTCTGCAAAGGATCTCTGAGTTTGAGGTACAGTAGTTGCATTGTAATGTGTCTATTGGGGCTGCTTACCCCACAGTCATTAATTCTTTCAAATACAACCAGCTTTGACTTTCAAAATGGACTCGACTGGTGCAAATTTTTTCTACAATTGACATAAGAGTTACATATGGTGTTTGTATAAGGAACAGTATTTAGAGTCAAAGTAAGTAAGTTACACTGGTAAGGCAAACTGGAAATATTGTATTCGCCTCTCAAAAAGAACAGTTTTATCACAAACCCCCAGTGTTTACATAGGTTTACACTTCCAGAGAAGAATTCCATCCTGTTTGCTGGATATAAGACCAATTAGAAAGCTGTTGGTTATTGTCAATATAAAAGTGCACTATCGCACTTCAGCATGGTTTGCTATGCTGATCTTTGAGCAACACAGGCATTGAGTAGGGCTAATGATTGATTAGTTAACTCTATTGGAAGTTTGCAAAGAGGTGAATGAATTTCAATGCATCCCTGATATTTTAACATACACATTTACAAACATATTGTCACTACTAAATAACACAAGATAATACTGAATATTCAAATATTTGAAGAAATACTCATGAGAAAAAATATTTTAGACTACTTTACCTTTTCAGAATAGTGTCTTATTCTGCATGTTTCTAAAGTATCTATTATTATGTTAATGTAAAAGCAAATTAAATATGAAATTCAAAAAGTGACAACAGTCTTCTTAGGAATATTAAAATGAGAAATCTCTAACATCCTTAGGAAAAATGCATTGTTCTAAAGCCATCCTTGACAGTTCTAAGTGTGTTCTCTTTTATTCTCTTCACAATGAACAAATTTTGCCCATTTTTTTCTATTTCTGTATTTCAAGATCACCTTGACAATGATTGCCCATTTGAACCATTTGAGAAAGAACAGCAGAGCAATTTTATCAAGAACTAAACAGTTTCAAATGGGTAGAGATTCAGATCCCAGACAGTCAAATGACCATTAAAACAAGGATGGACAGTTGTGGAATGTGAAACTAATTTGAGAAATGGGAGTTTTGACATTTTTATTATAGAAGCAGTCATATCAACTCTACATTTCCTTCTCCCTATGAGTAGAAGGGATTTTTGCTATAGAAATGAAAGGACAGCTAAAGAGCAAACTCAATTTTATAGAATTTCAGGTGACTTAGATAAAACCAACAAAAGCAAAATTGATAAAAGTGAGGACACAAGAAGTGTAGGAAACCACTTAGTAGCTGACCTCTGCCAGTTAGATCCTCTCACAATCCTTGGTAGTAGATACAAAATCAAGTCAACAGAAAAAGTAGAAGAGAATTAGATAATGTTTACATTTGCAAGTGGACCTAACAGCAAATGATAACATAGCAACATCTTGATCCCTAAAATTACACGTGTGAAAATATTTTACGCAATTATGCACAGAGTTTATTTGCTGCTGAATTAAAGAATAACAATGTTATGCTTTATGCATCCAGGTTTCATTCTGCAGCAATTTAATGTAGTTCATTTTGTATAAGGCAATATATATGCATACATAATGAGTTTGATTAAATATTTACCTTAATTTGGCATAGATCTTTGGAGAGGATATATATGTATATCATTATATATATATATATATATATATATATATATATATATATATATATATATATATATATATATAGAGAGAGAGAGAGAGAGAGAGAGAGAGAGAGAGTTTTATACCAGAACATTTCCTTGTAGGAAAAAGTGAAATTATTTACTTTAACATCTACTTGGCATTATAAAGCACATCAACATCTCGAATGGGAATTCTAAAGAGTATTAATGAGAATTTAACAAATTTCTAAATTTAATTTATCAAGTATCAGGCAGTTTTCATTAGTACTGGAACTTGTAGTGTTGGAACACAGTAGCTCATTAGGAAAACTAAAAAGGTAAACATTAATCTATGCATACTTCCAACCTTGAATTTTTATTATCCTTTCTTATATAATTAGTTTTACTGGTATAATTTCAAGAATTAGTATAATCCATACCCGAATGAGAAAAATGATTTGGAAGGTGCTCTTTGCAAGCTAAAGTAGGTCTTCTACATTTGCACTGTTTTTGTAGGAAAAATATGCAAAATTTCTGCAATTGTATTCATGGAATCCTTTCCCATTGTATGGCTGTCCTTGTTCCGATTCATGAATGCCACCTGATGATTTTCTAGTTATAATTTTCAGACTTTACAGTATTTTTCCCTGAGAGGCAGTGCAAATGTTTTGTTAGATAGAAGGCTTCTCATTTCTGATTTCAGGAAGTCAGCATAACCCATCTGCTGCTTTCACTTCCCAGCTGTATGCAGCGATGCCAAATTGCTCTAAGTTGAGGTTTATTCTGTCTTTCTATGCTATCTTTTACCCAATGCGCTTACATTTTCCTTGGGTAATTCACCATAGACACAGGTGCAGATGGTATGCGGAGAAGAGCAATGCATTTAGAAACATGTACTCTGCAGCTTGTAGGAGTTTTGACAGAAGTTTGAATTACCTTTCTCAGAAGTCAACTTAGTTAAATGGTTAGAGTGGGTACTAGAGTATCAAACTGGATGTAACCTTCCAGGATGCCTGACTTCTAGATGCCATTTTGTTTAAACAGTTCCCTGAAATAACTCATTTTGTTACATAATCTAAAAGAATTCATCATGTTAGATCGTGTAAGTTTGTAATAATTTCTTACCTATATTAGATAACTACATAGATATATATGATATATGATAGAGGATAAATACAAGATAGATCCAGACATAATTTATAGAATGTTTTTTATCTGTTGCTATTAAATATTATGCAAAATCTAACTTAAGATGAAGACGAAACCTTTTTGTGGTAATTATTACACGCATTTAATATAAGAGTAACAAAAAAGGTAAATTTTTATTCATGACACTACTGCAAAGCACACAGTTTCTTCAGGGAGGCACCAAATAAAAACATTGGTGATGAGAATTTATTACTTAATTTTTGACAACTTTTAATATGGCATCAAACCACCACTGCCTTGCTAATTTATATTTCTATATGGAATTAATTAAAATATTTCACATACATTATATTTGTATACTTTACTATTTAGGCTAAGTGAATAATATGTGATTATTACTGGCTGATAATTATTTTTATTGCAGTCTTTGCTATCTTTATACATATGTAAAGAACAGTAACATGAAGAACACAATGCATTCCACTTCAGTGCACTAATTCAACACCTTCCTACAGCTACAGCCCTTTAATACAGTTTCTCATGTTGTAGTGACCACAGAAGCATAAAATTACATCATTGCTATTTGATAACTGTAATTTTAATGCAATGTAAGTATCTGATAAGCAAGGTATCTGATATGTGACACCAAATGGGTTCACAACTCCTGAGTTGATTACCATTGTTTTCATGATATTATGGGAGAAAGAGTAAATCAGATTGTGAAGTTATCCTTGAGTATAGTCACTGTAAAGAGTAAGATTAGATAAAACATGACTAAAATATACTTAAGTCCATGGCAATTAGCTCCATATAATAAATGATACTCAGACCCTAGAACTTAGAACTTAAAAATTTAAACACAGAAGTTAGAACTTTGTTAGCCATGCTGTTAACAAAGAAACGGAGAAACGCTGTTATGTGTCAGTGTGCTTTGCCATATGATTAAAGATCTGCAATTGTAGTGAAAAGACTTTAGTTATAAAGTTGTGCCTTTTATTCTTGAAATGACAGGAGACATTCATCATGAATCAATGCCAGTGGAGATAACATTATATCTGTGTACTGGTGACAAAAATGTTAGGATAAAAGAAAAAGGAAAAAAAGGAAAAGGGACAAGCACAATTTTATCATCAGAGATGTTCAAGGATTTTGCTTTATTTCTGAATTCACCACTGTTCTCAACATCCTATATGCACATTAAAACAAACACAAATGAGAGAGCATAGTTTTATGGAAAAGTTTAAAAACAAGGACAAACTAATCCGTTTTTTGCCAACCTCATAAAATTCCTCTTGGAATATGATAGAATCATCAAATATGTTTCCATTTATAAAGATGATGTTATCACTTTCCTTCACCATGCAAGTTCATTTCCAGTTAAGATTAGAGATTTGCCATGAGTGTCACTGATACAGTAAAATTAAAGTATGAAATTCAGATAGATATTTTGTTCTTCTTTAAAGGACTTATATATTTTAATCTTCACTTTCTCCCACAAAGAAATGAACAGTGAGATTACAAACAGTATGAAATATTCAAAGTATCTTATTTTTGATATTTTTATGAAAGAAAATTATTATATTATTATGGCTGGTGATGAAACATACTAAGTAGCCTGGGCTGTTCTCAATGTCAAAGAGATCTTCCTGTTTTTGCCTCCTCAGTTCTGGGAATATAGTCGTGTTTTACCCTCCTTGGCTCTTCTTTTATAATTTTAATTGATTATTTTCTATTAACATTGTCAGTGATGCATAAACACTGACACATGTTTTTTTAAAAAAATTAAAATATCACTAAAGGAAGTCATAGCACAGAGTATGTAGCAATTTGATTACTGAGCATATCGGAAGTTTTATCATTTTAATATTTAAATATTTTGAATATATTTTAAGACAGCCTATTTTATACTAGTCACATAACATATTTTTAATAGAACAGTTTCCTGTGCTTTAAGTTTATCCATATTCCAATGTTTCTGTTAATTTTCTTGCCTCAAATTATTTCTAAAATTTTTAGTCTAGTATCACATACACTAAAGATAATATAGCTATTAATTTTAGTGAAACATAAGAAATAAACTTAGTTGCCTTTATGTAATCAAATATTCATACCAGATTTGGAGAATAAACTTTGTGTTTTGAACTTGAACATATGAATTATAAATGAGTATTTTTCCCATAAGGCATACAAAAGAATATGTGAATCTTTGGATTTCTGTAGGAAAAAAAAATTAAAAATTTCTGTTGATATAAAAAAGCATGCTCATTTTCTTGACTTTATGTGAACAGTTAAGATTTTAATGCATTGTATCAAGTTTTTGATATCCCGTTGTTACATTATAAAGCTCAGAACCATACCATTATATGTGCTTTAACTGACTTTTCTTTTTTTGTCACATGATGGCTCCTGTTTGCTAACACTGTGTCATGAAAAGAAATGGTAATAATAATGTAAGAATGGTGTGCAATGGCAAATTTGAACATAATAGGGTTTTGGAGAGGTTAACATCAATATTAGGGTTTGCTTGCCTCAACTTAATATTTATTGGAAGCTATACTTTGTTCTATTTCTCTGCTGTCTATTTGAAAACGATAGCTGTCTATTTGAAAAAAAAATGCATGTTTTCCTGCAAAATAATTTTGTAGGCACACAGCTTTTTACTTCTCATTATTGCTTCAAGAATAAATTCTGGATAATACAAAACTGAACAGAAAGAGTCCTAGATTCTTCTGCCCATATATAGTGATATTAATTTCAGGGTGGCCTTGAACTCAAAGAGATCCATTTGCCTTTGTCTCCCAAATCCTGGGATTAAAGGTATTTGACACCACTTCCTGGCCTCTAGAAGCTTAGTTTTACATTCTGATCTTCAGGCAAAATTTATTTATTTATAAAACATAAATAAAAAATCACTATACCAGTAACTTTAATGGGTGTTCCATGAGCTTATGTACACAAGTTACTATGAAAATATTGGCAACCAAATGAGGTTCTAGCTTTGTTTTACTGTTGAGGTTTTTTTTAAATAAGAAATTAAAGAAAAAACCATTACTTCTAGTTAAAAAAATAAAAACAAAGAGGTTTACCAAAGTACAAATAGGAAAAAGGAGCTGAGAAAACCTAGGTTCTCTATGCTCAAGATTGCACTGATTAAATACTAGGAGAGCTAGTGTTGAACTGTGTTGGTATCTAGTCTAATACTAATTTAAGAGGGAGAATCATTGCTTTCTAGCCTAGAACTTTTAGGAAATTCTGAGTATTTTAACTTTTTAAGGATTCATAAGTTTTAGCAATAATCTAAGACTTACTGATTACATGTTTCCATTTATAAAGTCATTCTAGAAAAAGTTGGAAAAAAAAGAAAGCAGTTTTGTATTTTTTATCAAATATTGGATGTCTCAATAAAGTTTTGTCCATTAATTACTATTATTAATATGCAAATAGATATAGAGTAGTACATGTACTTTCCATTGTATTCTGAATATAATTATCCACCTCTCACTGCTCTTATAACAATCTTGAAATTGATTTAATTTCCTTGATTGTATTTCAGGTTTAGAGTCTGAAGAAAGAGTTGTGGGACATTATTAATTAACAGTCCGAGTATAATTTTAAAATTACTAGCCTATGGGCTGGAGAGATGGCTCAGAGGTTAAGAGCACTGACCACTTCCAGAAATCCTGAGTTCGATTCCCAGCAACCACATGGTAGCTCACAACCATCTGCAATGAGATCTGGTGTCCTCTTCTGGTGTACAAGCCCACATCTAGGCAAAACACTGTATATATAATAAATAAATTAATCTTTTTTTAAAAAACCTACTCTACTAGACTATGCACTCTTTTGGATTTTGATAAATTCTAATCTTTATTATTGTCTTTAAATTATCTTCGTGTATTTTCTTTATTTCTCAAAGTTGATTTTACTTAATTCCAATTCTCTACAATGGCCAGGCACAGTTTACAAACAAAATTGCCCAGGAACTGTGAAATAATTACCAAACTTCAAAAAACCAAAATATATATATTGTATTTTAGTAACCTCTTTGAAAATTGTTAAATATGTTCACCTATATCCTATAACACAACAGGAAAGAAATATTTATATTTGAGCATCTTTTAGCTAGCATACATTCACATTCAAGAACAACAATATAATTATGTACTGTATCTCAAACTGCTTATATTTATGCCACAAAACATGAAAAGAATATAAAGTTACAGAAATTGAGAAAAAAAATCATTGCTTATTTGTGTATTGAATACCCACAAGCATTAGGAAATTGCTTTTTCTATTAAAATTTATTTCTGTTTAAGATTATAGGGATTTCATATTTTGACGATGTTAAATAAAATAAAGGAGGAAAATAAAAAAGCAGGTCAGAAACAAACTTTAAAATAGATTTTTTTTTAAAAAAAAAGGATCACAGATAACATATATCCATAAGTTTCAACTTTAAGAAAATATACTGTATAAAGCTAGAACAATTATGATAATGATCATTAGACATTTTAACAAGTTGAACTACCTCATAGTAAAAAGGACCCAAACCTCTAGAAAAAATAAAAAAGGAGAAAAAATTGAGATGAAAACTTCATTTCAAGCACTTTTAACTGCAGGCAGAAAAGTAAGTAAAAGAGACATACAGGCTTGAGATGATGGCAAAGCGTGAATTCAAAGAGCTAAGTGTGCTTTGAAGTGGATAGCTGCCTTGAGGTATTTTATAATCATTGGATAGTGTATCTTGAGTTTTAATTATTTGCCTATATTGAAGATCAAAACAAAACATAGACTGAATTCTAATCCCTCATATAATAAAAATGAAGCTTTAACACTGGATGAAGCTAAATTTCCATATCAACATTTAAAATACAGCATTTATTTGCTTATGGCCATACGGAAAAAAAAATAAAATTCATGGAAATAGCATAACTACCTGGATTCTGAATTCACTGTACTTATAGGTGTGAAATTATAAGGTTGGTTATTTAAACGTACTGTGAATTAGGAATGGTTACAGAGATATATCCAATTTATTTTTTAAGGAAATGCCTTGAAAATCAAATCTTCAAAAATACTGATAAAGCAACATAAATTTGAAATGGAAATGTCAATAAGCAAAGGTATAAATAAGGCTAAAAATGAGGAATTTAGATAGTTTTACCTTCTATTTAAAACAATGCATCTGGACTTTTAGCAGAGAAAGCAGAGATTGTCAAAATGGGCCAGCTAGATTTGGGACAAAAATAACTTTCTTGAAATAGACACATGACAATAAAGATCACATGTTCTGCCCTTGGTAAAGCAAAGGAAATATAAGATGTCAGAAAGAGGAACATGAAGTATAAAGGAAAAAAATTCCTGTAGAGCGATGTGGATAGGAAAGTGACTCCCCAGACACATTGCAAGAGTGACTAGTCCCTACAGCCATGACTGCAAAAGTTAGTAGACAAACTGAGGAAGCATTCCGCAAATAGTATTAAAATCAACAAGAAGCAATTATAATTTTAAATCCTGAAACCATGATAAATTCACTCTACAAACTATAAAGTTTTGTTAATTATTTATTTATTACTGTATTGTAGTGAAGCATACTTCACTAAATTAAAAAAAAAAACATGAAAATTAGACATGGAATGTGTGAGAGATGGTAGCCTAACAAGATTGCCAAAAACGGAAATCTAAGCTTAGGAAATATATTTTTTTCAGGGTAAAAGAAATATAACAAAACAAGAGGAAAATGAGTTAATAAAAGATAATATATGGTTAAAGAAACTAAGTCACACATTTTTCCTAAAATTATAGCATTAACATAAATCTATAAAAGAAAGATAAACTCTTTAGTAAACAGGCATATGAGCAATAAAGGGAAAAAGAAATGAGCATATAAATAATGAATAAAGAACAAAAGAAAAGGAAGGTATGTTCAAAGAAACAAGAAAAGAATATTAAAAATATGAAGCTATTTTATAATTTTGAGCTGAAGAAGCAAAATATAATTTCATAAAATATACTTATTGGTTAATATTGAAAGTTAAATATCAACAGGTATTCAGACAGAAAAGAAAACTCTGAAAATGATGCTTTTTAGTACCTTTGTCACAATTCCTGTGGGAGAATAGTCCATTTGTATGTCTCATCAGGTGGAGAGGAGTTAACTGTAGGAATGGGGAAAAGCAAACCTTTCGCAATCCGACTCATGAAGAGGAATTGAGAAGAAGCAGTCCTTTAGATGGATTAGAGTGAGGTGAGACTGGGAGGGGATTGCTGGAAGGAAGGTAAGCCCCTTAAAGAGGCCCCTATTAGCTCCAGATTGGCATTGATTGCTCGTAGTTCCTGTAACTTTTTTCCAGGTCCCAATAGGCTTATGTATAACAAACAAAGGGCTATTGCAGGGACTCATCGAGGGCCTTTTCTGTTTTTATTTAAGCAGTTTTCTGGTGTTTTCCTTGAGCATTTTAAGTTTAAATTCGGGTAATGGGCACTGCTCCACCCAAACCAGCTTACCTGGTGCCCACCTAATGGGGTTGGGGGGACTGGCCTCTACTTTTGGGGGTTAATCCAGGTATCAGAGGTCTGCCTGATGACACCTTGCTCACTTTTATCATCATAAAAGGCTAGGTGTCGGTGGTAATAAAGGTATCAATTTGTCCTAACAAATCTTGTCTCAGAATGTTTGCGGACAACCTAGAGAGGATCAGAGGTCTGAAATTTTTTTTGTCTGCATCGGGCCCCAACCGAATGTATATTGATTTCCTTCTGACAAGGATGAAGCCCCTTATCGCACCATTCCCCTCTACCATTTTATCCTTTCCAGGGCTTTTGGGGGCCTAAGGGGGTGGCCACTCCGTGTCACAGACAATATCTACTTTCCTTTTGGTCTTTGACTCTGCCTTCCCCCTGGGACCAGTCTTCAGTAAATTGTGCCATTTTTTGATCTTTCCCCTTGTCTGTCTCCTTTTCTCCGGTTCTTTTGGTTAATTGGTTACTTTTGAATTCTTCAGACCTCTCCATATCTTTGACCTTTTTCATACCTGCCATTGAGGGAGGCAGAGCAGAGGGGTGAAAACATGCCTTACGGGACAAAATAGTTGGATAGAATCCCAATAGTGGAGGAATATCAGAGTGTTTTTCCCTTTCTCTCCCAGAGTCTTCATCAGGTCCCACATGGCCCATGAGAACCAATTCCCATTGGATACCTAGGGGCCAGAGTATTTATATCCTCCCATGCCTGGATCACATTGTGGTCTAATCGTTTCAGGCCTCGGAAAAGTGGCGTATATCTCAGCTCCTTAAGTGCTGGGCCATTTTTGTTTGAAGTTGTATTACCCATTGTGGCGTCCCACTCACCTTGACCAATCACTGCTTTGTCCTGCGACCAGTCGCCCCATGTTCTGGTGCCAGTTACCAGGCCTCCTTAGCCTTATTGCCCAGGGAAAGGTGAGTGTGCTATCTGCCCATTCCATACAGACCCAGGATGCAGGACAATCAGATGATAGGGAGTCAATTCAAAACAGGAACTCAGTTTATTACTGTGAGCGTCACCTTCTATAGGTTTAGTGACATTGTGTGATGTGGGGGTACCTCTAGCCAATGAGAGACAGTCAAGCCCTCCCTCTGGCTGGAGGGGTGTCTTCCTAGAATTTGCTCTCTCATCCCCCTCGGTAGCTTTAAGGAAACAGAGGAGAAGTGAATTGTGGCAGAGGCATGGTGGAGGTGGGTGGTAGGGAGGTACGGGAGAAAATGGTAGGAGGGGAGGAAAGAGAAACAGTGGTCAGGATGTAAAATAAATAAATAAATTTAATAAAAAATGTAACATATAAAAAATATACTAGAAACTAGTTATTTTTAACATATATAGAAATTTTAATCTTTTAATATATCTTACACATAATTATCTTGACAGAATTTTTTCATATGAGAATTATGAAATTGTTTCCCGTTTTTCTATGTAGTATATTTGTTTCAAATATCACAACATTTTATTGCTTTGTTTTAAAATTAAGTAAATTTTTTCAAGAAGTGAAATACAAAAAAAAATGCAGCAAGTAATGAAAACACAGATGTCAATAAATTCAAAGTAAATAACCCACGAAGAGAATGTGGAGTCCTCACACTTTTGTCAGTCTGAGGCCTTATAACAGTTTGAAAATTGCTGGGAGGGATGTGCTCATGTTTATTCATCAAATGAAAAGAAATTTGCAAATTTCTGCTTCCCCTTTAGACACAAAGTTCTGTGAAACATGATAATGCAAGAGAACACCTGAATAACAGTGCCGGAATGCAGATTTTGATTAGAGCTAACAAGAATATTATGGTTTTTTTGTATTATTGGAACACCATATGTTTACATGATTTCTAAATCTAGTAGTAAGTATTCTTTGAATCAATATTAATGGGGAAAAAAAAAAACCTTTGAGAACTTCTGTTCTTTTTACATCATGAATTCTTCTACTGCACAAATAAAGCAAGCAAACAAACCAAAACACTCTTCCAAAAACATTAAGCCTTATTTCATATGTAAGGTGGAAAATAATCATCTAAATTTTATATCTATTTCTAAAACTGAATCAAGCAACCAATATTGAAACTTCAAAAACAATAAATGTCTCTTTCTTTTGATTTTTAATACAACTTTTGTGGTTAACTATCCTATCTTGTAAAACAAAAGATTAATTGTTTTTGAACAATTTCAGAAATACAAACTTTTTGCAAATGGTTTTTCAAAAAATATATTTTTGTTTTATCCTGGTATTAGATTCATTTGTTTTCTATCTCAGTAACTGTGGCTCTATTTGGGCTGTCTGAAAGCCATGTGGTTATTATTTTCACTGTTTATTTTATTTTAGAACAGTAAGTACATATAATCATAGTATTTATATATTTGTATATATATAAGAATATTTCACATATCAATATGTACACATTACTTCTCAGCATGAATATCTATCTCTGTATATCCACATTGCTAACATTATACCTATTGGAATGTATTCACAGTTTCTTCTTCTTAAACCATTTTTTATATATAAGGGATTGAGCTGGAGATGCGGCTCAGTTAAAAGAATCCTTGCCTCAAATTTAATTCCGAGCCCCATATAGCTGGGCATGTTGGTGCTCACTAGTAATTGCAGTACTTAGAAGGTAGGATGAGCAGAAGTTCAAAGTCATTCTGAGTTATACAGGAAGAAAACCTAAAGAGTGAGCAGGAAAAGCAAGGAACTGCTGGCTCTTTGCTCCATGTAGGGATGTGGACTTTAGCACACTAACTGTTCCATTCCTCAGTTAGCTGCTCATCCGACAATCCACTTATACAAGGCTATGTCTAAATTGTTAATTGACAATCAAAGCCGAAATGGGCGCTAGCATCATTAATGAGATATAGGTTTATTCGCTCAGTGACACAGATCATGAAATTGAAGACTGTTCTGTGTACAGATAGTTACAAATGTCGATGGACACATGATATTTACAAGTTATTCCTTAACATTCACAATGACTATGTCCTCTTGTCTAGTGTTATCAAAATTTCTGTAAACTCGTAGAAAACAATCCCTCATAGACTTTATCCCAAACCACCTCTGGCCCTGATAATGAAAGTACAGTCAGAAATGGTAACATTTTCTCAGCAAAAGGAAATTGTAGTATTTACTTCAACTGAAATCAGCCAAATGGAATATTGACAAGATTTGTTTGCTTGCAAGTCATATTGGAGATTAAATCTCCATATTACTCAGTGACAACTAGATAAATTTATTTATTCACTCTAAGTCTTCATTCTGTCACTCCTAAAATGTAATAAGACATAATTTGAATATATATGCTGAATATTGCATAAAATTATGTATTTAAATTTATTAGCATATTTCTCACCTAGTGTATGGCATATATTGTTATCATCCATAAATGTTCAACATTATGATTCTGTCTTAAGTATTTTAAAGATTTTAATTTTACTTTGTGAGAAATATTACAAGTATTTTGAAGTTTGAGTGGTACTTGGAAATTAATATCACTGACATAAGTTATTAAAGTTTTTCTTCTTAATAAAATTCACAATAAAGGAAAATAAACTAAAATTCAGTTTGGAACATTACTGACGTGTGCACCATGAAGTTTACAATCTTCAATAAAATTATTAATTTTCCTATAGTCCATTTTCCCTTCTTTATATTATATACATGTTTTCTATTCTTTTACCAACAAACATTCTTTTAACTTTACCAGTTGTTGATATGAATAAATAGAAGCAAAGAGATGTAAATTAGTACATCAGTTATTACAAACACTTTATATAGCCTCAGCATTCTAAAATAAGGAACTCATATACATAAGGTAACAATCCTGATGAAGAGTACACACTCATGTAAATGCGCACACATGTACACACACACACAACTAAATTAAATCAGCATTCAAGAAAGCATTTCTGAATGCTCATGTTTCCTATGGCATCATTTATAGCAACTTAGACACAGAGTCAATTCATTTCCAAATTGGCCTTAATGCATGTTGCAGTTGATATTCACTGTGAACTCAACTCGATTTGGTATCACCTGAAAGACTAGCCTCTGGATCTGTCTGAGAGAGCATTTCCAGCGAGAACTGACTGAAGAGGAAATGCCCAACCTGAGCTTGACTTGAAGTGAAATACATAGCTTTATGTGCCTGAAAAAAACAGCCCCCAATCTTATTCATCTCAAACATCTCTTCAGTGCTTTGAAACGCAGTCATTTGTGGCAGTGTCCTGAAGTAGTTTTGCGTGGAGCCCAGCTGCTCTCTTTCACACATCGCTGTAACACAGTTAGAGCATCTCCACTTTTCATCTATTTTTCCCATGTTCACATGTCAGGGCAGTTCTCAAACTTTCCTACAAGGAAGCTCCAAGCTATTAATTAATTTGCTAGTTGATTATATTTTCCATTGCTTTGCTTCCAGCCATGAACTCTCTCTTTGAGTTGAAAAAACAATTTGTTGATATCCACTCACAATTTGCATTATTGGCTTCAAATATGGCTCTTAGTGATATTTTTAGTCAGCCATTTTACTGAGTATTTTTTCTCAAAAGAAGCAACAAAACACAGACCCCTTTGAAACTTCAAAGAAACAAAATCCTTATTTAATGTATCTCAGAAAATTTTATTTTTCAAAACTTTGCCTAATGAGAGAATTGCAGATAGTACAGTAAACTCCAACATAGTAGCACAGTCAATCACTTGCTAAGGAGTTTCATCTGGGAATTTTTCCTGTTTTTTACTGATCATATTTCTCAGCATTAAAAGTGCTTCAATATTTTATTTTGTTCACGTTTTTAGGAAGATGCAATTCTAATATTTTCTTACTAAGGAAACTGTGAAAATAGGCAATACATTAAAATACATTTGTGCTTTATACATGTTTTGTTAATGGACTGATTTAAGGAGAAATTTAGATGAATATAATTACTTTGCTTATAAATTAAAAACATTAAATCTTGAGCTCAGAGAGACAGTCATCTTCATGGGGCCTATAAAAGACTGGGCCTGTGCACATCCAGTCATAAACAGGGGAGAGACAAATATCCTTAACTTCTCTGGTTTACGGTTGCCTGTGCAAGGAGAGACAATCATTGTCTTCAGTTGTGTACATATTGGAGACCAAATTAGTTTGCAGAAAATATAATCCCACAGTCACGGTCTAACCGATAACCCTGCCTAAACACATTTAATCATAAAACAAAACAAACAACATGTTGTGAGAAAATGATTTTTAAAGCAAGGAGTGTAAGGGTATATAAGATTAGGAGTGGGTAGTCGGGCGGTGGTGGCGCACGCCTTTAATCCCAGCACTCGGGAGGCAGAGACAGGCGGATCTCTGTGAGTTTGAGGCCAGCCTGGTCTACAAGAGCTAGTTCCAGGACAGGAACCAAAAAGCTACGGAGAAACCCTGTCTCGAAAAAATAAAAAAAAAAAATTAGGAGTGGGTAAAAGAAGTGAGTATAATCAGAAACTATTTATACATTAGCAGAGAATAAAGTCTAAAAAGTTTATTTAAATAACCCTTGTTTATTTAAAATTGTCAAAACATATTTTGTGGCCAACTGCACTGAATATTATTAAATGATTAGATTTTTGTGAGTAATAGCAAATACAAATACAATGTTTTCCCTTTCTGCACTCTGAAAAATCAGCACTCTTCATACATTTTCACTGTTGTGTTATACATCCAGTAGAAGAAGGTTCTGATAACATAGCACTCATATATTCAAAGAAAAGGGCAAGACATCAGAAAAGTATTTTATTCTGAACTATAGTGAAACTTCACCTCAGTCTTGTTAGAATTGTTGCTATAAATCTGCCATTGATAAAATAAGTAAAAGGAACATATACACTACTACTGAAAATATAATTGTGGAAAGCCCTTTTTTAAGTTCCAAAATTCTCAAAATGTGGTTTTCACATTAACTAAGAAATCAGTTACAAACTAAGAAATCATATCAGTGCGCAAATAACTAACTAACTAAATAAATAAATAAAACTAAATGGACATGTTCATCATAGAGCCATTCACAAAGGCAAGGTATGGAACCAGCATAGATGTCATTAGTATTAAAAGATGTAATAGCTAATATTTATTCTCAGTAGTACTAGATTTTGAATCTTTTGAAAGGTGAACACCTAGGGGCAAATTATAGGGTATTCACAGAGAGTTTTACCTGAAGAAGTCCACCCCTGAACACAAATGACATCTTCATAAGAATTACAGTCCATACCAAATAAAAATAGAAAATGAAATTGAGATTGGCAGCAGTGTTAGTTTTTCTCTGTTTTCTTAATTTTGATATAATGTGATCAGCTGCCACCCGCTCCTGTCACTATGCCTGTCACTATGATAAACCACTTCCTTTTGTAAGCCGGAGTTAAAATATGCTCATTGTCCCATCTTTCATTCTGTTATGACATTTGACAACAAGAAATTCAACCAGAAAAAATTATAAAGAGCATATGATATGTGTGTATGTGTGTGTGTTTGTGTGTGTGTGTAGATCCATAGATTTATTATTCATATAAAAAACTGAAAATCTGGCCATTTGTGCAGAATGAATTAGTATTCAAAATACGATGTTAAATGAAATGGCTCAGAATCAAAACTATAAGAAATTAAGATTCTGTGACTTGTGACCATTCCAGAACTGGAGAATATACAAGCACAACATAGATAACATAATATAGGACTTGGGAGGCATTAGGAAGCTGAGCTGTAATTATGTAAAGTGAAAATCAGTTTAGTTATTGAATTCTTTCTGCATATTTTAATATTGTGAAATTCAGAGATTAATGTTGACTTCCATGCCGTGCACCGTGCCCCCTTGTCTGTGCTCTGTGCGCTGGCACCCAGTTCGAGAGCTTCGGGCAAGGGGGCTGGAGGTTAAAATACACAGACACACACAGAGAGACAGTGACACGGGTCATCCTTGAATTCTCCAAGAATGCCCCCTTTATTGTGTTCAGGGGCAGATTATATAGAGATAGCCACACTCCAGCCAAACCCACCAGAAACCACTCTCCTGCCATCAGGAACTCCTGAAGGTCTCGTGCTCAGAGCAGCTGTAGGCACTCAGATCAGGGGAAAACAAGTTGTTTACAAGAAATTCAGGATCTGGGGTCTCACTGTTCCCAACACCTCTATACCTCATTAGATCTTCTTTATATTTTATTAAGGTGGGGACTCCTGCTGAATACAGACTCATTAATTTGATGAGACAAGCTTGACAGTGAACTTCAGGCTTATGCCTGCCTCTGCTCCTGTGAGTACTTCATTTGGACCCTTTTGATGCGACACACAGATTTAATGTTGAAGTTGGGCATTGGAGCACAAGTCTCAAGCTTGTTTATCAAGTACTTTCCACCTGAGTCACACTTCAGTTCCTGGGATGAAATTATTTAAGAGTATACATATTTCAGATACCTCATTAGTTTGCTCAAAGAATCAATAGACAAAATATCCTCTTGTGATGCCAGTGTAAGTGGATACTCTGTGAAGCAGAACAATTGAAACATCTCATTCTGACAACCTCAAAGAGTTTCCCAATAAGTAAAATTCAGTGGTGTAGTTTGAATTAATGGATTCATAGTTATAACTAAGAAATTAAATTTGTAACAAAAAAAAACAAAAAAGAACAAAAAAGAACATAAAGAGAATCATTACATTACATCCACTTTCGACTACTTTCAATTGAAAATGTGGCACAGTGATCTAAGGATGTCCCAATACATAAAATTCTCAAATTCTTCACTCTCTGATTCTGGGAACTTGAGTATTAACTCACAGCTTGTACCATAACTTTGTTAATAATGGGCATGACTTCTTTATGGCATTCACTTTACAGCCAGAGCAGTCCGTAGAGACTCATTTTCCTTTCCTTTTATGTCTGTAACAGATGCTTCATACAGTTCCAAAAGTTAATGTCCCCTACTTACACTTGACAAAGTTGAGTTTAAAAAGTAAAGCAAAATAGGAAAAAAAAATGTAAGACAAAGTCTTACAAGGATTAGTTTTTATTTAAAAAAAAAACATGTGTCTTTGTACCAATTTGAATATACAATAATTGTAATAATATAATTGTCAAAATATATCAGACATAATAAAACTTGTTTGTGTATTTCTTCATTCAAGACATATACTTGTGTTTAAATGAAACCTGAAATTTTTCTCTCTAATTATTACTGTCTTAAGTTCACAATCAAGCAATATGAAATACAGTGAGAAAGTTCTAGCAAGAATTAATTAAAGCATAAGTTATCTGTACTGTTTAAAATGACTCAAGTGTCAACTGATTTGACTAGTGAAACATCGATGCACCAAGGAGTGCTTCATTCTATGTGCTGTAATTTCATTACATTAAACTTCATATATTTCTTAGCATGTAAGTTTACAGATGTGTCCTTTTGTAATATCCTGACAAACTAAAATAACGACTTTTAATTGACTATAACACAACATTGAACAGTTACTATGATTCACATGGTCCCACTGATGCTTAAATATTCTCATGCCCTGCAAGCCACTACAATTTACCATCTTTGCTTTTAGAACGTTCTCATGGAAAAGTGTAGAATGACCCATACCCAAGACTTAATAAAAACAAATACTACAATGTGGTAATGTATAATTCCTTAAAATACCCAAAAGATTCTCAGTCATACTACAAGAACATCTGTTTAATTATGATTATAGCAACATTATTTGTAATAGCCAGAACCTGGAAATAACCTAGATCCCACTCAACTGAAGAATCGATAACAAAAATATGGCTCATTTACACATTGAAGTACTAGTCGGTGCTAGAAAAAAACAATGACATCTTGAAATTTTCATGCAAATGGACGGAAAAAGAAAAAAAAATCCTGAGTGAGGTAACCCAGACCCAGAAAGATGAAAGTGGTATGTACTCACTCAAAAATAGATACTAGCTCTAAAGCCATTTTAGGGTTGGCAAGAGACTTGACTCTAGAGTGGTTCCCAGGTGTCCATGGAGATGTCCCCAGCTAGATCCTTGGGCAGCTGAGGAAAGAGAGCCTGAAATGGCCCTTTCCTATAGCCATACTGATGAATATCTTGCATATCACCATAGAACCTTCATCTGGCATGGATGAAGATAAAGACAGAGACCCACATTGGAGCACTGGACTGAGCTACCAAGGTCCAAATGAGGAGCAGAAGGAGGGAGAACATGAGCAAGGAAGTCAGGACCGCGAGGGGTGCGCCCACCCACTAAGACGGTGGGGATGATCTAATGGGAGCTCATCAAGGCCAGCTGGACTGGGACTGATGGAGCATGTGATCAAACCGGACTCTCTGAAAGTGGCGGACAAGGAGAGCTGACTGAGAAGCCAAGGACAATGGCACTGGGTTTTGATCCTACTACATGTACTGGCTTTGTGGGAGCCTAGTCTGTTTGGATGCTCACCTTCCTAGACCTGGATGGAGGGGGTAGGACCTTGGACTTTCCACAGGGCAGGGAACCCTGACTGCTCTTTGGACTGGAGAGGAAGGGGGAGGGGAGGGGGGAGGAAATGGGAGGAGGTGGAAATTTTTAATTAAAAATAAATAAAAAAAGAAAAAAACACTTCCGCAAAAAGCATGTAAGATTAGCAAGAGAAGTATTATTCATCATAATAATGATATAGAAGCCAAGATACACATTTTAGAAAAAAAGCATGATTATACTTCTCCTTTAAAAATATTAAAAATATAGAGAGCCTTCATTGAGCTTAGTGAATTAGTAGATATACAGTAAAGGGATTTTAAATGAATTAAAATTGAAAGAGAAATGTTGAAATGATAAAGTTCACTGAATTTTCCCAAGATATAAGAAGCTATTACACAGGTTGTGACTAAAGGACATGGTGGGACTTTGTGCTTCAAACAATAAATGCTGCATAAAGACATTAATACAGTGATATTACATACATTCATACATGGTATAAAGTATATATTATGGTTTCAATAATGATGGAATAGCATGGCCAGTGGAGAAAAGCAATTTAACAGTTAAGATAATACAAAGATCAGTCAATTTTATCTTACTAATCAATATTTAACTCTTAAATATCTTTTAGAGGCTATGCTTTTAACTAAGTGCCATATATATATATAAAATTAACTAAGTGCCATATATATATATATATATATATATATAATTGTGCATGTAATTACATTAACCCAACATTCAGTCTTATGATTTCCTATCATTATTGCATTTGCATATGTTATCTAGTGCTGAAGAACATTAACTCAAATAATTTTTAATGACACATATTGAATGCTGAACTTCAATATTCATTGGGATTCTCATGAAATTATATATTTTGGAAAAAGTTAAGCTACTAATTCTGAAAAAAGTCCTTTCTGGTTTTGCTAACTTTTAAACTTCTAGTCATTCTTAGTATATATTTGCTTGTTGATGAAAGGGACAGATAAAATGATCAACCACAGACTGTGGAAAATAATATGAATCTCCTGTCTTACAGGGGCTTACATTCAGCTAATACATAATCTTCATAATTCATCAATTAAAGTCAATGAACTTAATGTTTGAGTCCATGACAGAACAGCCTCTTTAGCAAGGAAAGTAAGCAGGGACCAACAGAAGTTTGTATATGACTAGCACACCTAAGAGGTTGTAGATAAATACCTGAAAATGTCCACTTTAGTTAGTGACTAAAGAAGTATGAAAAACCATGTGACTAATGGAATAGTTAAAAGAAAAATACACTTTACATAAGAATAAAATATACTGGATATTGGTATTAAGAAAAAAGAAGTTCCTTGCATTATTTCAGCAGTACAGAAAGTGATTCAGATAAAACCTTACAAAGTCAAACCTCAGTCAGCAATGCTACTTACAAATAAAGCCTTTGACATGAAAATTGTACTTAAATATTTATAGGACCATTATTTAAACAAGAAAAACAGGGCACAAACTAAACATCTTTCAATATATGAATGAACATCATCTGTTACTTTTATCCAGGGGAATATTTCTTAGTAGAAAATATTGTGGCCACAGTTAGTGGAGTTAAAGAACTATGAATCAAAGTATATTTTTTGCTAAATGTGAATAGTTTAAAACGTCAAAGACAACACGATCACAATTCCATGTATTCTGACAAACTTACAAGCAGATTACAACTATAAAGAGAAAGTGACACCAAAGCCCCTTGAAGGGAGGATTTGCTTACAGAGGGGTAAATCACTACAAGGTGATTCTGTGGGTGAACAATATCTTTTGTCTAATGTGGTAATACACACACAAGTAATCCATGAATTGAGGTCCACATATTAATGGCCATAAAAAAGATTTTGTAATTTCAATATAAGAAGTTAAAACTTTAAGGATTTTTTGTGTGAAAGTGACATATTTACACTGTAGAATACTGTTCTATACTTATATATGAAGTGTGCCTACTAAAAATATATTTATACATAGATACATTTTAATTTTAGTGTTTAATATGAGACAAAATAGGGATGCTATTGTACATTAGCACGCACAGTTCTAAATACAGCTATGTAGAAAGAATATATTATGAAAATAGAACTGCACAGATGTCACTTCCCTCAAAAGCAAGTCAATAATGAATGTGAATAATGCCATGTTTTGGTTTATAGTGTCTAGAATCTCTTGAAATCTGAGATATTGTTACACCAACAGATTTAAGACCATTTTCTGCATAAATAGAACTCATAGCCATCTATTTGTAAGTTGCTGTAATTTTCTCATTAAAAAACTCCTTGCAAATGAAATGACAAATGAAAATTTCATTTGTCAGTATCCATGGTTAAAGAGTCATTTTTCAGTTTTGAAAAAAAAACTCAATCTAAACATAAGCACTAGAGTTGTTGCAAATACCCAAAGAAATTATTATTCCTTGCTCATAGTAATAGAAAAATAAAGTTAGAAAACAATTGAATTAAAATAACATTTTGATGCTTCAGGGTAGAAAGCCAATTTGAAAATAAAAGTGTGTCCTCATGACTATGCACCAGTGTAGCTGCTTGTTGAGAACTATGCTCATACTGTTGCCAGTTATTCTTATAGGTATCAATATTAGCTTGTTTCTTCTGTGATAAAATACCATGAACTGAAGCAGCTGATGAAAAAGTAATATAATCTTGTTTTATAGGCCCATATGGAGAGACATAAGGAGAAGTGGGAGTAAGAATGACAGCAGGTGGCTGGAGAGGACATCTTCTACCCCAAACACGGAGCAGATACAGAATTAGCTGTGAAGTGAGAGTCTACACTCTGAAAGCCTCCTCCAGAGATGTACTTCTTCAGCAAACATCTATCTCCTCAAATTTCTATAACATCCCAAACGGTGCAGATTCCTTACTGAAACCACCACATCATATATGTTTATAAACACACACACACACAAATGGCACATAATTTTATTAGAATTTCAGAGAAAATCTTAGGACATTCAAGCTCTAACTCCCAGCACATGACCAGAGGTCAGTAAAGACGAGGGAGTGGAGAAGCCTTGAACTTTGTTTTCAACAGTGATGGAGATTAACCATGATGGAGGCAGGCTACTTGTGAAGATGTAGAAATTCAAAAAATAATAAAACCTAAAGTGATGAGAAACTATATGTAGAAGAAAAATAAGAAAAAAAAAGATGTAGCCACAATGTTTAGGAGCTGAATTGCAAATCAATATAGTTGTGCTATTAGGACTACTTTATTAATTTTTAAATTTTTATTTATTTTAAATGTTTTTAATTAAAATAGAATTAAATAACTTCCCCTCCATTTCCCTTTTCCAGCATCTTCAAGCTACCCAAGCTACCCTCCCTTAAACTCTTCAAGTGTCCATTTCAACTTTTAAGTTGATAGCATTTTTGTTTCATTATTATTCCTATATACATATGTTTATATTTATTTGTGTGAGCATGTCTGTGCATGGCATGTGTGTTTTTTAAAAATGCACCCTGAGTCCATTTTTGTTGGTGTTTATATTTCTTCAAGCTTGACCAAACAGTGTTGGGCATCCACAGTGTGCTCACTTCTGGGAGACAATTATTTTAACATAAGCTATTTTTTTGTTTTGTTTTTTTTTTCTCCCCATTTCCCCTTACTCCCATCCCACCCCACCCCCAAGTTCCCAGTTTTTGCCCAGCAATCTTGTCTACTTCTCATATCCAGGTGGATGACTATATGTTTTTATTTGGGTTCACCTTCTTATTTAGCTTCTCTAGGATCACAAATTATAGGCTAAATATCCTTTATTTATGGCTAGAAACCAATTATGAGTGAGTACATCCCATGTTCCTCTTTTTGGGTCTGGGATACCTCACTCAAGATAGTGTTTTCTATTTCCATCCATTTGCATGCAAAATTCGCGAAGTCATTGATTTTTACCGCTGAGTAGTACTCTAATGTGTATATATTCCACACTTTCTTCATCCATTCTTCTATTGAAGGACATCTAGGTTGTTTCCAGGATCTGGCTATTACAAATAATGCTGCTATGAACATAGTTGAACAAATGCTTTTGTCATATAATAGGGCATCTCTTCGGTATATTCCCAAGAGTGGTATTACTGGGTCTTGGGGTAGGTTGATCCCGAATTTCCTGAGAAATCGCCACACTGATTTCCAAAGTGGTTGCACAAGTTTGCATTCCCACCAGCAATGGATGAGTGTACCCCTTACTCCACAACCTCTCCAGCAAAGGTATTTTTGATTTTAGCCATTCTGACAGGTGTAAGATGGTATCTCAAAGTTGTTTTAATTTGCATTTCCCTGATCGCTAAGGAGGTTGAGCATGACCTTAAGTGTCTTTTGACCATTTGAATTTCTTCTGTTGAAAACAGATCTTTTAGTGGTGGGAAACCATGAAATTTTCATCTCTTGACAAAGGATAACAAATATCACACTCATAAGTCTATGTAAATGAATGATCATTTAGTGTAGTGCACCAAATGAAGATGATTTTCTAAAATAAATATCAAGTTGCATTCCATGTGAAATTCAGAGAAAATTCAAACATGTAAAAGGTTAAGAGTCTACCACCTGCAGTGGAGCACTGGGCTGAGCTGGTAATGTCCAGATGAAGACTGGGAAAAGTGAGAATATGAGCAAAGAGATCAAAACCATGATGGGGACACCCACTGAAACAGTTTAACTGAGCTAATGGGAGCTCACCAACTCCAACCAGACAGGGAAGGAACCAGCATAGAAGCAAACTAGACCCTCTGAATGTGGGTGAGAGATGTATGCATGTGAAGAGAGCAGACTGTGGGGGCCACTGGTAGTAGCATCCAGATTTATCCCTACTGCTTGTACTGGCTTTTTGAGATCCTATTTTCTTTGTTGGACAACTTGTGCAGTCTAGATATAGTAGAGAGAACCTTGGCCCTTCCCCAAAGCAATATGCCTTACCCTATCTGAGGAGTGGATGGAGGATGTGGGGGAATATGGAGGGAATTGAAGGAGGGGAGGGAGAGGGAACTGGGATTGATATGTAAAATGAAACAAGATAGTATGCTTTCTTTTTAAAAAAGAAAAGAGAAAAAGGAAAAAGTCTACCAACCAGGAATTTTGTGCTCATCCACAACACTAATTTTTCTTATCCATGATCACACAAGTTACTGTAAATAAGCAGTAAATCTGAAACACTAACATTTTTATTTTTATTTTTCACCAACCTTGATTGAAGTGTATTTGTGGATCCATATTAATATTTAGAATCCTGTCTCAGAATAACTCTGATTATAATATGAATATCATTGTAACCAATAACCTAAATATTGGTGTCTAAGTAAATCCTCAATGTAGTTTAGTTTTAAAAAAGAATTCAAATGAGCATGAAAAATATATTGAATAAGTAAGCAGTGCTATTGAATGTAATTAACAGCACCAATTACATTGAACATCACAATATGTATATTCTAGCCCTTTTCTTCTGTGACTAATATTGTCTTTTGTGACAATAATAAACTTGTGAGAGAACCAGTTTATTTCATCATGAGTGTTTTATTTCACCATAGAGAGACGCAATGAGAAGAACTCAAGGAAGGCAAGCATCTGGAGGCAAGAAATGAGGTAGAGAAGCACTAATTACATCATTGCTTTTTCTGCTTGCTCAGGTACTTTTATTGTACATTATCTTGTGATGTCACTGTGTTCTAGGCCTGGTTTTATAAACAAGAGAAACACTCAACAGACCAATTTGATAAAGAAAATCTTTAAGCATAGATTCCCTCTTGTATTTTTTTTCTGACTTGACAACTAACCCATGCAGTATAAAAGTAAGCATTTGTTTATTCATTTAAGATGGAACATCAACCCACAAATAAACATCAACCCAAACATAGTAAGTCACAGCTTTATATAGACTTTGAGGACAACAGTTTAAGATCTCTCTCGAAAAAGAGAAATATAAAACAAGAAAATTTAACTAAGTGACAGGAAACAAATGCTGTCATTGACATAATATTTTAAAACAGTATGACAAATGTACATGAAATTAAAACAATGTTAAGTAATAAGAAATAATTATAAAGAGAAAATATTGTAAGAGTCTAGACAAAGTACATGGAAACATAAGGACAACTACATAAGTACAAAATTAATAAAAAAAATATGTGACAGGAAAATTATAACTAAATGCAGCAAAACATATTGAAAATTAATGTACTAAATTAGTGAAAAAGGAAGATTAACTGCGGGTATAAGCCAACATGATTGACAAGGGTTTTGCTAAAGCAATCATGAAAAGAATAACAAGTTTAAAAAGCTGAAAGATTATAATTCTTCACTTAGGTTGCTCTAATCTTAAAATTGGTTTTAAGAAGGTTAAAAAATGACACTGCAGGTACCAGGAAAAAGTTTTTGGTATTCTATTGCTCAGTGGGACTTCATAGTTAACAATAATGTCTTTCCAAATGGCTGAAAAACAGGCTTTTAAATGTTTGAATTGGAAAGAAATAACAAATGCTAAAAGTTTATGAATTAGCATTGTTCCTATTTAGCCAACAAGATATGTATATGCACTTTATAGATATTTAGACTAGTATGCCTTCTGTTATAAATAAATTTTATAATGAGATAATAAAAATAAAGAATATATTGCAAGAAATGCTCCTATTAAAAATTGGCATAGCTTAAGTGTTATAAAAGATTTTAATTTGGATAAGGAAGAGAAGAAAAAGGAAAGTTGTTAGTACTACCGAAAACTAGGTGATTGATAAAATAATAACTACAGCTTATCATTTACACAAAAGAAACAAAATACAGGTGAATAAAACATATTATAATTTTTTAATATAAAATTAGTGAGTTTCAATTTATTAACACTTGATTTCATAGTAACCAATAAAAATAATTCTAGTCCCCTTGGATGTAAAAAAATACATGATAATAACACTCGATATAAACATAACAACTAGAAACACAGTATCATTATTAATCAAATTTGTGAGTATCATAGAAATTAAAATATATAGTTCTCTTTTGAACCACTCTACGGAGATATAAAGACAATTCTAAAATATGACAAATTATTCTTTGGTACTGCTCTTTTGCCAATTCTCTATTTCCAGTTTCAAAGCAATTTGCCTAGAATATCCTAATGTTCCTCTTTATATTTGCAACTCTCCCGTAGGATCTGATGACATTTCACTTTCTAAACAAACACACAGCAACAAGGACAACAAATTTGTCAATGTCTTTTATCAGACTGCATTTTTTTTATTTATATTTAATTTGTTGCTTAAACGAAATCCATTCAATAGATTCAGCCTAATCTTTTTCTTTCATTTGTTTTAATTAATAAAAGGAATATATATTCATGTGTGTGTGTTTGTGTGTTTAATTTTAGGCTTTACAACATGCATGTGACATTTGTTCATAAATTGTAAGGAAGAAATCAATCTTTTTAACATATCTAATATATTATCTCAAATGTTAGTGTATTTTGTGATCAAATAATTTTTAATATATACAAAATAAATCTGGTATTATTTAAAATAGTTTGACTCTTATCCAACAATTTCCAACAATTTATTCCTCCCTAAAAACTGTGACTCTATAGACTTAATCTAACATCTCTTCATGCCATTTCCTTGTGACCAGTTCTGATAAGTCTCATGGAACTCTCGGATTCTATGAGTTCACAATTAGAGATATCACACTATGGTGATCTCTTTTATTATTTATTTTTCTCTGTGTATTTTAATTCACTTAATATAGCACACAGTGTTTTTATTCATGCTGTTGTAATTTAGAAGAATTTTTTCTTTTCCCACATTGGAACACCAGACAGAAATCTCAAGGTCCAAATCAGGAGGAGAAGGAAAGAGAGCATGGGCAAGGAACTCAGGACCGCGAGGGGCGCACCCACACACTAAAACTCAATGTTATTTCTGTACAACTCAGAAGAATCGCATAAGCTTTCCAAAGATAGTCCCCTCACAGAAGTACTGAGACTGTTCCATCACTCTTCCCCTGTAGCATTTACTATTAAAATAGCAAAGCATATCTTGGTGATGACAAATAGCTTTAATCCATTAGACCTGGTCTATGGGAATTCACTTTTCTCTGAAACTCTTTTTAAAAATATTCTAACTCCAGAATATTTGTGCCCAGAAATCTTGGTCAATTTTAATTTTGAAGAACATGAATAGTTCACATATTTTTTATTGAGTATCAAAAAGCCTATGTAGTTATCATGTATCCACTAATTGAAAGATCTAACTGTGATATTAAAAATCTAAGATCTAAATTGTATATTCTTTTTTTAAATATAAAGAATAAACTGAATAAAACATACATGTAAATTATCCTTCTAAAGCAAATAATGAATTAAGTAAAACAAGAGTCCATAACCAACAAAAATAACAATGATAAGCTAGATTAAGTTTTTGAATTTTAATAATTATTGTTGGTGAGTGGTAAACATGAGAAGTAAAGATAGCCATTTATTTGTTTGTGTTACAAGAGAAATCCAAGAGAAGCACACTTATTTCACCTCATTTATGTGCATATATCTATATATACATATATATATATATATTTATATGTCCTAACTTAAAAAAATATACATGCACTATATTATAGAAAAATAGAAGTTTAACCAACATTTTCAGGATAATATTGGCTATGACAAAACAGACAAAGATAATATTTCTATAGTAATATGCAAGTTTTAAACGATTAAATCTTATGATACAGATGGTGAAGAATGTGGTTGATTTCTCATTACATGTTGAGTTTCATAAAGCAGATGACTGAATTGATCCTTTAATTTACTTCCAATTTATTGAGATCTTTAATGGTACACAGTGAATACTGAGAAAGAATTCATCTGTAAAATGTTATTGTTTATGTCAATATTGATATTCTCTCTGGTTTTGTAGGGATATGATCATTTACTTATTTTTGAAATAACATGCTATTTATTTGTCCAACTATGTTCATAGCAGCATTATTTGTAATAACCAGAACCTGGAAACAACTTAGATGTCCCTCAATGGAAGAATGGATAAAGAAAGTATGGAATATATACGCATTAGAGTACTACTCAGCAGTAAAAAACAAGGACATCTTGAATTTTGCATGCAAATGGATGGAAATAGAAAACACTATCCTGAGTGAGGTAACCCAGATTTAAAAAGATGAATATGGTATGTACTCACTCATTAGTGGATTCTAGCCATAAATAAAGGACATTGAGCCTATAATTCATGATCCTAAAGAAGCTAAATAGGAAGGTGAACCCAAAGAAAGATATGTAGTTATCCTCCTGGATATTGGAAGTAGACAAGATTGACAGGCTAAAATATTTATTTCTATATATGATAATAATATAAAAATAATATGTGTGTGCATATGTGCATGTGTGTGTGTGCATCTCTGTCTCTCTGTCTCTCTGTCTCTGTCTCTCTCTGTGTGTATTAGAGACATTATGGATACTAGCTACTTTTAATTAAGAAATTCATTGTGTATAAGTGCAGCAATCAATCCCTTAATATATTTCTGAAGTATTCCCTTGTTGTTGACATCAAAAGGAGCCACCTCTAGTATCGGCTACTTCTCTGTCATCATATTAATGTACTAACTGGCTAGGAATTTTTGGAGTGTTACCTGGTAATTAACTCTTGAGGAAAGTAATCTTATGGTGACACAAATCATTTACTAAGTCAGTGTAGAAATAAATAGATTTTCTAAAACCCAAATGAGGTCTCCTTTAAAAAAAAAGCACTATTTTGACCTTTTTATTGGAAATTTTGCTCATATGTAATATCAAACAGAAACAAAAAACGGAGCATAATGTCTTTTAAGTGTCAAAGGTACTTCCAGAAAATTGTGAATTTTTCATTTGCTTAATTCTCCACATATTATATATACCATGTTTACTTTGTTAAAACTACATTGTTTCAATTTTTATTTATTTTTGGTTTTCAATATATCATGACTTCAGCTTTCCATCTATCCATTAGTTCATTTCTTCCACCTCCCCTCTACCTCTCCCATGATCCACTCTGCCTCCATTTCTCTTCCAAAAAGAGCAGGCCTTCCAAAAATATTTACCCAACAAAGCATAACAAGTTATAGTAGCGAGGCAGAAAACCTCATATCAAGGCTGGGTGAGGCAACCCAGTAGAAGGAAAAAGGTCTCTTGAGAAGAAGAGTCAGAGCCTTCCACTCCCACTGTTAGGAATATAACAAACACAGCGAGCTAATCACTATAACAGATCTGATGAGGATTTATGAAGGCTCCATGATTTCACTTCAGTCTCTGTGAGATTCTATAAGTCCTACTTAGTTGAAGTCTAGGGCTTTGTTCCCCTGGTTTCTTCTGTCCTCTCATTTCTACATTTCTTTCTTCTCCTCCTTACTGGGTTCTTCACTCTGTAAGGGGAGGAATCCTATGAAGAGCTCCAATTTGCACTCTCTCTACCTAATATTTGACTGTGGGTCTCTCCCGTCAGCTGTCAGCCATAGCCACTTGACTACTGGGCTAGGCACCAGTCTAAAAACCTATCATAGTAATCATTTTAGCCTGCCTTCCTTCCTTCCTTCCTTCCTTCCTTCCTTCCTTCCTTCCTTCCTTCCTTCCTTCCTTCCTTCCTT
>JABTXL010006268.1:15027880-15057707 GCA_025134845.1 Neodon shergylaensis
CTTCCTTCCTTCCTTCCTTCCTTCCTTCCTTCCTTCCTTCCTTCCTTGTTACAAGCTACAACATTATATAGTAATTATTCCATCATCTTTTCATGAAGCGACTTATCACAGTCTAGCACTTTGGTGGAGGTTTAAAACAATATGCAGGGATTATTGTGAATAAACTAGATATTTCTTGCTGTAAGATTTCCCCTGTAGCTATTCCCCTTCTGTTACAAATTTGTGAATTAATTCCCACAGTTGAGAGCTGTTTGATTATTTATTGAGTACTATCTTTACTATGCTTTTACAGTTCACTGATTGCATTGTCCTAGCTACATGTGAAAACAGTTTCCCTCCACCAGGCCTTTGTTCCTCTCCCCGTGTAAATGGAGGGATCAACAACCCCGTAATTACCTTTATTGGCAATTATTGGTCAGTGTTTAGGGTCCAGGTAAAAGCATTCCATTCGAGATATTCCCAGATATCCAAGGACACAGAATTACTACTTTCCTAAAACTGTTCATTGATAGCTGCTCACATAGAAAAAAAATAGCATGCCTTGGTTTACCTCACTTATACATACGAAAAGTGATGACCTAAAACTTAACTTTGCATTAAAAGACTCCTAGCTCTTCATCTCATCTTCACCTCAGTTGACTAATGACTTTGGTTCATAAGATTTACAGTTTGTGTCTTATTCTCAGGAAAAAAAATAATTAACCATCTGCAAATAGCCTGGAGGAAAACAAACCTCCTCTGGCTGCGTTGATAAACATTAATCTCCCCACCTGGACCTGATCTTAGAGGAAAGACACAAACTTCAGATCCAAAAGGTCTGTTGAGCTTGATGATATTTGGCAAAAGTGCTAATGCAGCAAGGGATATACACTGGTGGAAACTCCCTCAACCAATAGTCTTTAAGATACTGGCACACTTTTAGCATGGTCTTATGTACTATATACTCAGAAAAAAAAAAAAAACATGAACAGGCCCCTTGGCTGCTAGATTCAGTTTCGGTTCCCAGCGCAAGAGGACTGCAGATCGCTACCCTTTCTGTAAGTTTATCCCCAAATCAATAAGCCTTAGATACACTCCTTTCTGGGCTAGTGTGGAAATTTTTCATACTGCAACACCCATGTGTCCAGATGTCACGCCAATACCAGGCCCTGCCCAGAAGGTCTGCAGCCTTCTCCCATCTTACACAACTGAACTAACCCTCCACACCTGAAATACCCCTTGGGCCCACAGTTGAACACCAATGGCTGGCCTGCTGCACAGCGACATAGCAATTTCCCCGCCAGCTTACCCATGTGGCTTTATCTCCCCAAAACTCCTCCATGACTTTTCTGACTTCTGCCAGGGCTGCTTTAATCAGACCCAGCTTTGTGGCTGATGGCAGAGGCTGCTCCGGTTTACGTTCCCTGGTCGAATCCACAAATGCCTAGCCTGAGCTCTGGTCTATAATCTCCATATATGATGCTCTTAGTTAATTAACTAGCTTTCTTAGTATTTAAGTCTCAGGTAATTCAGGCACTAATCTAGGACCTGCATTGCTGTTGCTGCCGTCACTGTGGTCCACTTAGGGAATGTGCTCATGTCCCCATGACTGCCACAGCAGCCTATGACTGCCATAGCCATCCCTTACAGCTGCTTTGGCTGCTTCTCCCGGTCCCATGCTGGCAACCTGGACACCTGCTCGCCAATAATATTATTATTACACATACAAAAATTTTCTAAAAATTATAACAGAGGTAAGTTAATTTGATTAAAAAATAAGTAAATTTAAAAATTGTAAACAAATGCCAAGATAGTGGCAGATGATATCACCAACTAGAAATTTAACAACCTTTTTGCTTCTACTATGAATAAAATTATGCAAGACTTATATGAGGTACCTTGAACATACATTTTTGTGATCATGGTACTTAGCATTGTTCTTCATATTATATTCTTAAAAAATGGTTTGATAAAAGAGTCAAAAATAGGAAACTTTTAGAAAAGATACAGTTTTTAGCTAAAGTATTCATATTATTGAAAATGTTGACATTAATTTGACAGGCCAAATTCAATCAATGTCAATGGGTTATAAAATCCTGCAAAAGGGTACTGAGAGATTATCTACGAAGATTCATACTGTTAAAAATGACAACCAAAATCTGTTAGAAAGTTATGATTAGTTAACAGATAAAACATCTCTCCAAATGATAGGAAAACTTAACCCACATCTCTTCAAAATATCTAAGAAAGATTACCAAGTTGATTGTCATGCACATGAAACCAAGTTAATTTTAGTTCACTAGGCAATGTCCAGAACAAAAGAGCAGTGACATTATTTTTTTCTAATGGAAACATAATTACGTACTTTTCCCTTACTCCCCACACATGTCCATGCCCTGCCTATGCTCCTTCTCAAATTCATGATCTTGTATTTTTTGTTGTACTCATAAATGCATATTCATAAAATATAATTAACTGAGTTTATTTAGTTTTGTTGATAAGTATATGATTTCAGGACTGACTCTTTGATATTAGATTCTTTCCTTAGGAAGACAATTTTCCTGTGCTCAGTAGTCTGTGTTCGCAGTCATAATTGTAATTGTAATCGTAATTTTGTTCGTAGGCTTGTATTGTAATAATTTTATAAATATTTGACTGAAATTTTTCAACCATACTACAATGACATTAGTTTGAATAAGTTTGTTTTATGATGTTATTATACAGATTAAGGCTAGACTCTGCTAGCACACACTTTTATCCAAGAACTTTTTGCTTAAATATTGTAAACAGGATTGAATAAAGCCAACCATACATTAAGAGTAGGCAAAGCAAGCAACAAGTTGTCAAGAAGTCAGCATCAGATTATTAAGAGAAAACAAGAAATTGGGTTCTGGTTTTGTTACTTTCATCAGAATAGGACTTTTCTTTGAGTATTATTTCCTGGAGTAAACAGGACTGTCAAGCATACTTCAATTTCCTCTGATTAGAAGTTTGTTTTATTTTTGTGTAAATAGAAGCTCACTGAATTAAATTTTTTACATCTTTTAGACGGTAGAGTGGCAATATTTGTAGGGTTTTTTCCTTTTAAGGGAAAAAGAAATATCCAGCATTGTTTTCTATTTCAACATGGCCAAGAGAGTCTTAAAATTTTAAAATGACTTAAAAATAAATTGGAAAATTGAAATGTAGAGTAAAATTTTAAGTGTGGGAGATATTTTAAAATCTCATAAGTCTTTAAAGACTCTACAATATATACGTGAATTTTATTGTGTTTAAAACATTTTAAGGAATATGACTTTGTGATTGCAATCATAGCGAATATTAACTTGCAGTAGGTGAATGATATTACTAACTGCTCTCAATAGGAAATGGACCAGTGTTTCCTCATCCCTGCTGCTAAATATTGCATAAACTAATTCAGGGATACTTCCAGTGTCTACTGTTTGTCCCTAATTTTCAGGGTAAAATGCCTTTGAGTGCAATGACTAATTTTTTTCTACATAATTGTTCTGGTCAGATAGATTACTTCCAGTAAATATTATCCCACTAGTTCTGCTGAATATAATGTTTAACACTGTCCTCAGTGCTCAATTACTGATCACGAATTTCATAGAGTCTGTATCTTATGATTGTTAAATTTTTAAATAAAAGTTAAATGTGTGTATGTGTGTGTGAACATGTATATACAGTTTGTGTATGTATAATTTCTGTTAAACATGGTGTTTTATGCTTATATTGAAATGTATATGTACATTTTAGTAAAGCATTTGTTATTCCTACAATAATAAATTCATATGTTTTCTAATTCCTATATTCTGATCTCCATTTTGAGATTATTGACAGAGATTTGTTTATTGTGAAAATCAGTTACCTAATTGTTTTATTATTTTTCTTTTTTAAATAGCTAAATGTATTTTCCAAGATGAATTATGAATGTCTTTCTTCCTTCTTTCCTTCCTTCCTTCTTTTCTTTCTTTCTTTCTTCCTTCCTTCCTTCCTTCCTTCCTTCCTTCCTTCCTTCCTTTTCTTCTTCCTTCCTTTCCCCCCTTGCTTTCCCCCCCTCTTTCTTTCTTCTCTCTTTTTCTCCCTTTCTCTTTGTCACTATCTAATCCCTAGTTAGATTTAAGGTTCCTGGAAGCACTGTCTTCCTTCATACATTTCCTATCTTTGCAAGAAAACCAAAACAGAACAGTAATAAGAAGACTTCTGTGGCAAAAGATTATGTTCTTTTAAAAATTTAAGAACATATTTTCAATATTTATAAAACATTGCAATATATTTTATTTCTCTGAATATAATTTGTGTATTCATAAACATGGTGTACTTATTAGTAATAAAGTTAAATATATGCATCCTAAAATTATGTTTCTCTATACTAGATCACAATTTTTGATAATTCATTGATTAGTTTAGAAACTTGATAACATAACAAACATTTTGGTATAAGTAATGAATTCCATCGTAGTAGATATTACTTCAAACTTGATTTATAAATAATACATAATTTTATAAGTCACTTATAGATATCGAATGTAATGAATCAATCTATACATAATGATAACTTTGCTCAATCCCATTCTTCAAGACAGCTAAAATAAATAACACACATGCTCCATTCTACATTGTCTTAGTTATCCTTTCATTGCTGAGAAAATACACTATGACCAAGTAAATCTCTTGAGCAATTAATTGTGAACTTATTTGCAGATTTAGATAGTTAATCCGTGTTCATCATAGCATGAAGCAAACAATACACAGCACTAAATTAATGACAGAGAGCTTTACAATTTCTTCTATAGATAGCATTCAGAGAAATACGAGCTTTGAAACCCACAAAATCTATCCCTACTGACATGCTCCTCCCAACAAGGACAAACCAACTCGGAAAAGTTCATACTTCCTACTCCTTGTGAAAGAGTTCATCAACTGGGGATTTAGTGTGAAAATACATGAGACTATTTGGGCCATTTTCATTCAAACTATGGCAAGTATAGATTGCCTATTGGGTTGTTTTTTCTTACATATATATTATGTAGTCGTATCTGGAGGAGTGAAAATAGAAATGGATTAATAAATATTTCAAAACAAAAATAGTTTCATGTAAGCAAACACTGGAATTTAAGTGTATGTGAATAAGCAATTAATATGTTGACAGATTTCAAATGTGAATTTAATATTCCTGATATAAATGCTGAAATAAATAAGAATAAATTATAGGAAATATTCTATTGCTAAGTTTATATTCTTAGACCATTAGTTCTAAATTGTCCAACAATCTGAAAAATTCAAGAAATATTAAATTGAAATACATATTTAATAACTAAATATGAAGTAAGGAAATAAAACAATGACTTAAAAATAAAATATTGAAATTTATTTTCTAGTTAAATAATTCCAAGTGTAATAGTCATGTATTTTATATTTCTTCTGATGAGTTTATTAATATTTTAGAAAAGTCAATTAACTTGATAAAATGAAAATAGGATAAGAAGAATATGATTATTTCACAACTCTTAAGTCATTATATACAATTAATGGAATTCTCATTTTAAGTTGCTAATTTTTGAAAACCATATTTGTAATTATAATAGAACCAAGTTCACTCTCTCCATCATTTCTTGCCTCCCAAATTTTGTTCTCAAGAATAGGATTTATTAAAACTATTTTAAAAATATCCAGTTAATAAAAGGTATCAGGTTCAACTTACTTTATTTCTGAAGACAAAATTATGGTTCACAGGGCAAAAAAGAAGAATAAAAACAAATGTTAACCCCCATATTTAGAATTATAAGAATGTTAATTAATGAAAAAATATAAGATATAGATACACAATATCTTATTCACTATGAGTACACTGAAAAAATAAAGATATTTTGTTTTGTTTGCATCAAAGAATATATTTAAAAAATATACCAGAGGTTCTTGACCTGAGGAAATTTTGAAAAAGAAAGAAGAAAAATGTGTCAGGTCAGAGCAATTGTCTACCAGATGATTCTCACACAAAATAACACAAAAGTGGGACTAATTATGTTGCCGTTAACTGAGTCTTCATCTAAAACAATTTCTTCAGCAGGGCTTCGACTAATTGTAGAATACAGACCGAAAACCTAATGTCTGACAGACTTCAAGCTGTTATTAGAAGTGCCAGACATGTAGTCTGTATTTAAAGAACAAGTAACTCTTGAAATGATTTATTATGTAAATTTCAGTTATCAGGACTTTTTAGTCTGCTTTCAACTTATATTATAAGAATACAAGTTAAGAGGAACATGGGATGTACTCACTCATATTTGGTTTCTAGCCATAAATAAAGGACATTGAGCCTATAACTCAGGTTCTAAGAGAAGCTAAATAAGAAGGAGAACCCAGAGAAAAACATATAGGCATCCTCCTGAATATTAACCTTCATCAGGCAATGAAAGGAGACAGAGACAGAGACAGAGACCCTCATTGGAGCACCGGACTGAAATCTCAAGGTCCAAATCAGGAGCAGAAGGAGAGAGAGCACGAGCAAGGAACTCAGGACCGCGAGAGGTACACCCACACAATAAGACAATGGGGATGTTCTATTGGGAACTCACCAAGGCCAGCTGGCCTGGGTCTGAAAAAGCCTGGGATAAAACCGGTCTTGCTGAACATAGTGGACAAGGAGGACTACTGAGACCTCAAGAACAATGGCAATGGGTTTTTGTTCCTACTGCACCTATTGGCTTTGTGGGAGCCTAGGCAGTTTGGATGATCACCTTACTAGACCTGGATGGAGGTGGGTGGACCTTGGACTTACCACAGGGCAGGCAACCCTGACTGCTCTTTGGGCGTACGAGGGACAGGGGACTTGATTGGGGGAGGGGGAGGGAGGGGGGAGGCGGAGGTGGGGAAGAGACAGAAATCTTTAATAAAAATAAAAATAAAAATAAAAAAAAAAGAATACAAGTTAAAAAGTGGCATTATTTTAAAAAGTAATTCTTTATATTCAAATAATTGGAGAGTGGCAGTTACTTGATATGCAGCGCTACATTACTTGCATTAGATTCTTGATGTTACAGAATTTCCATATATACAACTACTGCTTTTTGTATTCACTAAAATATAATTATTGTTAACAATAGTGCAATATTTGTGCTTCATAATCCAAATTATTTTGGTATTATGTTGTCCAAATGATTGACATGTATAAGCACTAAATTCAATTATCTCTACAATTTACATGGACCATAAAACTGATATTGATTATACTCCAGACTGCAATATTAGATTACAATTATCTTGAAACTTTTTTTATCATACTTTTTATACCTCTTTGTGACATATAAAATACTTTATTTACTGTCATGCCTGAGTAACGTGTTATTTACTCTGGGTCACAGGATCCATAGATAGCTTATCAAAGAAAGCTTTTAGACAAGTCTAGTATTTGAAGCTGTATATTCAGTAATGTTCATGTTGGCCACTCCGAGGATGTCCATTTTCTAGTTCACTGTAGCTCTGAATATGATATGCCAGGCCTCCTTAGCCTTATTTCCCAGGGAAAGGTAAGTATGCTATCTACCCGTTTTACAGACCCATAACACAGGACAGTCAGATTCAATAGTGAGTCAAGTCAAAGCAGGAACTCAGTTTATTACTGTGAGTAATCAGTTTATATACATTAAGTGACATCATGTGATGTGGGAGTGCCTCCAGGCAATAAGAGACATTCAAACCTTCCCTCTGCTGGAAGGGCATCTACCTAGATTTTGCTGTCTCATCCTCACTTGGTAGCTTTGAGACTATCCTTCAAACTTGAGCCAGGCTTTTCTCTATTCTACAGGCCTCAAGGTGCATGCCCTAAGATAATTTTGGCCCAATATCTCCCCCTATTTTGTTTTATATCTCACCTCCTACTTCAGTCACCAAACAAAAATAGTCCACTGGGGAGAGAGTAAGTGCTACCCCTATCTGGAGTTTTGGCCTGGATACCCTCAAATTGAGAGTTGATCCATTGGGTGAGATGTATTGAGCCTATCATAATGTACTCAAAGGGCCTTGAGTTGTACCTGTTGTATCTGGTTTTGAAATGCTGTTTTAGCCTTTGGAGAATGCATGGGCCAAAAAGAGAGATCAATAAACAAATAGCCATCAGCCCAATTAGGGAAGAGATGAGAGTGGCAAGACATGGGAACAAATCATACCAGGTCTCATAGGTCTCCTTGACTTAAATGAATCAATATCTTTTCTTAACTCATGTAGGGTTCCTGTAACTATCCCAGAATGGTCTGCATAGAAGCAACATTCTTCCCCAAGTGCCCTGTTCCATAAACAGCAGGTGCAAGCATCTGCTATTGTGTAAGGTTACACTTGCTAAGGGATCAAAAGACTTTTTAAAATAACATAATGCAGTCTCTGTCTTTTCTAAGGGTGCTATCAATTTTGAGTGAATTCTTCTAATTTCTTGTTGTAAAATCACCATGGATGAGGAGCCCAGGGAAGTCCCAATCTGCTCACATGCCCAGAAAGAACAATAGTGATGAGGAATCCCCCCCACACACACACACAGTTTCTAATAGCGGAGGCAGTATGATTGCTTCCTGGGCATCCTAGGCATACATGAAAGGGTGTCTGTAGGAGGACATGTCTCCAAAAGACATAAGAACACCCAGGCTCATTAGGGTAAGAAGCCTGGAGTAGGGTGCACCCCCGAGAGCCTTCACATTCTGGTCTCCCTTCCATCCCCAGAATCCAGTCTTTCACACCCCAGCTCCCAAATGCCAAATCACAGAGGTCAAACCTAAGGTGAGGCTACCACATACTGCGTGTCATCATCTGAGAAATCTGGTTTAGGATCCCTCCAGTGCCAGCACTCGACAGCTTGCTGCCTGGAACTTGATCCCTGTGAGAAGAATTAACATGATTACTGCCAGAAGAGCCACCTGAAATAGATAAACAGACAACAATTTCTTTAAGGGTAAGCCTCCCTTAGGCAGTGATGCTTTTTCTTTTCTTGTGTTTGTATTTAAGTGTTGTTTCCATAATCTCTCTCTCTTTTTTTATTGGTCATCTTGATCTTCCCCATTGTCCTGAAGTGAGGGGAGAAATTTTAAGTTACAAACGGGTAGCCATATAGGTATTTCATCTCTGTTTGGGAAGAGACATCCATATCCTTGGCCAGGAGTCAATAATGGATCTGGGCCCCTCCAATGGTTAATGAGATCATCCTTCCACCTAACCTTTAGGTAGGGCCTCATAGTAGGGATCCCCAAAGTTTCTGGAATCTATTTTCTTTATCTGATTTTTGAAAATTTAAAATATTGATTTTTAATAACATATTTTGCAGTTGTAGATGGGAGGAGACTTCTTCTTTTTGTCTTATAAGGACCTGTTTGAGATATTGGTTGTTGGGGAAGGGGCTAGCTTGTTTGTCCCAGCCATCTGGGAACTTTTAAAATGGTAAGTAGCTTGATTACAGCTGCTCTGGATGCTGACTCCACCTCTCTCCACTTTCAAAATAGTGGATGTACCATTACTGCCAGGTCTGATAGGAGCTGTGCTCAGCACTTTAACTTTGAGAATGAGTAATAGTTAAATCTGCCATGCAGTACACTGCATGGCCTGCAAATATCTCTGCGTATGGTGGGAAAAATCCACCTTGCTCTCTTGCTTGTGCATGCCTAGTAGACCTGATCTTGCCACCTGCCCAGGCAGGGAGTGCTAAGCCATGGGTATGGTCTCAGCTAATTTCCTCTTGACTCCAAGTGGGCACACAAACACCCAGGCCCATAAATGTCATTTAAATGCTCTATAGCTGCAGTTTGGGCTGGTAACATGGCCCAGGAAGCTGCACTTCAAAACCATGTGGCAGCAGGACTTCCCACACCAATTGGTGATGCTTCTTGACAACAGCTTGATCCTGTGGGTTTTTTTTTGGGATCCTGGTGGTATGGGATATATTCCATCTCTGCAATAGTTCTTTAAATATTTTACTTATAAAACAGGGGCCATTGTCATCTAGACCTGTAGTGGTAGTCCCAACTTAGCAAATTATTGTAGGAAGTGGCTTTTGGCATTGGTTGACTCTTCCACTAAGTGGACAGTAGCCCAGCAAGCCTGAGAGTATGTGTCTATGGTCACAAACATATATTTTAATTTGTCAAACAAAGGGTAATGTGCTACATCTGTTTGCCAGATGATATTGGGTCCTAACATTCTTGGGTACACTCCTGGCTCTTGTAAAGGAGGTGTGTGGAGAAATTGGCAAGTCTTACATGTATGCACTATTCTCTTTAATAGCATATAATAGTTAATAATGTGCAAGAATGTGGGGGTATAGGTATTTGAGTCCTTTCCAATTAATATTAATTATGCCATACATTTGGGTAGCATTTTGTATAGGCAGAGTTGACACCTTTATGAGACAGAGCCCTGAAGCTGCAACATCTGCAGCATCATTCTTTTGGGAAATGAGGCAACAGAGGTTTTGGTGTTTTCTGAGATTTGAATGTTGTGGGATTTTTTTTCTACCTTCCAACAATGATCCGAGTTGTATCATCAAGGCAGAAATAAGATTAACATTCAATTTGGTATAGGCATAGGGTAAGTGTGGCTGTAGGTCCACCAAATATGAATTATCTGAATAGAGGTTGCATGGTTCTGGGAACTCAGGTAGGGATATATATATATATATATATATATATATATATATATATATATATCCTTATCTTTTCCTTATATTCAGTGCATCCCAAATAAGGTAGAATTTTGGAAATCTTTGTCTTGGTTCCCCCTGTAAGTGAAATTACAAAGGCGGCCACATTCTTCCTGCCATCTGTGTAAACAGTGAATCTTCAGGCAGGGTCCTGGAAGAAAAGACTAAGGGGACTCTTCAGTGGAGTTCTTGATTAAACTTCACTAACTGGGATCCCCTAAAGTGGGTGTCCAGAGTCACCAGAAATCCATCCAGGGCTAGGGAGAACGACGTCTATCCCCACATTCTAAACCTTAATTTTGAATGGCATTATTAATTTAGAAGAATATTTTTCATAATGTCAGAGGAACGTGTCTCTGATATTTAATTATTACAACAACTATTTGATCAACTTGAGAGTACACTCTGGGAGTGCCCTAAAGGGGTGTGTACCCATTCTAGTAGTTGTGGCTGCTGAACAATGGTAGCCAGAATAGTCTTTTTCCCTAGTAATATGCAGCCTTAGATTGTAGTGTTAGCATTATATCATTAATAATTTCAGTAAGTGCCTGATGACACTCAGGGGGTAAGGTAATGATCTCCTAAGGTTGTCCCCCTTTTAGGAGATCATATAACACATCTAGTCTCCCAGGCTCTACATGCAACCAGTGCCTTACCCAGTTCATTTCCCCCAGTATCTTTACTATTCTCAATAAAGTAAGAGTCTCAGTCGGGATTAATTGGGGTCCATTCACTTTGGCTTGAGTGAGTTTTAATTGGGATCCCAATATATGAGATGGGAGCACTTTTTATATTTTGTATGGGACGATTTGGGCTATGTTGTTGGAGGATATCAACAATAGTGGTTACCCAGAGGGCTAGCCCTGATTCCGCTAGCCCTGATTCCTCCAAATGTCCAATCACTCAATCATTTATATAAACATATAGTATAGTATTATCTTTGTCAAAATGAGGAGAGAGGATATTATACAAATATTGTTGGCAAAAAGCTAGACTTTTGGCCATCCACTGTGGGAGAACAGCACATTTGTATCTCTCATTAGGTCAAGAGGAGTTAACTGTAGGAATGGAGAAGGTGAACTTTTCACAATCCTCTTCATGAAGAGGAATTGAAAAGAAGCAGTCCTTTAGATCAATTACAGTGAGGTGAAAGTTGGAGGAAATTGCTGGGACCCAAGGTCCTTAAAAAAGCCTCTATTAGCTCCATCTGGACATTGATTGCTCATAGTTCCTGTAACTTTCTCCACGTCCTGTTAAGTTTACGTTTCACAATACAGGGCTATTCCAGGGGCTCATTGAGGGCCTTATCTGTTCTTCTTTAAGCAGATTTCTGGTGATTTCCTTGAGCATCTTAAGTTTTAGCTCAGATAATGGCCATTGCTCCACCCATACCAGCTTACCAGGTGCCCACCTAGTGGGGAGCACCCTGGGGGCAGTGGCCTCTACTTTTGGGGGTGAATCCAGGTGTTGGGGGACTGTCTGTTGACACCTTGCTCAGTTTTATCATCATAAAATGTTAGGTGGTCAGTGGTAATAATGGCATCCATTTGTCCTAACAAATCTTGTCCCAGGAGGTTTCCAGACAACCCAGGGAGGATCAGAGGCCTGAACTTTCCTTTGTCTTCATCCAGCCCCTCCCAAGTTATGGGACTGTCCATTTCTTGGGGCACAGAACTTCCCCCAATCCCCATGACAGCTGGCCTGGTTATGAGATCCCAGGTGGTTGAGAACTGTTCCTTTCTGAGGACCATCATATCATCTCCTGTGTCTATCAGGCACTGGAATCTTTGTCCCACAAAAATCATAGTCATATTTGGTTGGAAACCCTCTTTCATTGGAATGGTCCAGTTAACTGAAGGTGCATCTTTCCTTCCTTTGGTTAGGGGGATTGAAGGTGCCCTCCCCACATCTAGTTTAAAGGTTGATTAGTGATGGTGTTCCCATTTATATTAAATTTGGAGCAGCATTCTAAGCCCCAATGGTACCCCTTGTGGCAGCAAGGGCGGAGAGAAGGAGGGAGTCCCTCTGCACCCGGGTCTTATTGCTCTTTTGTGGGCAATCCCTCTTAAAATGCCCCAGTAGACCACATAAGAAATGGGAGTGTCATATATTAATCTGTTGATTTCATTGGTTAAGTAATAAAGAAACTGCTTGACCCTGATAGGTTAAAACATAAGTGGGTGCGATGAAGCAAGCCGCCAGGTCAGACATGCAGAATCTTTCCCGGTAAGCGCACCTAGTGGTGCTACACAGAATATTAGAAATGGGTTAGATCAATATGTAGAGCTAGCCAATAAGAGGCTAGAACTAAGGGGCCAGGCAGTGTTTAAAAGAATACAGTTTCCTTGTAATTATTTTGGGTAAAGCTAGCCGGGTGGCGGGAAGCAGCCTGCTGCTCTTACTCCACTCAGGTGTTTGCTTTTGTTGTCCAGGTGCCTGGGCTTGAGTAATAGAAGAGGCTAGAATTTGGGTCTGGGCCTGAAGGGCCACCACAAGATCTGGTTGGTATGTGACTGAGTTCCTACATTCTGCCATGCCACAACCCATTGATTCATGGATCCTTCCCTAAGGCCAGCACAAGCCATCCTAGTATCTTGGTTCATCATCCTAGAATCTTGGTTCTTCCCAGACTAGGAGCTTAGTAAATTGGTCTCTAACCACTCCCCCCAAGTGGGGAGGGCAATTTCCTCTCAGGGCTGGTCTACACGTGGACAATAAAGAAGCAGCTCACCCTATTTTTGCAATGTGCCAGGTATAGGTGGGTCCCTTCTCTAGCTTGGCCCAGGCCTCCAGGCCGGCTTGTATAACTTGATCCCAATATGGAGCTCCAGTCTTGGTTTGTTAGATCCGAGTGAAAAGGCCTTCCCCCATACCAATTAGCACCGGATAAGTGATGGGAACTGTGCTCTAGTGCAATAGGCCTTCTTAAAGAAGGACATCCATTTAACATATTGGGGTCTCCCCAGGTTACCTTAGTCAGATCACACCAGTCTCTGGGGTGACAAGGATAGTAGTTTACCTCCTGAAGGAGGGTCATGGCCCAAGGGGAGTTGAAGTGATCCTCAGCAACTGGCTTTCTCAATTTTTTCAGGTCCTTAGATTCCCAAGAATACCAGGCTAGGAGGTGATTAGGGTCAGAGGCAACAGTGACTGGGAAGGCTTGGGGTCCATAAACTTTAGCCCTTTAGGCAGGGCAGAACAGGGAAAGATGGGGAAACTCTAAACTCAATGCTGTCAGAAAGAAAGAACAGACATGGAGATGCCTTGTAGCTGCTGTTGCGGATAGACATGCCAGAACTTTGCCAGTAGGCCACGAAACTCATAGTAAAATATAAAATAATAGCGATGGGTTAAATTAAGATGTAAGAGCTAGCAAATAAGAAGCTAGAGCTAATAGGCCAAGCCATGATTTAATTAATACAGTTTCTGTATAGTTATATTGGGGTGAGCAGCCCGGAACAAACAATCTACAAAAGTTTTCTATCTAAGAATCAGCAATTCTTCCATCCCAACAAACACTGACTACATGAAAATTTTCAAATAGGTGGGTTCTTATGAAGTTTCCCCTTCTGTGTTCACAAGTTAACTGGTGTAGTGTTCTATTTTCTGTTTCCATCCATTTACCTGCAGTTTTTATAATTTCAGTTTTTCATTGCTGCTGATCAGAATTTCATTGTGTTTGCCTAACACATTTTATTGTTCATTCAGCCAGTGAGGGACATGTAGGTTGGATAAACAATAGATTTTTAACAATTCCCAATAATGTAGATTCCAATAAAAGAAACAATTCAACCTGGCCTACTGTGTTTCAAACAAACATTCTTGTTTGTAACAAGTATGTTTCATTAGCCTGAGATGTTGCTTATAATTTGTTCCCTGACTATATGTATAATTGCTTAAGTATTTTCAAAATTTCATGAGTGTATATTAAGAGATATGTACTTATATCTTGCTTCATGCATATGAAAACTAAGAATCACAATATTTGGTGATTGAGTGCTTCATAAATGTAATGTCCTTATTTGACAATAGCAATGTTTTTTAAAGATAGCTTCTGGAGTTTCCCACTGTGTCAAAAATATTCAAAAGCAAATAAACATTACCTGGAGAAATATCTCAGTGCAGTGATAGAGCCTTTTTCTAAAGTGCCAGGGGCATTATATTTAATGACTAACAGTGTACAAATACAGCAACAACAACAAAAAGCCCTCCAAAGGTACTAAGACAATATCGTTTACATTTTAAAGGAAATGTTTAGATCTCTACCTTCTATAATATGGTTAAAACAATCTGAATTGATGCAAAAAAACCATAACACTTTAAATTCTCACATTGTTCCTCTTTCAAATTGCTCTCTGTTTTCATTCGCAAGCAATCTTGTTCATGCTTTAGTTTGAATTATGATTTTACTTTATTTATTTTCTTTTTCAAAAAAATCTTTTAATTTTTACTTATTTTTTGTTTCTTTTTTATTGGTTTTTATTGAGATTTACACTTTTCTCTTCTCCCCTGCCTACCTACCTCCTCTTCTCCAACCCTGCTCCCAATTATCTCAGGAGAATTTGTTTTTTTTTTTCTACTACGATTCTTTTTATTTTTAATTAGGTGTATGCATGTGTGCCCATGTAATGGTACATGCATTATATGAAGGCGTCCATGAAGGTTATAGTATTCCACTGGATTCCCCTAAGGTTAGAGTTACACATGGCTGTGAGCCATATGATGTCAGCAGCTCATATGATTTAGTTTATGGACTAAACTTAGGTCTTCTAAATATTTCCTATATGTGCTTGACTTCTGAGCCATATATTTAATTCCTTCTTTCTTTTCTTTTCTTTTTTGATCCTTTTCTTTGTCTTTCATTTTTTTTTCTTTATTTTTTTTGAGAGATTCACTCAGAAACTCACAATCTCCAGTCTACACTTAAAGAATGAGGAAGGTATAGCCTTGTCACCATGACATTGGTAAAGTTCTTAGTGTACTTTTCTCAGTATATGTTGAAATTGAAAATAATGTATTTGTATTAAATGAAATATATTACAGATAAATCCAAGCTATCTTTTAATATAAATACATACTGATAAACATCAAATTCCACTACTATCTAATAACCAAATATTGAAAATATGAAGACAGAAAAAATATGAACACAGAAAGAGTTGGTACCTGAATCATTCTCTATTAAAACATTGTTTATAGTAAATTGTGTAATAATTATGCATAACTTTTACTAAGATAATTTAAAACTAAAGTAAAAATTTAAATACCGTGTTCCATTTATTCAACCAGTTTTTTCTAGCTATACTCTGAGGTTGCCTATTGCCAGTTGCATTCAGTTGAGGAACTTGTAGTAAACCAAGTATAAAAGATCCCTTTGATATATGATCAGGATTTTGTATGTTCAAATACTCTCCATTCCCATATAAAACTGTTTATAATTATTTCCTAAAATCACAAATATTTATATTCTATTGATATTTGATTCTTGGATGATTTTAACAAAAAAGGGGTTTACAACTCCCTTAGTTATTATCCCTTGATGTAAAGTAAGAAAATTCATGTAAGATTATTCATTTAAGAAACTTTACACATGGGACTATAGTAAGTGCCTTTAAATGAACAATCTTTTGTCTGTTTCTTCATTATAACAGTTACTTTTAAAGATATTACCCATGAGCCATATCTCTGAATATCTTCAATGAAATATTTTTAATTTCTTCAATAAGATATTATCACAGGTATCCATGGAAACATGACACTTCTAAACATAGTACAGGCTAAAAATTTTGTTGTACTGAATACAGTGCGCAGTTATTTTCTAATTCGTGATACACAGCTTCAAACAATGGGCTGTATGTCACTTTATGCTCGTAAGAACAAATTAATATAACATGTAAAAAGTACAAGAAAAATGTTATTTATTCAAAGGAAACCACAGATTATGTAATGCATGTTCCTTCAGTGCATTATTTTTTCAAACATAAAGATATGCCACCATGTTATTTATAAGAAATTTACTATATACATACATTTGTCATAAATAATATAATTTTATACAATATATGTATAGAATATTTGTTATAAATGATGTATATTGAGTAGTAATCTCACAATAACTTACAAAAAATAATGAGAGAGTATTACGCAAATTCCAAACTAGGAAACATGTTCAATGAAAATAAATATTTATTTATGACAACTTCATTTATTCAGAGCATTATGCAATTGTGTTAAATAATTAAATCATTATTATTTTACCTGATATAAATAAAATAGTTTTTGACAAAGGGTTTCAGAATCTACTATGTATGCTAAGTATTAGAGATGCTAAGAGTGTATGTAAGATTAAGAGTTATTTGCTCTTGAGCCGACAAAGTTGTAAAGAGACTAGTTTTAAAAAGATTAAAAGAGAAAAAATCTTTCTTAATATTTGAATTTAATATATTTGCCACTCTTTTGTGTCTCAGGATGTTCTCAAACAATTGGCATCTCAATAAGCTTCTTCCTCAGCATTTATTCCATATAGTTGGTATTATTTGGATGTCTCACAATTATTTAGCCCTACAACCTTTGATACACACGCACATACACACACACACACACACACACACATATATATATATATTCCATATTTTAACTTACAAACTAACCCCACTAAAATGCAAAATATATAAGGAGAAACATAAGCTATTCCAATCAAGCTAAGTTATTCTGACTGAACGACTTTCAGTAAACTCTTATTATGAATCTTATTATTAAAGATATTAAAACAGATTGTAACAGATGCTAATGCTCCTGCAATAACATACTCTTTTTCATTGCCAATAAAAATTGTATTATGTTGATGGATTCTTTTTGTCTTTTTTTCATGGATCATGATCTGAGCAATGTGTAGCCTGATTGCACTTGCATTTCTGTTCTTTTGTGGTTAAGAAATAGGACTGTATATTATTCTATTATTAAACTTGAATACATGACTTTTAAGATTCCATTATTTGGACAAATTATGGTGGATAAAATCTATGAGTTTACATAATAGAATCTATAAATGTAATGGGTAACTTTATTAATATATTTCTTATAACAATTTATTTTTCTGTATTAGATGAAAAATAATCCTTTAATTTTCTTTTAACAGACGATATTAATCTTGTTAACTTGATGTTTAAACATGTTATCAAAAGTATTTACCACAAAAAATAAAAATGGCTTTTATTCAAGGCTCTGGGGGAAAGTCTCAATATATACGAGTTTTGCTTTGAGTATAACCAGATGTAGAGAAATGTTTAAAACACAGCCCTGGGAATAAAAATCATTACTCTAATGAATTAATGCAAGAACTAAAACAAAACATAATATTACTTACAAAATGGTAAAAATAATTAGTAATCCAGCAAGAGTATTACTGTTTTGTATTTTCGTATATATAAATATAATTTCAAATTAGAATGCACTGTTTTAATTAAGGAACGGAGGTATTATGATATGTTGGTTGTATTGATTGCCAGTTGTACAGCAGTTTGCTGATACAATTATCATATTTCATTAATAGCTTCAAGATATTGAATTTTAAGACAAAAATATTTCATCAACAGCAAAATGTATTAGAGAACAAATAAAAAAACAGATAAATACACATGTATATAGACATGCTCACATGCATCCCTTTCAGTGGTAAATTACTGATTAATTGTAAATGATTTGCTTTCTGTTTGCTAGTATATTGGCTTATGGGGGAAAATGGAAATTATGATAGAAAGGAAAATCAGAGTATATTATCTGCATATCCACAGAGCAAGGAGGCTCTAGAAAGCAAGGAAAGATATAATAAAAAAATACAGATTTAAAGAAATAATGTTCTGTTGAAAATTAGTATTGTTTCAAGTGTGAATCCTACAGAGTCAACCATTCAGTTTAAAGAAGAGATTAGAACACATCTTAGTGATGCTCTAACAGAAAATTAAAAGTTCTCTGAAGTCAAGAATTTTTTTTACATATGAAACATAATAAAAGATGATATAATGTGACCGGAAGACAAAGCTCATTGTTAAGAATGTGGACTGTTCCTCAGGTGACCTGAATTTAGTTTTTATCACCCACATTAGACAGCATGCAAATGCCTGCAATGCAGCCCCAGGAATTTCACTGCCTCTTCTGGATTAATCAGACACTAACATTCACACATCCAAATACACACAATGAGTTTAAATTTATTAAAAAATAGTAAAATAAAAACTATATGAGTGATAAAATATAAACAACCTCAGAATCTATAAAATATTATATAAATTGTGCTTTCCTTATCATACATATTATATATGAGGAAATGTTTATGATTGGTAGTTATGTATTTATAGACGTATTCAGAGGATAATACACTTGCCAAAAGCCGTCCATTAGTAAATAAATAATCTATTTGCTGAATTTGGGATATTTTCTTTCTAGTTATTGATCATTGGTGTCTAACAGGTTCCCCAAACAATAAAGTTTATTGTTATAGTTCTTGGTTGCCCATGATAAATTGGAAATAACCTCATTTCTGATAGCATGCAATATTGCAATTTGGTAATAAGACTTGGAGAAAAGAATAGAAAGAATTTATAGAAGCAAATATGTGTACCTTTATGAGAGTGATTTTCTGATCAGAAATCCATTGTCCTATGAGTTAGTGTTGTACTTGTCTCCTACCTCTCCCATAAAGCCTCACCCAAGTTCTTGCATTTTGCACCTGACTTAGTAAGGTGATAGATATTTTTGCTTTCCTTTAAATGGAATGGAGAATGTCATTTTGCAACATAGGAAAGATGTCTATGGAAAAAAAAACTTTATGAGTTGTATGTAAGGATTGTTTGGAAGTACCAGCAGAGAATGTAGACCACAGCTAATTATCACCTTCACTGAGGCAAAACCCTTCTCTACCTGATTGTTACAGTTCACTACAGTTCTAACTTTAATTTTCAGTACATTTTTTTTGCCTCAGAGATGATAGCCTTTATTAAACAGTAATGTCTGTCTATTGTCTACTGAAAATTTAAAGAGATCTATTTTAGTTCTCTACAATTCTTTATTTCCTGAACCAAATCCTTGTAAAACAAAGCACAACACCTCTTGGGCTCTGGGCTACCTTCTATACTTGATATAGATAATCAGTTCATCTCCAGCCTTATCTTTACGTTCTAGAAATAATCAGTGAACTGTAGGCTGGGATAACTGAACTCCATTGCCTATAGACTCTCTAAGATTGAAAGAACATCTTTAAAGGAATGTTTTCTACTAGTTCAATCTGCCACTGTTGCTGTTGCTACAATTTTCACTCTGCTTTTTATTTGTAAAAGGTTCATGTTTCCTACCAGAACAAATAAGACATGTGCTACGTAATGAATAGCCGACCTCACATCCATAAATGCAAGGGTTTAGGATAGAAACTCATTTTTGGCATTTTTTCTAATTTGAAATTGTTTTATTTTTCTAATATTTGTATGACCTTTTTAAAAGCCTCTAAAGTACTGATCATACTATATATAGACAGGGAAGTAAGAGCAGATTGATAGCTATTTTTCCTTCCAACATTTGGATAAACTAAATGGAAAAAGGCATGCGAGATCAGAGAAATTATCTGTGATAAATACATCATAAAATTTTGAAATGTATTAAATATACATTATAATTGTTTCCTCTCTTTCCAAAAACATTTATTGATTATTATTTTATGTGTTATGGATATTTTGTCTGTGTTTGTGTGTAGAACTTGCATTGTGCAGTGACTGTTTTTCACAAAAGGGCGTGAGATTGCATAAACCTAGAGTTTAAAAATGCTGTGAAATTCCATATTATTTGTACCCTGGGAACGAAAAACAGGACCTCTAGATAAACAGCAATTTCTCTTACTTACTGAACCACCTTCACAGCCCCTTATTTTCCACCTTAATATTTATTAAATATTAAGCTTGTTTTCCATCTTTATTATCTGTTAATAACTCTGTGACATTTATTAAATAAAATGTTATGGACAGATTTCATATAACATCCCAATTTTTTCCTACACAAAATCAAGAAAAAGACCTGCCTTCAGCAATCTCCCATCATAGAATAGAAAAGAATTGTCACATGCAGAAACACACATAGAAGCATTTTGAAAATGCATGGAATAAGAAGGTACATTTTTTTCCTTTGGAATTACAGACATCAATACTATTTTGTCCACTTAAAATCAAATAATCTCTAACAAACATACATATTTATATTCATGTAAATAATAGGTAGTAGGATTTTCTTTACTCCCAGGGCCCAAATTATGACATGGAGACATACTATTAGTTTGAATACTAAACTTTACTTTAGACTTATCCCACTAGTTCTAATAACTTGTTAACCTGCTTCTTTTCATCTACATTTTGCTACAGGTTTTTTAATTGTCTTTCATTCTGTAAGTCCTACTTTCCTGCTCCTTCCTTTTCTGGCTGGCTGGCGGTTACCCAGCTGCCTAGCTCCTGGCATCATCATTTCTTTCTCCTTTCTTCTCTTTCTCTTTGAGCCTCGGCTCCTCCATCAACCTACTATCTCTGTCTAGAAGTCCCAAGTATACCTCCTTCCTAGATATTGGCCATGTAGCTCTTTCTTAGACCAATACAGTGCCTTATGCAGGCAAGGTAAACACATGTAACACACCTTTCACAGTTATACAAATGCAAAACATCTATCCAGAGCTAAATATCTATCACACAAAATAAAAAAGAAGCATACCTTTACATAGTTAAACTAATATTCCATGACATAAACAAATGCAGCACATCTTTACATAGTTCAGCTAAAATCCTGCAATATAAGCAAATGTAATACATATTTACATAGTTAAGCTAATATTCCACAATAATTATCTTTATCTAAACTTTCATATTCACATGTTAGATAATACTTTTCTCAGTTTATATGATTGATAGTACACATATCTGAAACTTATTGGATAATAATAAGCCCTATTTTACACATGTTCATTTTTTAAAATATATTGGTATTTCAGTATAGAATATCACTGACTACCTTCCCTGAATTTCTACTGCAATTAAAGACTATGTTAAGCAAGACACTGGAGAACAGTTTAACAGAAGGATTTCCTGTTAAACAATGCAAGCATATAGTCATTTAAATAAGGTGATTGTCTTCTGAATAGCACTTTCTTGAACCAATTAGAGAAACAGCTCAATGTACGAGGGCATTTGGCCCTAGATCTGATAATCTAAATTTGACTCCTGGACAAAATATAGTGAAGAATTCTTACAAATTTTTCATATCCACCCTATTGAAAAGTATCTGCCTATATACTTCCACTTTCTAAATAAATGAAAAAAATAATAGTTTCCTTAATTTTTTTAATTTGAGAAAATATGTACATTTGAAAATTCTTTATTAAATAACTTGAAAGTAAGAAATTGAGAGTCAAGAAATATGATCTTATCAGAAAGTAATTAAACAAGTGTTTTCATGCAATTAAACAATTACTACTGGCGGTTTGAAGAATTATATGTTGTGGGATTTATGACTATAGATTATGATATTTCTTGGAGACACAGTCTCATAGAAAACTCCCTGGTCATATGACCCTTACAGTTTTCCCAAGTCCCCTTTTGGAATGATCCTAGAACCTTAGGTGCTGGAGTTGTGCCATACATGTTTGCAACATAAAATGCCCAAACATGAACTGAACAATGACAACAATTACAGGCACACTAAGATGTATAGGGAAGATCCATGTAGTCTCAGCACTACACATAGACCTAGTGTCATTCAAGGAAGATTGAAAGAAAAAAAATTTTTCCCCAGAGAAAAGAATATGGACTGATTATCTAATATGAACACACACACACACACATACACACATACACTCACAACTGATGGTCAGAAACCATGTTGTCTGTCACCAGGAGTAAGTATTAAAAAGTTTTAAAAAACTTAATTTATTACAACACATATAAAAATAATAACATCACAGGTAGAATCAATAGTAAAAGGGAACTCACAATTATATGTATTGATTCACACACAAAAATGCTCTATAGTGAACAGAGAGCCATTTCACATTTCCGCAACAATTTCAGGAATATCTTTGTTATTAGCATTAAAATAAATAATATGTCTATCAAGAGAGTAGCTTTACTATAGCAGTTCTATATGGCAGCTAATTTTCTTTGTATTTAATTACGATATCTGACAAAAGTCTTCTGTTTTTATTTCAAATAATAACTTATTTTTTCATTAAGTTTTTAGAACACAGTTTGATTTTGCATTACATACTAGTGATCTTTAAATAAAGACATTACATGTAGGTATTAAAATGCTCCATCTGGGAAAAAAATTGAAGTTGAGAAAAAAATACATTCAAAATATTCACTGGGGGTGGAAATTAAATGGTCACGCTTTAAGAATTTTTATTACTCTGTGGTTTCTGTTTCAAAACAAGCTATATGGAGATAGCAAGATGAAAATTCTTTTTAGTATCAGTGACTTCATTCCAGCATTTGAATACACTCCTTTCTCTGAAGTAGAAAACTGCTAGGAAAACAAGATCAAATGGTAGAAATCATGTTCTTAGATATAGTAACACATTGAAAATACTGGAAAAATATTCATGTGATAGGGGATTATGATTACTACATGTTCAGTCATAATTGCATGTTAAATTAGTCTTTGAAGGAAAATATCTCCAATCATTTTATTTATTTAAATAATAGTATGATTTATGTACTTATTTATATGCTGTATCACATATACCAGATTAGAAACTGAAATACATAGTACCTTAAGTATTCCATGAGAAAAGCATTACATTATAACAGGCCCCACACTCTTCAAAAGGAATACTAGATATCTATTCTGTACTCTGGGCAGCATGGTTAAGTGTCATTTATTAAGATACCATATTTTTTTTCAGAAAGTAAATAGGAATATTTTCAAAATATAGTTGTTATTATCAATAGACATTCCAATGAGTATCACAGTTCTTGAAGATATAAAACAGTAAATGGGTAGATTACTAGTTGGCTAAAATATGAACCATTGATTTCCCCCAAGGAATGATTTTATTCTCATAATGAAAGTAATTTCCTGTGTTCTAGGTCATTCACATGCTGCTACATAGACTTCTAGACAGATTTCCTAATATTTAGATTTCCTGAAAATCTTAAGATTTTCCTCTAGTCAACAACTGTAGCAGTGTACAGTACTTCCTGGCCTAATATTTAATAAGGAACTCACAGTGAGACAGTTTTATATGAACATTGTCAATTCTCTATCCCCTTAGGGCCCTACAGACCGTCAATCTTTTCTTTCATGACACACACACACACACACACACAATTGTTCCTAGAATTTCTTTGGAACGATACATCTCTGAGAAATGATAAAAATTAATTCATCTTGAAGAGTGACAGAAGAAAATAATGTTACTTAATCTGGAATTAATTTGATAGTAAATATCAGATAGAATGATAGGAAGTGCCAAAACAGGAAGACAATTTTATTTAAAGCTGTAATATTCCATGAAATGATTTTGTAAATTAATTTATATAATGAATAGAAGGATTTCAGAAACTTAATACATTATTTTATTCTGGCTTCTTTGATCATTTTCAAATGTCAAGCTGCATTTCTTGGTAACTCACTGCAGCTCTCTGGCAGTGCTAACTCAGATGACAAGAACACTCTCACAGCAGGTGATCATGGTTATATTACTATTGAGATATTTATCACTCCTGGTGCTATGAAGAGTCATGGTAGCAAGAATGATGGTTTCTCCCCACACTTATGTCCCATTACCCTGAGTGAGAAGACACAGGGGCAACCCAGGTAGACAAATTTGACATGTATATTTCTACCTTTATTCAACTCTGCATATGACTTCTTTCATCTATAAAAAGGCACAGGTTAAGAGAATGGATACGAAAACAGGATCCAACATCAGGTTAACTGGTGTTTCACAACTGAGACATAATTTATCATTCTGATAAGACCAATTTATTTGGAGACTAGGTGGAAGCTATGTAAAACTCGAATTTTCAAAGAATATTAGGAATAATTTGAAAGAAGATAACCTTAAGATTATTTTATAGATATCTCAAGAGTACAGATAGATTAACAATGATAGTAAACTTAACTCTGTCACAACATTTTGGAATAGAAGAGAAAGAGAGGAAATTGTATTGCTGGGTAATAGGAAATGTGCAAGAGGAAGCTGGACATGCTAAAGAAAGTAGTTAGAAAGCTTGGCTTGGCATTGTTCTTTATGCAAATCAAGGTAGTATCATTTGCAGATAACTGACTCAAAGGAGAAAAGTTTTTTCAGGGGTGAAAGAAGAAATGCAACCTAGTGTGCAATAACAGTTAAAAGAGATGTGATTTTTTTTCTTACAATATTCTCATTAGTGTAATGACAATAGTTGAAATGTTTTGGCTGGCATTCTTTACTATTCTAGTGATTGGAAAGTTTTACTCTATAGTTAAAAAGTTACTGATAACTTCACTTGACTAAGGATTGCAAGTCTTTAGCATGACTTCTAATAACAAGCAATGTTTTGCAAAACTGTTATGGAATTAAGTAATATTTTGGCAGAATGATTATGGCTGTAAGTGCTACTAATCTTGTACACAAGAAAATGAAAACAGCATGTTCAACGTTTTTAACTTGTTTGTTTCTTGCATGTATGTGTGGCTTTTTTGTGTGTATAAAATAAAAGCATATAACATTCTATAATCTTTAGAGGAGACAATAACATATTCTTTGAATAATATATGTGGATTACAATTTCTATCTACTCTTCACAGTTTCATTCCACTTCACCCTCTGTGATGGTTCGTATGAAAGTGGCAACCATAGGCTCATAGACCTTTCAAGAAATGACCTAGTAAGATTTCCGAATTTATCTCATGGTTAGCTTTTGCTTTCAGCCTCAACGGGGCTCACATGTTCCAGTGTACTGGCATATTTATTAGATAAATTAAATAGGAGGAAAAACGATACAAAAGGAATGCAGAGACATGGGGTAGAGCAGGGAGGGCAATCCAGTAAATATTGAATATGCCTGTATTTATTTTCCATATGCTTATATATCCCAAACCAAAAATAGCAGAAAGAAAAAGACTGCTTTAACATTACACAAAGAACAAGCAGAGTAATTATTTTTCTATTAAAATATGCCCTTCAAAATGGCTAGAAATACTCCAAGTAGTTTGTATTTCCAAAATCTAGTGATTTTAGATCTTATTTAGATCTTATCCTATTGTGTTTGCACTGTAGGCTGCCTACCAGTCAGCAGTTATTGGTATGCATATTGATAGCCTAGGAATGTGCTTTAGCTTGTAAAGCACTGGGAAGACGGTTCACAGTTTCACCATGTACTTTGAAATCAACACTGCAGAGTGCAATAGAAGTCATATCTATGTACTATAAATTTTAATCCTCCTGAAGATTAGATATATTATTTACCTGGTAACATTTATAAAGTTTAACAAAGATATACTTCTTAACACACACACACACACACACACACACACACCGGGAAAGATTTAGCATGTCTGACCTTGCGGCTTTATGGTGGCTCTCTCTGACTCTGCTTTTTTTTCTCCTAGAATTTAGTTCTGTCTACTCTGCCTACCTAAGTCTTGCCCTATCAAAAGGCCAAGGCAATTTCTTTTTTTTCATTCAACCAATGAAAACAACACATGAACAGAAGGACCTTCTACAGCATGGTGTAATCAATGAACTTTGGATACTATCACTCTGGTAAAAACCACCTTTTCTTTTTTCTCCCACTGACTTTAAATTCACCGAGTAAGATAGACAACCTAGTTAGGGAATGCAAGAACATGTTTACTTCTGTCTCCTCTTTACGGGGATTACAAGTACGTATCAATAGAGTTGATTTCATTAGTAGGTTCTACTGATCAAACTTGGTGTTCATGTTTTCATGGCTTGCGCTTTGCCAAGACATCTCAGAACAGAGTTTTCAATTAATAATTTGAAATTCTAGAATATTTTCTCACTCTCAGTATTATAATAAATCTGAAATATAGACTTATATGGACTTTATTCTACAATGAGTCATATATGTTAATGTTACTACTATTGCTAAGTACGTAGATACTAATAGGTGGAATTGATGTTTAAAGGAAATGCAGATTAATACTACATAAAATCCCATATTTGATGATATTTTATATATTAAAATAAACCAAAACACTTATATGTGTTTTGTAATATATAAGCAATTGTTAAAATACTAATTAATATATAATTACATAAAATATGTAGTAAAATTTATTATATATGTATATATGTGCGTGTATTTCTACCAAAAAAGTTAGTGCTTCAAACATCTGACTCTATACTTAGATCAGAATTAAGTTCACTTTCTTTTAATTATGTATTAGAATTCTTTTACAATTCTTTCTATTGACATAAATCTGTACATTACCATTTGTATATTTGGTCATATTATATCAAGTATCAATCAGATCATTCCTGTTATACTTTAGGTATAGATAAAAATGACCAGAAATTTTATAGAATATATGCTCATGGTAAAAGATCAAATGAAGAATAGTTAAATGACTGTTATGAGATGTATTTTAAAAGTCTATATGTGTGAACAGTTGGTCCTTAGCTGGTGACATTTCTTTTTGAGACTTTTCAATTTGAAAGAGCTGAATTACTAATGTCTAAGCAAATGGAAATTGAAGATTGTGGTTGTTATAATAATAGTGCTCCCATAAGCTTATGTTTGAGTACTTATTCCAAATTGAAGGAACTGTTTTGGAAGAATAAGATTGTTGGATTCATGGTAGGTTTATCACTGGAGGACAATTTTGATTTTCCAATAACTTCTGTCATTACCAGTTTGCTCTTGATTTATATTTGTAAATCAGGATGTGCACTCTCATCTACTGATTGAGATGATCATGTCTGCCTGCTTGCCTTCATCCCAACATGCTTCTAGCCACAGTAGTGTGTGACCTATGGAACTTGAAGCTCCAAATACACCACTCATTCCTTCTCTAAGTTGCCTTGGTCAGGGTATTTTATCACAGCAAGATAAAAATAGCTAGGGCAAAGAATGGAGATGGAACTGTTTTTTTTTTCTTTTTTTCGCTTTCTTCTTCATACATCCCTAATATGTCAGGAAGTGAGGAATCCCATCCATAGATTTTTATTACAAAGGAGCCACCCACTAACATGCCTTCTTTGTTGTATAGGAATGCATACCTCCAAACTATAGAACAGCATAAACCCGTTCTCCATTTAGTTGCCTGTTTCCAGATATTTAGTCATAATTAAGAGAAAAGTAACAACACAATAATCATTCAAAAAAGGAGCACAAGCATGCTAATTTGCTGTGGTCCAGCTGAAGCCTGGGTTCAGGTACTGAGACTGGGAAAAGGCGTAGGTGCATAGAAATAAAATGAATTTTCCAACCACCAGACGAGTTTCACACAGGTGGCCAGGGACGGATAGCTCCAGCTGTCTTTATTTATGCATCAAAAACAATCATAGTTATTCACACTAACAAACAAGTTTTTCCCATCCTCCAACTTAACCTCCAGCAAAAACAAATATGTCAAATATGTTTTTTTTTTCCACTTTTACATCAAAACATCTTTAAATTCAAAACAACACTTCTCATTTCTCTAGCTTGGCCAAATACCAAGCCAGGTACATCATGTTTTTATAAAACTAAAGGTGATAAACATAGACACATATTTTCAAGAACACTATCATTCAAAACATATTTTCAGAAATAGGGGCGAATTGCTTCTGATCCCGTCAGCACTGAATTAAACAACAGCTCCTGGGGTCTGAAGTGACAGCTGGCATCTCCAGACAAGAAATCCGAGAAACATCAGCTCTCAAAGAAATTTAGGGGAAGATATTTGAGAAAAAAAAATGGGGTTTCCAGAAATGATCATATTATTCCCATGAATGATTGACAAAATGATACTAAAAACATCCGATAGAATCAATATTGCAAGAGAGAAGAAAGCATGCAGGCCACACGGTTCCAGCAGAATTCTACCCGTTCTCGAAGGGCAGTGGTCCTTTCCAAGTGAGATTGTTCCCGTGGGTTTCTGCTTCATCTGGAGACCCACTGGAAAAGCACTCATACACTGTTCCGCTGGTAGGTTGCACGACTCCCAACACTAATTGATGAATCTTGGCACAAGATTTTCAGGGATAATAATACTTCAGCTGCCTTTGATGTTGACTATGCAAGGTGACCAGATAGGGAAATAAATTTTTTTTTTTTTTTTTTTTTTTTTTTTTTTTTTTTTTTTTTTTTTTTAAAGAAGGGAGATGGGTTGTTTTTCGACTTCCCACAGAGCAGGGTACCCTGCGCTCTCTTAGGACTGGAGTGGGAGTGGGGAAGGAGAGTGGTGGAGCAGGAGGAAAATGGGAGGAGGGGAGGAAGTGGAAATTTTGAACAGTATTATTTATAAAGCAATATATTTTTAAAAAAATAAGGGAGACGGGGAAATTTAAGGCTGATTGTAGTCAAATAGGATATTTGTTCCAATCAAACAAACAGGAACAAGCAGAATATAGTAAACAGTTGAATAATTAATTCATTATGTTTTATTTATTGTAATAAGATTTGAAAAATAGAAATATAGTCTAATTATGCAGCTCTGGGTGGTTACAAATTGATATGTAAACATGGCAAATCTTAGATTAAACGATATCTGCCCTCCTCAGCATCTTGTGTACTATATGAAAGGCATAAGCCACTACTCTTAGGTTTGTTTTTTGTTTACTTAGTTTTGATAATTCATTAAGTCAAATTAATTCTTTCCAAATATGACTAGGTAAGGGGATCATCCACAGTAGCATGGTAAACATATGTAAGTGTCTTCACCCTACAGTAAGAACAATTGTTTCTGTCCCACCTGTTATCAATTGTTAACAGGGCTTCAGTAAGTGATAAAGTAAGATTCAGAACATGAGCCAGCAATTTTTGTGAATCACACTTTACTAGTCTTCCGAAGATAACTAGGGAATGACTAAGCACATGACTGCAGTAGCTGTGTCTTCTACAAAATGAAAAATTATGTAACACCTCTATCATCTAGGTCATTCCTCTCTCTCTCTCTCTCTCTCTCTCTCTCTCTCTCTCTCTCTCTCTC
>JABTXL010006268.1:15057717-15157479 GCA_025134845.1 Neodon shergylaensis
TCTCTCTCTCTCTCTCTCTCTCTCTCTCTCTCTCTCTCTCTCTCTCTGAGACTCGTCAGTCTGACTGTCTTTATTTATCGTTTTAACTTCTCCTTTATGATGTTTCCTGAATTATGGAAAAGCTTTGGGAATTGTAAAGGGGTCTCATTTAGGGATGCAGTATCAGTGCACCACACTTGGTCAATTGTACATTTGTGCATTGATTGCTGCCCAGTACACAAAGAAGCTTCTGATCAATGTTGACAGTAGGCTAGATCTAAGGTTATATAAAAATATTTAGGAGGCAATTTTACAACAAGATCTCATATTAACAACAACAAAATAATGGGCATGCATGTACAAAATTATCTAAGAACAATACTCAGAATTCTACCAAAGTTTCAAAGAACAGCTAATACCAATATTCCTTAAATTATTTTACCAAATAGAAATAGAAGGAACATCATAAAAATTGATTCTATGAGATCGCAGTCACCCTGATAGCCAAACCACTCAAAGACACAAAAAAGAAAGAGAATTATAGAACAACTTCTCTCATGAACATTGATGCAAATATGTTCAAAAGACACTTGACAAACCGAATCCAGGGACATATCAAAAAGATCATCCACCATGATCGAGTATACTTCATTAAAGACATGCAGGGATTTTTCAACATACAAAAATATGTCAATGTAATTGACCATGCAAAAAATTGGAAGAAAAGAAACATAATCTTCTAATTAGATTTTTAAAAAGTCTTTGACAAAATCCGACACCTATTCATGATGAAAGTCTTTGAGAGATCAGGGACACAAAATACATACTAAGCATAATAAAAGCAATATGTGGCAAGCCAATTGCTAACATCATATTAAATGGAAAGAAACTCAAAGCAATCATATATGTATATGTATAGTGTCCCATTTTGGATGTAATGTTAGTGCATATATATATATGTATATATATATTGCATATGCCATATATTATATATAAAGAAAATACACATACATACATACAAATATATATGTATATATATTCTGTAATTAGTAAAAAAAAGACTGCTTAATAGCTAGGTTATTTTATGAGGACTGTGAAATTTTAAGAGAAATTTGAAGTTACTAAAATTTGCTACCCAATAAATATTTTGCTGTTTTGAAATATGTAAATATAAGTAATACACTGTTTTCACTGTTTCATTGTTATGAAACCTGAAATTATAGAGACCAGATATTTATTTTGTGTTTTTTTGTTTCTTATGAAATATCTTCAATGTGAAGGGCACTATCATGTAGTATTTATTAACTAAGATATCTTACTGCAGCAACTCTTATGTACAGTGAGCTGATTTTATTTTATAGTGAGAGATTTGTTTAATTCAAATATTCAAAATTGTAAAAATTAGTAGACTTTAGAATTATGGAGCAAACATGCATGCCTAGTAAACATATTTGAATGAATACATAAAACAATGTTTTAATTGTTACATAAACTGAACAATAACATTTAATGATAGATGCTAAAAAACTCAGGAAGATTTTTTCTTTCTTTTTAGTTTTTGTTTATTTTTTTTTACATCCCATCCTCTTCTTCCAGTTCCATCACTCTATTGCCCCTCCCCCCCATTCTGTCCTACTTATTTATTTCTCTTCAGATATGGACAGGACTTCCATGGATATCAGCCACTCATGATTTATTGAGTTGCAATGAGATTAGGCACCCTCTCTTCAATTAATTCTGGATGAGGCCTTCTGGTAGGAGGAATAGGTGTACTGTGCTACAGTCAACAAACCCAGAAAATCTAAGTAATAAGGAGGGCCCATGAACCACGAATCTCACTGTGAAAGGGAAATAAAAATGCCTTTGGCAATGGATGTAGTTGGGGGTTCTGGAATCATGAGGGGATTGGGGAGAGCAGGTGAGAGATGATAGAAACACAGTGTACTCGGAGAGACAACTGGAAAGTGGGAACATCTCTGGAATGAGCTAGAAGCCTAGAGAAATTGAAATACTCAGAAATTCTTGAAGGTGGCCTTACCCAATACATGTTAATCCAATAGGGGATACTTGACCTAAACTGGACTACTCCTGTAACCAGACAAGTTGTTCATGGGAGGGACTGGGGAGCAAACCCTTAACCCTACAGTTGTCCTGCTACAAGATGTGCTTGAGTGAGTATGGTACAGAGATTATAGGAGTAATCAACTAATAACTGACACAGTTGGAGACCCATACCTTGAGAGGGGGGCTCACCCTTGAGGACCAGGACACAGAGGCAGGATACCCCAGAGACCTAAGACAGAAGCTAACACAAATAGCAAAAAATAAGTCGATGGGATGATACCTAATGATATTCTGCTTTACTCACATACTGGTGCCTGGCTCAACTGTATGAAGAGAGAATTCCTTTAGCAACTGATGGAAACAGAAACAGAGATCCACAGTCAAACAGTAAGTGGACTTTGGAAATCTTGGAAGAGGTGAAGAACTGATGTTAGGAGCAAAAAGCTTGATGCATAGCACAAGAAAACCACAAGATCAAATGATCTTGACACAAAGGTAGTCACAGAGACTCTGAAACAACAACCAGGGAACCTGTATGGGACTGACCTAGGCCCTCTGCGTATGTTAAGGTTGTGTAACTTGTTCTCTCATGAGACTCCTAACAGTGAGAGCAGGGGCTGTCTCTGAAGTTTATAGTTGCTATATCTTTATGAAATGCTGTGTAATAATCACAGATAACAACAAATTTCAGTTTCCCCTCCTTTAGTCAGTTCTCCGCCACTCAACACTCATAACATAACATTTCAGTGATTTCTTTCTTAAACTACAGTATTCATAGTTATTAGAAAGGAGCAAAGAGTACTTCTGACATTGTGTGAGTTTCAGATTCCTCCTCTTTTCAGAGTTGTTTTTCACTCTGGCAGTTGAAGGAATCATCTTCCACTATATATAATGTTCTCCCGTGTCTGTTAGGGATTCAGGGAACTGAAAAAGCAGATTTTCTCCTCTGTATTCTAACAATATTGGTCAATGAATTCTTTCTTTTTTTCTCTTTTCTTTTCTTTTCATTTCAAGACAGTGTTTTTTTAAGGTTGCCTTCGCTGTTTCAGAACTCATTCTGTGTACCAGGCTAGCTTTGAACTCACAGAGATCCACTTGGCTCAGCCTCCTTTTTGCTGGGATTAAAGACACACAAAATTACCCCCTATCTTTTTTTTAAAAAAAAATAATTTCTTAATCATACATCTCTGGGTCTTCCTACAGATTCATAAATCTTCTGGCCTTCAAAATGAGACTCTGACAAAGTATCATTTTCTTTTGCTATTTTCTTTTCATCTTTCTTATAATATACACTCAGATATGCTTTATATGAAATTGGTCTCTGTACCTGTGTATACATTGAAAATTTATTTCTTAAAACCTAGTTCATGCTTAACAAGTCAAAGGAGATTAACCTCAGTACCTTTTATCTTCTTCTTTCTTAACTATTCAGATATGGAAATATTATCATCTCCTGATGTCATAAACAGGAATGGCATGAGAAAATAAGCATATAAATATAAGTTAATAATTCATAGGAGTACAAATTTTATGACTAAACTTCTAGCTGATTTATTATATTCAAACATGTTTCAATAGAAGATAAGTATTAGTCTTGACATGGATTTATTACTGATTTCAACAATGATCAGCCATTGAACAGAGTATGAGTAAATATCTTGCCATCAAGTTGACTGAAGGCCAGTAATTACTTTCTCTTTAGTCTATGTCATACCACTCCTTAAAAATTAAATAGCGCGTAAATTATTCTCTATTACCAAGCATTTCAACAATGTGTTAATGCATCTGACAGAGTTAATATTCTATACTTCTCCTAGTAATGTCAGCACTCAAATATATCATGCTATTTCCTGTCCATCATCTCTTCTGTTAGCTCCCACCATCTTCTCTGTTCATATACAAGGGCCTTATAAAAATTCTTATCAAAATCAATAGAAATATTCCATAAATTTTTTCCTGCACATCTAAGTAGAAAAAATTATTCGACCAGATCTAAGTATTTACATAATAAATAATAAAAACAGAAGAATTTCATTTTTGTTTGCAATTTATCATTTTTCCAACATGTGATGCATAAATATCATCATCTTCTTCATCAAGAAGGTGAGGCAGGAGGACCTGATAGTCACAGAGAATACAAGGGTACTCTCTGCTGCAAGTGGCATGATTTTTCCTAAAAGATAGAAAAAACTTCTTAAGTAATAGCAAATAAATAATTCCCACATTGGTATAAAAAGTTTTACATATAAGTCAACTCTATTTTATATAAAATTGGTGACTATTTGTTGCTAAAATAGCATTTCCAAATGAAGATCATTGTTAACAAGTTTAATATCAAATGTGAAAATTTTTATAACAGTTGCTATAATTTTATAATAAAAAACAGAAAGTTTAGTTTTATGGTGTTTTCCTGTACCTAGAATTCTTTTCATTCTTCAGAAAAGAATTTCATTCAGTTAAACCATGTCGCATTTAAATATTCTAAGCCATGACCAGTCTAAGACTGTTAGATGATACACACGAGTTTTAGGAAAGTACTTTTGATTGCCTAATTTGTCAAGCCGTCACTGTTGTTTGCTATTTGGACATCTCAGCAAAGCATATGCAAATAAAACACACATCCATTTTCATGAGTAAGTGACAAATGTGTGTGTTGTCTTAGTGTCCATTCCTCCTCATCCTCACCTCAGCATTATTCTTCAGTATTTCAAAGTTTGAGTAACAGAAGCCATATCACAGAAAAATGGCCAAAACCTGTAGTCCATATAAATAATCCACAGTAAACTTCAAAGCAGTTTTATAAGCTTCATTTTCATGCTTTCATGGGCTGTAACATTTATCATATACTCAGTGGTGAGTAAAACATACAGATATCATATAAAACAACAAATCTTTTAATTTAAAATATGACTTACGTAATATAATGCTTGTAAGCATATGATCCCAGTAGAAATTTTGCATTTTAAAACTAATATATTATTTCTTTACCTCAAAGTGTTCTGCTTTGAATGTGTCTCTTATGTTCTTGTCATTACTCTCTGCCATGTTAAAAAAAAAAAAAAGTAAAGTGGGATGGCTTTGAGTTTCTCTCCGTTTAATTTGATGTTAGCTGTCGGCTTGCTGTATATAGCTTTTATTATATTTAGGTATGACCCTTGTATCCCTAATCTCTCCAAGACTTTTATCATAAAGGGATGTTGAATTTTGTCAAATGCTTTTTCAGCATCTAATAAAATGATCATATGGTTTTTTTCTTTCAGTTTATTTATATGATGAATTGCATTGATAGATTTTCATATGTTGAACCAGCCCTGCATCTCTGGGATAAAGCCTACTTGATCATAATGGATAATTTTTTTAATGTGTTCTTGGATTCGGTTTGCCAGTATTTTGTTGAGGATTTTTGCGTCAATGTTCATGAGTGAGATTGGCCTGTAATTCTCTTTCCTGGTAGAGTCTTTGTGTGGTTTTGGTATCAGAGTAACTGTAGCTTCATAAAAGGAATTTGGTAATGACTCTTCTGTTTCTATATTGTGAAATACATTAAGGAGTATAGGTATTAGGTCTTCCTGGAAGTTCTGGTAGAATTCCGCATTGAAGCCATCTGGTCCTGGGCTCTTTTTGGTAGGGAGGTTTTTAATAACAGATTCTAATTCTTTGCGACTAACAGGTCTATTTAGATTGTTCACCTGGTCCTGGTTTAACTTTGGTAAATGGTATTTATCTAAAAAAGTGTCCATTTCTTTTACATTTTCCAGTTTTGTGACATACAGGCTTTTGTAGTAAGATCTAATGATTCTCTGAGTTTCTTCTGTGTCTGTGGTTATGTCCCCCTTTTCATTTCTGATCTTATTAATTTGCATATTCTCTCTCTGCCGTTTCATTAGTTTGGATAGGGGTTTATCAATCTTGTTGATTTTCTCCAGGAACCAGCTTTTTGTTTCATTGATTCTTTGGATTGTTTTCTGCGTTTCTATTTTGTTGTTTTCAGCCCTCAGTTTGATTATTTCCAGTCTTCTACTCCTCCTAGGTGAGTCTGCTTCTTTTTTTTCTAGAGCTTTCAGGTGGGCTGTTAAGTCTCCAATGTGTGCTTTCTCTGTTTTCTTTAAGTGGGCACTTAGTGCTATGAACTTTCCTCCCCAGTTAGTTCCTTGGGCAGCTGAGGATAGGGAACCTGAAATGACCCTATCCTATAGCAATGCTGACGAATACCTTGCATATCACCATAGAACCTTCATCTGGGGATGGATGGAGATAGTCACAGAGACCCACACTGGAGCACCGGACTGAGCTCCCAAGTTCCCATTGAGGAGCGGAAGGAGGGAGAACATGAACAAGGAAGTCAGGACCAAGAGGGGTGCACCCAACCACTGAGACAGTGTGGCTGATCTATTGGGAGCTCACCAAGGCCAGATGGAATGAGACGGAAGAAGCATGGGATAAAACCGGACTCTCTGATCATGGCGAACAATGGGGGCTGATGAGAAGCTAAGGACAATGGCCCTGGGTTTTGATCCTACTTCAAGTTCTGGCTTTGTGGGAGCCTAGCCAGTTTGGATGTTCACCTTCGTAGACATGGACGGAGGGGGGAGCACCTTGGACTTTCCACAGGGCAGGGAACCCTGACTGCTCCTTGGACTGGAGAGGGAGGGGGAGAGGAGTGGGGGGAGGGGGAGAAGGGTGGAAGGAGGGGGAGGGAAATGGGAGGCTGGGAGGAGGCGGAAACTTTTTTTTTCTCAATAAAAAATTAATAAAAAAAGTAAAAATCAATTCTTAACTTGAAGGACTGACAACATAAGGAAGATAGTCTAGCAGGACAAATATTTATGTCAGAAATTATAATCCCATTGGCATACATAAAAAATAAGGATGATTACTAAAATCCAACATACTATGTTAAAATTTTGAAATGACCCTTTCATTTAGGTGCATTTCTCATCTTCATTATCTTGAAGACAAAAATGACAGTATGACTTATCCTGTCCAAATACATGTAACTGCAGAATAAAAACATGTAGAATTATTTTGAAAAAGTTTTAAGTGCATATATATACATATATGTCTATATAGATATCACATATATAAATATACATAATATATGTATACATATGTGTACTTACATATACTTATATCTACATGTACATATATATTTTAAGAGGGCAAATGGAGAGGCCATAATGTTCCCAGAAGAACACACAATTTTATTCAAACTGAGATTATATATTCAAACTATAAAATACTGAATATTCCTTCCCCATTTCTTTATCTCTTTATTCTTCTTTGAGGTATACATTAAAATAGATCTGACTGTGCCCTTCATGATATAGGAAATACTGAAATATATATATATATATATTTGTAATAAGCAATTTAGCACATTGGTAATTTGTGTATGCAAACAGATATCATTGAGGAATATTTGAGAAAGTGAGCATGTGAGAAAAAAAGTAAATCCTTGCTAAACTTGTTAAACCAGCAGATCTTGTGGTGTCAAAGAATTATAATGGAAAAGCTACTCTTTCCATCCCACCCCCAAACTGACCTATTTATTCTGCAACCTCGGTGGAACTCCGAAACACAACTTGCTACAATACAGAGTGGACCAAGAGGTGAGTGACCAGCCATACAGCAGGATACCCCATTATCTAGGACTGCCACAATGGGGCAAAATGCTGGGCTCCTCACCCAACAGCTGTGATTTCTCTAACCAACCAGCAAGAAAGTTTCTTGCAAGTATGCTGCTCCAATACCCATCCCCATCAACCAGACTTCCTCAAGCTAAATGTCCCATCCCAACCCCAAACTTGCCTGTCCTCAGTGGAATGCTAAAACACAGCTTGTTACAATACCAAGAGGACCAAAACAAGAATTTCTTGCTGAGAGGACCAAGAGAGGAACTCTGAAGCACATGTTGTGATTGCACAGAGTGGACCAAGAGAGTGACCCAGGAGAGATTATGAGAGCAGGCTAAAAGTGACCTCAGTGGCTCCCTGAGACATAGATATTGACAGTACAAAGCAGACCAAGAAAAATTCCCAAACACTCAGACAGCCACTGTCGTAATTGGACCAAGAAACAAGGGTACTGTCAACATCAATTGAAGGAAGCGATGGGTAGGTGCCAGTGCAAGAATTCATCCAACAACGTAAGAAGCAACATGGTAACACCAGAACCCAGTGGTCACACAACAGGAAGAATTGATCTTCCTAACCCAGAAAAAGCAGAAGAAAACAATAAATGTAACTTTACAAAGGTGATGGAGACCTTTAAAGAGGAAATAAAAATCTCCCTTAGAGAAATGAAAGTAAAGACAAACAAGAAATTAATATATCCCTCAAAGAAAACCTTAAAAAAATGCTATCATGTATGTCGTGACATTGGTATCCTTTGAACATTCTCCAGATGCGTTCTCCTGCAAGAGACCTATTCAAAACTGAACCCATTTACTACACATCATGGAATTAGGTGCCCCTCATGAGTGTGTGGCCTTTGAGGATACAAGTTTCTCATAGGAATATACTTAATAGTGACTGCAAAATATTTCTTCTTCAGTGCTGTAAATAATCCTCCTATACTCCTGTAAGCAAATCCCAATTCAAACCATTGGTTTACCAAATAGCTAGGAAACTTAAAATTTATTTGGCATTCCAAGAAACTTAAAATATGTTTTCTATGAGTCTGTAGTTCTCTGTCTCTAAGTGTTTGTGTGTTTGGGTTGTTGCTTAGAAATTTACTCTGTGATAAAATATTACAAGTTTTTAATGACTTAGGATATTTAAAATAAATTTTTTAAGGGGAGGTAAATATTGTATTCAAAAAGGAAGCTCTATAAGCTCAAGAAATAAAAAACCTATTGGTTTCAGGAAGTTTAAAACTGACCAGTTTCATTAGGCTCTTTGTTCCTTAAGCCAGAAGGGCTCCTAAAAGACACAGTCAAAACAGCCGTGATGACTGGAAAAGCTACTCTCCAGCCTGAGGAGTGGCCTCCAGATATTGCAGTTCATTACAGGTTTTCAGTTTAAGTCAGCTTGGACCCATGCTTTGGAAGTATATGGTGCTATGCCTGCCTTTGAGACATTTCTTATTCTGAAAGAAAACCATCATCTATACTCTTATAATTAACTACAAAAAAACTCATTGGTTCACAACGTTGGACTTTGGTGACATCCTTACTACAATTTGTCATCTGTACTTTATTTGTGATAAATAGATATTTGTTTCTGGCTGCCCAGGAGCAGTATCACAAGACACTAACTGAATAACATTAATGTGGATTTAACTATTGATTTAGATATGGTCTAACAATACTTAAAAACCATTTAGTGTGTATGGAGAGAGGGCTGTGCCTATAAACTTGCATATATGTACACCACTGTATGTACATGAAGTTCAGAAGACAACTCATGGAAGATGAATCTTCATTCTACTATTTGGTTTTAGTAATTAAGCTCAGGCCTTCAGGCAACCCACACACTAATTCATCACACACAAACAATCACACACACACAAGAACACATGGAGAGAGAGAGAGAGAGAGAGAGAGAGAGAGAGGAACAAAATCCTCAAATACATATTTAAATACTCCTGGGATTGGGGAAAATTAACCATATCAAAACAGCAAAATGTTTTTTATTTTCTCTGATAGGCTTTACATTCATTTTTGAATGAAAAATAAAATAATGAACTATGCATTTTGACTTTATAATGTAAGGTGATTTATTTACATGGGCTAAAGTAAATGTGTGAAATAATATTTATAGCCATTTTTATTTTTCAGCTTATATAAGCATTAAAACATTATTTGTTTATACACACACACACATATATGAAATAAAGCAGGATATGTTGTGCGATAACAGCATGGTTAGTGAATTGAGATTTGGGCACTAAGTACACTAACCAGTTAGAGTCATTATTTACTGCTTTTATCAATGGAATTGATTTTAAAATAATCACTCGAGGATGGGAAAGTGTCAGACCCCAGGAGATGAGAGAAAAGAACTGTCAAGCACTCACAGGAGTACGTTCAAGAGCTGTAAGTGGAAAGAACATTTTCTGCTTGAAAATGATCGAGCAGCTGCTGAACCTTTGACAATAGAGTCAAGAGCATAGTTTAAAAAACAAGACTAGAGGAATGTACAGCAGAATATAACCCAACTGGATGGTCATATCTATATGAGCAGGGATGTCCTCAGGAGTATCCCAGATAGGAGAGGGGAAATAAAGAACAAAGCAGAATGCCTGCACATTTGAAATATTAGCACAGAAATCAGAGTCATAACAGTTCTCAAATCTGACTTTCCTTAGTCTTTACATCAAACATGCTTTTATTTTTATTGCAGTCACTCTCCTTTTGCTTTCCTTGATTGCAACAATAATATACTGTTGCAGTATTAGCTTCACTTGACCTCAGTTGAGATAATTCAATTTACCTTATCACCAGAGTGATTCTTATTCAAGATTAAGAACAAACTACACCTGAAAGATATGTGGAGACTTAAGTTTTCCCATTTGAAATCACTCATGGCTTCTTACAACAGATCTAGAGTGAATGATCTCTATAGATAAAAACTTAACCATCCAAATTAATAGTAGCACATAATATGGTTTCAGTATTTTGATAGGCTCAGATAAAATTCTCAAAATCAAAACATCCTGAATCTTAAATTTAATAAACAACTATTAGTTCATCAAATTTCCCTTTGCAAATCAAATTTCCTTTGGCAAATCATCAACACTCTGCAAATTTAATTAAATTACAGTTCTTTAATGCATATTTCCCTTCTGAAGCTATTGCATGCTACTACAGTTAAGAGAGACCTTTAATTTCGTAAAACCATTACATATGGTAATTCACAAGCTTTATTAGAACTAGAGTTCTAAATTCCAAATGAAAACTTCCCTTTAAAGACTTAGTATGTTGGGGTGGGGTGTGCATACTAATTTGAAGTTAATTCTGTCTATGCCAAGAAGCATACATGGATATAAAAGAATAACCTAAGTCTGTTCACAGCTTGCATCTTGTTCATCCAGTGACTCCTGTTGTTCCCTCTGCTTATGCCTAGATAAAGGGGATGCCTTTGGAGAGCTGAGACGACAGTCATGCACTAGTGTATCCACGTTTATATTGACTCTGTGGATCCAAACTCAGGTGCTCATATTCTGGTGACAAGTGTTTTACCTGAAGAACCTTCTTCCTAGACAATAAGTTGCTTTAACTACAAAGCATCATTACATCAAAATGACATTTTATTTTAAATAACTCCATATCAACTACACTTTATTGTGTCCATAGGTGTCATTTTCATGCATTAAGATAAAACATCCTATGTTTTTTGATGTATTAATAAAATGTGTATTATGTGTCCATCATACATGTTATAATGAAGTGAACACTGCATTGATGATCGATTCTACTGAGCATCCCAGTTTTGAAGGCAGCCACGCAGCTTTATAAGAGAAAATTCCTTAATTTTGGTTGAACTATCAATTATATTATGCTTAATCTTATTTTACTCAACAGTCAGCACTTTTTTAATTAATATACTTGATCAAGTTGTTTTATATTGTTTAAACAATCATCTTATTAAATAAAACAATGAGGATTTGAATGAGATTCCTATTTAAACAACACATATTCCATCAATACAGGATATCTAAAATAGTTTAGAGACCTTTTGCGGTTTTTGTAGGTTGTATAAATTCATCCATGTCTTTTTCTATATTTTTTGAAGTATAGAAGGTCTCCTAGTTAGTTCTTTGTCATGCAGGTTGCTTAACAAGATTCCAGGTTTTTAGTTTAACTTTAGATTTTGTCTGAAACCATCCAGAATATCTGCTGACAAAGCAAAAAAAATAGTAAGTAAAATTATACTTTGATATTATATTATTTGTAGTCACTATGGAAAATAAAATATGTCTTACCATGACTTGCCATTTCATATTTATAATTTTACAAAATACAAACTGAAATTTTATTGTAGAACCAATCAAATATTCAAACATTGTAGGAACATACACTCTAGCTTAAATGTCTCTTCTAAATATATGGTCTTACATTTAGATTAATACCTTCAACTTGCTTCATGCACTACTCTATTTTTGCAAATCACTATTTTCAAAGGAATAATTAGCCCTTGGCTAAAACAGCACAAAATGAAAACTTATAGGACAGAATTAAGTAACTTACCTCTAGTAAATTAAAAGCCTCCAAGTAGTGTAAAACAAACAGGGAAAAAAAACTATTTAAATGTAGAAGGCAGGCTTTTTGAAATGTATATAAATTTTAAAAATGACTACACTTCTAGGGCTAATAGAGGCAGAATAGTGATGACTCTTGAGGCACTGGGTGGTCAATGAAAGGTGGCCAAGGAGGCTCCTGGGTCTCAGTTAATGTTCTGTTGTTTGACCTGGCTGCTGCTTACAAGGCAGTGTTCTCTGTGTGAAAATTCATCATGTTGTACCCTTAGGATTTTTCTATATACATTTATATTCAACACAATTTTTTTAAATTTGGGGAAAAAATTTCTAAGTTTAAAGTACCTGATTTCAATCAGTAGGCTTGATGTGGAACTATTAATTCAGACAACAAGAAGTTTGACATAAACTGGGAAAATGATACAATTGTACTCAGGAAAACAAAACAGAAATCTTTTAGCACACACAGAGAGAGAGAGAGAGAGAGACAGAGACAGAGACAGAAAGAGAGAGAAAGAGAGAGATAAGGGTTGTGTGTGTGTTTGTGTGTTTATGTGTATGTTTATGTGTGTGTGTGTTTACGTGTGTGTGTTTGTAGATGCACCTAAATTTAGGTCAAAAATCCATTTAATTCCAATTTGGAACTTTGAGCTTTGGTTTGCACTCTCCTATCCTTATCCTCCTCAGAGTCTACTGTGATGTCTCTCCAAGTGTTATGTTTGCTGTCTCTGGGCCTCCTCCCAGCATCTTACATTCCACACCATTTCCCCATGTATGCAATTGCAAGGTTGTAGGAATTTGAATTAAAATTCCCTAGGAATGACAATCTATTTCACTATTTTCTTCCTTGCATTCTGCTGTCCTCCTTGCATTCTGTTTGTTTCTACTCAAACCAGATAACAATTACTATACAAGTTTCTAATCATATTCAATCATGTTTGTCTCATTGTTTTCCTATCTAGTTCATAAAATATTCATTTCTGAATGTCAACAGCTTTGGCACTGACTCACTTGAGTCACTGCCTTTGTATCTTATTTACCTTCTCTGCTTCCTACATTTGGAAGATGCTTCTTCACTGCTTACTTGAAAAATCCATACTCTCCTCAAGACAGAATCTCAGCGGCACACTCAATGTATTTTTATCCAAACATCAAAGCACCCTGTATCTGGGCTAGGGTACAGAATAAAAGATTCCATCCTAAAATTTGTAAGCAAAGGCATTTTGTTTTTCAACTTATAAATTATATTAAAAATTTTAAAACAAGATTAGAGATATTATTTTGGGTTAATTTTAAGTATTACTGTGGTAAAATGTAATCCCGCACAGAAGCTCATTAAGTCTGTGTTCTAATTGCCAGTTGGCAATGTTATTAAGGGATTCTAGAAGTTACTAATATAGAGAGAGTTTACCTGATACCCAGAAAATTCTGCTTACTTACCTTGACAAACATTTGAAGAGCATATCCATTTTGGATAAGTCTAGAATAAATATATCCAATAATATTTATTGAGGCATTAGTGCATATTCCTTCTCCAAATACACCAAACCCTTTCCAAATCCATCTAATTTCACTTGGTTATGCATCATTAGCATATAAATAACTCCAAATCTGGAGTGATATCTATAGCATTTTTTCATTTAAGTTTTCTGGTATTACATGTTGACTGTAGTTCTGCTTTCACTATTTTCTTCACTCTGGATTGAAATTCAAAGTGTCAGTCAATTGGGGGAATGTTTCACTTTAGTTAAAAGGAAAAAGTTAGCCACAACTAATATGCCTATAAAAATTTTACTCAGAAATGTCAGATATCACTATGCTTGTGTTCTCTTACAATCCACTATCGTTTTCACACAGAGAAGAAAAGTTGGGAGAGACCCACTAGACATGAGACCATAGAGAAGATAATATCAAATATACACACAGAGATACATAAAAACACACATACATATATACACAGACATGCACACATACATATACAAGCATGCATACACACACACACACACACATAAACTGACCAGTTTAAATATATTAGTATTGATTCTCTGATTCCACTAGTGTTGGAAACATTTGGTGGAGTAAATAATAATTTTTGACACTTTGCCCTAATTACAGAATTTGATTACCTGCTCTAGCTAACTTATTGGCTTTGGGTATATAAAAGGAAATACACATTTAATGAAATTCCTATCTGCTTAATTATAAGCATGGTCAAAAATGATCCTAAGGTATTATGTCAAATCAATGAATTCAATTCGACCATTACAACTTAAATTAGCTTCTCCAGTAGACAAAGAGGTGCCATTATTGATTTCTATAAGTGTCACAAATTCTCTGTGAAATAAACCAAACCTTTGGGAATAGGTGTACTTCCTGAGGCTGGAAAAATGGCTCAGTGATAAAGAACACCTATTGTTCTTACAGAGGACACAGTTTTGTTTTGTTTTTTTTTTTTTTTTGTTTTTTTTTTTTTTTTTCCTAGCACACATATGGCAGCTCCCAACTATCTCTTACTCCAGTTCCAGAGAATCTCAAACTCTCCTGCTGGTCTCCACTACATTCATACACTGCACAGGCAAATAAGCAGGCCCAGCACCCAAACACAAAATAAAAATAAATCTTACAACATACTTTCTGGATAAGTCTGATCATTCCTATTTTCTTAATTATTTATCTTACAAATATTGGCCCTCAGTATAGGTGAGTACCAAGTTATATAGTCACTAATTTACTCTTGAGCATTTTTTTTCTTTCTTTTTTTTTTTTTGGAGACAGGTTTTCTCTGTAGATATGCAGATTGCCCAGTACTAGCTTTTGTAGACCAGGCTGGCCTCAAACTCACAGAGATCCATCTACCTCTTCTCCCGTGTGATGGCATTAAAGGCACGTGACACCACTGCCAGGTTTCTTGTACAATTTTTAAAAACTACATAAATTCTCTGTTTTATATTAATTAATATTAATCACCCCAATATTGATTTGTAATCCTCTGGGTTTAACCTGTTATTTTACGTGACTCACCAGATAAAAAATAGTTTTATAGTAAATCATTAAAACACAAGTAGTACAAAGTTAAAAAAATGTCTGTTTCAACACCAAACTAAAAGGACTGGTAGTTCTAAAATAATATCTAAATATCTAAAATAATATTGAATACACAGTCATCACTTGGGCAGTACCTCTGAGATCATTTCCTTGTCCAAACCATCTGAGCTTGTTGAGAGGCCAACAATCTGTAGTTCCTGATAGGAGGTGAGCCACAATCTTAGGCCTTTTGAACAATATACTTTAACAAGTTTCAATTTTAGTTTGGGGTCTTCATTCATGAATTCTGGTTCCTTGAAGTTATGTGGAGTCACCTTTGCAAATGCTCTTTCTCATTGTCAATTCCAGGATCATTTATATTCTTTCTCGTTCACATATAGCTTGACCAGCTCCATCTATTTTTTTTTCTAGACATAAAGAACCTGTTTTTGATTTTTGGGTCTGAAGTATCCAAGAAGCTTCCCAAACATATATGGTATTGATATTCCACTTGATTTGCCTATCAAGAGGAGAAATATACGAACTGTGTTGTTAATATTTTGAGTTATGAAAACCTACAAATGTAATTTACATTGATGCCTAATAATTTTCTGATTTCTCCCAAGAATTTGTGTTTTTACCTGCATTGGAAACTTCCTAATGTACCTTACATTTCATCTCTGTAGATGAAAGTAATATTTCTACCTTTAATATAATTTTCTCCCTCTAGTCTCTTTTCAGGATATGAACAACTTTAACTCAGTTCCTCATTACCACTTCATATTAAAATCATATATAATATGAATGTTTGAAAATTTAATGAATTAGTTAATAAGTGGGAGTAGTTACAGGACAATTGATATGTTGTAATATTAAATCTTCCTAATTAGCAAGATTAGCCTTGATATTAAGGGAATAACCTTACCATATTTGTGGAGAGTATTTCAATTCTTTTTCAAACTACCATTTTATGTTAATCTTTATAACAATGCTTGGACTTATTGTTAAAATCATAATAATTTCCATCTCTGTCTTAACTTCCATATGATGCGAATGGTTCTATCCACAGTCTGTTCTAGCTGTTTGCTTCAGTTCAAGATTCATTGTTCACAGTAGATTTTATCTTATAATGTTTGTATATTTCATGAAAAGAATATTTTGTAATTACATTTTATGTAAAAACTTATATACAGTAAGCTATGATTATTTACTTTTCCCACTCTGTATACTCTCAGATCCACATCTTGATACCTTCCCAACTTTTTGACTTAAGGTTTCTGTGTGTGTGTGTGTGTGTGTAATACAATTAAGAAAAACAAACATAAATCAGATTCACTCACTAAACATAAAACAGAATTCACTCAGTAAAAAAATCAAGAAATCTTCTTTGTGTTTGAGAACCACTCCTGGGCATGAAACCCATTTTGCAATGTGACTGAGATATATAGTGATACTCAAAAATAAGAAACTGATTTTTCCTGTACCACCAGGTATCAGTTTCAAACAACTTTTGTTTAGTGATGGGATGTTATGTGCTTTTCCCCTTCTCACTACTGGGAATATAAACCTTGTGGATTTTGTGTGTGTTATCCCAGCCTCTCAGAGTTCATATATTTCTAAACACAGCTGTTTCCTTTTTGTAATTATACCACCTCTGTCTCTTACACCCATTCTGCTTCTTCATTGCCATAAATCCCTGGACAATGAGGAATAAGTTCAATAATGATATCCCATTTTGTTTTGAGAGCCCCAAAGCCTCTCATCACATGCTCATTTTCCAGTTGTGGTTCGCTATGCGATTCTCATTTGCTAAAAGTGGTAAGGGCTGAGTGATGAACTAGTATATGGGCATAACAATTTGGAGTAATAAGTAGACATTTTATTGCCATATTCTTTACCTGAATAATGCTAGTATATTGTTTCCTATATTTCCATGAGATAGACTCAGGATCTTGGCTCTTTTGTAGTTCAGTTATGGGTTCAATCTTAAGGAGTGACCTTAAATCAACAAAAACGTGCTTGGTTATTCCCATAATACCTGTGCCACTATTGCACCAGTTTGTTTTATAGGCATGTTACTATTGTAGGGTACAGGGTTTACAGCTGTGTGTTATTGATGATTTTGTTTCTCCTCCTGTAGTGTGCAAAGTATCAGTCATTACTATTAATGCTAGTCAGTAGGGGCGAACCTTCTAACTGGCACCAACTTAATTCCCTTATGTTCAATGATACAAGTGAGTTGTATGTTCAGCAATAGAGTCTTACCATCAGGCTGTGGAAAATAAGCAATGGCCTTGGCAGTAGCCTATGGTGTCTGGAGGGGAGATATTTGGATACCCATTTGTTCAGTTACTCAGCTATACATAATGCAGTATTGTCAATTGACGTTTTCCTTGGTGGCATATGATGTCTACTTGGGCCATTGTCTCCCGCATTAGATAATGATTCCATTTAAATTCCTTTTATATATGTATATAGCTTAAGAATCCTACACAATTGTAGGGGTCTGCATGACTTTTGTGCTAGTCACTGTTTTATAGCACTATTATATTTAGGGTGAACAGAGACACCATGCCATTGCAACTCTCATTTTTTTTAATTAGGAAAGATTTTAATTAGGACTTGTTTATAGTTTTAGCATGTTATCCTACAGCATTATTGTGGGGAACATGGTGAAATCCATCACATGGATAGTACTGGAAAAGTAACTGAGAGCTAAATCATAATCTATAGGAAGGTAGGTGGGTAGGCAGAGAAAAAGACTATGACTGACTGGGCTTTTAACAGCTCAAAGCCCACTCCTTGTGGTAGACCTCCAACATTGTCAAACCTACTTGTAGAAGACCACATGTCCTTATCTTTCAAACAAGTTCTTAAAGTGAGCACTAAGCATGAAAATATGAGAACCTATGGTAGCCATTCTCATTCAGTCAACCATAATTCCCAAAAGTCCTTTAGTATTAGGTCTCTCTATATATATTCCTCCCTCTGCTCTGCATCCTATACCCCTCCCCATTTAATCCTTTTTTTTTCTTGCTTCCTTTTTGTCTGTTTTTAAGGGTCTGTTATATTTCACATTTCTTAGGAAGAAATGGATGTTATCTTTTAAGCTTTAGGTACATGTGCTTCAATCATAATGAACACAGAATTTAGGTAACCAGTAAGAAAACAAAGAAGATGGGAGCATATATATCGGTCGATGTCAATTTCAATCTTTCTGTAGGAATCCTGAGAATATACTCTGCTTAAAATCTTGCTTTTACTGTGGGGATTTGAACTCAAGTCCTCATGTTTTCAAAGCTTCTTTTTTACCCAATGAGCTAGCTTCCTTCCCACTTATATACAATTCTATAATTAAAGGTAGACATTAATTGATGTCTATGATAAACCCATTATTAATCATATTTATATTTAATGACTATACATTTAAGATAAGAAAATTTACTGACAAAGTAATAGTGGGAATTTATTGTAAGTAGATGACCACCTTCTGGAAATTTATGCCCACATTCTCATTAAATTTTATTCTATTTAATTTCACTTGTTCTGACCACATGTTCTTTCACTAATGATTATATTTTTTAATTTTTGATTTAATAATGAAGTTCAGGTTTGGACAGTAGGTCAATAAGGAGATTTATTTGTTTTGAAAGCACAAAGGATTATTATTATTTTTTTTTGGTTTTTCGAGACAGGGTTTCTCTGTAGCTTTGGTGCCTATTCCGGAACTAGCTCTTGTAGACCAGGCTGGCCTCGAACTCCCAGAGATCCGCCTGCCTCTGCCTCCCGAGTGCTAGGATTAAAGGTGTGCGCCACCACTGCCCGGCTCAAAGGATTATTTTATAGCCCTAGAACCTAAGGAAAGAAGGTGATTGTGATTGAAAATGCTTTTATTCATGATGATTAGGAGGCATACACATCAAGATACATTAACTAGATATAAGACAGCATAACATATTTTCTAACATCCAGGAGAGGTTAATAAGCTAGCCAAAAAACAAACAAAAAAAAAGGTGAATGATACGAGAAAAAAATCCTAAGGTTGTTCTTTGACCTTCACATTCACATGCACTCACATGGGTCTTTGTGAATCAAACCAAAACACAAACACACACAGATACACGTGCAGAGAGAGAGACAGAGACAGAGACAGAGAGACAGAGAGAGAGACAGAGAGAAGGAGAGAACTGAGAGAGAGAAATCTAAACATATCATTTGACCAAAGGAATATTGGATAAATTAGCATAAACTAGCAAACTCACAAAATATCAAAAAAAAAAAACCCTAACTGCTTTTCATAAATAAAAGTGACAGGACTAAAATCTTCCTAAGTAGAATTCTGACTCTTTCTCAAGTACATATGAGCACATCTAATTCTGAAATTAAAGTGTACTATCAATGAACTCAATCATATCAGCAGAAACAACTCTCCACAAGCACTTGAAAATGTTCTAAAAATTGTTAAAAGATTCTGTTTCAAGTCCAAATTGTTAATTCTTTATGATAATTTGAAAATTCAATGTTGCAAGTACCTCAACTACAGTGATTTATAATTTATTAAAAAATCAGTTTAACGTATAAGGGAAAAATAATTTAATTATTGAGTACCGCATTTTAAATAAGAAATGTAAGATTGATGGATTTGAACTTTTGGTCTTCAGTCACTATCCATGTTAGGGGAGGATATAGAATCTTTAGTATGTAGGTTCTTGCCAGAGAAAGTACATCAATGAGGGCAAGACCGGGAGTGGATAGCCTGAGTCTACTTGACTTTCTCTTTCTGCTTCCCATATGATAACTGTGGTATGATCACCCAGCTTTCTATTATTGCAACCATCCTATGTCTTCCTAGTCATTATGGACTTTTTGTCCTGAATGGTAGGTCAAAATAAACAGGTTATTCTAAAAGTTGGTTTTTGTTGTTGTTATTCATTACATTATCATCAGAAACAGCAATAAATAGCAACAATGAAGAATCAATGCATTATATACCTTTTTAATGTTTATTAAACTGTGGTAATTCAGCATGTGCAATTTAACAAAATTTCTTGAGTCCAAATATACAGTGAAATTGTATAATACCTCATGGACTTAAATCAACATCTGGAATGCTGTCATTCATGCTACATTATCTTTGTTCCAACTCAGATTTTAAGTGAGATGTAAGAGCAAGAAAAATAGAAGCAAATCCAATTTTTGCAAAGAAGCTTCCAAAGATGTGGTAGTAATTCCAGATGTGGTAGGATGAATAGCTGAGGATGGAGAGGCAAAGTTCTATCTGTAATAATTAAACAAAAATTCTAAATCCTATTATCAAGTCTGTTTCCATCTGCAAAATTTGAATCATTCTGCTTATATCAGTAATGGGATTATTTCTATAAATTTATTTCTTAATGGAATATATTTTACATAATATAATTTTGATTATAAATCTAATTATTTTGCTTAACATCTGTAATTTTTATACTTACAATTATAGACATCATAAGAAATTCATTTGTATAGTGAGTTTAAAATCACTATGATGCAACATTTGATATGTATAAATTTAATATTTAATTTGTTCTTTGAGATTTTCTTGTAAGTATAAAATTTATTTTGATCTATTCTCTATGTTTTCTCTCAGATGTCATCAGGGTGTGTAGTTAGGGTTGATATATTTGAATACTTTCGGAACTATTCCCTGTTGCTATGTCAGCTTATAAGAAGCAATCTTATGAAAGAAACTGATTCTCTGAACCCTAGATCTAGCAACTGTAAATAAATACCCAAATGATGTTAGCATTTCATGCACTGTTATACATTCATGCTCAAAAGTTGACTGTCTTGATATTTTACAGGTTTTATTCAAAGAACAGAAACTGCTGTTAGTACATTAGTGCAAGAATTTTGTCATGTCCTGAAGATACTGTGCATCTTACAAATTTTTAGTTCCTTCTTCTCTGGGAAAAAGTGTGAAATGGATATGCTATATGTGGTTTAGAACTGAACAAACACTTATGGTCTGCACATTGTAATAATAGCCATCCATTGAACTGTAAAATTATTCAGAACAGAGTGAAATCTGAATTTATCTATTATTATGCAAAATGTATTTGAAAGGCAATTTCATAGGATTTCCATTTAGCAATGCAAAAGCAGGTTTTCTCCTATTTCATTGATCTCTATGTTTACAGATTCTTGGCCAGATTTATAGTAAGTACATGGTTTTAATTTACTTCTGTTCAATGGTCTTTAAATTTAATCATGAAATTGTTAGTTAGCCCCACAGCATATAAGCCACTATTCTACTAATGAGCACCAAGACAATAATTATTTTAGCTTTCACGATTGACAAATGAGTAAAAGTGGTGATGATATTCTCCCTCAGAAGCTTCATAGCACTTTGCAATACCATGGAAGCAAGGTAAAAAGGAAGAAACCTTCAAGCAAGTTAATATGTAGTGAAGCATGACTAATAAAATCTAAGACAAGGAACTGGGGTTCAACCTGAAAAGCAAAACAGTCAGTCGCAGGCTCTTACCTTGACCTCAGTCTGAAAATGGCGATCCTGCCTCCAGAAGTCAGAATGAGACTGTGTCTGAAAGCTGTCTCCTCCTGTTTTTTTATTTTATTTTATTTTATTTTATTGAAAAAAATTTTTTTTGCCTCCTCCCAGCCTCCCATTTCCCTCCCCCTCCCCCCACACCTCCCCCCCTCTCCCCACTCTTTCCCCCTCTCCCCACTCCTCCTCCTCCCCCTACTCCTCTCCCCCTACCCCCACTCCTCTCCCCCTCCCTCTCCAGCCTGAAGAGCAGTCAGGGTTCCCTGCCCTGTGGAAAGTACAAAATCCTCCCCCCTCCATCCTGGTCTAGGAAGGTGAACATCCAAACTGGCTAGGCTCCCACAAAGCCAGAACATGAAGTAGACAAGGACAATGGCATGGGGTTTTGTTCCTACTTCATGTTCTCCTCCTGTTTTTTTTTTTTGTTTTTTTTTTTTGTTTTTTTTTTTTTTTTTTTTGGTTTTGGTTTTTTCGAGACAGGGTTTCTCTGCAGCTTTGGTTCCTGTCCTGGAACTAGCTCTGTAGACCAGGCTGGTCTCGAACTCACAGAGATCCGTCTGCCTCTGCCTCCCAAGTGCTGGGATTAAAGGCGTGCGCCACCACCGCCTGGCTCCTCCTGTTTTATAATCCTTTCAAATTCAGGGATTAAAGGCATGTACCACTACTACATGTTTTCCACCACAAGATAGTGTGTGTTATTGCTGCCTGGCCTACAAGGATAGACAATGTGGCTGTTTGACTCTTCTGATCCTCAGGCAAGTTTTTTGTTTGTTTGTTTTACAGGTGAAAAGCTAAAATGTAGCTTTTTCCATTTCAGGTGGAATGTGTGATGTTTTCTGTAATAAGATCTTACTATCAAGTTTTTGAGTATATCCAACAGCAATGACAGTATACTCTACTGTTTTGGAGGTTTCTGGGTTTCTGGTACCTTCTTAACTAATAATGTGAAGGAAGGAATTGTGTTCAGGGTTGGTTTTCTGTCCTGCCCTATTACAGCAATCGTTAACTCCCAAAGAAATCACACAGAAGTCTACATTAGTTATAAACTAATTGGCCCATTAGCTCAAGCTTCTTATTAACTCTTATAACTTATGTAGCCCATTATTAGCCTACTATTCTTACCTGTGTTAGCCATGTCACTCAATACCTTTTTCAGCAGGGAAGTCACATCTTGCTTCTTCTGTGGTTGGGTCACGACTGCAGAGGAATGTGCTTCGTCCTTCCCAGTTCTCATTGACCAACCTCTACATCCTGTCTTGTTGTCCTACCTATACTTCCTGCCTGGCTACTGGCCAATCAGCATTTATTGAAAATATAGTTGACAGAATATAGACCATTCTCCCACATCAAGGAATGTCATACTGACACTAAGCATTTGCTGTTTCCCAACTGCGAGTAGAATTATTATTCCTGTAGAGTATCTTTATTTAAACTCTTAAATTCATATATACATATGAGTTTAAATATGTATATATTTGTGTATGTGTGTATGCATGCATGTGTGTGTGCTGTGTGTGTATACTCGAGTTCAAATGTATGCATGTACGTGCATTGTTTTCAGAGAAATATTGTAAAATTGTAATAGGCAGATACGTGTGTACATGCATACTTGTGTGTGTGCAGTATGTGTGTGTACTTGAGTTCACATGTGTGCACATATGTGCAAGTGTTTGTTTTCATGGAAATATTGGAAAATTGTAACAGGCAGTGGTTGAAGAAAACTGAGATGGTCTGACTTTTTTCTGGGCATTAAAGAATTTTTAAACTTATAAACTCATAATAGCTATGATTTCATAATTAAGTCCTTTACCAGATTTAGAATTAGTTTATCAAACATGCTGTGGTTCTCTCCTCTTTTCTATCCAGGGTCTTTCCCCCACCACTTAAATCTTGCTTCCATTTTTTCCATATGCCAGTTATACCCTACTACTATATTTATTTCATTTTTCTCACCTACTACTTTGTTTTTCCCTCATTGAGATTGTCTATGAACTCATTAATATGTACTTGACTTCTAAATACAAAAGTTCAAAAGAGAGTGACCTTCACTGAATATTTGATGTACAGTTAAACACAGTAATTAATTCAAACATGCTCAATACATTGATGAGGAGCATATTAGTTGAAAAATCAAACATGGAGATATTAAATATCTCATTTCCAGTCATATGCCTTATTTTCATCTTTTTTTCGGTTTGAAAATAATGTGATACAACAGATTAAATGAATTTGAGGTACCCTATATTATTATATGCTGTATTTTATGGTATATTGAATCATTTATAATCTATATATTTTGAATAAAAAGATTGAATATTGGAAAATTAGACTCATTAATAAGGTCTCTCTTGACTCCACTCTCCAAAGCAGTTTCCAAAGTTCCTTTTTTAGCTGAGTGCCATAAAAAATGTTCTAAGAAACAATATTTGGTAGATGGTGAGATTTAAAAGTGAAATTTAATAGTGGCAAATGCATAATTCAGTACAAGTATAACTTTGAAAAACTCCAACTGTATTGATAATTTCCATTCTCTTACAATATGTATACTTAGGAAAGCAATTCCATATTTTATTTAGTTGTTTCTCAAATTGCTCTATGGTGTGTGTGTGTGTGTGTGTGTGTGTGTGTGTGTATGTGTAGTTGGAGGGAGATCAGCATAATGTAGAAAGGGTCAAAGGAAATAAGGGATACAGAAGTGGAGACAGACTGATGTTCTTATGTTTAGTGCAATACTCTTTTAGAATGTTTCCAAAGATTAAGGTATGGTGTATACTATCAAAAATACAGACAGAATTTCTAGGTTCTTAATATTTTTCCCAAAGCCAATATCCAATTTTCACCTAAATATTGTGTACTTCACATTCTTCCATGCATTCCTCTCATACATAAAAGACACTTAGAATTATCTGTCGAGTCACAGATTGTTTAGTTTCTCATGTGATTTGCATGAATAAAGGCAGGAAGAAAAGTTCAGTCGTTTTATCAACGACTGCTAGTGAGGTCGTTTAGTGTCAGGTTGTAACGCTAATTCTAACTATTTTTAATAAACACCTGAAATCAGATATTAGGGGGTGAAAGCTGAGAGATCAGAGAAGCATAACAGCCAGCCACTAGAGAAACCTATTACCTCTACCAGTGCACCAACAAAATGGGTGACTCTGTTCTCAGACTGCCTCCTTGGACTTCATCCTCAGACTGCAAAGCAATCGTCAGACTGCAACTGTCTCCACCAATCCTCAGACTGCCTCTGTCTCTACCAAACCTTAGACTGCCATGAACTCCTGTTTCCTCCAGCTTTACTTTCCTCTCTCTGTCCAGCAATATCACTCTGATCTCCACCTCCCTAGTGTTGGGATTAACGGTATGGGATTGCAAGTACTGGGCTCACCTTTGTGTGAGCTCTGTTTCTCTTTTAGACAGAATCAATCTTGTGTAGTACAGGGTGACATTAAACTAACAGAGATGCCTCTGCCTCTCTCTCCTGAGTTCTGAGATTAAAGGTATGTGCCACCACTCTCTGGCCTCTACTGGTTTAGCTTTGCACTTTGATCTTCAAAGTTTATTTTTTAAAACACACATATGCACACGAGTCTGTTGGTGTCTGAAATTGGAATTTACTTCTGTCTTAGGTCCCTCATCCACCCAGCTGCAATATGCTTTTGTATTATTTCCACTGTGTAGTAATACGAGCAGCGAGGCTGTGTCCCCGGCACCCGGCCGCCCGCATGGCTAGCTTATGCCCCAAAATAATTACACGGAAACTGTATTCTTTTAAACACCGTTTGGCCCATTAGCTCTAGCCTCTTATTGGCTAGCTCTTACATATTAATCTAACCCATTTCTAATAATCTAGCCCACGAGCTGGCTTACCAGGAAAGATCTTAACCTGTGTCTGCCTGGAGTGGGAGAATCATGGCGACTCCTAGACTCAGCTTCTTTCTCCCAGCATTCTATTCTGTTTACTCCGCCTATCTAAATTCTACCCTATCAGAGGCCAAGCAGTTTCATTATTACTTAACCAATGAAATCAACAGATTGATATATGACACTCCCACATCACCACTGGATGATCCTGTCCACTTCTTTACTTTTTACTAGAAAACTATGTTTCCTAGTGTGTTTTTAAGTTTTTATTATGACACATTGGTTACTATTAGGAAAGTGCTTTGACCTTAACATCACTGTATGCTTGTCCTCTCGGTTTCCAAAAGTAGGCTTTGGAATTCTGGCATATCACCCTAGAACACAAAGGGTTTTGTGGAGTCTTAAGAAATGGAAGACTTAATGAAACAGGGCGATAAATATGAGTATTTGGTACTAACTGTCTCCCCTGTTGTAATGTCAATATGAGTATATGAAATTGTATTTTTGAGTATTTACTAGCATTTTCAGTTAGGTTTTACTTCAAGTTATTTACTTTGATTAAATATGAATCAAGCATATTCTTTTTGGCTTCACAGATAAAATGGCAGTGTCAATCTAATGAATGAAGTAAGAAAAAAAATTGAATTTACCTAGTCATGCAAGGCTAGAGAGGGCATTTCTATTTAAACATCAGATTGTTCTTTGCACCTAAATTGATGCTCTAGTCAGTTTGGAATTTTGTTCTTGGTTCTACAGTTTCTGTTTTTGTTTTTGTTTCTTTTTTTAGGTTTTCTTCTTATAAGCTTTTTGTTTTATCAAACTTTATATTTGTTCAAGTTTTATTTACTTTTCTTTGTTATTTATAGTTTACTCATATTTATTTTATTTCAGTAATACTATTTCACTAACACTCTCATTCTTCCTTTTTCTCTCCTAGGATATCTTGGAAAGAGAATGGTTTAACCTTTTTCATATTAATGTCAATTTTTATGCATCAGAAAATCTTCCACACTTACCAATCATTCCCAAAGCACCCATTCTCAGGAACAACAGTTAGAAGGTCCCCTGGGAAGCAGGAAGCCATATATTCCTGGGCAAGTTTATTCTCCGAGTGATACAGTTAATAACTTTGCAGAAATGTCTTTTCCTAATTCAATCACAGAGAAATGGTTTTTGAATCTCAGTGAAGGATAAGAAGTACAAGCTGAAGTGTTAAGCTTCTACACTATATACAAATGGCCTAGACTGAATCAGAAATAGACCTGCTTGTATGTGCCATGTGTCCAAGGTATCCTCTGACCTATGACCAACGTTGAGTTTAATCTCTGACTCTCAAAATATTGCTGGCATATGGATTATGGAAATCATAAGAACTTTTGTGTTTTGTAAGTGACCTTAGAAATCATACATTCTATTCCTTGTTTGAGATACAGAGTTGTAATAAATTTATCTAAGAATATGGTGTAGATATTCCTGGTTTAACTATCCATTGTTCACAGTAATTTCTATAGACAGGCAGCAATTTGAATATCAATGTGATAATTATTTTCAAGTTTTCTAATTCTTTGTGAGTTAAATGTTGCAATTAATACTAACATTTAATCACAGACAATTTTCCTCTGGAATTTGACAAATACACAATTTTTATGAAAATTGAAGATTTGTAGAATGCTTAATTTTTATACATTTGAAGCCTTATTTTTAGCATACACTAAATGTATATTTACCATATTAAATTGGATTCAGTAATTTCATGTTGTGATTTGCAAAATTAAAACCTTTTTGTTTTCAAAATGGTACTTCTTATTGTTGATATATGCTACAATTTTCAAAAGTTTTGACATATAATGATCATTAAAAATGTGTGATGAAATATTTTGTATATTTAACTCTATTTCAAATGCTAAATTTATCATATTTAGTCTTTACACAGTTTCTGGAATCCACTGTTAAAAGGAAAACTCAATCCTTAAGGTTTTTCTCTGCCCTCCACATTCATAATGGATACAAACACACACATACATACACACACTACACACAATATTAATAATTTTTAATAACACTGTTGAAAATAATAAACACATTTTCACGATAAAGAAGAGCTAATAATTTTTAAGTTGTAAAAACATAAGTAGAAAGTTAATGAATAAAAATGGTTGTTAGGTGTATGTGTTTTATTTATAACCTAAGATGGAAAAATAAAGTTTTCATTATGCAAAGTTTTTCTTTTCTTATGCATAGACCATTGTCAGCATATACTACTATATGCTGGTTCTGAATGGAACTTTCTTATTGGGAGATACAGCAAAATCACCATCATTTACCCATAGATCTTCTCTAGGCTGAGGATTGACTGTGGATACCAATAATTGATATTTTTCTCCTGGGAAGCACAGACGGCCATACTTTCAGCTTTCAAAACACCACTCTTTGTAGGTGCCCATAACAAAGCAAAAGCAAATAAAATATAACTTCAAAAGAAAATGGTTTTGGTTATTTCTAAGATGATAAATTTTGTCCTTTTTTCCCCTTGGAAACACCACTTTTGTGTTATCTGTTCTTGAAGGTAGAAGTGGTGAGAGTTCAGAAGGGCGATCTATGAGTAAACTGCTGAAGATGGCCACTACCCTGGAGAAAATTTGTGGGAGATTCACAGATAATTCCTTATTCTTTTAAGTCACTGATACTTTGGGACATTATAATCAATGTAATATTTGATTTTTAATATATATATATTTTAAATTTTTATTAAAAATAATCAAGAGTGATCAAAGGTATTATTATGGGTGAAATAACTTTGGTGAAAAAGAAATGTGAATTAATTAATTATTTTAATTAATTTTATTGTTAAAAAATAGATTTCAAGAAGTCATACAGTATAAAATGTCCAATTAATTTAAAGCTTGAGAGCTTGAGATAGTAGTGAATAGAATCTGTTTGCTTCTCTCAGATATTTTATTTTCACAGTGAGTAGATATGAGCAACAATGGTGGAACATCTATAATTCTAGCACTTTTAGTGAATGCATGTTTATGGTTATACTGGGCAATGGAGTAGCATTCTATTTTAAAACAAAACATACCAAGCAACAGTATAAAATAATTTAAAAATGATGGCTTTCTGGCAAAATTGTGATTTATTTCAAATGAATGCTGCTTGGTTAGATAAAGATTTAGGTCGTTATAAAATATTTCATTCATGGTAATTATAATAAAGGTATTTTACAATTTTTGAGAACTATTGGTAAATTTATCATCAGAGACACACCGAGTTATTGGAGAGAAGCTTTATAAAATTCTACGTGTTACTAATCCTGAAATGGGGAAAAATGTCATTTGAATGTTGGTAAATGTTTAAATGACAGTGACTTATTAATATGTGTCCACAGGAGCAGACTTTAAGAAAAAATTTGCTTTGTAATATTTGTCAAATACTCTAGTCACATCATATACACTGTAAGGAAAACTAAAATGTCCCATGGAAATATTTTGAGTAGAGAATGGGTCTAGTAACAAATTTTGATAAAACCTATAGAAAATTTAATTCAAGACTTGTCCTAGGATATTTGGTAGGTAGACTGATATGACTTTTATACTTATAACAAATCTTCAAATATGACAAACTTAAGAAAGCTAGAACAGTCATGGAAACCTATGTCATTTTCTTCTTTGCACATTATGTGGGGTTATAAGAATGTGTTTGAGTGCAACGTGAATGTTTTTCTGCTCTGTAACAGCAGGTATATATTCCTTTCATTGATAACATTTGTTTGCATGTCAAAATTAAACAAAACTAGCAAAGGATAAACAGATTCTTTATTTTCAGTTATTAACTATTAAATGTTTGAAAATATTTTATTTGTGTTGTAAATGAGAACCTGTGGTGGAGAAATGAGAAATTGTAATTAGTTGATATTGTTTGCCATTGTATAATGCACTGAGTATAATGTTGCTTTAACAAACACTCTTGTGTTAGAATGAGGCAAAAGTTGTTTTATAAAATTATGAAACAATGAAGTGCATAAAATCATATTTAATTTGACTTTGGTAGTGCTTCACAAAAAGAAGCCTGAGGGCACTGCTGTCAACTGTGTTCTTGTTTTTGATGTGCTTTATTCAATAGCATGTACTTTCTCATCTATGGTTATTCACAGGACGTTTTTCATCTTTTTGGCCATTGCACTATCATTCCTTTACCTCTGCTTTCAGCAGCATGTTCCACAGGGATGTGGGTCAATCATTTGATCCTACAACCAAGCTCTTGTGAGTTACTACCATCTGAGCTTTCACAGTGAAAACAGATTTATTAGTCATTGTTTTAATTCTTGCATTGAATATACTACAAAAGCATTATTATTTCAGTAATAAAGTGTTTATTTTAGGTCACAGCCTGAGTTCAAGAGTACAATAAGATTAGATCAACATTGTGATGGAGATTAAGGTCACCTTATTCAGCTTTTTCTCATGTTCATACAGCCCATGAACACACCACATAGAATATTGACTCTAGCGCTTAGGGTCTCTCTTCCTTCTCTCAATCTGATATGTTAAAATACTGGTTTCCATGAGGATTCTGAATTTCATTCAAGTTGATAGTCAAGCTTAACCATAACAACCATCTTTTTATGTTTTTTTTTGAGATTTGAAAAAAAATGTATTTTTGTATATGCATGTGTCTATATGGGTTTATCAGCAGTAAGGAGACAAAGATGTCTTCAGAGAAAGCAGGGCCCTAGAGCTGGAGTTACAGGTACATTCATGGGTGCACAGAACCAGAGGTGGATTCTTTTTAGGAGTATTAAGCATCCTTAACTAGCCTTTGCTTCTGTTTGTGTATCAACTGATACATCTTCATATTTATGCACATTGTATGACATGTATATTATACATTATGTTATTACATTTATATCACTATTATATTGATTATATTATATATGGCATTATATATTATATAAATAATATAATGTGTAGATATATATGTCAATATGAACACATAGATAAATAAATGATAGATTTGTCTAATTCTTGCAATACAATATAAATAATAAATGTTTAAAGAGCCAAATTCTAATCATATTAATATCTAAACTATTTAATGGATCAATATGACGTTACTCTGGAAAGTTTTCACAATTAAAACTCTGAACACTACCGTTGCATATACAAATATGCAAGCACACAGATTTTTCACTCATTACTCACCCATTTAAGCCTTGTAGTTTCATCTAATAGCAGAAAAGAACACTTTAATAAATAATATCTGAGACATTACATGTATAGACATTTTTAGCTGTCAGTATTTTCTAACAAAATAGCTTAACAACTACTTGAATAGAACTTGTATTGCACTGTAGAATATGCACTATAAATAATTTAGAGGCTATTTAAATTATATGGGAGTTAGCTCATACTTTATATGTAAATACATTGTCACTTTGTACAAAATAATTTAATATCCATGAACTTTTATAGCCAATTGTAGGAAGGATTTCAATGACCAGCTGTCACGGGGAGTACATGAGGTGTACAGTGTTCTCACAAGTCAGGCTGCCTCATGTTTTAATATATCATTTTATATTACCTAGAGTATGTGTTTTGTAATAATTGCTATGATACAGGCTTCTCTGTGTGTGAAAAATTATCATATTCTTCTGTAATTTATATAAATTATGCAGTCAGTATAAAAGTGAAAATGACTTTAGCAAATAAAATTATAAGTCATATTCAGAAAAACTAATACTACAATGTGTGTGAATAGTTTCACATTAGTTTTTCAGAATCATCTGAGAGTAAGGAACCTCATGTGATAAATACCTTCATATATTGTGCTTAGATAAGTCTTGAGTGAGATCATTTTCATAATTATGGTTGGGGCTACCCCTATGCTGATGGTCCTAGATTCTACAAGAAAGCAGGATGAGCAAGATATGAGGAACAAGCCTCTAAACAACACTCCTCAGTGGCCTCTGCATCACCTCCTGTCTCTGAGTTCTTATACTGAGTTCCTGTCCAGACTTTTTTTGGGGATGGATAGTGAGGTGAAAGAGTGGACGAGATAAACCCTGTGCTCCCATGTTGCTTTGGTATTTCATCTCAGCAATTATAACCTTAACTAAAATACAGGATTTAATCAGATATGAAATCTTACTGAAAATAAAAAGAAGTAATTAGAAGGGGTGGTTTGTCAAATTTTTTTTAATTAATAAGCTACACTACTTATTAAAAGAGTTATATATCTACTACAATCAAGATAGAATATAAATTTCTCACAATCAGTCATAACATCAGATTATTGTGTCTAGAAATACACCTACTTACATATGTTCACTTGATTCTTAACAGTTAAAAGACAGTTCAGTGAGAAAAGTGCATACTAATAAATGGAGAACTAATGAGTATAGATGAAATTGCAGCACCAAGAAATTTTATCCACAGATTGACAAAAAACAAACATTTCCTCAATAAGATTGTGACCTTAATTATGAAACTAAAATTATTAAGCTCCTGGAAAACCATCAATAAAAAAAATGTGTCTGTCTCCTAAGGTTAATGAAAGATAGTTTCACTAAAATAATAAAAGCATAGTCTAAGAAACTTTCACTTTTCCTTGAAATGTCATTAATTTTGAGATTTTTCCTCTTTGACTGACACTGTTCCCTTGCAGAAAAAAAATAGAAAGATATTTTAATGCATTATATCTAATAATAAAATTATAACCTGAAACCATAACAAAGGATCAGGAAGGTGGCCGGATGCTTTAGAACACTTAATTTGTAATCACAAAGGTCTAAGTTAGGATCCCTAGACCCAAACATCTGTTTGTCTCACATTGGGAAAATTGAGAGTTAGATCACAGAAGTCAGACTAGTTGAAATAATGAGATCAAAATTTTCTGAGAATGTATTCCGAAGACTAAGATTGGAAGTAATAGGTGACCAAATGTCTTCCTGTCTCCAAAGCAGAATCCCCCTCCTGAAACTTTTTCCCACTGCTCCTCTGCTCCTCCATTTCTCTTCAGGAAAGAGCATGTCTCATAGGGATATCAGCTAACCATGGCAAAAGAAAATGCAATAAGACTAGAGGTAAGTGCTCTGGAAAAGGCAGCCTTGCAAGAGGAAAACGTTCCAAAGTGTAAGAAAAAAGAGTCAGGGATAGCACCATTCCCCTCTGATGAGTGCTCAAAATCCCCAAGCTAAACAGACATAACTTACATGCAGAGAGGACCTAGCACTGACCCATGCAGGCTACGCGATTGGTGCTCCAGTCTCTGTGAGACTCAATGAGCCTTCTTTAGTTAATTTTGCATTACATGTTCTCCTGGTGTCCTAATTGATTCTACGTCCTAGATTCTTTCCTCTACCGTTTCTGCAGGTTTCCCTGAGTTCTGACTAATCTTAGTCTGTGGGTTTCTGAATCTGTTCTCTGCCAGAGGAAGCCTCTCCGATGATAATTGAGCTGTTCAAATATTTATGAGAATAGTAAAAGATCACTAGGAATCCATGATGCATAGGTAATGAGTAAAAGTATAAAAGGAAAGATGAACTTGTTATTAGAACTTAGAAGTTTCTAATTTTATATCTTGTAAAAAGCGTGTGTTGGATGCTAACAAAAGATTGTGTGTTGATACCATCAATAGCTGGAAATGAATAATCAAAACATTTTAAGTGACAAAATGCTGCATGTTCTAGACCTGCGTATTTCTGATTTCCCATCTTATTAATCCAGAATTAAGGAGAAAAAAAGAGCAATTCATACCTTCCTGTTTCTCTATTTTGCACCCATATACAATCCAAACACATAGATTCAGTAGTATACACGATGTCAATAAATTAAAAAAATAAACAAATAAAAAACTATTGTTTTATTTTGTGTTTCTTTTTTGTCAAATGAAATGATTATGCATGTATTTATGTAAAACAAGTTGTATATTTGTGAATGTTAGAGAGCTACATTATGTGTATGTGGTATAAGCAGGACTGGGAGGAATGAGCTTCCTCCCTCCTAGAATTCTCCTGTTCACATCACCCCACCTCTACTTCCTGTCTGCTTGACCCGCCTATACTTACTGCCTGGCCATTCAGCGTTTATTTAAAATATGATTGACAGAATACAGACAATTCTCCTTCACCAATGAATGCATACTAAAAGCATAAAACTCTTTGGACAAATTCTGGGAGAATACTTTACTCACACCTGGCAAAAGAAATGAAATGTAACATTATAAGCACATAACATGTTACACAGAAAGAAAAGATAAATGATAATATATTCATTGCAATTTGATCTTCTTAAAAGACACTGGTTTCATTACTGAAAGTTAATTTACAGACTAGAGGAAACTATTTGAAAAGGACTATATAAGAAAATTACTGTTGTGTTCAGTAATTAACAAAAAAGCAAATTTCTTGTCTCTTTTAAAAATAAACATAATTTCGAACTCACAGAGATCCGCCTGCCTCTGCCTCCCGAGTGCTGGGATTAAAGGCGTGCGCCACCATCGCCCAGCCTGGTCTACAGAGCTAGTTCCAGGACAGGCTCCAAAACCACAGACAAACCCTGTCTCGAAAAACCAAAAAAAAAAAAAAAAAAGAAAATAAACATAATTTATCAAAATGTGTGTATGTGTGTGTGTGTGTGTGTTTATAACAAGTTCAAGCACATTCATACAAGACTGATTACCATTTTCACTCTTTAAGAAACATAAAAATATTAGAATGGAGCAAGTCTAACTGGCACTCAAGTATCTGTAGTCCCAGCATTTAGAACGTGGAAGGAGGAGGATCATAAGTTAAAGGTCAGCCAGGGCAATATACATTAAGTTTATGGTCAGTCTAGACCATGCACAGAGACCCCCATGTCAGAATAAAAATAAATGTACAATAACTAACAACACTGTGTGCTAACATGACAGATAATTCCTCCCAAATCACATAAATGCTTGTGGTCTCACAAAATGTAGGTGGATGTCTTTAACAGGTTCTTTTTTTAAAAAAATAAACTATATTGGTTGTGCCTAACTTAAAATATTTTCATTTTAATTCAAAAATAATTATGTAATCAAACTATAGTTATTATTCCGTTAAAGAGGCAATTATGTATCATAAGCATGAAAGACTACATTGTGCTTAATTTAATCTTTTAGGCTAAGTAAAAATCCTTTATTATAGTTAACACCCTGAGCACAGATAGGCTATTGCCACAAAGAACTCTGGGCACTAATGCTCAGAGGTAAAACATTTATAAAGGCAAACCCCACAAAACCTACAATGACATCCTTGTCAGGGGAACCTTATAGCTTTTGTTTTGTTATACTATAATTCAGCAGATATTTTGGATCTTTAATTGTGCCATGGTCAGGGTCATGTGCAGTCAAGGAGTATATGACTTTTTCAGAGGGTTAACACTGAAAAGATCATGAGCAAACATACAGTTAGTATAAGATAAAGACAAGTTGGCACTTGATAGGCATATTGGAAAAATATGCATCTAGTATAGGTGAGTGCTTACCCACATTTCCACAGATATTCTTGGTTGTTCTTTCAGAAACTGTGGCCTGAGCGACCACTCCAGTGCTGTCTTGTTGGTTCGGGTACCAGCCATCATACCACTGCCAATTACCAAAAAGACTAAGCAGACTGAGATGACCCTGTATCAAGAGAAACGAGATTCTGGAGATACAGCTGCAGTGGTTGCTGTCATCGCGGTGTCTGCTGCTGCAGCCACGGTTACAGGACTGACAATGGCACAAACATCATTGGTGTCACACACCGTGGATAAACTGGTGAGACAGGTCAACGATGCTCTCCAGACTCAGAATGCCCTGAGTGTCCACATTAAATTAAATTAAACTTTCGAATTTAAATCAAGAGACTGCCCTATTGTAGGAGCAGGTGGACTTATGGCTAATACAACACATGTCTTGTTCACACCTTTATCATTCCATTTGTATGACATCTGTTAATATTGCTAATACCTCTTATGTGGTGAAACAACTCAATGGTTACTTGAATAGCCCTTGAAATGTTACAATTAGCACACCAGATTGTAACTGTTTTAGCCAAAGGATTGGTAGAATACCATAGCCCAAATGGGAGGCTGGGTCCAGTGGTGATTGGGGACCCTATTGCTGGCAATCTTAACGCCTGTAGCCATGGACATTCATCTCTGAATCCTGTATAAGATCAGACAACCCATGAAAATGCAGCATATGGTTACTTAGCAAGTGTTTCTGAGCCTGTTGGCCAGTAACTTGAACATACTCTAGATATGGTTGCAAATACTGCACCAACAATGAAGACTCCTTCATAGACGGGCAACTTCTACAGAAGAGGGACCGCCTAAGACAGGGAAGGGGCCTCCCAAAGACGGGTAAGGGTTTACTCTTCTAAGATGACCTAAGACAAGAGGATCTTCTGTTTTATAAAAAAATTAGGGTGGAGATGTTGGGACTAATTGAGTCCTGGCTTTCAGCTGCTTTCCCCTGTCTAGAGCCTTCTAATTGAAGTTACTAGAAGATGTGCCTAGCTTAGAGGATCAGAGGATGGGATTTTCACCTGTTGGCCATTGACTGCAGTGTATTTAAGCCTCCATAGTGCTATTAAAGAGGCGTTTTGGTACCAGTGATTGAAGGTCTGTGTGTCGGTCTGTCTCTGCGTGTGTATTCTCAACCTCCAGCCCCTTGCCCAAAGCTTGCGAACTGGGTTCTAGCGCATAGAGCGCAGACCGGTGCGTGGCAATTATATTCTTCCCCTCGCTCAAGCCTTAACACATCCTTATCCCTTTACTATCCACCAAAATTTCAGTTCTCTCTCAAAAATCAAATACCCAATACAACAATAAAACCCACAAAAATCAAGGAAATTAAATAAAACCAGTTCCAAAATAAGAAAAAAAAACACAACCACCAAACAGTAACTAAATAAAATCACACAACAAAACTTAATGAAGTCCATTATATGTTGGATAACTACTCCTGACTGTAAATGATATACCCAGTGTCATTCTATTAGAGAAAACTGATTTTTATCTTTCTTAACTAGTTCAAGTGACAGTTCAACTGTTATTCTTTACACTAGTAACTAGGTTTTCATTTGTTCACTTATTGATTCACTTAAGAGTATGATAAAACTGAAATACAATAAGATAAAACTAAAACTATCATATTGAAATCAAACAAGACAAATCAATGGAAGGAAAAAGAGCCAAAAGAAGGCCCAAGAATCAGAGACCCATTTGCTTGCACACTTGAATATACCATAAAAAGAGTAAACCGAAAGCTATAATATATCCGTAGAGGGACTGTAGCAAATCTGGGAAGAACATGGTCACGCTGATTCAGTATTTCTAATTTCATATAAGATTTGTTTACATTTATTTGAAGGACCTTGATTCCTTGACACTTTGCATTTCTTCTGCCTCATCTCCATCATCTTCCTAGGGATACTCTGAACTCTGAGCTCAGAGTGAAGGGATTTTATAAAGACATTCTATTTAGACCTCTGTGTTCCAAGATTTCTCCCTCTCTCTCTGAATAATGTCTGTCTCTATACTAATCACGGTCTCTTTATATATTTGTTCCCATCTGCTGAAGGAAGAAATGTTCCTGATGATAGCTGAAGGCAACTCTCTGAGTATAGAGAATATCATTAGTCATCTTATCACTATGTTTTTTAAAAAAGCAAGTATTATCTGGTTGTATCCTAGGTCCCTGTGCTATCTAGTCTCAAATTCTTGGTCACTTAAGCAATGTGGGATATGAGTTCCATCTCATGGCATTGACCTTAAATCAAATCAGATATTGAATGGTAAGTTCCATGAGCTTTGTGTCACCATGACCCTAGCATATATTTCAGATTATGCATGATTGTAGATAAAACTTTGCACCTGGTTTGGTGTTTACATTTCTCTTTTGATATTATGCACAGCAGAGAAAAATAGTTTGTGATGAATTTATATCCTTTCATTTGTAATCTTTTAATTCAGGCAAATTTCTGACATATACAAGCAAATTACCTCCTATTACCATGAAATCTAGCCAGTGAGGATGCTTCCATGTGACTTACTCATGTTCTTTAATGAAATCAACTTTGTTATTAAGATTTTTTTCTGCAGTACTCTGAGTACTACAGGAGAAACAAAGTGCTTTGTTAACAAATACCAGACAACACACACATCCATACACATATAAAAACATACACATGCACACACACACATGCAAATAATATATATATATAAATAACATATATATAAATAACATATATATATATATCCTAGACAAGTAGAGTCATTTTGCTTCATTGCTTTTATTTGATTATGAATATATTTTTAAAAGCCATAATTAAATAATATATTTTGATTATATTCTCCCCTTCTTTAAGTCTTAACATATCCTTATCCTTTTACTATCCACCAAAATTTAATTTCTCTCTCCAAAATGAAATACACAATATAATAATAAAACCCACAAAAACTAAGGAAATTAAATAAAACCAGTCAGAAACACCACCACCAAACAGTAACTAAATAAAATCACACAACAAAACTTTATATATATATATATATATATGTGTGTGTGTGTGTGTGAATTTATGTTGCAGTATTGAATCAAACATCTCATCATTGGGGATAATGGCAGCCTTTCAAGACATTATTAACTAACAAACAGAATACAACTGAATAGCAGCAACTACAACCTAATTTCCTAAATTGTGAGTATATTTTTCTGAGCTAGAATTCTTAAGGACTAAATCATACCTGTAAATAGTGGCAAGCAATACTGCACACATAAATTATAGTTAAATCTTTTAAAGTTAATAAGAGGTGACAGGAGCATATTACACTGCTAAATGCAATTTTGTCATTTATTACATGATTTGATTTCTTGTGATCCATGGAGATAAACTAAAATACTTAGTGACAGTTTTTTTAATATCCCCTCCTCAGCAATGGATCAAAGAATATAGACATATAGTTCATTATTCCTTAAATCTAAAAAAATTCTGAATATTTCCACAACTAAATCAGTTTACATTCCCTGCAGTATTATATCTATGAAAATAATCATTTCATCTGCTTAGATAAACAAAACTTCAAACAAACACATAGATATCCTTTTAGTCATGAAGATATAAGCATGACATTGAGAAGTAAGTGGAACAGATGCTTTAATATGTAAACATTTTCTACAAAATTGGAGTTAATATTCTATCAATATGTCTTCATCCATATTCATAATTCAACTTTAAATCTCAGTCCAAGGAATGATGTGTCATTGTAGTTTTATGATTATTCAACTCTTTTTCTGGCTTCTTTAATTTATTAGGCTTTTCAAAATAGAACACACATTTAAATTACATTTATATTAATTTCTAGTTTTTATTAAGTGTATCCCAGAAAATGATATGGTTGACTTTAAATAAATCTTGTATTTTTTCCAGGAAATTTATCTTTTTCAATATTGCACCTTATTATATTTTTGGCCTTTCAGAAAATGTTATTACTTCTTTTAATTTATGGATGATACACTGACCAACAAAATTAAAGACTTGTGATATGTGCATGTAATTGAAAACACTGGCTTTATTATGACTAGAATACAATACAATGCTTTTCCACTGATAAAATTAAATCTGTCTCATTTCCTTTCTCCATTTACACACATATATGTGCATACATATATATATAGTATATGCATATACATTAAATAAAAATATAAGGGATAAAGGATTATATGAGCATGGAAGATCAAAATCATCATAGAGAATCTGCAGAGACAGCCCGTGGGAACTCACAAACACTAGACTGACAACTGTGGAGTCCGCATGGTACCAAACTCCGTCTTTGTAAGTGGACAGCAGTTGTGTAGCTTGGTCTGTGTGAGGAGTCCCTGGCAGAGTGACAAGTATATGTCCCTAGTTCACAAGCTGGCTTTGTGGATACCAGTCACTATGGTGGGATGTCTTGCTCAGCCTTGATGCTGTGGGGAGTGGCTTGGTCTTGCCTCAATTCAATGTGCCAGGCCTTGGTGACTCCCCATGGATAGAAAAGGCGTTATGTTTTCTGTGAAGTTAATGAGGGCTGGTTTGGGGGGATGTGGGAAGGGAGCTGGAAGAAAGTGGGATTGGTAACTGTGGTTGTTATATAAAATAAATTAAAAAATTAATAATAAGTAAATAATAAATTACCAATAAAAATTTCCATTCAAATAATAAAATTTTTAAATTTTTATTTACTATTGAGCTTATTTCCTTAAAAATATTACATATTTTTTACCCTATGAGACAAGAGATAAGACTAAATTCTCAGGAGTCTCAGATATGCATGCAGACTTGATCAGCTCATCGACCCAAATAAACAACGGCATAGAATGAGCAGAAAAACCATATAGTAACTTATGACACTAATCAAATTTAATTTTGGATATATAGATTTCTCATAAAACTAGCAAAGATATACATAATGTTATAAGCATGTAATTCCTTCCTTATGAACTTAAGAGTAATATTAAGTAAATAAAGAGTCATTTCATTTTCTAAGTGTCTCAATTATCATGAGAAAGTTTATTTTGTGCTTCTCTTTAGCAAATTCCTAATCTTCTTCAACCTCTCATATATGATCATTCTTTGACTTTTGTTTTCTAGAATATAGCAATAACTTCAGAGAGTTCTCAGGCTAACATGTGTTTATAATATGGATAGACTTAGTTTTAGCATAAGATTCAATTATGGATAACCTGGATCTCATAGAGAGATGATTAAATAAAAGATATTTGACCTTCCTGTTGATTATCTCTCCCCAAGTACTTAGGAGTTCAACAGGTCCATTAGCTCTTGTTTGGCCTCTTAAATTGGCTCATCTCAGGAGTGAATAAGGAACATCCAAAGGCACTAACAGGTTATTAAACACTTGAGATGATGAAAATGTTGTCTCCTTACAGGATCACAAGTAAGAATGTCTTTGCATTAGAGATTCTTCAATAGAGAGTGAATAGAAAGGAAATGACAGTGAGTCACATCCTTGGGCATTCAAGCAACAAGTAAAATATAGTTTGTACATTCACAAAATTTAAATTCTTTTTTATTTTTTAACAGTCAGTCTCACATCTATAATACCAATTTACTATATTTTATATGTACAACCTTAAACTGAATTGAGTCATTTTATTTCCTTTTCCACTGTATTATTAATAAAATAGTATAAAAATAAAATGAATGAACTAGATTATTTTATTACTTTCAGTTCTTTTTTATAAATGTCTTCACCTTTTATCTAGAATTATTTTTGAGAATATTATATGATATAATATCAATTACAGTTAATTCACTAACGAGAATTGGTATGAGTAATGCTTAAAATACTGTATATTATTTTATTTAGAGCACATCATTTTCACTTTATCAAACTATATTAGGCAGTTTGTATTTTTTTGGTGGGATCCCGTAAAATCCATCTCGTAATCCATCCTTGTCTGAATTTCCAAGTGTCAGTTCCCAATACCTAGAAACCCATTGTACCCAAAAACCCCAGTGGTCATAGCTGCCAGGATCCCAGAAGAATTTTCTGCCAGATATCATATAGCCCTACTAGTCTTCTAAGAATCAGAAAACAGACAACAGAAACTGAGGAACAACAGAATACCCACTCAGAAAACAAAAGACCAGATACCAACACCTAGAATTATAATATTCTCTAATATGGATGGCTAGAAGCTTTATTTTTTAAAAAAAAAAATAAAACAGCCACAGCAAGACAATATGTCTCCATTTCACCAGAACACAGGAGAAGGAAGGTCACAAAATAGAAAAGGTATAAAAAGAGTAGTTGAAAATATTCTAAAGGAGACAGAAATAGAAGGCAGATTAATTAGCAGTGGAAAGAAGTTACAATGTTGGGATAAGCCAAGATGAGAAAGTGCAGTAAAGAAAAAGAATAAATAAGACGAAAATACCATGAACTATATTAATAAAGATTCCATCATGAAATCTACTACTTTTGTCTATTAATCAAAAGAAAAAGCAGCAACAACATATATGTTGCACTGAACCTAAGTGTAAATATTTTTGATATATTTGTTATGAAAATACAGAAACATATTGGATAAAATGATGAAAACAAGAAATGAAACTGATTAGATAGTTTAGAGACAGGAACTCTATATATTTATCAGGGTTTTCTACAGGTACAGAAATGATATAATATGCATGTCTATCTATATATGTATGTATAATATATGTAGATATTATGTCATATATATGTCACCACACAAACACAAACATGCACATATGTGACTTATAAAATCAGGTTATGCAATACAGTGTAAACAGCACAACTACAGATCTCTTCTAGCTCTATAGCTGAGAACCTGGCAACTGCTAGCTTCTTGAGGCTGAGTGCTCTAGTCTGCAATATAGGATGCCTTAGCAATCTCAATTTGATATTGAAAGTGTAAATGCCACTGGTCCTCAGTACACATTGGGGATGGAGATGGTTGGAAAATCAGTGAAGGAATCATCATAAACACCAACACAGAGAAACAAAAGCAGAGGTCAGGAAAGCAAACAGTGAATGCTTCCCTCCATCCTTAGGATCATACCTGAAAATGCTGCCCACATTTTAGATTTATCTTCCCTCACTAATTAAGGCAATTATGACAACTCCCCACAGAAAATCCCCTGGGTCAGACTGATGTAAATACTACCTCAAACAAGGATCCCTTTCCAGATTATTCTAATCAGTGTTAAGTTAACATTTAAAACAAGCCATTACAAGTCCATAAAAGAAGCAATTCTGACATTTCACTTGTGTGAGCCAAAATGTTCACAGTTTTATCCATAGCTTTATTTTCCATGAATGGCAGACATGACTGAAAAGTTAAGGATACCTTTTCCCCTTATGGTTTATTAGAAACTTTCTTATCATTATACAACTTTTTGGATTCAATGCATGTGAGTATGATTGCAACTGTGATCCTGCAATAATATCTTTCCTAATGTCCACCCTTCAATGTCTGTGAAACTTAGTCTTTGACTTGGTAAGACAAGAATCCTTAATCCATCATCATAGGATTGCTTGAGTCACAATTTGGTTATAAGGAATCTTATTACTTCTCATTAACTATGTTCATCTCCTCAAAAACATAGAAATAGAGTTATAGTTTAAAAGACTCAGCAAAGAGACTGGAGATTGAGTACGACATGGAAATAAGGATGAAAGGAATGGAAAAGGAGAAAATTTTGGGAGGGGCAGCTAACAGTACAGCAGATTTGAAGGAACCACTGTAGAAGCTTCCTAAAATATATGCATATGAAAGAATTAAAAATGGACCAGTCAAAATTTTTCTGAGACAATACTTTAATTAGTTGGGTATTAAGATACAGTGACGCTCCACTACCTTGAATGGGTTACATATAGTTGGCCAAAGGAGCTCCATAGAAACCACCATATGTAAGATGCTATTGCCAAAGGACAAAGCTACTCTTCAAAAAAATGATTATTTCTCTCTATTGCTAAAGACAACCTTATAAACATCATTGAACATAGAGAAGTTACCCTGGTCCCTAAATAGATGCTTCATTTCTACTGAGCAGTCATGATACTAGAAAGTACTCTTCACAGTACTAGAAAATAAAGGTAATTGTTAACCCAGTTCCAAACCTTGTGGTCTAAACTAGACTTGCTTGCTTGGTTGATGCTGGTACATTAGAAGAACAAACCAATCATTCTATGATTGGTTTTAAAACCAACATCATGAGATTGAACACATGCCAGCCACTGATCACATGGTAAAGAACGTGAGCCTGGATAGGCCAAGGACCTAGGGGAACACTAAATTCTACTGTTCATCTGAAGGATACAGCAATGAAATGACTACTAAAGACATTCTGTTATACACATATATTAGTTCCTTGATTAGCAATCATCATGGAAACTTCCTTTTGAAACAGATGGGAATCAGCCAAAAGACCCACATTGTACAGATAGTGAGAGACTTTGAAACACTTAGTGATAAAAGCAATGTCTTTGTCCAAGTCTTCCCATTAGAGTTAAAGAATATATGCACAATAGGAGTCAGAAATATTATAAGATCCTGAGAGGATAGATGAGTACAAGGAAAGAATGTCTTCCAGATACAATAAGAATGATGAATATATGAAGTTGTAGAGATGAGCAACATGCACAAGTCATGCAAAGTTTTGAGTCATACAGGGTCCCAGTGCTATGATGGTAAAGTTGACATGGGCTCCCACCACAAACAAGACGATATCTGTAATTGCATGCAAAGTAAACTTAACAATGGGTTTCTACTGGGAATAGTAACCATAATTCAGGGTAGGCCCCATGTCCAGGAGCATACAACACACACACATCATTTGCATTTTCTAGCGTTTTTTTTTTTTGTACTGTGTATGTATACTATGATACCCAGTATAGTACTGCGTTCATGTGTGTGTGTGTTTGTGCGTGCATGCATGTGTCCTTGTCCATGTGACACATAAACAGAGTGTTTGTGAGATTTGTCTGTTTTTTTGTTTCACTTTTTGTTTGATTTGTTTTTCTTTTTCTTTTTTTCTCTAAAGAGAGGCAGAGAAAAAAGAGTGTGGAGCTGGAAGGATGGTGAGGAAGTGTAGAACATCTGGTGGAGGTTTGGGAGAGTTAAGCATGGTCAATTCCATCTAATGTTTTTATTCTAAGGAAATAAGAGAGATGAATATAAAAAACAGTACCTAAGAATAAATCTTAGTTAAAAACTATGAAATAAATAATTTTCAAGTTAAATTTTAAAAATGTATCTGAACATTTTGTGATATTACCATTCATCCCCATCAAGTTTTATTTACTGACTCTTCAAATGACTTTTTCACAAAAATAAAGTTGTTTAATGATTAAAACCAAGAAGTCCTATGATTTTATAATACTGGTATGAGTTGGCAGTTAAGATTTCCTAAATGACATGATAATCAAATAATTAATGCTAAATATTTAACATTACCTGAAGCACAGAATGATTTACTAATACAGTCCGTTTAATATTTTAGAAATAGCATTATATGTTCCATTTTACAGTGTGATTTATGCATATGTCTTCCAAATATATGCTGTATTGAATATCTTGAAAATTCATGAAATATGAAATAATCTTGAAAATGCCTAAGGTTATATTTAAAAATACAGAAGTGGTTTGATGAAGGGAATGTTAAAAGGCATATTTGAATGGAATATATTCTTTGAAAAAAATCAATTTTTAAAACAATGCCATTGAAGTGGAGTGGATAAACTCAAGTCATTGAAGACATATTTACCGTATTTCATAACTGTACTTTATTGTGAATGTAGTAAAATGCATTCTTCATTTGTAGGAGATACTGACAAAATGCTGTTGGAGAAGAAGAGCAAATGTTTATAGTGTTTTCCCTTCTTTTGGTATTTTCCACTTTAATTATTTTGTAATTATTTCATTAATGCTAGGTAAGTCCAATCCTTAAGAGATGTACCTAGATTATGTTAGAAATAAAATATTTTATACAGTCCCATCATCTGTAAACCAGTAGGTCTCCAGTAAACAATAATCTTTCAATCATAGTTTAAAATAAGGATTCTGAAGAAAAATTCCCACATTCTTACATTGAGAAGCAGTCATTGTGGTTATGTCCTATGCCATTACTACTGTGTTGTGCCTGATGTAGTAACTCTGCCCTAACCTTGGACTTTTCACCAGAGGACCTGATAGAAATGGCAGTGAATCAAGAATTTATAAATTGGCCACATCTTTGCATATTTAAATCTGATTTTGTAAAACTTTGTCTTCACCCACACTCGATAGTCATCATCTATGAGGTGAAATCATTATGATCTTATATTTGGTTATTTAAACAAAGTGATATGCCAGTATTACTTGGATCATCTGGCAAATTAACTTAGATCAGTGCTGCATACTTATTTGTAATGTTTGACTGTGAATTAAAGTTAACAAATGAAACCTGATAAAAATCAGTTTAAATATTTTTAATTAAGTGTATTACAAATAAATGTGTCCATTTAAAAAAAATCAATGTTATTTTAAGAAGAAAATTATTGCCAGTGTCACAGTAATCTAATAAAATACATATAAGAGTGACTATAGAAGCTATTATGCTATAAAAATAGGAAATAAGAACTATTTATTTAAGTATGTATTAACTTATTAAAATAAAATTAATAAACATTCCCATGTTGAAATTCATGTGATGTGAAATGGATGTCAATAATAAATAATGCTACAATATTTTGCAAATTGCTTTCACTGAATTTATGTAGGTTTCATTTATTTTTGGAGGGTGACAATAAAAAGCTTTGAGAAATGTTTTTCTTTTTATATACAGTAAAACAAGTGCAACTTTCAATATATTCTAAATTATGCTTCGGTAGTCTTTATACACACTGTTGCAACATTTAATATTAATGCTTTCATCCAAAATATTTAAACTCACTCTGTGAAAGCTCATTTACTAATGAAGAAAGACATTAAACTGAAGTCTTTTTTTTTTGTATTTTTCTTCATTTTGCTGAAGGTGAGCATTCATTTCTAGAAGTTTAAATTTACTTTTCAAACTTAAAACGAGTCCTTCATTTCAAGGTAAGTCTCTGAGGTGCTAATACCAGATTCATAATGAAATAAGTCTTTTGAGCTCATATAGATTCTCAAATAAACTTCAGGATAGGCAAGGCCTAGGAAGTGCCTGACAGATTTAATCTACATATTTAATATACAGGACGCTGACTCTTTCAGTAAAGCGTTTCTCCTTTAAATATACCCCGTTTGTAAAGCCTGAAAATAGAGGTGACCTGAAAAGTCTCTTCTAGTTTGTTTTTAGAAGTTTAACTGATTGATAGTAACTGACGGCAAAAAACAAGGTAAGCGCAAAGAAAATTCTCTGAAAAGTATTTATGCACCAAGATTGATGCCTATAGTAAGCAAACCTGCTGCATTCCTTGACAGGTTTTTTCACACTGTAAACATAAAAGGTTCATTATTCTTCCAATTTATACTGGACAAATTTTAATACCTTTGATTATTTTCTGTATAGAACTTAAAGAAGTCCATAGTTAACTTAAAGCATTCTTATCACTCTGGAATCAAGAATATCTTGGGTCTTCAACACAATCCAGGTATCACTTTCACAACTTCCTTTAATAATCTCTCCATACCTCCTTTCAAATGTCTTGGCTTAGTAGCTTTCTTTAACCCTTGAGAGATTCCATAACCCCTCTCTACATTGTTTTTTAATTTTTTTTCTTTATTTTACATACTAAACACAGTTCTCCCTCATCCCCTTCCTCCTCTTCCCCCTTCCATGCCCCTATCTACTCTTCAGAGAGGACAAGGCCTCCCATGTGAAGTCAACTGTCAAAGTCCACGGAATGAATTCTTTCTACCTAGACCAAGGTCAGAGAGTTCAGCCCTATACTTGTTCCTTCAAGGTTACAACAGGCATTTGACCCAGGGTATAGCTGCCTATAGGATGCTTGCCCTAGGGTGTGGCTGCTGCCTGTCCTTCCTAAGTTATAGTATACTTAACTCAGAATATAGTTACTTGATGTTTCAGGTATTGAAGAGGTAAACACTCTGTTTGTTCTTTGTATCAGCATAAAGCAGTCTTTTGCCTTCTTATCCCCTTTTAAATAGGGGTTTTTAAGCATATGGAAAGTAAACATGGCTAAATTCAGTATTCAATGAGTTGCCCTCCAGACTCTATTTTTGTGTCTCTGCCTCTTTCTTTTGTCTAAAATTTCTAATCCACATGCCTCAAACCTACCCTGGAACATACATATTTGTCAAGGCTAGATCCCAACAGATATCACCCCAACGTGGGACCGTGACAGAAGGCACCCAATGTGAATCTCATGACAGTCAACAAAGCCTGACTTATTAAATTAAAGCCAGACCAATCCCCTGCCCCCTGAATTAAGGCTGAGCATGCTATCCCACCAAAGGAAACGGGCTCCAAAAAGCTACTTCATGCACCAAAGGATAAACTCTTGTTTTGCTGCTAGTGGCTTCACAAAAAGATTACACCATGGAGCTGTCAGCAACATTCAGAGGGTATTAGCAGAAAAACAGACTTGTGTATCTATGGAATGAAACTGAATGAAGAACCTGAAATTCATCCACACAACCATAAACACCCGATTTTTGACAAAGAAGACAGAATTGTACAATGAAAAAGAAAGCATCTTCAACACTCGTGTTGGCATAACTGGGTATTAACATGTAGAAAACTACAAATGGATCCATACCTATCCCTATGCACAAATTCAATTACAAGTGGATCAAAGACCTCAATATAAATTCCCCCTCCATATTTGTAACTCTTAAGCCAGAACCATGTAACAGAATCTGCCAAGTTCTATCCTGAAGAGGGAACTTGGGACTCTACTTCACTTATATCTGCATCAGCTGTCTGTTGTTAATCATTTCCTTGCTGCTTAAGCTTCCCTTTAATCCTTTTTCTCAGATTGGATGCATAGCTGAGTGGGGTCATGCCCTGAAGTTGCCACTCCCTGTATTTCACTTAGTACCAGATATTTCTTAAACTTTATTATGTTGTTCACAGAATTTAAGCATCAATTTTACATTTTATGGTATTCTTCCCCATGCCCACATTGTATATTTTACATTTATTTTTCCCATACTTGTTCCTATTCAATGAAGATCTGTTAAAAAAAAAAAAACTGTCACTAATAATCACCAGAGAAGGGTCAGTCAATAATAGGTTGTCTTGAAATGTCTGCTGCCAAAGGACTTTAATCCAACACTTTTTTATTTTAAACCCCTGAAACTTTTAGGACACTGTCAAGAGTAATCACATTTTTGGACAAAATAACAAAGGAATCGTCTCTGTGTCAGTCAATAATCCTTCCATTGAATCGTCATGAACTGGGCTTTCACATTCCACATTTGCCATTTGTACTACTGCTCCCCATTATTTTACTGGGAAACCCTACCATAGAGACTAGATTTGGCATTAGATATTAAATTTGGACCAAGATTTTCTAGGTAACATGTCAATGAACAAAACTCTGACTACACTGAGCAGGTTGAAAAACCAAAAAGCAGGCATTTGGGCATGGGACAATGATTATGTGATATTACCCTGTTAGGAGTGACACTGGGATCAGTGGAGAGATAAAAGATGATAGACGATGAATGTGGCTAGAATTTATTTCATACATATATTTAATATCTAAATTAAATAGATTTTAAAAGGCAAAAGTAAAAAGATCAGTAACCAAGGTTTGGGGTAGGATATATGAGCAGATGTTGATCAAAGGAAAGGAGATGAAGAATTTCTAATGTACTAAGAACCAGCATTTATGACAAGAGAGTACCTTCTTTCAAAACTTACAGACCATTAATGATTATATAAAATGGGAATTTCTATGTTTTTAATGTAAACTTAAAAGTTATTTTAATAACAAGCCATCTTTATGAACTGCTTTCAAATGTGTGTATAGATACATACATATATATAGACACATGTATTCTTATAAACACATAATGATAAATTTGCAATGATATTTACTTGAAAATGCAAGCTCAAAAATGTGTTATTGTGCATGAACTCACACCAGTATTGATTTTAAACTCAGGAAGAGCACGTCCTCATACTTAAAAAATTAATTAATGAACTGAGTGAGTTCATTATCATTTATGATCTATCTTAGCAACACATTTTAATATTCTGTTTTTGTTGTTGAGCTATTTAGATACAGCTATTCAAGGATAATAAGTCATTTATTCCTCATTAACTGTTAGGATGGATGTAGATATTCATTACAGCCAGACAACAGACTCATTTAGCTGCATACAGTACACGATTATATACCACAGAAATGACTAGAATACAAATTATTTTACACATTAAGTTCCGTTACTTAAGCCTTTTCCAATGCCTCAGATAGTTTCCTCTGCAAGTTTTCTTCCAGACAAACCACCATGTATTTTTTATTAAGATTTCAAGAGGAATAGGAATGAATATTATATTGTTCAATAGTGGAAAGTGCATAATTAGAAGAAAGGTTGTCCAATGAGATGATGCCCAATGATTTGGAAAATATGTGAATGATTCCAAAATTATCTGGCCATAAATTTTTAAGCCCATCAGATTGCCTATAAATAAGATGTGTTCAGATGCACAATTGTTTACATGAATGGTCATTAAATATTTTGAACCGAATATTAAATGAACTCTAAACTACCCTTTAATAAATGAATATAGGTTCAATTGACTAGGAAAAAGTTCAAAAAGTTTATCGCTAATTTTATAGACTCAACATTTATATATAATGAGCACAACAGAAAACAGAGATTATTTTAAATTATTTTCTTAGCTACCTAGTAATTTTTCATTTTCAAATTAATCTGATGCAAATTATTTTGTGATATTTTGAGACTACAGACACTGTTTAACTTACAAGATTGAACATGTCCTTGTGTGTCCTAATCTTTGATGGCCAAAAATATTTGTTTTTATGTGGCAAAATATGTGAAAATAAATAATAAATAGTATAATGCTAGATATTTAATGTAATTAGCGGGCAGTTCTTACATCACTACAAAGGAATGATTCAACAACATTCACAGCTGAAATGGCCTTAGAAAAAAATGAAATATGCAGGAAAAAGTAAAAATTACTCAGTGCTATGTAGGTTCCTGGAGACGGGAATTTAGGGAGAAGAATGAAGATGATGAGAGGAGGGGATAGAGGCCAAGAGAAGGAGATGAAAGGAGAAGAGAGGAATGGAAAGGAGAGGAGGGTAGAAGAGAGAAAAGGATAGGAGAAGAGAGGAGGTAAGAAGAGAAAATAGGAGAGAAGAGGAAAGGAGAAGAGAGGAAAAAAGAGGAGAGGAGAGGAGGGAAGGGGAGGGGAGAGGAGGGGAGGGGAGGGGAGGGGAGAGGAGGGGAGGGGAGGGGAGGGGAGGAGATTTCACAATGTTCTTGATGTGGAAAGTAGTGGCAGGAAGAATGTGAGAGAGAATGAGTGACCTGCTGAGCAATGGACAAAGAGGTTCTTGGGTCAAAGGTTAAGTTTTATGAAGTCCCACACAGAGAGACAGCGACACGGGTCATCCTTGAATTCCCCAAGAATGCCCCCTTTATTGTGTTCAGAGGCAGATTATATAGAGATAGCCACGGCCCAGCCAAACCCACCAGAAACCACTCTCCTGCCATCAGGAACTCCTGAAGGTCTCGTGCTCAGAGCAGCTGTAGGCACTCAGATCAGGGGAAAACAAGTTGTTTTAAGGATCTGGGGTCTCACTGCTCCCAACAAGGAAATATTCACATTACTGAAAAGGAAACCCACAGAATGTGACAGAATTTTTGCTAACACCTTACAGACGACTTATATAAAGAATGTATAAATAATTAAGATTACAAACATAACAAAAACCCCAAGTGACCCACTCAGCAAATGGGCCTAGATCTCTATAAAGTTCTAAAAAAAATGGCTAAGAAATCTGACAAAGGACACTTTGGATTGGAGAAATTAATTGCTGCTTCTATTTGATCTATTTGATCTTGATCAAACATTTGTATGTGGTATACGTCAAGAAATGTATCCATGTCTTCAAGTTTCCAATTGGATTGGGTACAGTCTCTAAAATATGTCCTCATAAGTCTTAGGATTTCCTTGATGTTTGTTGTTATATTCCCATTTTCATCTCTAAATTTGTGCATTTGTAACTTCTTTTTATATCAATTAATTTTATTAAGTGTAAATCAATTTGACAGATTTGCTCAAAGATTTTTCTTAGTTATTTGCCATTATTGTTCCTTTTATATTGATCTCAACTTCTGAACTTTACTAGTTGTTGCCTTCTACTCCTTTTGTGTGCTTTTTCTTCTTTATGTTCTAAAACTTTTAGATGAGTTTGCTGTTAAGTTACTCATATGAAATCCCTCTGAGGATTTTATGATGATCCCTAGTGCTTGAACTTGCCTCTTAGAATGATGCTCATTGTCTCACATAAAATAGTGTATGCTGTGTTTTTATATTTCTTTTGTCATCATCCTTAGCAATTGAAGAACTGTCAATCAAATATACTTTGAGATTTCAACTTACCCAAATCAAAAAGGCAAGAAGAAGAAAATAACAGATCACAGAAAATTTGTTTTTATGTTATTGGTTTTCAGCAGTGAAATGCACTTCCTAACTTAAAGAAAATTTGCAATTAATAAGTTGTGATGCTTAAACACTACTAATATTATACAGTTCTAGTTGATAGATCAAATTACATAGATCTATCACTGTTTAGAATAAAATGTCAAATTATTGCAAAGCTACAGAGAAACCCTGCCTTGAAAACAAAAAAAAAAAACAAACAAGCAAACAAAAAACCTGAAATTATACATTTATCTCATTCATATACTTAGATGTTCATGCTACGTTTGAGTTATGTTTGAGTCCACATTATTTTTAGCTTATTTTATCTATTATTTGATAGATTCTCATATTTTAAGGTTTCAAATATTTTACTCAGAACTTAGTATAAATTTATGTTTACAGAATTAGCCATGTACATTAGTGTCAAAGGAAATTAGTATCTCCAATGTGAACTTTTAATACAGAATATTCTTTGTTGTATTTAAAGTACATCTTTCTCTCTAGTGTATGCAGGAGTGATCCCTTAGTACATTTTATCAATAAAAGAATCTATAAATTTAAAGTTTGAATATTACTAATATTTTTCATTTTCAATGTATTATCAAATTGTGTGTTTGTGGTGCATGTGTGTGAGTGCAAGTATGCTTACCATGACTTGTGACAAGGCAGAAAAGGGTGGTTTCCATTTGCACTGCCAAATGGCTGAAATGTTTAATGTGAAATTGCCATCACATATGTAGATATTTAGAAACACTTTGAACCAATAATCAGCACTATTAACTGTACACTATCTCTAGAAAATCATATCCAGACTGTGATAGAAAATGATTTTTTAAAAATCACATCACAGATGGAGTAAAGGTATAATTTAAAGCTTATCTCATGATACTTTTTTCCTTAGGCAGATCATTCTTTCTGATTAGATGGAGGCTTGTTAAAATATTACATTTTAAAATATTTTACATGTATACACATTATAAAATTTGATTAATCAAGTGGCACTGTATGATATTAGTAGTGTTTAATCATTACAACTTATAAAATAGCCAATTGTCTTTGGTTATTTTTCTAACTTTTTATAGATAGTGGTATTTCACTTAATAGTGAATTTTGATAAATTAGCATTATGCACTTAGTTATTAAAACTAAATATTTATTATAAATTATATGTATAATATTTTTCTAGAGTACACAATAAGCTATTTATTATGCTCATAATTTATGTAAGTTATGGTAGATCATAATCTCTTATTTTTGATATTGCCAACAGCAACAGCTTTGCAATTATTTTTCTTCTAGGAGCTTTGTGTACATATGGAAATAACAGGGTAGAATTAATGAGGAAGAATTTTTATGTATACTTACTACTACTCTAAATTATATCTTGCAATTAAGAATCACAAGCAGAAGGCTTCACATCTGGTCTATATAATCGCAACACCTTGCTGAGTTATGCTTAATGCAATGTGCCCAATTGATAACTCTACCTGCAAACAAAACACTTGTGGAGTGTGCTCATGCATACTGTATCCCAAATGCAGTCATTGCACAATTATATTGTACATTGAAGCATCTCCCACAGAAATATTCCAATGTTTAAATTTTCACTGAGATAACATAAAAATTATGTGTGGTTATACATTTAATGACTGAAGGCTTTTTTTCCAAATGTTTCCAATTAGTTTTTAAATAAATATCAGTGAAAAGTTTCACTAAAATCAGTTATACTGGTCTCCAAGTCCTGTGTGCTTCTGTCGTTTTACTCATAATATTTTACCTTCCTTATTCTAAATGTATCATTCCCATAATGTGCTTATTTTTTCTGATGAACTTTAAAACCTGAAAAACTATGAACAATTTTGTATTTGAATGAGTATAAAAATTTGAATTTTATTATTTCTCCTTTTTGTACACTTATATAATAAGTCAATCATAATTACAATAAATTCTGAAAAATACAACAGATTTATTAATAAACAATAATTATCTAATTCTCATCTACAATTAAATTTACATACTGCACAACTTAAGCTAACATGCTATATTCCTTCTAAGTTTCTGTGGCTTGTGTGAGTTTGTGTGTGGATGTGTGTGTGTATCTGCATACCTGTGTATGTGTGTCGATGTTCCTATGTGTCAACATATGTTTGTGTGTGGACATATGTGCATATGTTTGCACATGAGCTCTCAGGACAGCAATCAGTTTCTGATGATATTCTTCAGCCACTGCCCACCTTGCTTATTGAGACAGAATCTCTCAGATGCCTGAGACATACAGACAAGGCAGGGGGACAGCTAGGTAACTCTAAGGATCCAATTGTCTCTGTTTCCCTAACTCTCAGAATGCAAGCCTATTCCCTGACATCAACAACTTATTTTCCATGAGTTATAGTTGATCAATTCAGTAATCATGCCTGTATGGCAAAACCTCCAAGGCCTTTAACTGTCTCCCCAGTCCTCAAGACAAAGTGCTTTGCTTTGTTTCTTTTCCTTTTTTTTTGTTTGTTTTCATTGCTCTTTGCAGTTAATTTTTGTGTACTTGTAATGCTTACTTGTGCCAATCTACATTTATATAAGGTACATAGAACTAGTAATTTTAGTGAAATGTATTTCTTTTTTTTTTTTTTTTTTTTTTTTTTTTTTTTTTTTTTTTTTTTTTTGGTTTTTCGAGACAGGGTTTCTCTGTGGTTTTGGAGCCTGTCCTGGAACTAGCTCTTGTAGACCAGGCTGGTCTCGAACTCACAGAGATCCGCCTGCCTCTGCCTCCCGAGTGCTGGGATTAAAGGCGTGCGCCACCACCGCCCGGCGTGAAATGTATTTCTTAAAGCACCTTACATTTTAGTGGGGACACAGAAATAGCAAATCTATTATTGAAAATTAACTGCTGAAATAAATTCTAATATTACTCTTAAACAGCATTTATCTTGCAGGTCTTAATGAGTACAAACTATTCCTAAATGTAGGAAATCAAAGCACATTCTCCATAAAGTTATCATTCTTGAAATTGGGGTCTTGAGACAATAAGCAAATTAACCCATGCTTCAAGGATATATGGATTTAGAGAAACAGATTCAATATAGCTTTTGAATAAAGTGTAAGAAATACTCAAACTTATCCTTAGTCACATACACACACAGAAGAGAATGAGCAGAGGCACACCTGCGCAACAGCAGAAAGTATGTTACCTGGAGCCTAGCAACACCTGGGGTAATCAGATCCTGTAAATGTAAGGGAAGATCTGCAGAGGATGCACAGAGAGGTGGGCCTAACATCATGTTTGCAACTTAGATTTGATGTTTTACCCTTAGCAATCTCATATAAAATTCTGATTATAAGAGATGCCCTTTTCTTCTAGGTCTGAGCCAATGAATTGTTAGCACTTCACAGCAGAGTTTCTATAATATGAAGCAAAAGAAAAACAAGGACTCAGATTTCTTGCCATTGGTTAAATGAGTAGCAGAATAGGTATTGATGAGTAGTTACTGTGTAATATCTTTTAAAGTATGATCGCTTCAAATCATTTTTAATAATTTAAATTTTTCTACAACATTTCAGCCATTATCTAGATTTTGTGGGAATGTGATGACAGCCATTTCTAGACTTCTATTAGAAAAAGAGTGGTCATAATCACAGCTCATTCTTTTGTTCTACTTTTAATAAAACATGGAGCTTCTGTTAGTGCTGCCACATCACAACAGGACTTAGTAAGATGATCCTAAATAATGTCATGACTCTTTAGTAATGCATATTTATATCTTTTTATTCCTATCTCGATTCCTATATTTTGTCTTTATCGCCAATAAAGGGTTTAAGCTACCTAAGAAATGGGCATACACTCATTTCCAACAGAAAACACTGAAGTTGAGAGATAAAGCAGTATTTTGATCAAATATAATTGTAATAGTAGAACTTCATTTCTACAAGAGAGAATATAAGTATAAATTCTGAAGCAAACATAAGCTTGTGAAACTATTCCTAAACTTTAGTTAAACTAACAGCAAATTTTAAAATTTACTTTTATAATAATCATATACTATAGCTTACAATTTTATATTCAGAAAAGTATAATAATAAGAAATAAGCAATTTAAACACAAAATAATGATGGGTCAGTGAGTAATCATAGTTATTATGTCATCATAAAATAACACTCTATTGACTAACATCAAAAGCATCTGAAATCACGTACATCAATATCATATTAATGTATCTTCTAAGATAAATATTATTCTCACTTTTATAGGATTACCATAAAACAACCTGAAACTAACTTACACCTTCTACATTAGCCTCATTATATTTCAAACTGAATTAAAACAAGATAACACTTTGACATTCTGCCACAGGTAATGATCATGTATGTACAATTAATGATTATAAGTCTTTGCATTGCACTCCCTTCTGTCAGTTATTAGTCCAGATGAGAGTATGTGTGTTTTATTTATATCTTCCTCGGCTCTTCAAACAGAAAATTACAAACGGCAGAACTCAGACTTCACCTTTAGTAACTAATTACAGCATTTTTTTAAATCATGGAAGGATAAACATTGTACATTACTTTTTATGTAAGATTTCTGAAAATAATACATTGTACTGTATGGTCATTCTTAGTACCTCAAGAAAGGTTTCTTTGTGGCTATATTTATATATTTATCTGCTCCTTCAGAATTCAAAAATACTAAAATCAATTTATTACCACATTTTCATTAATTTTTATGGATTTATTTGTTTTTCTTCCCACTGGACTACTAAATCCTTCAATAGTTTTACCGCCTCAAAATATTGGGGTTCAGATAGAAATTAAATGTCTTAAGCTTCTTTCTCCTCAAAACACTGCTTGTATATCATAATTGATGGTGTACCTCTAAAGAATTTAATTTCAGTAAAACCTTATAAATAAAGATAAATTACAAATAAGAAATTCCCTAACTTCTTGTTAACCATTAGTACCAAATTATATTCATGGATGATTCTTGCATGATTTGTAGTAAAATAAAAAGATGTTAATTATATAATAAAAATTAGAAATTACAACTTTACATAGTCAATGTGCAGACAATTTACAGCTAAATTGCTTAATAAAATATGCGTATCTCTGAACTAGTGTTAGTTTTAAATATTATTAAATGTGTTCTATTTTAAAATAGATTTTAGTGATATGCAAAACATTGCAGCTATGGAGAGGTGGTTTGAGATAAATATTTCTTCAATGGGAATAGAAACACAAGAACCAGTGAGTTTACTTCACTTGTTTCTGGTGATCTTAAAAGTTCAGACAATACTTGTGTCCCCAACTGACACTGCAAATGAGAATAGGAACATGACAGACTTTAAATATGTAAAACGAGACCTCTCTGGTTCTGAAGGACTGCCAGAGGATGACAGGGAAGACCCAAATATCTTGATATTTCTGAACTTTATCTTCAATTGATTTGACTTTGTTTCATAGTGTATTATGTTGATTTACATTAATTTGAAAATGTTTCACAAAAGAGTATGTTCAAAGTGACTGCTTCTTTTCATAGAAGGAGAAAGATACATTGTCAGGTTTGAATTAAATTTCCAATAACAATGTAGAAGATTTAATTTGAGTATATTTAATGTGGCTGACAGAGCTATTTTCACATCTTAATATGATAGTTTCGGTTTTCTTGTTGTCAAGAAACTTAACATTGATCACAGACCACTCTTTGACACTCCACATACACGGCAGCATTTTCATCTCACTTCTGTCTGGGAAGAACAGTAACATATGACCATTTCCAGGTGTTAGGCTAATATAAATAAACATCAAGATTCATATTTACAGATTTTCCCTCTTTCAGACATTTAATTCTTGTTCAGGAGAAGTCTCTCACCTGTAGAGGTTAAGTGCTTTTAATTCTAATATGAGGACACTTGTTTGAAGAGAAGCATTCTGCATCACTGAATATTTTTCTGCCACCTCCCCATCAATCTCCCTGTAGAAGGAATTTCCTGATCAATATCAGACAAGGACAATTTCAGCAAACAAATAATTGAGAGGAATGCGTTATAAACCTACCTCCTGTACTTCCACACCTTATCCTTAAATGTGAGAGGCCGGTGATATTTTGTCTTTCAAGGGAGACTTTTAAAAAAGATTCACACAGTATAAGATGTGTCCATTCTGCCAATCACAGGACTGAGCAAACACAAAATAACAAATATTCAGCCCCTATCTATAAAGAATGATGGGGAGCTTCATTTCAGCCTCTTGTTGTCTCTCTCATTCTCTCTCGTTTTTATTTCTTTGTATGCCTTTCCATTACACTCACTCACAACTGTCATATGTGTTTATAGTGCTTCTGGTTACTCTTTTCTCATACTCTCACCTCTTGCCTTCCATTTCTATCACAATTTCTCTTCTCCCTCACTCCTTTCCCAAAATTCATAACCTTTGGTTTTGTTTTGGGATTCATTGGAACCCGGTGGAGTCACAAGTGCATGCAAAATACACAAGTGGAAGGGCCTTCTGAGAACCTGCTGCAGCCATATCAGTGACTGCTCAGAGCCTTTTTTTTTTCCGAGACAGGGTTTCTCCATAGCTTTTGGTTCCTGTCCTGGAACTAGCTCTTGTAGACCAGGCTGGCCTTGAACTCCCAGAGATCCGCCTACCTCTGCCTCCCGAGTGCTGGGATTAAAGGCATGCACCACCACCGCCCGGCTGCTCAGAGCCTTTGTAAGCATCCCCCATCACTGTGAGGGCAAAGTTGGCATTTGCATCCCAACTAAGATCTACTGCACCTTGCATTGATTTTATCCCCTCCACTGTAATCTCAGAGCTTTAGACTGCCTGGTATTCGTGGTGTCTCGTTTGGAGTCAACACTCATTTGTCACTTTTTCTCAAGACGCTGTGTACCACCAAGTTTTTTTCCTTCACGACTATCCCTTGCTATTGTTTTTGAGAAGGTTATATTACAGTCATATGTTAACTCATGTAAAAGACAAACAAATATATTCAAACCCACAATAAGGCAGCCTATAAAGTATAATTTCTATGTAAAAAAAGGAGTTAAAAAGTTTAAATATAAAAAGTGTGGATCTGAGAAAAAAATGCTTTTAATGAAGTTCCTTTTGCAGTAGCCTATTTTCAATATTGCTATGACATCGAGGGTCCTTTGTGTGAACAGGATGAAGAAGGTGATAACATAGATGACCAAAGCTTAATGAGATGAAATGAACTACACGATGTGATCAGGACAGACAGTTTCTGTTAGGACAAGGAATTGATTAGTATTTGAGATGTGGGTTCACAGAACGAATTCTGTGTTGTAATGTATTTTACAGTGTAATGTTATTGACAAAGGAAAGCTAATAAAGTTGCTAAAGTCTTTCAGGGTGATATCCTTGCATAGGACATAAAGGTTGCTATGAAAGGGGCTAGGCTGATTCCAGGTTCAAATATGACTGTCTCATGATAGGACTCCAAATTAGCCTCATGTTCCTGACCAGAAATTGCCATATGTTTGCAGAATCCATCCTACAATAGTATAAGATAAATCAAAATTATCCCAGAAAAAGTGGTATATCAAATATATTGTTGAAGTCATACAAAATTAATTTTATACAGGCCAAATTTAAGAGCTTTGGATAAGCAAGTGTATCAGTAATTTCATACTTTGCTTCTTATAAACCTTGGTCTGTTTTAATTATTACATATAGTATTTTATGACTAGTATTCTATAACACATGAAATCAGATATAAAAATCACCAATTATAGATATACTTAAAAGTTGAATTAATATTTAATGCAGTGATAAATTATAACATTCTTTGGCAGTATATATATATATAAAATAATTCCACAAATTATTAAGAGTAGCTTTGCAATAGTCAAATGCTAAATACGAAATCATTTACTGTTGTCTTTATTCTTTTCATATCATTTGGAAAACACTGTAAAATCAAGCAACTACCGGTTCCTAATGCTACAATCCTCCCTTTCCAATATCATGCATTTTATATTGATAATAGTTTTGCATGCTCAATAATGTTCTGTATAAATGGAATCCACCCAATTTTGACAAAGATTTGGCATAATGAATATAATAATAAAATTCAGAGGATCAGAGAGTTTGACTATTTATAAAATTAATCACTAAGAAATTTGACAAAAAATTCTTCTAGTCCCTATAGTGTCAATGAAGAGTACCTCCTGCTTCTAGCCAAAGCTTTCTGCATGTTTAGCTTTGAAATTGAAATAAGATATTAAGTGGAATCTCCATTATAGAGCAAAGAAATCCAATTATCTTTTGAGTTTTCTTCATTTGCATATAAAATTCACATCTATTCCTGGTTCAAATTGATGCTATGATTGAAAGGCAAATGACTTTATATTATTCATGACATAAATATATCAGAAAGAAATATTTATATGGTGTTATACCTTGCTACAGAATAAATACTTCAAACAAATACATACTAAAGTACATTTTGTTGATTTGGGGAATGACAAGTTGATTAATGTACATCCATCACTGTGAATGGCAACTTAAATACCATGGCCCAAGTTCACCAGTTTCTGTGATCTTTGTTACAAGTATTAGACATAAGAGGGAACTAACAGCTTCTTCTATGGAAATTCTGGAATGCTTTTGATCAGTCTGTGCTTTTGATGAATGTTTACTTTTATTTTATTAATGACCTACCTATACAGTGCAATAAATTAGAAAAAATGTGCCACAAACTAAATGTATTTTAAGAAAACAAAGTAATTCAAATAAAAAATTGAAACCCTTATCCTAATCCAACAAAATTTGAGGAAGATTATTAAAGTAATTCTGTAAGGGATTAATATTTATTACCTTTGAAATCTCCAAAGGAAATAATGATAATCACATGTATGTCATATAGAATAATTAGCAAGTAAACTTTAACTGTGCAAACTTCCCAGGCTGATGTAGAATAAATGATAAGGAGTTCATATTATGTGGAACACTGCATGAAATTAGCAGAACCCAATCCTGTAAAAAAACAAAGAAGGAATGACAACAAAGAAATCAATCTTTTCAATGAGGACAATGAAAGGAAGAATTCAACAGGGACTACAATTAGCATGGTTGTTCTTAGAGACCTAGGAGAATACAGGCTTTAGGGAAAATAAAAGTGATCCATAGAGCAAGCTACGGGAAGAAAAGAGCAAATTCTGATGTATGATTGTACAATATGGTTTATGCAAATAAAGAGAACATATAGTACATAAAGAGCTATAAGAAAAATATAAATGCTTAGAAGATACATACTTTAATGTTAGTTAACATGATATAATAGACATGCATAGAAATATTACATTCAGTTTCTATGTATCAGTTAAATATTGTAAAAAAGTACCAACTCTTCATGATCATTTCTTAAGTCAAGTTAGAATAAAGGCTGCTTGATACTTGGAAACATGGTGGTATCCTTCTAAGAGTTCATTCTATAAAGAAATGCTTCTAGCAGCAAGTGAACTTTTGACTATTCAAATTAGAAAAGTGGTAAACCATGAGCCAAACAAGAAATTCCAATTTTCCAAAACAAGGCATCAACCACAACCAAAAGCCATCCCTCGCGTGGATTCCTGTCTTGAACCCATATAAATAAGAATTTTTAACGGCAAGGTGTTGAGTAGATGGATGAGGAATGACAAATAGGTGGAATGGGAAGTTCATGCCTAAGCTGTTGACTTATGCTTTGTAAGTTCATTACAATGTATAGTATTCTATATAGTACTTGCAGGGGTAAAGTGGGCCAGGTCAGCAGAGAGCTGAGTCAGACAATGTTAGGAAAGACAACACAGAAAACCTCAGACACAACAGCCTAAAGACTGAGACACAACCCTTCATAAGAAAGAGCTAGGATACCAGGAATGGAAAACTTAACTGCTCTGAGATCCATGAACCAATCTCAGTCTCAGACTGAGGCTTGACAAGTAGGTCTTTGAACAAACACACAGAATAAACAAAACATTCTCTTTGTTTATTTTTCTTTTGTTCCTTTTTTTTAAAAATTGTTCTTGTTTGTTTATGAGGCAGAGTTTCTCTATGTAACTATGGAGCATGTCCTGGACCTCACTCTGTGGACCAGTCTGGCTTCGAACTCACAGAGATCTGCCTGCCTCTGCCTCCCAAGTGCTGGGATTATAGGTGTGTGCCATCACCACACAGCCCTTTGTCTTTTCATCTGGGCCCCTAAATAAGTCCTGGGTCACTCAAGCTCCTAATACAGCACAAAGGAAGAAAAAGGATACTCATAATTTGAGATCAGAGTCATAAAAATTAAACTGGAACCTTAAATTTGACATTTCTGGCAAAATTGAGAGTGTCAGAAAAACTACAAACACTATCAGGACTCTATCACTTGGACAGATGGATGGGGGAACTGACATCCTATTCTGGATGGAAGACTACAAAGAAGGAAAATTAATATGTATTCCTGAAATTGGCAATACTAGGATAGAAGTCAATTTTGAATGCTGCTGATTCAAAGATAACTACTTCAGAGGCGTTCATAAAAAAAAAATAGCAGTATTATCCCAAATAATGCAGGCCTTTGCAAGTTTTCCCTATTGCCCACTATAGCAGGATTAAATTAAAATTAAATATAGATAATATTACTCTTTTAGGATGCAGGAAAAGGAGAATTCGCTCTGTAACTGACCAGCAAATTTTGACAACTGGGTATCTTTTATAGTGCAGCAATATATTAAACAAGGACAGATATCAATGGTTTCTGACACAAGCATGTCACAATAATGATGTAATTGGCAAAATGTGTTCACTGGTGAAATATTGATATGATATTCATGGGGAGTACCAATGACTTTTTGGTTGTATATTAACCTTGCTTCGTCTCTGTTACCATAAACCTGATCAAATCATATAGCTGAAAATATCACAGGCTTTACAAGAAAAAATGACAGTTCTTTTACTAAATATTCCCAGGTAAATAATTTAGATTTATACCTCTAGATATGTGCTAAATCCAAGCTTTTTAGGGAAGCTTATTTTTTCAACTAGGTGATTGTTAATACAGAAAATCATGCCTGCTCAAATTAAAGAGTACAAATAACTATGATTTTTCAGCTGTAGATGAGTCATTTATGTAAACCCGCTACCAAATCAAGGTTTAGGGAACATCATGCAAGATCGGGCAGAAATATCCTTAAAAAACAATTTGTGGTGGAAAGAGACAGAAGATGCTGACTTCTGGGCATTGAATAGATGTGCATACAGTAACCCACACATCTGCAGAAGACCTGTGTAAGATGATGAAAGTCTAAATTCCAGTACAACACACAAAATATACAAAGACCCAAACCTCATCAGAAAAATTATTGGCAGTAAATGACTGATTAAGACAGGAACTTCATTTTACTTTATAGTCTTAAACACTCATTTTTTGTCTATAACTCGATGGATGATCTCAGAAGAATGCAACTACTGGCAACAATAATTGGATTCAGAGTTTTTTTTTCTTTTTAATCTTTCCAGATGATGTTTAATTACATGGCCACAAAATCTATTAGCCAAGCTAGAACACTTATAGAAAAAAAAACTGTTCATAATGAACTCAGTACAAAGGGCATATTACAGGCCTTTCTTCTGAAGGTAAATCAACATATATAACCACCCTGCTTGTTTTGCAATTTTGTAAATTAAAACAAGTCCTTTCATTGGTGTGGTGAATATTGCAGCATATATATATTTGTCATATTTTTTTTTAAAATAGCACTTCCTATGGATCTGAATAAATGTGTAAGACTGCAGGAACTGGAAGATAGAGACAGCATCAGATGCCCTTGAATTAAACTCAGAAGAATTCGAGATGTGTGACATGGGTGCAGATAAACAAATGATTGTCTTCTACAACTGCATAACCTCTCTTAACTCTTGAGTGATATCTTCAGCCTCCCATCTGCTTTTCTAAAAAACGTGAACATGGGCTTGAGAGCTAGTTCATTTATTAAGAGTACTGCCTGCTCTCCCAGGGATCATAGATTCCATCCAAATCATCCAAATAGTAGCTCACAACTATCTCCAGTGCCAGGTGATCTGCTTTCTGCAGGTACCAGGAATATATTTGGCGAACAGTCATACATCCAGGGAGAACATACAAACATGTGAAATATAAGTGAAAGAATGAAAAGGAATCTGACCTCTCAAAAAAGATACTGAAAAGAAAACATCTAGTCTAGTCATTAACTACAATTAATGCTTCAGATTTTTATGGGCTTGCACAGTGTATTTTTATTTTGATAAGTCAGCATGACAAAGTTATTTGAGTGTGGGGAGTTTTTCATATTTGAATCCTATTTTATGAGCTTTGTTAAGCTGTAGTCTTTTTACGATTCACATAAACTGCATTCCTGCTTGTAAAGCAATCACATCATTTAAATTTAAGAACCATGTTTTGAATAAGAAATCTAATCAAAATCTTCACCATGTTTTACTTACTATATGATATAGTTGTTTGTACATAGTTTATAGGTCCTCTAATTTAATTTTTATAAATCATTGTGGTGTCATGTAGTATCAATGTTAATAATTATTTATCTTTACATTATTTTAATATAATTGAGACTACTTAAGTGGTATCAATGTTAATAATTATTTATCCTTACATTATTTTTAGTATGATTGAGACTATTTAAGAAATTTCTTCTTCTTGATACAGCAGATATTATGTTAGTCTACTCATCAACTAATTGCTATTGAGATCTCTGAGAATAACGTAGGTTAGAGTCAACAAATTTTATTTACAAATACCTATGAAACTTGAGATTTTTTCCTAGTTGTCAAACATGCGTCATGATGTTGACCAAGGATGAAACTTAAAGAAATGATATGACATTTCCATGTAAGCATTTTCCATTTCATAACACTGTACATATTTTTAAAGTAATCTCTCTTATTGAACTGTGTGAAGAAACTTATTATTGCAAATATTATGATTCAAATAATGGAAGCTGATTCCACTTTAAAGTATAAAATTTCTTGAGATGTCCCAGAATAACTATATGAACAAATAACAGTATAAATATGAAATACTAAAGCAAATATGCTTTCCTGGACTTACTTTATCATATAAACTGGATAAACAAAAGATTACCTCCAGTGATAATTACACATGTAATTTCCTTGCCATATAAAGTTTAATCTATTAAAAATCTTTTTTCTACCTTGGCGGTAATTGTCTGGTTCTTCCCATGAGGGACAGTCAGTTCTTCAACCCCCTCCCTATCAATCAGTACCAGTGTGTCCAAAACAACTTCATTGTCAAGTATATCAGAGCATGTATATAGTATTAACTGTTTTACAGGTTAATATAATGTGGCAAACATATTACTGTCACTATAGTATTGAACACCAGGTAACTAAGAGGCTAAAAATAAAGTTATGTACATACACACACTTGAAGACAAATGGCTGGAATCAGATAAGCATGTGGTTAAAATACAAAGAGATACCTATGTTACAAATGATAGGCCTTTAGTTACATTTAAACAGGTAGTCTGAGAGTAATTGAAGTCTAAATTTGAAAGTATTTTAATTTGGTGTGAGATAACATCACTTTAAAAGGAATAAGAAGGCAAACATTCTTAGCCAAACAGCCAAAACCTTATCCAGGAGCATGGATTTGCATTGCCTAGTTAACTTGTTCCAACCAGGAATCAGTGTCATGAATTTTAATTTACAGAAAAGGAGAAAGTGATAAATAGTTGAGAATATTACATAGATTGATGGAGATGACAGTCAGGTATAAAACAACAAAGCAAGTGAATGCTTGCAATAAAATTCACTTGCAATATAATGATACTTTGAGCTTTGGGAGTGATGAGAGCTCATTGTCTTTAAAAGTACATTCAAAAGGAATGAGAATCATACACAGAAGTAGACAAGTGAGAATTAAGAAGAGTAAAGATCACAACATTTTGCATTTTCTCTTTCATTCTTCCAATCTCTCTCAAGCAAAAGAGGATGTATTTGAAGTGGTTATAGGAAAGGAAGTAAAGGGTAAAGTTATTTAATTATATTTTTATCAAAAACCATGATGAGGATACCCACAGAAACAGCTTACCTGAGCTAATGGGAGCCTACCAATTCTGGCCTGATAGCAAGGGAACCAGTATAGGACCAAAGTAGGTCCTCTGAATGTGGGTGATAGTTGTATGTCTCGGCCAGATTGTGGTGCACTGGCAATGAGACCAGAATTTATCCCTACTGCTTGTTCTAACTTTTTGAAACCTCTTGTCTCTGGAGGGATGCGTTGTTCAGCTTGGATATAGTGGTGAGGATCTTGGTTCTTTCTCAAAGCAATGTGCTAGATTTTGTTGACTCCCCATGGGAAGCCTTTCCCTATCTGATGAGTGGATGGGGTAATGGGATGGGGTGGAAGGGAGGAAAGTGGAGGGAGTGAGAGGGAACTGGATTTGGCATGTAAAATGAGAAAAGACAGTTTTTTAAAGTAAATTATAAAAAATTAAAATGTTGATTATTTTAAAAATATAAAATATGAAATAGGAAAGGAAATGTGTTGGGAATCATATTGAAAGAGTTAGGGAGGAAATGGCAGGTAGATATGATCAATATAACTATGTATACATGTATTATGTTTACAAGAGTAGCTAAATGTTATTATTAAAAACTGAAAAAGAAGAGTAAGGAATTCAGTTTTCCAAGGCTCCACAGTCAGCCATTTAGAAACAGATGAGGGGATTTTCACATTCTTTAACATGGTGTAATTCTTTTCTTTGTGGGAATTCTGTATTAGAGTGGCAAAGAATTACTCTTGATATAGATGGCTATATATTTATTTGATCATTACACCATGGATAGTTAATCGTGAGAAATACAATAACTATCCAATGGGTGCCACTCTAAGTTAGACAAAAACAGTTTTCTTTGTTCTCCTGAAGGTTTTATTTAAGAGTATTGACTTTCTATTTATCTGTACCTAAATCAATCTACATTTAGTATGGCAACAAACTAGCAATTAAAACGAAAACATTATATTTATTGCTGACTTTTTAACTTTTCATGAAACTAAGAGAACTATTGAGCACAAAAGTACACTTAGAAAGCATACCTACTATTTACATGCCATGTTCAGCCCCTTATGTTTAAAGGAAGAAGGAGGGGAGTGTCTGCTACTTCTATTAGAAGGAGGCGCTCATGTATTTCTGTGAGTCACTGACTTTAGGGTACATTACAATTTAGAATTTCCTACTGAGTTAATAGCAGGTAGCTAAAGTTCAGAAGAGTAGCAATAATTACTTTCCCCAAATCAGAGAATTTTCTGGATAGCATTTGATTTTGGTTTACAAATAACCATCCTTTCTTTGTGGTTTTAAGTACATGCAATTTGCTGTTTCTTCTCCTAAAATATCCAAATATCATGTCATAATCATCCAGGAGTATTTTAGATTGTTTCCCCAATATATACTACACTTTTAAAAAAATCACTAAATGCTCCAAGTATAATTTCTGTTTATCAAGTTTCTGTAAATCACAAAATAATGTTTTTTTATTCTCAATTGAAATAGCCTTGAGCAAGAGGAATCAACATTATGGTGTCAACATTATGTGATAAACAGTACAAACTGTTAAACATCCTAGATTGTTAAAAGATTATAGCAAAGTATATCATATACATTCCACTCAGATCTTAAATGATTTGTGACCTATATGCCTTTGCCTTTGGTCATTTTACAATAATGTTTTCTCCTCCTACTTTCCTTTGGTAAGTCACATGGTTACACCATCATTAACATTTTATCATTCTCTTTCAATTGGTTATGGTTCCTGCCCAAGAACAAGACATCTGCTCTCCTAACGCTTGTTCCCCACCACACGTTATTTCAATAGTTGCTTTATTAAACTAGCACAAACTCTTTCCTTCTTGTTATTTTCCTAATTAGGTTATAGGTGAAAATGTGGCATGTCTCATGATCTTATCACCTTTTGAATATTTTAAGACTCTACTTTTCTAGTGTCATTCACTGCTGAGGCATTATCACAAGATGTGGGGACCAAGAGTGAAGGAACATTCAGAAAAATAACCAACAAATAAGGAGCTTCAAGCACTGATGATCTTCAAAAATCATTCTCAGTTTAACATGAAGCCTGTCTATCCTCTTCGAACGAGACATTAATTTCTGACTGATGATCCTAGATTTCCCATGTGAGTAGAACCAAGTTTGCTGATAGCTTTTACATACATTGTAAAAGGTATCCTTTGGTTTTCTTGCTTGAGGAAACCTTAGGCAGGTTTCTATCAGTATATAGATAAGATCTTCACCCCTATTTCTTATGATCATTTACAACTCAACAAACAAACAAACAAACAAACAGGCAAAAAGAAGCTCTGTATCATATGAATTTTTCTTTGCTCTTTTGGTTTGTAAGCTACTCAGATCATCTTTTATGCTTATCAACACTGAAAGATCTTTCTCAAGGTTGTGGTGCCAGCCCAAAAAAGGGTTCCAATATCTTTAAAATGTGGACATTTCTTGACACACACATACACACACACAGACACACACAGACACACACACACACACACACATATATATATATATATATATATATATATATATATATATATATATATATTATATGTACATAATTTTGTGGAAAGCAAGCAAATTAAAGCTATGTTCTAGGAAATCCATCTAAATAATAACATAGTTTTTTTAATTACAACTATTTTATAAATTTCAAAGTCAAATGCAGTTAAACAAAGTTAGAATATTATAAATGGAGAAATAAAAGAAACCAAAATTGCTATTTGCAGAAGAAGTAATTTAACTAAACTTCAAATTAAACAATAGAAAATCGGAGCTCTTTTTGCCTATATAATTGTAGGCTTTACTGAGTTATTAGATGTAACTTTTGAAATTTAACCTGAAAAGTTGCTTTTGCACTTTGACTAAAATTATTTAAATACAGAAATGGAGTGTGTTAATTTAGCTTGCTTTCATTTTTTTGAGGAAAAGATTGCTGTTTCATAACTATTATCCTTTTCATGAAGGATTATAAACTTTTTTTCTAATTTTTTACATTTTTGTTGTATCTTTATTGCAAACATGCTTTGACTTTTAAATTTTATTTATTATTTAGCCAAAATTTTGTCACTGATATTCATTAACACACAAATAAACACATTAATTTAAATATTGTGTATTTTTATTAAAAACACTGATTCTGTTATGACACAACAGGATTTAAAAATGCTGCTTGGATGCATTCCATGCACATTGTTAGCCGGGGAAACGACAGAACCATTAAAAAACCCTGAGTGCTTTAGAGGATCTTCTACTGTGATGCCAGTATTAGGGGCTTTGTCTAAGACAGAGCATTACAAAGTCCCTTTATTCCTTTCAGTTTCTAATATCTGCAGCACTTTGCAATACTTTAATCTTCTAGAAGGTTTTTCAAAAATTAGCTGTCATGATATTCACATTATATAGATGCAGATATCAAGAAAGCATGAACAACATTCTCACTTATTTTTCTGATTCTTTATCATACAAGATTAAAAATTATTTAAGATTGAAAACATATGGTCTTTAGCTTTCTATGACCTTCAGGCTAGAAGAGACTGCAAGATGCAATGATCATTAATATGCAGTTTAAAAAACTCTCCACATATATTTCTGCTTATATAAATTTAAATATTTAAATGTTTCTAATGTTAGATAATGGAGCTTTAGAGCAAAATTTTACTCAGTTCTTACTTTTATTAATAAAAACTAAATTATGGTTATTTTAGAGGAAAGTATTCTTAGCATAGAATTTAAGCACAAATAACTTATAGTTATGACAAATCATTACTGTAAGTTATGGCATGAATTTTATTTCACTTATTCTGTTGTATTTTATTATGTGATACAGCATTATTTTCCTTTGGAATTCATCATATCAACATCTTTTTAAAAATATATTCCACATATTCTACTTAAGCTCATTAAAAATTTTGAAATCAAAATTATTTCTAAGCATTTTTACACTTTGGATCTTAAAGTGTTAAAATTTGAATTTAGTGACTTTCGAAACAATTCCTTAAAACAACCTTAAAAACAACTTCTTTCTAATTAATTATTAGCATTTATCCATTTAACTTTTGGTGGAGGGTACTGAAATTGCATGATATAAAACTAAACCTTTTGGCTGAATTAATTTATCATGTTTAACTTGCTTCATTAAAATATGAAAACTAGCTGTAAAAAGCACTTCATTTTAAAACAATTGACACCCCAAAACAGAAATGCATGCATCCATGATGCGTAATGAATAGAAAAAATTTAAAGCCTATACAATATATGTCATTGAAAATTTTACATAAGAAAAATAATATAAATAAAATTCAAGTGTGACACTAGTTTGCTGGTATGATCTGTATTACTATCTTGCATCTTGTATAGTATAGAACCTGAGTTAAAAAATATAGTATTGTACCACATTGGTAAAAATAAAAGAAGTTTCATTTTTAAATGCAATACCATGAATGTCTCTTAATTTAAACTTGACTTCTGTGTTACCAGTGAGTAAATTCAGTTCGGTTCTTTCTTAAATCTGCTGACCTTCCGGCTGCACCATTTATTCTTCTCTTCTTATTGCATACATATAAGAACATGCACTTGTGCTTTAAAAATGAGTAATGTTGATTTTCTCAAAAAAGAAATTATACATATTGATCAAAAAAATAAGAAATTGCCAAAATCAGATAATTTTCAAAAATGATCCTTATAGAATAAGGAAATGAAGAACTTGTCCAGCTGTCGGAGTGAACTGTACTTAGTAATAATGTAGTGTTTGCTCAGATCTGACTTAAAAGAGGCTACACTGGCAATTTTCCTACATGTGGCTTTAGTCAGTGTGATATAATTTTCAGTTTCTTTGATTAATGAGCACAGCCTCCGCTCTCAGGTGTTACCTATTTGTTCAGAAGCCATAGAATCCCTCTGCCTTAACTGACTTAAACACACTTTTGACTTATTTAATTAGCTTCTCGGGAGCTGCTAATAACCATACAGCTTTGACTGTGAACCATGTAATTATCTTGACATTAATTCTCTCCCTGGGATATCTTATTCTTGAGGACATCATTTCTCCACTTCAATTTCTGGCTAGTAATTTTACAACAGTAATAAAACCAGTACTGAAAGATGTTCATGAATATTATACCTTAAGATTTCGCAGGATAAATTGGTTTGGATTTTACGTTCACTCCAGTAGCAACTAGTTGCTGTATATTATCGATTAATCACAAAAAGTGAGGAGAGAATTCTAACCACATTATCAAAGTTGAATCAATAACATTATGAATGAATGTTTGTACAGTAATGTTTTACGCTTCTTTGTTGGCTTGCTCTTTTGTTTTTGGTGATATATATTTGGTTTATTTTTGTTACAAAGAAGCAAACATATGACAAATGAACTGAAATATTTATTAATAAAAACATAAAGAATACATGTATCTTAAAGGGAAGCATGAAAAAATGTGGTATGTGTGTATGCGTGTGTGGGTATGTGCTTGTAAAATGAGACAGGGTGAGAGATGTCTAGAATAAAATAAGACAAAAAGTTAAATGAATGCTCCAGTCAGATCATATATCACAAATGTCTTATAATTGAAATGAATATATTAATTATTGTTTTCATGGAAATGACATTTCTTTAGCCTAAATAACATGCAAATAAAATTTTTAAAAAGTACCTGAATAATCTCACTAATTTTGAATTAGATTAAATGGGCACATCAAGATGAAGTTGTCACTAGTACCCAAAGGAATAAATAGTTATATTCGTGAAATTATACACAATTTCCGTATATTAGAGAAATCCTTGGACAACTGTATTAGGTTTTCTTTCCTTAAGGTTAGGTAAGAATGGCTTCTTCTTCAAGAGCTTACTTTTTTTTATTGTTTTCTAGAAATAACAATGCACACAGCAAACACCATGTAAGGAACTCTTCTAAAACTAATGACAAAGACTTTTATCATTCTACCACATACTCAAACTTCCTGTGTTGGTATTAACAACCTTAGCTATCAGTAAAATGCAAATCAAAATCTCTCTGAGATACTATCTTACACCTTTCAGAATGGCCACGATCAAAAACACTAATGACAGTCTATGTTAGAGAGAATGTGGAGTAAGCGAAACACTCCTCCACTGTTAGTGGAAGTGCAAACCTGTATGGCCACTTTTGAAATCAGTATGGTGGTTTCTAAGAAAATTGCAATCTTTCTACCCCAAGAATCAGTGATATCATACTTGGGCATATACCCCAAGGATGCTAAATGATACCACTAGGAAACTATTTCAACAATTTTTGTAGTAGCATTTTTCATAATAGTCAGAACTTGGAAACAACCTGGATGACCCTCAACTGAAGAACAGATAAAGAAAATGTGGTGCATTTACCCAATCGGATATCACACAATAGAAAAGAGAAATGACGTCATGTAGTTTGCAGGCAAATGGATAGAACTAGGAAAAATCATCCTGATGAGGTAACCCAGACCCAGAAAGACAACCATGGTGTATACTCACTCATAAGTGGATATTAGATGTAAAGCACGAGATAACCAAGTTACAGTCTTTAGCCCCAGAGAGGCAAGGTGGCAAGGAAAACCCTGAGAGGAGCACAAGGATCTTCCTGGCAGGAGGAAATGGATGGGATGGATGTGGTAGTGAAGAGTAAAGGAGGAAAGTGTGGGTGAATGGGATGGAACAGGAGAGATCAGAATGGATGAGTTGGGGCAGGAGGGAAGATGAGAGCTATCTTGATAAAATTATATATCCTTTTGTTTTTCTTAATTCCAGCAGTGAAACTTTTCATCATTGCTGAGAACCAAATTTTAAATTCAAGACCTGCTTCCTCTAGACTGATAATTGTTTGGGTTAAGGTTTTACCCCAGCACTTGGCATTCATATATCTAAAGAGTTGTCCTTAATGAGACCACCTGTGTGCTTGCCAGGATTCTGCATCTGATTTTAAGTTGGCCAGGTGATAACAGTTTCCTTAAAAAAAAACCCTTTTGTCTGTCTGTTAATATATATATATATATATATATATATATATATTAATGTATATGTTAATCTGTTAATGTATATATAAATTAACAGACATATATGTATATCCCATAGTATTCTTGTTTTATGTCTATGTATGTATATGTGCTTATTTTAAAATCTGTAAAACTTGTTACTCCAGATTATAATAGCTCTGGAAAAATATAAATATGTGGATAGCCACCATTTTCAGTTGAGATCAAATTTAAAACCACAGTGTCATCTTTGGTAAGAATACCACATGTGCTGAAACTACCAAGGAGACAGTCCACTTCCAATATACTTTGGCTTACTAAAATATTCCTTCTAATCTTCTTGCCTCTACTGGCATTGGTAAACTGTAATTGATTGGATAAAATATATGTCTAAATTTAATTTGTATATTTAATTTGGATATATCTAACAGGTAATGGTACCCTCATTCTAAAGTGCCTTTACAGATCTGAAAGTATGGCATTTAATAAAATAACAGAGAGACATCTCAAATCCTGCAGCATCCTATCCCTCCAAGAAGATGTATGGTTGCAGAAGATCTTCTTCCTGGAGGCTTGCCATTGGATATGGCAAAGTTACCCACACAGCAAAAAGCTGCCTTCCACCTCATCAGCTCCATGGACACTCCACTGGGAGATTGATTGCCTCACCCTGACAAGCCAGGTAGACTGAACCCTCCCGCCACAGGAAATCTTCAGGCTTCTTAGACTCAGCAGCTAAGGGCAAGTACTACTTCTTTGGGGTTGCCTGCATAGCAAAAAACAAAAAAACAAACATACAAACAACAACAAAAAAAAAAAACTGCTGTCTCACTCACTTCTGCTCATTTATTTATCTCTCTCAGATATGTCTGATGACATTTGATATCTTACGTACTGGTCACTCATTTCTTTGTAAGTTTCCTACTAAAAATGAAGACAGGTGTGCCTCTTTCACAGGTTTCATAGTCCAGAATTAACAGGTTTCAGATGTATCTCCAGAGGTTCAGAGTTTCCAATTTCTTTTAATTGTCTTGTAAAACGTACATGCCTTTTTAACCTAAAGCCATAGCCTTTTGCTATGACACCAATATATAAATCTGTTCCAGCTGTCTTACAGATAACTAAGGGTTCCTAGAAAAATTTCTGCTGCTCTATCACAAAATCTGGTCTGACAAAAACTAACATTCCAGAGCCTATTTTAATCCCAACCCTTTTTCATGCATATTTTACAGGTAATTCCTGCTGCCTGGGCCAAGACCAACTTACATAGGACCTTCTAGATAACACCAACACCTACACTAGCTCCTGAAACTTCATCATTGGTACTACCTCTTCTGGCTCAAATAGACACCTACCCAGCAACTGAAATCAGGTTTTAAAAGGCATATCTGCTCTCTTGCCTCACTTATTCACTCATGCCTCTCCTGTACAACCAGGGCACTTCTCTGATCCATTCCTTCTGGCAGTTAATGACCCTTCCCGTGACTAGCCCCATCCATAGGGCCAATAATAATAATGTATATCAAAAGAGTCTGGAATGTTTTGGTGGATAGTTCCATCCCAAGACCCCTCCCCTGGGAGTAGCCTCAGTCCAGAGTATACCCCCATGAAAGCCCACCAAAAGCTGACCCCTCCCCAGAGATGCTCAAGACCACTCCCACAAGGTATTTAAACAACTCTGAGAACAAACAAATAGTTTTCCAATCTTCATTCCCCTTCTCCTCTCTGAGTAGATGGAAGGCCACCCAAGAACATTGGTATCCATTAAACCTGGTCCTTTTTTAATTTGGTTTGATTGGTCTGATTTGGATTATTGCATCAACAGAGAGGTTTATTGGGGCACAAAACTTTACAATAATGAATTTCGGTTTATAAGAAAATAATAAGGAATTTTCTAAAAATTATAAATCAATACTTATTCATGCAAAGTTAAGCTTCACTAAAAGTATGTATTTCCTCTGACAATTTTTGATGGTTATGATAATAAAATATGACAATTATTTAAAATAAAAGAGATAAATCATCATAATTTTCTCTTAATAACAGAGTCAACAAGATTTTGAGAAGACACAATTAATTAGAAGCAACAAATTCTATGTTGTATCAAAACTGAAAGAATTTTATACTGATTTTTGTGAAATACTACATTTATACATTTCATCAAAAAGATGAAATTGAAAAACGTTTGTTCTTGACTTAGTTTTATAAAAACAATAGTTCTTGAATATTTCAACCAGAACTTAACTCTGAGAAGATCATCTTATTGTCATGGATAACATGAACAATAATAGTAACACAAGCACAAACAATTTATAACAAGCATATGTAAGGGACAAAAAAGAAATACTTCATTTCATGTGAACATTTTAATTAAGAACTTTAAATTCTTTTCTTAACACGGGAAGCTATTATTCAATATATGTTAATGGCTAATAGCTTTAAAGCCTGTGTAACTAGGGAACATGGAGATTAAATACCTTAGGTTGTCATGAAGATTGTTTAGTTTCATTTAGTTCTGGTTAAGAAAGCATAACTAAGCCGGGGGTGGTGGTGGACGCCTTTAATCCCAGCACTCGGGAGGCAGAGGCAGGTGGATCTCTGTGAGTTCGAGGCCAGCCTGCTGTACAAGAGCTAGTTCCAGGACAGGAACCAAAAGCTATGGAGAAACCCTGTCTCGAAAATCCAAAAAAAAAAAAAAAAAAAAAAAAAGATGAAGAAAGAAGAAAAAAAAAAGAAAAAAGAAAGCATAACTAAAAGGGACATTTGTATTCGGTAATCTAAGTTGAATAAATTTTTGTAGTCTCAATTGATTCATCATAAATTAAGGATTATAATTTTTAGATGTATTCTGGAAATTAATTTTCTTATATACTTATCATCTACCATATTTTTTCAAATAATGTTGGTTCTGAAGCTATACATCTACACTATTGAAGAATTCTTAGGCTATAAAAACAAGGGCAGGGATAATCGTATCATCTTATTTAAAAACAGTGTGTTAATGCATAGGAGTACCTTAAATCATACTTGAAATAATAAAGTTAATGTACATATTAATGTGCCAAAATGACTTGGACCAGCAGATAACTGAGATAACTCAGACCCAGAAAGACAAATATCAGATATACTCATTCATAAGTGGTTTCTAAACATAAAGCAAAGAAAACCAGACTACAAATCAGAACCCCAGAGAACCTAGACAACAATGAGGACCCTAAGAGAGACATATATGGATCTAATCTATGTGGGAAGTAGAAAAAGACAAGATCTCCTGAGTAAATTGGGAGCATGGGGACAATAGGAGAAGATTGAAGGGGGGGGGGGGATAGGCAAGGAATAGAGCAGAGGAAAATCATCAAATTGTAAGAAAATAGTAATGGTTTAATGTCTTCTCATATTTTCAGTATATATATATATATATATATATATATTGGTTTTTCCAGACAGGGTTTCTCTGTGGCTTTGGAGCCTGTCCCGGAACTAGCTCTTGTAGACCAGGCTGGCCTCGAACTCACAGAGATCCGCCTGCCTCTGCCTCCCGAGTGCTGGGATTAAAGGCGTGAGCCACCATCGCCCGGCTTCAGTATATATTTTATTAATAAAAATAATAAAATGCCTTCTAAGGTATTCAATTGTCAATTTTAACATATGAAGCATTCTATCTTCTGGTTTTGTGAATAATTTCTCAGTGTGTTCCAAAAATGTGTCCTAGTATAAATTTATGCCAATTCCCAAAGTCCTTCCAAGATTTTTTTTTTTCTAAATAGAGTTTGGTAATCTCTACATTAATGTTACTCGTTGCTAAGCAACTTCTCCTCTTTCCTGGTTGTCATGGTGACCCTAGAATCCAAGAGGACACATAGCCATTTATTTAGACCAGCAGTTCTTTTTAAGTATGTCCTGCTTTCCTGTTCCAACATCTCATAGAATATAATAATGAGGGGTCAGCATTCAACTCGATATGAAGAAATGCCATAAAGTAGTAATTTTAGTTTCTGTTTGAAAAGTGACCATTCTTTGGTGGAATATAACATAAAAATCCAAGAAAAATGCTATATTAAACACCAATTGAAACTGCTATATGAAGTAAATAATATAAAACAAAGAGGTTTTTTTTTAAAAGAGACAATCAAAATTGTTTTATTGAATTTAAAATGATGGATTTATTTTCTAAAATTTAATATGACATACAAATCATTTCCTAAAACAATATTTTAAAAGATGACTTTAATAAATATCTAGAAATGCCTTTTCATTTAATCTCATGGATTATTTGTTTGAGAAGTTAAATAGATGGTTCTGGGATCATTTCAAATAAAAATTTTAATTCACATTTGTTTATATTTTCCCAATGCAAAATTAATATTCTGTGAAGGACTAAATGCAAAAGACAAACAAATATTTCTAGAAATATTTTATTGAGAATAAAAATTTTATGATTTTTTATATATACACACAAATTATAGATAGATGATAGATAGATAGATAGATAGATAGATAGATAGATAGATAGATAGATAAAAGAAACAATCTGGTACAGGAACCTGCGATTAAGTCCTCTAGTGAAGTGTTAGATTATGGAGAATGGCCTATGAGTTATATCTTACTAAACCAACCTAATTCCTAAAATCAATGTAAATATTAGTTCTTACACCTTGAAACAGATAATGACTATTAAAACATTCAATAATCAAAGGCTGAGTCTGTGGAGATTGGCTTTTAGCTCCAGGATAATGGAACTTTTCCCTGGTGTCACCATAATGTTGGAGCTCTCTGTGGACTGAGGGCTAAAGAAATCAAGGATATGATTACAGTTTCTTGGCTATACCCATTTAAGACGTTTGCTGTCCTATAGCCTATATTTTAGTTTTTGATGTTTTTCTTCATTTACACTCTAGCAATGGTTACTAATCTTTTTCCACTGAATTTTATGAAAGAAGATTTAGGTTGCCATTTTACCATGACAAATCAACAAATCTTAATTATTTAATTTAGAACTCATGTAGAAGTACCAGAATTTCTCACCTACTATTTGTCCCTGAAAGATCAATTGCTTCATCATTTATGTAGGAAGCATATTTAGGAACCTTACTAAGGACTGAATTCTTATTCTGTAGTTATTGTGGGTTTTTTTTTTTCAATTCCATATCTTTCTCCATTATTTGATGGAACCTTAAAATAGGAATTTTAAGATAAACTCCACTTTTTAAATATAGCCAAGCAGAACATAAAAAAGAAATAGCACTAAGGGAAGAAGGTAGTACTTATTTCTTCTGTTCTTAATAAGCATGAGATCATGAGGATGCTACATTTTCTGAAGAAAAGCATAACGGGTTTGTTCAGCTTTGGGTATGTCTTCTGGCACAGTGACCACATTGCCAAAAAGCCAAACTAATCTGGCTGCAAAGACAAGGGGCTCTCCTCTTTACAATTCTGTGATTAACAAGTTCACCCCGGCTTTGAAAACTATACCATTTACCGAACTACTTAAGCTTGTCCACAAGTAGAGGCCAGATTTAGAGCAGAAATGGCAGCAGAGGTTATTATCCTTGACCGAGGGAAAAGCTGCTGGTGAAAGGACCTTTCAAAGACAATCATCGTTAGAACATGAGTCAATACTGCCATTATCATGGTTGATGGTTTTCACGTGATGAAGACATCACAGACCTAGGATTTTCCCCAAGTATCCTGTGTGACACGTTGAAGAGCTGCACTGGTTGTTTAAGGAGAAAGTCAGGCTTCAGGACTGTGGTTATTTCAACATAGGTTATCTCAGAGGACATGTGACCTGTAAGTAATTCGATGGAAACGATCAGGAGTACTACCAAAACAAATGAGTACAGTCCTTACTTGGGAGACAAGTGATTGCATTCAAAACCTGTGATTGGTACTGCAAGCTCCTCCCCTAAACTGCATTTGCACTTTCTTGGTTAGACTGTGTGAACAATAAGCATCCTAAGGCTATGCCGTGGAGCAGAGCAAAAGGAATGTGTCTTAAGGGTGTCGATATGGGTGACATTTGAACAACAAATTAGTATGTCTTTGTGCAGCCCAACGACGGAAAGCAAAGCCAGAGAAGAAAAACTACAACCAGTGATCACCGGCACTGACTTGCTCAGGGCACAGATTTGCCCCAGGATACAGATTTCTCGCTGTTAAAACAGGACATTCCTGAGCAAAGTGGAGTGGTCACCTGTTACGACAGATTTCAGGACAATTAAAGAAGGCAGGAGAAAGAGAGCTGTCCTGAGACAGGCAACAGCTTCACTAATGAAGGAGCTTTTCAAAAACAGGTGATCCTTACTGGAGTTGCCAGGAGAACTACAGTGGAGATCCTTAGCTTTCAATGCTGTCTTTTCTGTGGAACCCAGTCCTTCTCACATGAAATGCAGGTTAATATATGGTCACTTATAATATTAAAATATTTATTCATATTAGTTTGGTTTTCAAGCTATCTAGAGATATATCTCAGTTAGATAAATAATTTTCAACACTTCACAGACCTAAAGAGTATGGCATTTAAAAGATTTTAATAATTCAGATTTTCCTCAACAGTGAGACATGTCTGCTTCTGATAGTACTAATTACTTCAGAGAAGTTGATTGGCATTGAAGAAACTAATTATGAAATTTGTTTTTGATGTGACAGGGTTAGCCACTTAGGTAAGAAACTGCTCAAGCCTTGACTGCTTGATGGTATAATGTATGAACTGGGCAAAAAGGGCCCACAGAAAAATGTCTGCTGAACCATAAGAAGGTGAGACAGCCCTTCAGGGTTCCTGCTTCATGAACTAGACTGCCAGACATTATGTAGGACACAGAAAAAAGTGACTGACAAACTGGGAATACACACAAAACAGACTTTCAAAAAATCCTTCTTCATGGAAAGGTCTGCCAGATGCTATGGGCCCGTAGGCTGCTTATGGATACCCCATTGTTAAAAGAGAACTGTAGGTGACTGTCTAGGCAGTAAGAGGTGTGTTAACTCTAGCGTTTTGGAAGTTGCTTACAATACATTTCCTTTTCACTTAGGCAATATATGCTTCTGGGTTCTTTGATTTAGTTGAAGACAGATAGATATAATTATTGTTTTCAATAGTTATGACAAAAGATAAATAAGATATGAAATTTTACACTCACAACGAAATATTGTACCTAAATTTTTGCTTGATACCTATTTTGTTATATGTAATTTTACTATGTTAAAGTTAAAATCTTTCTTTTTATTTAGGCAGAAAGGAGAAAATTACATGGGATTCCCATTTGTATGCTATCAATGTTTTATTGCCATTGGTTAATAAAGAAACTTCTTTGGCCTATGGAAGGACAGAATATAGTAAAAAGAAAAATCCATATAGAGATAGAGGAGAAAAGAAGGCATAGTCAGGCAGATGCCATGCAGCAAGAGGTATCAAACCATGATCCTCATGGCAAAATATAAAATATTAGAAATAGGTTGTTTTGAGATGTAAGAATCTGTTAATAAGAAGCCTTTACTGACAAGTCAAACAATATTGTAATTAATATAGCTTCTGTGTGATAGATCAGGTCTAGGTAACCAGGAAACCAAAGCAGAGTCTCTACTTATGAATGATGCCCTATATTAATTACAATACTGTTAGGTTATTAGCTTAGGCCTCTTAATAATTTAAACATCTTATATCTTAAATTAAGTTTATTAAGACTATTATTTTATATTTTACTATGAGCTTGTGGTTTGTTATCTCTTGCTTCTTGGTTGCTGTATTTTCATCTGCCTGACTCTGTCTTTTTTCTTCTCTCTCTGCTTGAATTTCCCACCCTGCTATATTCTGTCCTGCCATAGACCAAAGAAGTTTTTTTTTATTAACCAATGATAATAAAACATATTCATAGCCTACAGAAGATACTCCCACATCAAAAACACACATACATGTGCAAATATATAAGTACATATATATTTATATATTTGTTCATTTACATTTATGTATGCATACATAAACATATGTTTGCATTTGAATATTGGTGACTTCAATTTTATATTAAGCCATCAGTGTCATGATATACATTTAGTAAATGTCACTGCTAGACTCTTCTTCCATGCTTCTAAAATATATTTTTTCCTTTTCATTGTTTCAGAGATTGAAGAGTAAATCTCTCAACAGATAATTCTTAATGTGATATCATGAAAATTAAGCAAGTATGGTATGGTGCAATTTAAATGTTCTTTTTCATAGTCAATAAAAAGTATGTGCTCTCAAGTAAGAAAAATTTGAGAGAAAAAGTTACAGAATTCAAGTACTGCACAATATGAAAGATACCATATTAAAAAATACACAGGTCCTTAAATATTTCAATAAATCCTTTAAATTATATTTATGTGCATTAAAAGTCTTGCAAAAATATCTTTTCCCTTAGAAAATTTAAATCAAGCAAGGAAATGGTGGCCCACATCCTTAATCCCAGAACTTGGGATGCAGAAGCAGGCAAATTCTGTGATTTTAAGGTCAGCCTGGTCTACAAAGTGAATATCAAGAAAAATTCCAATGCTGTAAGAAACTTTGTCTTAAAAAAAGAAAAGGAAAAACAAAACAGAAAGCAGAAAAAGATTTAACCATATTGTCAAACAGTCTTTGAAAACATAAGAAACTTATACACAAGTATATTGACTAAGCCAGACATTAGTTTTATTTACATATATTATTTATAGCATGAATTTAAATATATGTTCATTCTTAAGACTTTATTTTAGATATTTAAACTTATGAGCATTTGACCATCATGTACTTGTATGACACACATACTTGGTGCCCTAGAGATTACAGGGAGGTTTATTATCCCTTAATGCAGGTGTAAAAAAAAAAAATGTTTGTAAACCACTCTGTATGTATTGATCCCTGAACCCAAATACTATGCAAGAACAAGTGTTTAATCGCTGAACACTTTCTCAACCCTAAATCTGCATTCTTGCCAGTAATAATGACTTATCATATGTGGATATATGTAGGCACACATGTGGAAGTAAGAAATGGGTAACAGGGAAGCGCTGTCACTTTTTAGTAGGTTCCTCTGAGGCAGTGATTTCATTGACCCTTCAGTTCTTGTTTCTTCATAGGCTGGCATCCTGCTAGTTAGTCTGTCACTGTACTGGGACTGCACATAGGACTGAATCCAGGCAAGTTATAGCTCCATCCCATAATTGTATAATATTCATGTTGTTAAGGAATGATTTGGTTAACACTCTGCTGTTCCTTTTTAAGTACATTGTATATTTTATTTAAATAATATTTTAATTTTAGCACATTTTAAATATGTGTTGTGTACTTGTATTGTGGGGCCAGAGCCTCCCATCCCTTGGTTAAAAAAAATAATTGTGAATATCTAAACTTAATGTAGTTTTTCCATTCTTTATTAATTATTTTCTAGAAATTAATATTCTATGGGATATGATACATATCATCAACAAAACTAAATAAAGGCATAACGTCTTTACCCAATAGAGGCTTACAAAAAGTTTCTAAACTGGTAATGCAAAATCTACTTCAGACAAGATTCCAAAAACATACACTACTGAATAATAACACATTATTATTTTATGAGTAATTATTCAGAGAACATTATGATTAAAAGATTAATTATGTCACATTTTCTTTGCAAAAATTAGCTTCATGCACATTCAAAGCAAAAGAAGAACATGAGATGGGAATATTAGCCTGAAAAAATAAAACAGTATTTCTCATATACACTAACAAATGAAGGAGTAATAAGTGAAAGTAGAGGAAATAATTCAATTTAACATCTGTCTGATCAATGTTTTCAAATAATGAATCATCTATCATGGGAAATTCAAGGCATCCATATCATATCTATGAGAATTTGACATACACCAACTCACTGCTTTCCTATCATCAAATTAGATATTGCCTTAAAATTCAGAGCACATATTTGTTAAAATAAGAGGATTTTATTACCTTGGTATTCACAAGGTCCTAAAACCATTGAAGGATTTGACAAGACTTAGTGTGAAATCTCCATGTAATTAACACCTTATCTATCTTTAAAACTAGACAATAGTATTGAGTTAAAGGCAACTGTTGTTGTGTTTCAGATTTAGGATAAGTTGTCTTTTAATTGGTTGCAAAATGATGCCTCTTAATTGTTGGGACTCTAATTCTAAAAAGGTACAGTTTCATGGTGACAGAGAATAAAAGCTAGGGAGTCAGTCTTTCAGACTTATTATCTTGGCATGAAGATTGAGTTAATAAGAAATCATGGATCCAAATGAATGCTTGTGAGTTAAGGTATTAGGCAGAATTATACAAAACTATAATGAAGAATGTTAATGTTTTGAAATTAGTTTTAATAGTCATTTGAATAGTTGTACATTTTGACAAAATTAGGAAGCAGTAAATTTACGAAGTAGAAAGTGACTGATATTTTCTTTTTGAAATCTCTACTATGTTTCCTGCATATAATGCTTTAGCACATCATTTTTACTTAATATTTTTCATGCATTATACTTTATTTTCCCCCTCCCTAATTCCTCCCACAATCAGGAAACACACAGAAAAATACAGCAGTGATATGAGCCATTTGAAATATTAAAGCTTACTACTTCCAGCAAAGCAATCATGCCTAAACTTCCCTCAAACAGAACTCCTAATTTGGGACTGAGTACACAAATTCCAGAGATAATTCCAGAGACATTTGCACAGGAGACCACCTTTTAAATAAAATACCAGTAGCACAGACACTGAGAAAAACAATAAATAAAAGAAACTTCCTGAAACTGAAAAGTTTGTGTAAAGCAAAGGACACAGTCAATAAGACAAAAAGCAGCCTACTTAATGGGAAAAGATCTTCACCAACCCCAGATCAGACAAAGGACTGATCTCCAAAATATGTAAAGAAGTCAAGAAATTAGACGTCAAAATTCCAAATAACCCAAATAAAAAATAGGGTACAGAACTAAACAGAGAATTTCAAAATTTTAAAAAAGTGCTCCTATTTCTAATTATCCTATAATCTCAATATATATTAATAATATTTGTCATTTACATTTTTGGATTTAAGTATTATTAATTCTAAGTGAAAATATATTTATTTTCTTTAACAAATATTATCTTGCAATGAAAAATTGTTCTGTGATTATTTAAATAAATTTCTCCATGTTTAGGTATTTTTTAAAATTTATAACCTTCAAAGGAAACTGTTTAAGACTGGTGACACAAAACTATATTTTCAGGTACTTGAATGACTAAAGCACAGAGCTCATGCATTCAATATACATAGATCAATTTTTAAAAAAATGATTTATAATTTTTACTTTAAAATCTATAGAAAATTTCATAGAAAATATAACCATTATAGAAATTAACAAGTATTTGTTAAATGATTTTATTAAAAATAAATGTTATTGCAATATTTAATTCTATAGATTGTTGTCCTTTTAAATGATGAGAGAAAGAATAAAGGGTGTTAGAGATCTTAGAAGGGTATTTAAAAGTTGGATATATGAGGAAAAGGAAATCGGCTCTTCTTCTAGTAAAAGCTTAAGTAACAGAGACCATTTTGAGTGCTTTTTGTCATAGAATATGAGAATTGTCCAAGAGAAAAATAAAAAACACATATGCTCATCTAATTATTGTAAAAATTTTGCAAATGATGAGAAACAAATCAATAGGTTTTTATTCAAAGACTAGTTTGGAATAAAAGTTTGCAACAACAGAAGAAAAAATATATATATATTTGCAAATACATATTTCCTTCTTGTGTTGCATTGTTATTTTTTATTAAATTAACTAATTTATTTTTTAAACTATCTTTTCTCATTTTACATCCCTATCCCACTGTCACTCCCTCCCCTCCCTCTGCTCTCCTACCTTCCCTCACCCCGCATCCAGTTCTCAAAGAGGGTAAGGCTTTCCATGGGGAGGAGGCAAATCTGGCACATCACTTTGATGCAGGATCAAGTCCCTCCCCTCCATGTTCAAGCTGAGCAAGGTATTCCTTCAGAAAGAACGGACTCCAAAAACCCAATTCAAGCAGCAGGGATAAATCCTCGTTCCGCTGTCGGTGGTCGCAAAGACTGCTCCTACCACACATCTGTCATCCACATTCAGAGGGCCTAGTTTGGTCCTATGCAGCTTCTCCCACTGTCAGTCCAGAGTCAGTGAGCTCCCACTAGCTCAGGTCAGCCGTTTCTATGGGTATCCCTATATGGTCTTGACCCCTTTCTCTCATTATTTCTCCTGGGTCTATTGAACTGGTCTCTTCCAGAAGCTCTGTCCAGTGCTTAGCTGTGGATCTCTGCATCTGTTTCCATCCGTTGCTGGATGAAGGTTCTATATTTATTATTAAGATATAGTATTTACTATCAAGCTGATAACAGGGGAAGGCCAGTTCAGGCACCTCCTCCACTATGGCTTAGGGTCTTAGTGTGGTCATCCTTGTGGATTCCTGGGAATTTGTCTGGTGCCAGGTTTCATGCTATCCCCATAATGGCTCCCACAATCAAGATATCTCTTTTCTTGCTCTCCCACTCTGTCCTTTCCCCATGTCAACAACCCCATTCCCTCATGTTCTCCTCCTTTCTCCCCGTCTATACTTCCCCTTTCCTTATTCCCTAACCATTTCGCTCCTCCATGGCCCCAATTTGTTCAGGAGATCTTGTCTCATTTTTAAATGACAACTCTTTCTAAATACTTCCACTAACTGAGAACCAAAGCTTCAAATACAGGAGTCTATGAGTGCCATTCTCATTCAAATCACCATACTTGATATCGTGCATTCCCAGAAAAGGTGCTTCCTAAGGCAGTGTTATCTCCAGTTTATATGTGGTACTGAAGTCTTTTTCCTTTAGAGAGTTGTCAACAAATAGAAAAATAGATAAAAATTTTACTTGACTTAAATTGACATTTTTAGCTCCTTTCATGTTTTTTTTCTAATTAAAGATCAAATATTTCCCCCATATGTTAGAATGCTATAATGACGACCCGAAACAGGTTATCCTATGATGATGATTCATTTCATAGTTTGTCACTGACTCTGACAGATTCAGTGACTTCAGGAGTATCCCAGTTTCACTGCCTTGTATAATCATACAAGCGAGGAAAATTAGGGAAGTCAGTGGCCTAGTTATCACTTGATTGATCAGATCTTTCTTATCAATGTGCACTATGGGCTCCTCAATTGATCAATTGAAACATAGAACGAATTGCAGGTGATAGTAGTCTCAATTTTTTCTTATTTCTACAAATATAGCTGAATTCAGATAAATATTATTAGATGCCAGTTTAGATCAGCATCTTTACCTGTCCTCATCACTTTGCTGTATTAGCTGTGGTTTTATTCTCTTCTGATAATTCTCTCACATCTTTGTTTTTTCTTATCCACTAAACTCTGTGATATAGACATAGTACCTAAGGCATCAAAATATATCTCTTGTAACTTTGCTGTTTTCTCCTCTAAGTACTTTTGATGTTTATAGACTGTCTTCAAGTAAGGAACTTTTTCCAATTCTTAATCTACATAGTATTTATTTATGTTACAGTTCAAAGATAAATTTAGGCCTAGTTAAAAAAAAAGCAAATGCATGTTAAAAAACATTTTGGCATATTTCATAATTTATGAAGAGTTCAATGGTAGTTTTTCTGTAGTACTACTTGTTTCTGTATAAGAAAAACAAGTTCTAGTTCTCAATATTAATATGTATTATCTCCCCCCATAAAACCCCAATGTCAAATCACCCTAATATTTAGTGACTTCAAACAGCATTTCATATTTCTACCAAGTGTTCAGGGTGTTTTGTGGTGGTGGAATGGCTGCTTTTCAATCCACATCTGTTGTGCAGTGGAATGCCTCATCTGTTGGCTCAGCACAGTTGGAAGGGCTTTCCAAGTGCCTCTTATCCTTTTCCTAATTTGCAAAGGCTTGCTGGTGAATGCGCTCCACCAGGTGAGATGACAGGTGGAATGTAAAACACTCCAAGTCATATAAGTGCTGAAATCACAAGTGGTACCCTGCTAACTTCTGACTAATTTTACTGATAAACAAGTTAAATAAACTCCAATGCCTTGAGGGGAGAAGGGAACTTCAGTTATCCTGTTTTGGAGAGGAAATAGCAAAATATTCTACTGACATGTAGTATAGAATTTGTAAGAATTGTAAAATTGTCCCTTCATTTTGAAAATTTGGTTTTCTTATACAGAAACAAGTAGTACTAAAGAAAAACTACCATTGAACTCTTCATAAATTATGAAATATGCCAAAATGTTTAGAGGTTTGCTAAGTGCATTGAAATATAGCAAACTATAATGAATAAGCATAAACATACAAAAGATATCAGATATCCTATATATATATTTATAGAATAGTATTTATTACTATTGTACACATCACTATGAATAGTTTATACATATGAGTGTTTGACATATAATATACACATATAATATTATTATGTATAGTCCATATGCCACAATATATGCATGTCCTATGCATGAAAAACTTGATAAAATATGTAATAATATCCCATTATAAGTTGAACCTAATTAGAAGCCCTTACTCTTCCTTTTCACTTTTGATACCATGATACCTAGAAAAATACATTGCATGTAATACTGCAAGCTGTGATAAATGTTAAATCTTACAGAGTAAGTATCTTTAGTCCAAATGAGCAACTTTGTTTTGAGAAGTAGTATAAAAGTCTACACAGACTTAACATTGTAGGTACATAACATAAAGGTACAGACAAATTATGTATGTTATTTGAGGGGAACAAAAATGACTAAATCCCTGAAAATGGATATACTTAAAATATATAATCTGAGTTTTAAAACTTAGAGGTTGTCAAACTGAACTAAAGGCAATATTATTTCAGAATTTTTGAAACCTAGAGACATATGATAATTTTCTAAAAGTAATCAAAGGCAAAATATTCTTTTTCAAAAAAAAGTAATTCTCTGACCTAAGGCAGGCACAACTTTGAGAGACATGGGCCATTTACATTTGTCCCTAAAGCTAAAATCTACTGTGTGATAGAAACTGAATAGTCTTGAAAACATATAAAATTGTATTTTAGAACTCTAATGTTTTTATCAAATTTTATTAATTCATAATTCATTAGTTCTCACTTTTAACTATCTCTTTTGAGATTATAATTACATCATTTTGCCCTTCCCTTTTTATTCCAAAAATCACTCCCCAGGTATTTATACTTTCTCAATTTCAGTTTAATTATGTTTTTGTTGCTTTTACATATGTATATTTATATACATATATATTCCCAAATGTAACTTACAACGTCTTTATAATATTGATTGTTTCTATGCATTAAGGGCTGACTATTTGGTATTGAATAACTAGTCATTCTATTCCCTTGAAAAGATTAGTTTTACAGCTTTTGGAGTCCCTTAGTTTCTGATATTTATTTATGTTTGGCTGTGGTCCCATAGTCTTTCCCCCAGCCTTATTGACATTCCTATTGCCATTGTTCTTGTTCGTCTCATGCTTAGAGAATCATGTTGGTGAAGCTTTATGGGGGTAGTTTCCAGAAATTCTAGGAATCTCACACCATTCTTTGATTCCTACAATATCCCTGCCCCCTCTTTCAAAATGTTCCCAAGCCTTAGGTATGGTAGTTGTTTTGCAGAATTATCCATTGGGATGTGTTTCACAGCTCAGCATTTTGATTGGTTCTGATTTTCTGCAGCAATCTCCTTCTGTTGCTGAGACAGGTATTTGCTGATGAGAGATGAGGACTAACCTTACCTGTAGATATGAAAAATGTTTAGAGTATTGTTAAGGATTAAAATGATTTAGTAAAGTGTTGGTTTAGATTTTCCTTCAAGATTCTTTACCTAAGTATCCATAGCTATTTGCCTAGTCTTCCAGTAACAAATATTATTTTCCTCTGGTTGAATGGCCCTTAGAAACACTTAGAGATATGTTGATTACTTACAAGGTATGTATTCCACTGCTGCAACCTTAGGGATACTCTAACAGTATACTCTAATCATTGATGTGGTTCATAAACAACATAGCTAGATAAGACTGCAAATTGCTTTGCTCTTTTGGAAGTTTCATGGAAGCTAGTCATCAGGGAGTAGTAATTGAGGTCATTCTAAGTTCAGGAGCCTTTGAGCCCTTAATCTGAAGTGCCTGGTATATGCAGCTCCAGGAGCTTGCCTTCTACATCTGTGGAGCAACTGCAGAAAATATCAATCGCCTGAAATGTATTGAGAGTCTCTTGGTCAACCTTGACCAACAATTGAAATAGCTAACTCTTATGCCTTGCCTCTGGCTTTCTCTTAGCTGATATTTGGCTCTTGGAAGGCATATTAACATTCTTAATGATGAAATTTTGTTTTAACTAAATGTATATCTACATACAGACTTACATGTGTTAGTATTTTTTGTTGAAACAACATGTTTCCAAAAATCCTTGCTATTATTTTATACTCCATCTTAATTCATCAACCTTCTATTACAAGAATGAGATCCCCCTTTTATTCCATTTTTCCCACTAAGAACACTTCTATTATCTTCTCTGGTAGCCATTCAGACTCCTACCCTGTCAGTAGTTCTGTTTTATTTTCCGGGTTTCTTCAGAAACTCCAAAATATAGTCAGATCTGAAGATTTGGAGGTTGGAGCCTCTAATGAAACAGAACACACAAAGTTTGCTTTCAGGTCTGATTTACTTCATTCAATATATTCTTTTCTAATTCTATCCACTCACCTGCAAATCTTTATATAATTTTCCTTTTCAGCTTAGTGGTATTCCTTAGTGTATTTGCATTATATTTTCAATATCCATTAGTGTGTTGAAGGAAATTTAGTTTGTTTCTAAACCATAGTTAGTGTGTCAATGGAAAGTTATTGCGTGCTGAACTTATAAAAATCTTGTCTGCATTTGAATATTGTGCCACTGAAGCTGTGAGACACCAAATGAACAAACCATGGCAAATAATGTCATCATAATAAGGTCTGAGTTTTACTTCAAAAAAAATGTAAAGTACTGAATTCTCAGCTTCTATGACATTCAGCAATTAAAGCACAGGGCTACCATTACAGGACCCTGAACTTTGTATGTGGAGCCCCAAAATAGGAACGTTTACAGAAAAATTAAAAGAAATTTCAGGCTGCTACAAGGAATGAAGAAATAAACAAAAAGAAAATAAACAAAAGTAAATAAACAAGAAGTATATGACTACCCAGAAAAGTATAAGATAGATAGAAATTTGCCAGATAACAAAAATGGTTGAAATATAAAGGAAAGAGAGGGAAACGATAGTCCAAGGTCCTGGGCTAGTTTGTTCAGTTATGGGGGCTATGTGCCAGCCAAACTTTGGGACAGGTAGGGACGACTTAGAAATACTAGGAGAATTAGAGAGTCAGGTCCACTTTGATATGTCAGATAGATACCTCACTTAGCCATTTGTCCTTGGTTTGAGACCTAACATAAAGATTGTGGTGAGAAATAAATTTTGAATGAAATTTGAAAGAAATTATCTAAAATGTCTTATGTACAGCATTCTTTGTAGACAAAGTTCTAGATTAGGCTGAAAATATTTTTGGATAAGAGTAGGCAACTTTAGAGTAATTTCTGTGGCAAATGACTCACATTTTTATTGAAGAAGCTTAAGGCTGACTGCATACTCCAGTGACTTTTAATCATAATTCCAAGATATATCTTCATCAAGGAGGAATAATTAAAACATTCCAACTCCTAAAATTAAGCACTTCTATTACATTTGCAATTTGTTCGATCACTCACTTAGCATCCATGGTCAATTATGTTTTATATATGGTAAATATTTTTATTTTGCTATTCATCTTTTCTTTAAAAATAGAGTATATAAACAAAGCTTGTTTCTCATATAGTAAATGAAAAGTAGTTTTTAATTGCTCAATGTAATGATGACCAACTTCTAGATCATATTAATATGTCACAATTAGAACTGTGTGACTGAGAAGATTGTAACTCATTATGCCATGTTTATACAAGAGACACTAGAAAATATGAAACTTTGTAGAATATAGTACTTCCTTAGTCCAAATATTAGGAATAGAGTAATGGTTTGTATGACTCTGCATACACCAGAGCCAGTCGTGTAATGTTGTAGGAGCCTGCTTGGTCATTCCCAACTCCTCAGTCCCGAAATAATCACTAAGAAACTATATCATTTAAATTACTGCTTGGCCTATTAGCTCTATTGTCTTATTAGCTAATTCTTACAACTTAATTTAACCCATTTCTGTTATTCTCTGTAGCACCAGGAGGCTGTGGCTTACTAGGTAAAGTTCTGGCTTCTGTCTCATGCAGGGCTGCATAGCTTCTCTCTGGCTTTGCCTCCTTTCTCCCATCATTCAGTTTAGTTTTCCCCATCTAGCTCTGCTCTACCCTATAACAGACCCAAAACAGCTTCTTTATTAATCAATGGTATTTACAGCATACAGAGGAGAATCCCACATCACTTACATCTTAATTTAACGCATTTCTCTTAATCTGTATATTACTACGTGGCTGTGGATTACCGGATAAACTTCCATCCAGTCTTGGTGGGTCTACATGGCATCTCCCTGACTCTGCCTTCTTTCTCCCATTATTCAGTTTAATTTTCCCCACTTAGCTTTGTTCTGATCCGCTATAGGCCCAAAGCAGTTTCTTTATTCATTAATGGTAAACACAGCATAAAAAGGAGAATCTTACATCACTTCCCCATTTTTGTCTAAATGAAAAGGACGGTTTATCTTTAAGATAGTAAAATTACATATAACTAAACAGGTATTAAAAAATTACAGTTAGGTTTCCCTGCCCTGTGGGAAGTCCAAGGACCTCCCACCTCCATCCAGGTCTAGTAAGGTGAGCATCCAAATTGCCTAGGCTCCAACAAAGCCAGTTTGTGCAGTAGGATCAAAAACCCATTGCCATTGTTCTTGAGTTCTCGGTACTCCTTATTGTCCACTATGTTCAGCAAGTCCGGTTTTATCCCAGGTTTTTTCAGATCCAGGCCAGCTGGCCTTGGTGAGTTCCCGATAGAACATCCCCATTGTCTCACTGTGTGGGTGCACGATTGCTCTTTGAGCTGACGAGGGAGGGGGACTTGATTGGGGGAGGGGGAGGGAAATGGGAGGCGGTGGCGAGGAAGAGTCAGAAATAAATAAATAAATAAATAAATAAATAAATAAATAAATAAATAATAAAAAATTACAGTTACAATATTTATATTTTCTTTATCTTTTATCATAATTAAGGAAAACTATAACCATATCTATCTATTCTTCAGCTCCATCAAAGACTCCTGAAGGATGCAATATTACCTAAATTAACAGTAAGTGCATTGTAAGCAACTCCCAAAACTCTAGAATTGACAGAGACATCTCACTACCTGGACAGTCAACCAAAGTTCTTCTGTAACTTTGGGGCACCCATCTTCAGCCTACAGGCCCATAGTATCTGGCAAATTTTTCCATGAAGCAGGAAATTTCAAAGACATTTCCACCTATTTTGGCAGTTTGTCAGTCATTTTATTTTCTGTGTGCTGCAGAATGTCTGGCATATTCTTTCATAAAGCAGGAACCCTGAGGGACTGTCTCACCTTCTTTAGGCAACTTAAGCAGTCATTTTTCTATGGATCCTAAATGTCCAGTTCATACAGCATATCACCAAGCAGTCCAGGCAAGAGCAGTTTCTTAACCAAATGGCTAGAAAACTCCATAAGGAGCCTCTTTGATGCCCATCATCCTCTTGAAATAGATTGGTGCTGCAGGAACACATGTGAGTTATTGTCAAGAGAATTTCTTGACTCGTTGTCTGTCTTCTTATCATTTCCTTTTCGCCTTTAAAAGTCAATGAGATTGGTATATATTTTTGGAATAATACTTAAAAGTATCTTTTAAAATATAGGTCAGGTTATAGATTAACAATGTGCTATGGTTAATCAATACTGCTAAGAAGAAAATATAAATTAACTCTTCAAAAAAATAAAAAAAAGCTATGTGAAGACATTTTACCAGTATACCCAGTACTAAAAGCTTATAAGTTTAGGAGTATTACTCATTGCTTTGAATTCTGCCAAAGTTCAATAATTTTGTTTATCTAGATATCTTATTTAGTGAATTATATGTTATTGAGAAAATATATAGCACTTGTCTAGCAATAGTAACAAAGATATATTCTTTAATTATAATGAAATGACTAAAAATAAAATTATCATGCATATTAATGATGCTATATTTAATAAATTAAAAATTCTTTCATATTATTGCTTAAAAATATCAATTTACTTCCAAACTACATGCATTTTTTTTCTTTAAAAAGCCACACAATTGTAGAAAGCAGAATCATTAGGTAATATGGAAACATATCCATCCTTCTTGCCTTGAGGCCCACTCTAGGCCTTGTTCCACTTAAACCTAGCAGGGTCTATTATGATGTGTAATGAAAATGACTTGTAACTGAGCAATGACTCCGTGTTGCAAAATCACCCTCCCAATACTGTTGTCTTAAATACTGCCAAAGCAAAAACATAAATGGGCTCACTTATTTTACTCATTTGGAGTTCTTTTTTCATGTTTTCCTAAACACACTAAGAAATAAAGCTAAAGCACAATCCAAACAAAAGAGGAAAGGATTTAAAGGTCTCTATGTTCATTGCTCACAATTTGAAGTTAGCTTTTTCACCACTGTACTTAATCTACTTCTTATATATTATTAGTGAAATGTGCTGGTATTTTCTATATAAGTCAATTACAATGTAGGTTGTCCTGAAAATTCCTAATAATGAATAGATGGTTACTAACATGTTGCTTGAAAAATCAATATGGACATATTAGGAGAAGAAAAAAGCTCTTAAAAACCATTATGAGAAAAAGAACATCGTCTTTTCTTGTTTTGTGTTGGCCGTTTACTGCTGGGCATAGGACCTGCACTTAAGACTGGTTTTTTGTTTTGTTTTGTTTTGTTTTTCCTCAGTGAGACTTCTTTGAAGAAAACTAAGTTTTCATTTGTGTGCTTTTGATCAACTGGAAATAATGCATGTGTTCAGAATATGGGATTGTATTCACTCCACAATGACTGCTGGGACCCCATCATGTGCATAGGACCCATGAAGGCCCTTTTCTTCTTGCCACAGTTACAGGTATTTTATGTGTGCATTCATCAGGCTGTGTTTAGAAGGCCTTGTTTCCTTAGTGTTCTCCATTCCCTCTGTCTTTTACAATCTTTCTGACTTCCCAGGGTTCCCTGATTACTGAGGGAATGATTTCTGGAGATATTCTCTTTATGTTTTAGTGTTCCAAGGCCTCTCATTCTCAGCACATTGCTCGGCTGTGGATCTCTGTACTTGGATTCCGTCTACTACAAGAGGAAGTTTCGATGAACCTTGTGTGTGTGCTTTTTCTTTGGTTCAATATTTTATATCTGCTTTTTCCCATTCTGGTTGGTTTATTTTAATTTAACTTAATGTTTTTTCTATGATTGTCTCTTAATGGAAGAGTAAAAGCTTGTAGATATGGCTGGATGGGAAAGTTTTAAAGACCAAGGATGGGTTTGGAGAGGTGAAACTTAAAAAGAACATATTGCACTAAAAGTCTATTTTCAAAAGAGATTTATGGTATGAAAAATCATCATAGTTTTAGCCATGTGCTATTCTCTAAATCAAATATTTTTGTGTACCATATTCAACTTTGATCACTGTTTTTCTATTAGCTGTTAGTTTTCCTCAAATAAATTTCAAACAAGATATTTCTTCAAGGATTTTCATTTTTTTTTAAAGTGTGGCTAACGTGAACTTTGGAAAAGCAAATCTGATCACATTATTGCAATGTTAATTACTTTGAAGAAATGTCAGTCTTTCTGAATAGCACCCTGATTCCTGATGAATTTCATTTCAACTATCATAACCTTGTTCCTTATTACCATTTTAGCTTTTTCTTATAACTGCTTATGTGATTTGTTTTCCTGAGTTGGTGATAAAACACCGTGGCAAAAAGTGACTTATGCGGGGGCTGGAGAGATGGCTCAGTGGTTAAGAGCATCACCTGCTCTTCCAAAGGTCCTGAGTTCAATTCCCAGCAACCACATTGTGGCTCACAACCATCTGTAATGAGATCTGGTGCCCTCTTCTGGCCTGCAGGCAAAGCACTGAGGATACTGTATAATTAATAAATAAATAAATCTTTAAAAAAAAAGTGACTTATGCAAAGTAAGTTCATTTGGCTTAAGATTCAAGAAAATTTGAGGTCCATAATGGAGGAGAGGCATGACAGCAAAATGTCAGGCAGAGTGGCAGTAGAGGTCTGCTGTGATATCACACCGAAACATTTCTTGAAGTTGAGTTAGTAAACTGGAAGTGTGATGGGTCTATAATTTCCCAAGTCCAAGCTCCCGTGATATTCTTGCTCCAACAAGTTTAATCGCCTAAGCCTCCCCAAAAGCATAAGCAACTTGAGACCAAAAGTTAAAATACCTGAGACCATTGGGTACTTAACCCATTCAAAGAACCACAGCTTTTCCCCTTTTATTGGAAATACATTATTTTCCATTCAGTAGATTCCGATCCCACTAATCCTACCTATTCCTGCCCAAACCCTCCATCTGGATCCATTCCCTTTCTTGGAAAATAACAGACTTTGAGGAGATAACTACAAAACACAACAAAATAAAAATATAAGACATCAACAATAACAATGACGATGACAACAACAACAAAAACAACATTGAAGTCAGACAAGGCAAACAACAGAGAAAAAAAAGCCACAAGAAAAGGCACAGGAATCAGAGACCAACTTGTTCACATACTAAGGAGTCCAGTAATAGTAATAAACTAAAAAAATTAAAAAAAAATACACATGCACCGGACCTATGTTTACTGCTTCAGATCTATGAGTTCATATGAATTTTGTTCAGTTGATTTAGAGGACCTTGTTCTCCAGGTGCCCTCCATCCCTCTGACTTCAAATTCTTTCTCCCTCCTCTTTGGGATTAGCTGAGCTCTCAGGGTAGGGACTTGATGGAGACATCCCATTTAAAGCTGCATTCCACAGTCACTCTCTGTAGTAATGTCAGACTCTGGTTCTCTTTATTTGTTGTTTCCATCTGCTGAGGGAGGAAGCATCTCTGATAATGACTGAGTACAGCACTGATCTGTGAGTTAGCCGAATATCATTAGGAATAATTTTATGGACACTGTTTTTCTGGACTAGGACGCTCTGGCTTTGCCCTAGGCCTCTAGGCTATTTATTGTTTAGGTCTTGGTCATGCAAGCAGTGTCAGATGTGGATTCCATCTCATGGAGTCAACCCACAACATTTAAATAGCTAGCTAGTTAATATTATTTCTGACATTGGCTCTTAGCTGTTTGTCTCCACTATTCCTCAGGCGTAGCAGTCATTCCCCATTCTTTATTAATTTTCTATATGCATCCTATACATCTCTTCCTACAGGGTATGCGAACATTCTAAGTCAGGTTGACTGTCTTTCAGTGCTACACAAACTGAATTGCACTCATCTGTGTCTCTCTGATTTAAGGTTTAGCTTTAGAGCTCATTGATCGGAAGATTTGGTCATTTCAACTTCAATGTGTTCATTTCTTCAGTACCTACAGCAGCTAACTTAGCCAATTTACCATATGTCATTGTTTAATTACTGCTCTCTGCTTCATTGTCTACTTTAATTCTATGAGTAGTATCTGCAATACTATTTTTAATATCATGTGAATCTTATTATGGGACCATTTGAAACCTTATGATTGCCAATTACACTTGGAATTGCAAATTTGCCTTGCAACCTTCTGCTGGCTGGGCCTCTCTTACTTCCCTACTTTATCTCTCTTTCTTGCTTTCTGCCTCATGACAATTATAAAACACAAGTCATATAAACATTCCTTTTACTTGGAAAAAAGGAAGGTATTTGTTTTATTTGCTTTTGTCATTCAGGGGCAATATTAATCATTGTTCTCCCTCTGTCTAGTGTCTTTTTGCAACTGCTGTGCTTTCCTGACCAGAAAATTGCTGTGTAGAGTAAGATGAACTCACTATACCAACAGTCTACCACAGGCTGAAATTAGCTATGTGCACCATGCTTAACATACAGTGTAGTTTTCTTTATTGTTTTGGAAGTCAGTGATTCCTGGAGATGTAATATCCTGACCTTCTTTTATTTAAAGACTATAATAGAGGAAGGTAATAAGGAGATATAAGCAAATTTATTACATAGAATTGGCTCAAACCCTTAGGAGGCTGAGAAGCCTGAGATCTACTATGTAGGCTGCTAGCCTCAAAATAAAATTGACTATCAACTCTCCATGAGGATAAGAGTATATTTTTGATCTTTAATTTTGAATAAAAGAATGTTCAGATATACCCAGTGTTCATAGTGTGCTTTCTATGGTATCATGAATAATTCATTTATCATCTCCCAGCACAAATGCAAATACTGAGACGGAAAGGGTGACCTGCTCAGTTTCAGTTGACTTTTAATTGATTTAAACTTTTTGTGTGACTTCAAGATGCTTATGTTGCCCTTTAAAATTTGGCTTCTTTTTATTTTTAAATATTGTCTAAGGAAGATTAGCTTTCAGTATTTGCTTTGGAAAACTATTTATACAACATTTTAGGCTTTGACTTGAATTTCTTCCTCAAGGAACCATGTTCACTACTCACATCTCTGTGTCTTCCCTTGGAAAAATCATGTGCATTTTTACATCCTACTTAATAGCGTGTTTTTATTTTGCCGTTTTTTCTAAAAATAACTATGTGACATTATTTTTTCTGATCTAAACATTACTATTTCTATTTATACTTTAATCATATACATCATGATGTTTTCCTAAATTATCTCAGTGTATTATTAATTACTAAAATAAATTTAAAGAAAAATGTATTATCTCTGTGTGCTTATGTATGTTTTTTTTCTATGTGTCTATGTGTATATAACATGTTGTCTGTGTGTGTGTTTCCTGCTATATGTACATGTCAGTGTGTTTGTATAATATATAATATATATTATATATATGTTTCTGTGTGCGAATGGTAAGTATGTGATGTCTGCATATCTGTATTATGTGTACATGTTTGTATCTGTCTGTCTGCGTGAGTACCATCACTTCTATATTGTCTGTTTCTACTTTTCTACAATTCAGATTCACATTACAGACAGACACCTGTTTTATCACTAAAGAAGGGTTAGTTCGCTTGGTAAGTTTTATGACTAAAATCAAATTTTTCTGAAGTCTTAATGGAGACAAATGTCTGTTGCTATTTTACATTAACTTTTGGAATGTGTAGCTATATAGTTTCCACAAAATTTTCAAAGAGATAGTCTCAAATAGTTCCATACTTCCTGATTCATTCCAGTGTTAGACTCTCTCACAGGAACGTCTTTTACATTTTAATTCTTTCCTGAATTAATTTGTTTCCATTCCCTTTGTTTTTCCCTTATATTGTTAGAGTTCAACTCAATGATTCTTAAAGTTCATGTGACCAGCATTCTACTCTTTGTCCATTTGTATGACTTTCAAAACAAGAATAGGTTAACACTCATAACAACATCTTATCATAGGAGATAATAGATATTTTCCATGAATTTTTGACATTGCTACATTAGCTACTTTGGTAGTTTATTTGACATAATTTAAACTTCAAAAACGGCAATGTTCACAACTCCATTTTCTCATTTTACTCCATGTTGACCTTTGGAACAGCCATTAGTTGCTAATTACTGTAATATATTTTGGATACAGTAAAGCCCCCTCATTTCCTTTCTTAATTTTATCTCTTTCTTCACTAATTTTATACAATATCTCATGTACTTCATTCTGCTTTATAAATTGCCAAAAAGCAGAGGGAGGGAGAACAAGAGCAAGGAAGTCAGGACCACGGGGGGTGCACCCACCCACTGAGATAGTGGGGCTGATCTAATGAGAGCTAACCAAAGCAAGCTGGACTGGGACTGATGGAGCATGTGATCAAACAAGACTCTGAATGTGGCAGACAAGGAGGGCTGACTGAGAAGCCAAGGACAATGGCACTGGGTTTTGATCCTACTGCATGTACTGGCTTTGTGGGAGCCTAGTCTGTTTGGATGCTCATCTTCCTAGACCTGGAATGGAGGAGGGGAAGACCTTGGACTTCCCACAGGGCAGGGAAGTCCCTGACTGCTCTTTGGACTGCAGAGGGAGGGGGAGGGGAGAGGGGAGGGAGAGGAAAATGGGAGGAGGGGAGGAGGTGGAAATTTTTAAGTAAAAATAAATTAAATAAATAAATAAATAAATAAATAAATAAATAAATAAATAAATAAATAAATTGCCAAGTAGTTGAGGCTGGAAGTGAACTGCTGATCCCTTTCTTCATCTCCTTAGCCAAATCTAGCTTGGCACCAAATCTAGCTCTAGTATTTCTTTTTTTAACAAATTAAAATTGAGAGACAAGAAAAAAAAACCCAGATCTAGATAAATCAGGCAGAATTATTATTTCTTTTTCATAGCTGAGAATCTGATTATTATCCTTGTGCATGGTCAATATTTTTGCTGATTTTAAAACTGTGACATTTAATAAATGTACTCACTGTGGACAATTGCAGATAATAGTTCAGAATTTGAGAAAGTGTCTCCTCCAAGATGCTAGCATCTACTTCCTCCATGTAGCTCAGGTGTTCTTAGTGTCTTCCAGGTAGATATCTTGTCTGAAAGACTTCTAAGAAACTTGGTTGGGTCAGTCGGTGGTGACACACACTTTTAATACAGGAGACAGAGGCAGGCAGATCTCTGTGAGGTCGAGATCAGCCTGGTCTATACACGAAGTTCCAGGACAGCCAGGGATGTTACATAGATAAATTCTGTCTTGACAAAAACTAACAAAAAGTGAAAGAAAGAAAGAAAGAAAGAAAGAAAGAAAGAAAGAAAGAAAGAAAGAA
>JABTXL010006268.1:15157489-15190484 GCA_025134845.1 Neodon shergylaensis
GAAAGAAAGAAAGAAAGAAAGAAAGAAAGAAAGAAAGAAAGAAAGAACTTGGTTTATCTGAAAGTGTCTTTCTTCAGCACTAACTGTTTTATATGAAAATAGGAGGAATCTAGTGAATCGTTCATGTTCAGTGTTATTATGAAACTTTTGAGCTGTTTACTTATTAAGTATAAGAAGACTGAAATATGGAATATTTCTGATCCCCCTACAGCTTTTGTCTGAGGGGGCATCTCTCAGAATAGAATGATTTATCTCAGTGAATTGTTAAGGGTGACAAGTATATCACCTGGGAACCAATGGAAATCCAATAGGATGGAAGGAACTAGAATAGAACAGGATAATAGAATGAATACTATGATAGGTGGCATCACACAGCACATGATGACCTGTTAGAACTCTGATGTGGCCTACTCCAAACTACCTATTCTCTGAAAGCATGTAGTATTAGCAGAAGAATCAACTGGCAGTATGTTTCCAGCTGCTCAATCATATAGTTATGTAATTCTTTATTTTTAACATGAAAATATACTGGTCCATATAGCAAAGATATTTTTAATGTATTATAAAAGTCTAAAGCTTAAAATAGAATAATTCAGTAAAAAAAATGAACAAAGTGTCATTACAGATGACATTAAATTAAATAATTTAAAACCAATTAAATGTTATATGATCACTAACTCAGTTGCATTTAATTTTGATGTTATTATAGTATTAAAATGCAGTGTAAATATGGATCTCTATGACCACAGCATTTTTTTTTATTTTACAAGAATCCTAGGCATGTCCTTTTAAAGTGTACTTTAATAAATTAAATTAATGTATTGAAGAAAGCTGTTCTCAACTTAGAGATTTTCATTTTTTTCATGCTCCACTATTCATCATATTCTTTAAATATTTGAAAAACTTGATAAGAAAAGATAAATTTTATATAGTGTGCTAGAGATAGAATCTTGAGCCTTGCTTGTCTTAGGCAGTCTATTACTGAGGTACATCAAGAATCCTCTGAACAGATATTAAATATTGCTCTCTCATGCTGCCTGAACTTCTGAGCATTTTCAGAATTGCTGATGGTATATTTTGTAGCCAGAGAGACACATCATTTCTAATGAAATAAATGTGTCTGCTTGTCCCGTCCTCCTCTTCTTGGTGTATTCTCCAACTTTCCTTCATCTAGTTTGTCTATATATAATGATGCATTTATTTTATGCCAAATCCTCAAACCATCTTGTCTACTGTCAACACATTTCCCTGTTTAGAATATTTTATTATTACTTATACATACATTTATTTTAAGAAAATGAATAATATACATAATTAAATATAATTTAATTTTAAGACCAATATAAGGAAGTATCTTCCCTTCATTAAACAAAGAACACCAATCAGTGTCTGAAAAGTATTTTCTATGAATTTTTGAAATGATGATAAATTCAAGGACTGAATCAAATTTTATTATTAATGAGTGTTCAAAAGTAGGGAAAACATTCATCATTTTAGGATGTGTTTCATATTAAAATTCTGTAATAAAACCAAATCATAAGTTTGACTTGAGTAGTGGTGTCATTTCAACAGGTTATGATATTTAGACAGGTGGAAGTCAATATGCATATAATCATCTATAATGTAATGTACATGTACTTAATGGTTACCATGTTATGAGTATTTTTTGCATGTAAACAGAGGGACAAAATTTTCAGTAACATGCATGTATAATGAAAAGTAATCTAATAATATTGGCAGTACAACTGCATGCATTGCTGTCTTTGATAAATTTGTTCCCAAATTTAATGAGTCAAAATTCATTCTCAAATTATTTTCAATCATATCACTTAATTGGGGTAATTTATTTGAAAAAATAGATGGTTTTTTAAGTGATGGTGTACTGCCTCAGTCAGTAAGAGCACTTGCTGCTCAAGTGTTCAGTCCTCAGTTCAAATTTTGGTAACTGTGTAAAAAGGAATGGAACCTACCTATGTTCCTGTGATGACAACACTGTGAGTAATGGAGGTCATGTGGTGACCCCAACCATAAAATTATTTTTATTGCTACTTTATAACTGTAATCTTTCCTATTGTTGTGAACTGCAATGGAATTATTGGTGTTTTCTGATGGCCTTAATTGACCACTGTGAACTAGTCATCTAACTCCCCAAAGGGGTCACAAACCTACTGCTTGAGAACCACTGAATTAAATACTCTCTCAAAAGTTGATAAGAATGGGAATAATAAAGTCCTGTCTGCCTCTGTCCTTTTTGCTCCTTCCCACAAAGACATAGATAAACAAACACAAACATAGACACACAGAGAGAAAAAAAACACACACATACACTCCACATGTGTACTAATACCCACCCAAGGACAACTGATACATATACACCAAAAGTAAATAAGTAAGTAAATAAATAGATAGATTTTTTTAATGGTAATGGTGGTGTGGTGTTATCAGTGCTTTTGCTTCTCTACTTTATATCATGTGATAAAATAGCAAAAGGAACCTGCTAGGTACAATAAAGGGACTTCAGATTTCTTGTCTTATAGAACTGAGAGCCAATGAAACTGTTCATTATAAATCAATGAACCTCATGTTGTTATTATTTTAACTCAAAGTGACTTAAAAGAGAAACTGGATGCAATAAGTGGAATGACAATCATAAAAAGAAATCTGTGCAAAAGTTAGCTATAGCTTTGGAACTAATGGTTACACTGTGAAATGATTTAGAGAAACTAGGCATATTCTTTACGAATTAAGACATGTTCTCAGTTTAATTGTTATTATATAGGAGAAATATAATTTTGAACTATATTCACAATAATTTGCTTATTATAAATTACAACCTTGCCTTTTCCACTCAGCTGTTAACATAGTTTGGTTAGTGTTTAATTGTTGGTTATGTTTATCTAATTATTGCTTTCTGTTTCAAATATCTGTACTTCCTTCACTTAAATTTTACTTAATCACACTTCAGAATTTTCTGTCAATCTTACTGACATTTATAATAAAATTGAGCCAAAAGTACCTAATTTTAAAAGATATTTAAATTGTTACAGAAATTTATTCAAGCATTGAACAGTATAACAAACTTAACATTAATAATTGTGTGAGATATAAGAATAATCCATAGCTAATATTTGTAAAGTAAATAAAGTGACTAAAAAATTACATATGTAAATTTCAAACGCAGTTTATAAAATCATCTCTGTTAATATTATATACCAAAATACTTAGATCTTATAAGTATACATACTCTTCTTAAAAGTAGCCATGAAAATAATTTTTGACAAATATAAATTACAATGTCAGGTTCACATATTTAAGAATTTAGAGTAGTATAAGCCTAGTTTGTGCAATAATATATAGTTCCTGACTTCTTTGTCTTCCCTTTGATTTATTTGAACATTCTTACTACAATCAAATGTTATTGTTATAAATAAATTTATGCTTAAATGGAGTAACATTGATAGCTCATAAAATAATTCTCTTTATAATAATTTATATATAATTTCTTCAAACATTTTGATTACTGATACCACACTACTAAATTTAATTTTTTTTTTAATTCTCAGAGAAATTGTCTTTCTTTCCATGAAAACGTCTGTTTAAGAAATCACAGAGCTTGCAAGGTATAAACATTGAGACACTGAAGATGTGCATTTTATTAAACATAATCTGAAAGAAAAACTACAACAAATATAATAGAAACCATGAACTGTAAAATAATATAACTATAGCCGTGTAATGGTGGCACATGCCTTTAATCCTAGCATTTGTGAGGAAGAGACAGGCAGAACTCCATAATTTCAAGGCCAGCCTGGTCTACATAAGCTAATTCCAGGATAGGCATCAAAGCTTCACAGAGAAACCCTTTCTCAAAAAACCATATATATATAAACTTACACTGTTTTGCCCATTAGCTCTAGCTTCTTATTTATTATTTATTAATTATTTATTTAGTATTGTAAACTATTTCTATTAATCTTTGTATTGACATGTGGCTGTGGCTTACCGGCTAAAGTTCTAGCATTTGTTTCTGGCGGGGCTACATGGCTTCTCCTGACACTGTCTTTTTTTCCCCAGCATCCAGTTTAGTTTTCCCGCATCTAGTTCTGTTCCCTTATAGCTCTGCTATAGGCCCAAAACAGTTCCTTTATTAACCAATGGTAATCACAACATACAGAGGGAAATCCCACATCAGGGAAGTGTGTAGAAAGTATCAGCCCTTGGAAAGAAGATATTTGTCATTGATTTTGCAGAATGAAAGATCAGTTTTCTTTAACAGAGTAAAACTGGGTATATCAAACACAACCCAAGATAAATCTTATGCTTAGGAATAATTGACTAACAAAAATAGACTCCTATTTTTTTCAGGGAGAATATTTGGAAGGAGATTTGGAGAGAAGAGGATATATAAACAAAATGTATTATATGAATATTTTAAATAAAAAAGAAATAAAATTAGAGGAAATATAATTAAGTGTTTCATAAAACTATCTTCTATCCACTAATATTTTGAAAAAGAAAATTTCAGCCTCCACTTAGAAATTCAATACCGTAGAAAGGCCATGTGTACTTACCAATGATATCAACTAATGAGATGTCAATGAGAAGATTATCTCTAGTTAGAATAGTGATTTCACATTTTTTTCTTTAAAGTTTCTATATATAGTTTATATAAATATATATTAATAACACATGAATATTGATCAGCTTAGAAAATTAAAAATGGCATTGAAGTGTAATTGTTCTTCATTTGAATACAATCTAGTTACCCCATATTCCTCACATAGTGTTAGAGGCTTCTTTAATAGAAAACCTTAAAAAGAAACAAAAATTTACACACACACACACACACAAGTTACTTGTAAATGACAGTTTGAAAAACATTTTATTCAGCTTACATGCTAGATTTTAATGCTTAGGAGATTAGGCCAAACGAGTGATTGGAGTTTCAGAAAGTCCTATGTTTAATTTTAATGCCACATGATTTGAGTTCTACCATTTCCAGTCTGCTTACTGTCTCATCATCTACTCTTATTATTGCCTATTATTCTCATCAATAACATTGCAGAATTTTCATAGCTATTATTTCATTATTCATTCATGAATACAGATTATTAAGGCAATGCTAATGGTTTTAATATTTCTAGACAGTCTAAATAAATACTCATTAAAAAGTGTCCAGCAGATATGGCAGTACGATATGACGTTTGGACACCTAAGTGTAGCATTGTATGCTGAGGAGTTGAGTATTAAGTCAGGTTCAATCTTTTTTTTTGTAAAAAAATCATACTGTGATTAATAATTAATCTAGCAGAGAATGATTTTAAAGTTAATCATTTCTATCTTTTTAATCAACACATATTCCTCAGGTTATCTAATCAATTTTTACTACTTAAATATTCACTTTTATGTTGATTAATTTTGAAACTGTGTCTCCTGGCAAGATTTTGCCATCATTTCAGTGACAATGCATACTTATTCTTAGTCAAATCATTATTTCTTGACCCCACAACATTCTATCTATTGATGAACACATTTTTTCTCCAATCATCATTAACTTCTATGAGTACATATTTTTTATTGACATCAGTTTATATTATTCCACACGGGTTCTATTAATTCAATAATATCATTCTCAGCTGTCTAATTCATATCTTCAGTTCTTAGCATGCACATCACTGATGTAAAAGCATCTGTTATATATATATATATATATATATATATATATATATATGATCATTATACCCTAGTGCATATCTTCTCAAACTTTTCAATGCCTTACTTAAAATTTTCAGACAATATAATGGAGAAATCTTTAAGGATTCAAATAATATTTAGGTTTTCAGTTTTGATCTTCTGCCAAGCTGTTGATGGGCTGTGGATCTTCTGTCATGAAAAAAAAACACTATACAGGTACTGAATTAGTAAGTTGTGTTGCTTTTAAAGTTAGGTGTGTTAAAATTTCTTTCATAGATTAACCCTGATGTTTGAGTGTACAGAGATTTTTAACTTTCATTGAATAATCAAGATTAACAATGGAGACATTGGGATAAAAATCACTGTTTTATGTTGAAAAGAATCTGCACTTATATCAATTCAGCCTACTTCCTCGATCTTCATTTTTTCCATTTTGCCATTTTATTACCATTCTAATTAACATGCCATATACTCTAGTGTTAGCCTTTCTGAACTAGATTACCAGAATCATAGATACAGGTAAATTACTTAGAACAAATGTAAACCCACTCTGACTACCAAATCTAGGCTCCTTCCACTGCATTTTCTCCCCACCATGGCAGTTATTGCTCTGTTCTTAAGATTTCTCTTTCTTTAAACTAAAGCCAATTGCATGGTATCTAAGATTTTTCTTTTTTATGGATCAAGCTCAGTACATCAGTATTCATTCTTAAAAACTAAATATTGATTTATTTCCATTATAAACTTCTTCTCACACTGTGACCCCAGGCACTACTTTAAAAGGAACAATCAAAAGTTTGAAGCTGTATCGAAACCATGGCTGGGCCAGTAGCCTATTTTCACCATGTATCCTTAGTCTTTAGAGATGTTCTGCTGCTTCATATCAAATTTCTCCTTTATTATGTATTTAATCCAGTGCTACAATAAACACTTGATGAAAGAAAATCTTTCTATAACTTTACCAGATGTCTAGCAATTCTAGGCCACTAAGAATGGATTTGAAACCATGTAAAACATTAGCTTGGGATGGAGAATAGCAGAGAGATCTTTACTAAACAAAGCAGAAAACAAGTATCAGTTATAACCTAGTTTGTAATTGTCCTTGTTTGAGTTTAGACCTCCTTGGGAATTTCTATTCTGTACTCAGTGGTTCCTTGTGTATCTGTACTAAGGCTATTTTACCATGGTATTTTCAAATCACAAGACTTAATAATTTTTCTGGCTCATAACCAGAGGGAGGAGAATGGAATTGAGTATCCTGGTGAAATTTAGGTTAACATTCCCCCTTATTTAATTTAGAGGGCAGTTAGAAAATATTCATGCTGCATGAATTAATACTTTTGAAATTAAATGTTTGAAAGTAACATAGATTGAATGTGAGAAGAATAAGAATAGACAGTGGTATGTGCAGGATGCTATAGTTTAAGTGTTGGTATCATTTCTAAAATTTATATTTAAGCTCATGAAACAATATCATGAAGTGGGTCCTTTATACTGTAAGTGATCCTAAATGTTCACTTTTTGCAATGATGTTAATTTTATAAATGGTGCTGCAAAAGGATTGAACCATTTTTAATCTGTTCTTTCTTCCATATGGGAATCGAGTATTTTTCTATAATACTTGATATAAATAGAAAAAAATATGTGCAGATCAAGAACAGAACCATACCAATCAGACTGCAAAGCTGACATATCACAGCTTTATAACTATATGATAATTTTATCTTTGCTTTCTAATTTTTCCAGATTTAGGCATTTCATTAGAGCGATACAAGTGGACAATGGTAAAGAAAATTTGGAAAGAAAATTGTTTCCACATAATCTATCACTTTATCACGTTTTCTATATCAGTTTCCTAAAATATACAACCATTGTTGTTTCATGTCCATAAGTAAATTCATTTTATTTAAAATATGTTATAGTGAAAAAAATATATTGAAAATCACAACTTATTTCCCTAAAATCTTACTGTATTGTTAAATGCAAAAATATATTATCTCATTTTATAAAATTATTAAGCATATGCTCTTATTATATTAATTATAAACTATATTCATTTATATTTTGGAGTTCATATATATTATGTCTTTTTTAATGTATGAACAACATAAGTCTATCTGGAATCGTTTAGTTTTCACAGGTGCAAATGTGTTTAATATGTAGATTTTATAGTGAATACATTGAACCCAAGAGCCATGAAGTTCAAATTAAAAAACAGCTGTTTGGCAGTATTACATTACATGAAAAAAAATCAGTCTATTAGAACAGAAGAGAATATTGCAAGATGGAAAATATCAGATAAAATATTTATCTTAAGAAAAAAAGTACTCTTCTGGCTAGTATTTAGCTTGTATTTTTCCAAAATATATATTTCTGTATAAGTAATCTACAAGGAAGTTTCCTTTCTTACTTCTTAAGTATTAATCTGAGCAATCATTTTTAGCTATGGTTGTTACTGACTCTAAATTTAGTGTGTTCTGCTGAAAGTCAGTGCCTATTCAATTAAACATCTCTTTAGATACTTAAATTCATGATATTAGAAGTATCTACTTTTATTTGCTGCTTATCTATAGAATCTGACAGTAATTATACTTATAAATATATCTTTTATGCACGTTCATATTTACCATTTAATTTTCTGTGGATTAGAAAAGTATGTCTTATTCATCACAGTTTAATGATAAATTAAAAATTACTTAGAGTTTTTTCAGAATTTCTTTAAAAAATACATTGTTTTTTAGCCTTAAAATTATATTTAATACTCATATGATAAGATTTCCTTGTTTATCAATCACTTAGTGGTATATGTGTGTGTGTGTGTGTGTAAGAAATAGAAATAAATGTGATACAATACATAAATAAGGACAGAGATCACATTATTGATTCAACAGATACATAAAAAGACTGGCAAAGTTCTACATTCATTCATCATAAAAGTATTCAAAATTAGAAATAAAAATAATATACCTTCAGGCACACTGTCCACAGACCTTTACTCTCTCTGTTCCCCTACACTCAGTTCCCCAGTCTAGTCCCTAGCACTCAACAGAACACTGTGCTCCCCACCTACCGCCATCCTACTGATCCTACAGATTCTAACCCTTGTCATCCAACTTGCAGCTCTATTCCATCCACCAACTCCAGAAGGCAGCACCTGAAAAACCACAGGGCATGCCTGCCAAAAGCATGTAGGCAGCAAGTAGGCTGCCTACAAATTTTCTTTTTTTCTCTTCATGCAGATACATCCTCAGTCTCATCATTAACACTTGAACCAAATACTAGATGAAGTTCGTCCTTACCCTTGCCCACATTTCCTGTGGATCCCACAAAACATCACCTCTTATTCTCCTTTCCTTACCATTGTTGCTTTGTCCCAGACCTCAACTCTATCAGGTAACCCTGTTAACCTACTGAGTTACCCTCAGGAAAACAAGTAGGCTAAATGGAGAGCCATACTGTCCCCTGCTACTGAGATAAAATCTCCCATCTAGCATCCTTAACTCTTTAGCTAGAAACCAGCTGTGGTCTGCTTTTCTTTCTTGACCCCATCCTCAATCTACAACATTCCTTCCTCCACTTCATTCCAGTTTCCAAGCCTCCATCACCATCAGGGACTCTCTGTAAACACAATGACTGATCAGGTCAGGAAAAGAGACAACACAGAGCTGTTGACTGAGTTTTCTGTCTCTCCTGATCCTGCAGTCATTCAGTCCCAAACAAGGTCACAGAGGTCTACATTAATCATAAACTGGTTGGCCTAGTAACTCGGGCTTCTTATCAATTAGCTTTTACATCTTTATTCTTGACTGTGTTAGCAGCGTGGCTTGGTATCTTTTACAGCGAGGCAGTCACATCTTGCCATCTTGCTTTCTCTGTGCCTGCAGACTGAAACTTCCCTCTTCTGAGAATACTTATTGCTCCACCTCTGCTACCTGCCTGGTCACAAGGCTAGGATTGATGCTGCTGCTTTTGCAGCTGGCTCTGCCCCATTCCTTAGCTTGCTGAGAGCTTAGATTCATGAAGGAGGTATTGGTGGCAGGCACATTTATTACCATAACTCTATGGAGTGTCTAGGTCCATGCTTCCACCAAGAAGCATGCAGTGGGTTACTCATAAACATCATTTGAGTGATTGGTGGGTGGCAGGGTCTTTTGATAGAGCTTTGAGGTATTTGCCATTAATGTGGAGTAATGAAGCCTGTCTTAAAGGAGTTGCACCTCAGTTTGCCTCTAACAAGTAGAACTTACCTGAGAAAATTCTGCTACCAAGAAGCCACTCTCAACTCTGTTCTTTTGTGTCTAGAATCCCTTCCCAAACTCTTTCCAGTTTTATGTGTGTGTTGTTGCCCCACATTGGCTGCCATTTCTAGACAGATGTTTTTGTCCTACCTGGTCCTGCCGCTGTTCATACCCAAATAAACTCACAGAGGCTTATATTAATTATAGACTGTTTGGTCCCTTAGCTCAGGCTTATTGCTAACTAGCTCTTAAAACTTATATTAATCCAAAATTCTTGTCTATGTTTAGTCATGTGGCCTGGTATCTTTTCTCAGTAAGTCATTCTTACCTTGCTTCCTCTGTATCTGTCTGATGACTGTGTTTGCCTTTTCTCTTCCCAGAATCCTGCTAGTCTGGTTAACCCACCTATACTTCCTGCCTGGTGACTGGCCCAGCAGTACTTTATTAAATACATATGAGTGGCAAATATTTACAGTGTATAAGAGCATTATTCCACATTATAATGCTGTGATTGGCATAATAAAAAGCCAAATGTCTAGAAATCGGGCAGTAGAGACAGATGGGACTTCCAGGAAGAACTAAAATGCTTGGGAAAAGGTAGAGATGCCAGGCAGATGTTGAAGAAGAGTACAGGTAACAAAGCTACATAAAGTAAACAAATTTGAAGATATGGGTTAACTTAAGTTATAAAAACTAGCTAGGAGCAAACAATCTAAGACAATATTTTCATGACAAATAATGTCTCCGTGTCATTTTTTTTTTTAATTTCTTGAGCTGGTGCCCCCCCCCAAATGTCTTAAAACAGATCTTGGTGCTTTATTTTTAACATGAGACATGAACACTTATTAGTGTGTATCACACTTTGTGTTGAGCTTTGCTATAGGTTCACAATATAAAATACAAATCATCATTGTGTGCTCCAAATTTGATCAGTAAAAACAATTTTACTTTCTATTTCCTGAGTTTTCTTTTCCAGAATGTTGTGTAATTGGAATAATATAAAATGTGCAGAATTTACTTTGCCTGGATTTAAGTTTGGCAGATTATATTCCTAATTAGCACAGTAGTGGCCAGATCCCAAAGTAGTTACTCCTTCACTCCTTTTTCTTAGGAATACATCAGTGAACAATAGCTCCTCCAAGGTTAGAACTTCAATGGCCTTTTCTTATTAAAACTACAACAATTACTGGCTTCATTCTATATTTTATTAGCATTATTTTCCCTTAGGGATTTAAAAATATAGCCATTAAAGAAAATGAGTCCAAGACTTGATAGAGAAAGGGGAGTATATAGGTTTGTTTGGAGAGATGAATGGGAAGGGAGGAACAAAGTAATATGTTTATAGACGTTTTTTTTCTGAAGGAAAATCAAGCAATCAATATGTTTTGTGCCTCTGTTCTTTGGTTCACTCTGATTTTACTTTAACCCAGAACTTTAACCCAGGTTTTCAGAGCGTAGGAGATTCCTGTGTAAATCTGCTGCAAAGGTGACCTATAAAGCCATAACTTGCTGAAATGAGCCCTCAGAGTCGTGCTAGGGTTCTGGAGCCCACAACGAAAGATTATTGATGCTTTCTGCTGAAAAGCTGTCAATTAGATGTACAGGTTGCCATAAGAGCTCCAGGGTATAGCCTGAATCCTGCTGTAAATTTACTGGATCTTCCCAGCAGCCACAGGGCCTAGCACACAGCTATGTTCCCTTCAGGATATACAGATGTCCATCTTCGTGGAAGCATGCCAGAAACCAGAAGATGATTTTGATGCACCTTGTTTGTCTTACAGTAGTTGGGTCTTGTGGTTAAACCTTACTTTAAAAGTAAGCTTCTTTTCATTTTTGATTTTAAACTAGAGATTGATGTTTCCATTGTGTATAATTCAGTAATTCTGAAAATAAAATATGAGCAAACGTATTTACTTCTAATTCTGTAACATAATGATAATAACAGTTATGTAATTTTAAGTTGAGAAAACAGCTAGTTTCATTAAGACTGCTTTTTTTTTAAATGTAGCTTTTTAAAGAAGTGTTTTATTCCCTTGTCTGAATTGCCTCATTTCCAATTCACACTGTACCATGCTCAGCCATCTGGCTCCCTTCCTGTCAATCTATTGTAGCTTTTGTTGCCAAGGTCACTTTTTCTTTTTGTCCCTAATTTGAATGGACCCTTTCCAGACTTTATCTTTTTGAATAGTCCAGGATGCAGCCTGGCCACTTCGGAGAGCTTTTCCAGCTGCTGAGTCAGACTGCCTCCAAATCAGAACCTAAACCTTTGAGACTAAATCCAGTAAGGCTTTATGGCAGGAAAGAATCTGATTCAATCTGTTTTGCCTCACTTGGTAGTTTGACTCCGAAAGAAAAATAAAAAGAAAATCTCAAATGAATGAGTATGTATATCTATATATCTATATATATATGTGTGTGTATATATATAATAAGTATATATATACACACATGTATATATACTCACATATACACTCATATATATATTTGATCTTTAAACACACACACACACACATATATATATAGGAGTTCAGTTCAGTACATTGCACACAGGAGAGGAAACAGGATTCAGTTCAGACCTTAGATGCCTCTTCTCTAGACTAGATGCTAATACAGAGTTAAGAAAGGATATTACTTTGTACTCCCACTACCAATAAAGAAGGTGAATCCATGCCAGCATTTTTCATCATTTCTTTGTTTATTTGAATTTATTTTAGTCAGCTTGGCTAGAATAAGAGTAAATCTGAGAGTGGTTTTAATTTGTATTTTTTTTCATGGCTGCAGATGTTGGGGCCTTTTAAAAACATTTCTTAAATATTTGCATTTCATCTTTATAACTCAATGTTTAGCTCATGGTCCATTCTTAATTAGTTTTTTTTTTGGTCTTGAAATATGTTTTCTTTTCATTGCTTTTGTATTCTAGAAGTAAACCCTCTCCCAAGAAACAAAGCCCAGAACCAGTTAAATTCTGAATTGAATTTTACTGAAGTTCAATAACGAACCCTGATACTTCTCCCAAACTCCCACAAACAAGGAAAGGAAAGAAATAGTTCCAAACTCCTTTTGTGAAGCTAGTGTTACTATAGTACCAAACCCAGAGACATATACACCCAAAAATATGTATAATTGTTGAACATGAATTAAATTTCCTCATTAAAAATACTTGCCAATTGAACTCAAGAATACAACAAAAAACTATTCACTCTGAAAAGTTTACTTCATTCCAGAGATACAGAAATGATTTGTCATATGTAAATAAATAAACATAGTCCAGGCTATGAGTGTCCTAAAGGACAGAAACCAGATGATCATATCATAAAAGGTAGAAAAAATTTGGACAAAACACAGGTCACTTCTCAAAAAAAATTCCTGAATATAGGGCTGCAGGCAAATTTTGCAACATAACAATGGTAATACACAATCCAGGCTACATTTCTGTATCTTTAAAAATTACCTGTTTTTTACTCCAATACTGAAGGAACTTAATAGAGCCTTCATCGAGAAACTGGTGGACGCAGACACCCACATCTGAGCACTGGCTTGCACTCCCAAATTTAAGTTGAACAATGGAAGGAACGAGAATATGAACAAGGAGGTCAAGACCATGATGGCTTCACCCACTGAATCAGTTTGCCTGAGCTAATGGGAGCTCACCAATTCCATCTGGACTGGGAAGAGCAAGTCTAGGACCAAACTAGTTTCTCTGAATGTGGTTGACAGTTGCTTGGCTGAAGGGACTGAGGAGCCACTAGCAGTGGCACCAGGATTTATCCCTACTTCAAGTACTGGCTTTTTGCGAAGCTATTCTCTTTGGATATATACCTTGCTCAGCCTAGATATAGTAGAGAGGGCCTTCGACCTTTACCAAAGCAATGTGCCTTACCCTCTCTGAGGACTGGACGGGGTTGGGTGGGATAGTGTGTGGAGGAAATGGAAGGAGGGGAGGGAGTGGGAACTTGTTTTTGTATTTTTTAAAAAATCTAATAAATTTACAAAATTACCTATTTTGCTATCCTTCATTTTAGTTAGAAGAATATAGTAAAGAAAGATCATTTAGTTTTAAATCTCCAGTTTATTTTATTTTTCCTATTATGAATATAATACACAAATTAAAAAACACAAAGTCAAATATGGCTACAGTTAATAAAACATTTCAAAATAATACTAAAATTTTCAAGGTTTTAATAATTCTAAAAAGGTGAAAATTATTGCAAAGTGACAATATTGGGCTATTTTTATCTCTTGTTACTATTTAGATATTAATGTACATGTTATACACGTTAGCAAATATTATGGTAAACTCAAATGAGAACTAAGAAGAAATTAAGTGATTAAGGGACATGAATGCTTTAAATATATTACTTTATTGTGTAGAATATTTGTGGACAGATAGTTAAATAGGTTTTCCAGAAGGGATATTTCCTAGTTCTCAAATTTTACAGTTTAAATGCAGTGAGTTCTAAAATATGAACCATAATTTTCTTTTTGACCAACAATGTACTTCTTGTTAAACAAATGTGCAAAACTCACTGCACCAAAGAATTTTCAAACAATTTAACCATGGTCAAGTCCATTTTTAACATTTAATTAAAATAAAATTATATTATTTCCCATCTCTCCTCTCTCCAACCCATGCCATGTTTCCCTCACCTAAACACTCCTCAAAATTTATTACTTCCTTTTCTTATCCATTACATAACAAAGGAATTAACATACTGATTGTTTTCAGTGTTGTCTAAAAGTACAGTTTGAGAGCTGACAACTTGGTTTTAGACAATGAATGAGAAAGTTCATGTCAGGGGAAGACTAATTCTCCTTTCTCAACAGGAGCTAATTCCTTGTAGGTCTTCATCTATGGAAAGCATTCTGTGAGTTTTTCCACTATTGATTTTGTGATGTAAAATCTGAATGGAATTTTCAGGTCCTGTGGAGGCAGCCACGTTGTTGAGAATTCATCTTCATTGGCAGAGCTTCCCTGTCATAACTAGAAGGCACAATCTCATTGCTGATTTCATTACCCTCTGGCTGTTAAAATTGTTTCATCCCTCGGCCAAGATGTACTCTGAGACATGGATGTAGAAGTTACAATGCTGACATATCGTTTAGGTATGGGCATCCCATGGTAAGGTGTTCACTGAAATTTGACTAAAAAGGACTTTAGGTAATGTGCTCCCACTATTTCTAACAGCAGTTTCTTTGGTGGAAGACGTGGGGTCTTTAAAATTGGAAAATATATGTCTTTGTAAAGTATTTTATTATTTTTCTGTGTATATTAATTTATATCATTAATGGTAATGATAATTATTTTAATATTTTTTGTGTAAAGTATTCTGATTTTAGTATAATTGTGGTGACTCAAATTTCAATAATTGAATCCACCTTTATACATGTTACATAATAACACCTAGGCAATGAACAATAGAATAAAAATGTTAAGCAAAATTTTGTAAGCTAGAATAGGACACATATCACCTATCTTTAGGTATAGAAGTTTAGTAAAAATAAACATGAAACCCATTTTTTTTTGTTTTCTGTTATGTTGTATATTGCTGTCAAGCCTCCATTTATCACTGTGTGTTTACTTGCAGGAATAAATATTTAGGACTAAAATTCAGTTCAGTGGTAGGGTGAATTCCAAGAGTGCCAAGGCACTGAACTCCACCAGCAGCCACACAAGCAATAGCAAAATTAATAATAGTCTTTCTGCCATTGGATTTCAAAGGAAGTGGGCAGTTGTGTAAAGACAAAAGTGTTGGGAGCAGTGAGACCCCAGATCCTGAATTTCTTGTAATCCCCTGATCTGAGTGCCCACAGCTGCTCTGAGCAGGAGACCTTCAGGAGTTCCTGATGGCAGGAGAGTGGTTTCTGGTGCGTTTGGCTGGGGCGTGGCTATCTCTATATAATCTGCTCCTGAACACAATAAAGGGGGCATTCTTGGAGAATTCAAGGATGACCCGTGTCGCTGTCTCTCTGTTTGTGTGTGTCTGTGTATTTTAACCTCCAGCCCCTTTGCCCGAAGATCGCGAACTGGGTGCCAGCGCACAGAGCGCAGACACAGAGGCGCGGTACGCGGCACAAAAGGTGATGGCTATAAGGATATTGTCAATTGGGAGAATAAACTATTTTGTAACATAGAGAGTAATGACTGAAAATGACCATTTGTTTATTTTATAATGGCTAATAGAGATATTTTGAACATTTATATAACACAAAGGGATCACCAATATTTAATGTTTGTAACTGTTATAGGTCAATTATTATGTGGTAATTATACATTAGATAAATGTATTTATATTCTACAATTTGCCTACTAGATGGGTCAGTGGGTAAAACACTCACTGCTTAGCCTAATCAGGAGTTTACACTGAACCTTACATTGTCAAAGGAGAGAATGGTGCAAGTTTTCCTCTGAACTCCATACATGAGCTATGACACCTGCATCCTGCCACGTATACATAGAAGCAAAACAAAAAATAAAAAAGTAGAACGTTCTAAAATGTCAAATATTGTTTACTTAATGACATGTGCAAATGTAACAAACAAGCTTATAAATGCTATATTTATTCATATGGCTGTTTTCCACTTTTTAAATTATCTGATCTGAAAATAAGTTATAACTTTTTTTAAATATTTATTTATTTATTATGTGTACAATATTCTGTCTGTGTGTATGTCTGCAGGCCAGAAGAGGGCACCAGACCTCATTACAGATGGTTGTGAGCCACCATGTGGTTGCCGGGAATTGAACTCAGGACCTTTGAAAGTGCAGGCAATGCTCTTAACCACTGAGCCATCTCTCCAGCCCCAAGTTATAACATTTTTTGGAGATAAATTGATAACATTATTTCACAAGAGTTTTAGAAAGAAATATCCTTTTACATGACAGTCCTCCTTTCGGGAGAGACCGAACTTCTCATCGAATTTCATTTAATTTTAATCTCTTTATACAGACAGATGTAAAAGAATACATAACGTGTCCATTTCTCGTGCAGCTTCTGCTTTTGTGAAATGGTATAGTGTAGTTTGGCATGAGGAAGTTGTAATGTGTTTGCAAATGGTATAAAGTCGCCACACATGTGTTGTTAAACTGAACTAATCCTCTTTTTATATCTCAATTTGGACACCACAGAGAAAATACTTCTGTGAATATCATACATGAAAAATGTCCCTTCTGAAGTCTCTTTACATTCAGCCTGATTACTTATTCTCTGCATCTCTGTCTGTGAGAATTTACAGGATTATCATATCACCAAAGACCATCTATTTACATACATGCATGATAATCTGCTTTCATCAATATGCTATGATTTTTTTTAAACACATTGTTTTTTAGAATATATCTCAAAACATTGAAATAACAGTTGATCTAGAGTCTTCTAACTTAGGTATAAAGAATTAGGTAGCTAAAATATATGGACAATATTTTTAAATTTTATATCTTGTGTTGCCTACCTATGCTCATGATAAAACTTCTTTAAATCCTGTATAAGATATTTTGCATTTTCTAGTTTCTGTATATGGGGTTTTGGTAAGCATGTCTCTGGAAAGTTTGGTTCCTTTAGGAGATACCACATACTTAATACCTCCTTAAAGTTCTTAATAACAATGTATTGGATATAACACCATGATTTTTAATCTTTATCTTCTAGCAAGAAAAATTAAACAGAAACTCACAAATCAAAGAAGAGTTAAATAAAAAAAATACATCGTGACTAATATGTAAGAAAAGAAAAGGGGATAATTTGTGGAATGCTATGTGGTATAATTACCCACATTCTTTAAAAATACTTAATAGGAAGATATAATATCAAGTATCTCTGTTTGGATTCGAGGTTCTAATAGCATTGCCAGAGATATTCAGCAGTCATGCACAGGAAAATAATGACCCAATAAACCCAAACAAATGAAATCCAGCACTCATCATTACTTTGCACTTTTTTCTAATGTCCTTGTATTTTCTATTATTTTATTTTATTGAGCTCTACATTTTTCTCTACTCCCCTACCTGCCTTTCCTCTCCCCTTCAACCCTCCCCCAACGTCTTCGTGCTCCCAATTTACTCAGGAGATCTTGTCTTTTTCGACTTTCCATATAGATTAGATCTATGTATGTCTCTCTTAGTGTCCTCATTGGTGTCTAAATTCTCTGGGATTGTGATTTGTAGGTTGGTTTTCTTTGCTTTATGATTAAAAACCACTTATGAGTGAGTACATTGATAATTGTCTTTCTGTGTCTAGGTTACCTCACTCAAAATGATGCTTTCTAGCTCCATCCATTTTCCTATAAAATTCAAGATGCCATTTGTTTTTTCTGCTGTGTGGTACTCCATTGTGTAAATGTACCACATTTTCTTTATCCATTCTTTGGTCAAGGGGCATTTTGGTTGTTTCTAGGTTTTGGCTATGACAAGCAAAGCTGCTATGAACATAGATGAGCACATGTCCTTGTGGCATGATTGAACATCCTTTGGATATACACCCAAAAGTGGTATTACTTGGTCTTGAAGAAGGTTGTTTCCTAATTTTCTGAGAAATCACCACACTGATATCCAAGGGGCTATACCAGCTTGCATTGCAATGCAGGAGTGTTCCCTACAACAACTCCAGCATAAGTTGTCATCAGTGTTTTTGCTTTTGGCTATTCTTACAGGTGTAAGATGGAAACTCAGAGTTGTTTTGATTTACATTTCTCGGATGATAGTGTCTTTCAGCCACTTTAGATTCTTCCTCTGTTGAGAGGATTCTAATCTCTGTTTAGGTCTGTGCCCTATTTTTTTATTAGTTTATTTGTTCTTTTGATGACCAATTTCTTGAGTTATTTGATTATTTTGGAAATCAGACCACTATTGGATATGGGGTTAGTGAAGATCTTGTCCATTTTATAGGCTGTCGTTTTTTCTTGTTGACCATGACCTTTGCTTTACAGAAGCTTTTCAGTTTCAGGAGTTCTCATTTATTAATTGTTTCTCTCATTGTCTCTGCTGCTGGGGTTATATTTATAGTTAGTCTAAATCTTCAGAAGCCAAAAGTAGAGGGGCACTTGCAATTTACACATGCCATTCTTTCAGAACATAGACATATACAGAAATAGTAAAATGAATCAGACAGAAATATATAAAGTTCAAGAAAGCAGAAAATGAAACAAGACACACATGAAGAGTTCAAGTCAGTTTATACTACTTTCTTCCTTTACTGCATATATTACTACTGCAAACAACTTTAGTTTTGTAACAAAGATAACTTTGAGTTTTAGTTGCTTGCATATAAGCATTACTTGTTTGAAACATAGCTCACTATCTACTTAAAGCCGAATCTATTATACTTTGCTAATAAAATTAACATTATAGGAAAAAAATCAATTTTAATATAATATAGAATCCAGCTGATCTTTTACTGATAAGAGGTAATTTATAGTTAAGCCCAGTTTTGTGCTGATGTCAACTATATTTTCCTCTTTCTATGTCCTTCAATTATTTCTTAATCTGTAAGGGAAGAAAGCAGAAAACGAACTAAGGGTGCACAATTTATATGTGGGTACTCTTCAGTCCCCTATCCTCTATATTATGCTATTCAGTTCTGTATGCCTGTATTAACTACATCTCTTGAGAAAAGAAGTTTCTTTGTGAAATAATGAGAGTTGCAAAAATCTATGTGAATAAAGAAAGCAACTTATTTCTATGTATATTTAATAAAAACCAGAGTACTAGGTTATCACATATGACCGATAATCAAACCTGTCACTAGTTTTTAGACTTTTAAAGCTGCCAGACATGACTTCTGAGTTCAATGTTGTGGATCAGGCTTTGAGTACCTTTACAAATTTTTTGATTATAGATATAATATTTTTACTACTAATGTACCAATGCATATATATGGAAATATTTGTAGGCATTGTAGTCCTCATGTTTTACAAGTGAATAAGACTGATGATTACTATTTTTCTTCACTATGCAAGCTAAACACTAGTAATAAAGTTTTCTGTTTGATACTAGCTTAATTCTTCCATGATCTATGTTAAAAAATTTGTAGTATCTTCAGCAACAGGAACTTACCATCAAGTTCTGTAAGATAAATAAGTATAATAAAAATGACTTATAAAGTTTAGAAGGCCTCTGTTGCCCCATTGACCCACAAGCTGAAAAGTGGTGATATATATAGGACATTAACCTTTTTACAAGACAGCCTATAGTATTCAGAAGAATCATTCTATCACTCATGAAAATTAGAACATCAGCTCTTATGTTGAGATCTTCAGTTGCTTTGGATTTGAGTTTTATTCATGGTGGATCTAGTTTCACTGTCTACATGTAGTTATCCAACTTGAGTAATACCATTTATTGAAGATGCTGTGTTTTCTACATTAGATTTTTTAACGTCTTTATTGCAAACAAGAATACCTAAAATATTATGTAATATTTTCAAACACAACAGAAAAATTATAATTGCCAAACCAGTTCAGTGCAAAATTTAACAGATATCAGAGACCAACTTTGACAAAAATACCACTTACCAGGGTAGGGACATGGGGAGTAGAAGAATAGTAAAGAGGACAAAATAAAAAAAGAAAACGCAGCCGGGCGGTGGTGGCGCACGCCTTTAATCCCAGCACTCGGGAGGCAGAGGCAGGCGGATCTCTGTGAGTTCGAGACCAGCCTGGTCTACAGAGCTAGTTCCAGGACAGGCTCCAAAGCCACAGAGAAACCCTGTCTCGAAAAACCAAAAAAAAAAAAAGAAAAAGAAAAGAAAAAAAGAAAACGCAAGTGAAAATAATATAGCAGGAAACAGGATAGTTTAGGGACGGAGTACCTGTGAATACTGAAATCCCTGATTTTAATTTTCCATACACTTTATACCCCAATACAACAGAGGATGAAAACAAAAGACTGCTTTATCATAAATCAAAGGAAAACTAGAACAAGTACTTGCCTTCAAAATCTTAACATGGCTCGCTACATCTAATCCCTAAGTAATGCTGTTTTTTGTTTTGTGCTACCATGTTGTTTGTTTGCTTTTCTATTTTATAATATTAGTAAATATTATATATTCCATGAAATTTTAATATTTTGCCAATTTTGCAGATACTTGAATATCATGTATTTCTCACTTTTATGTACTTGAATATAAGGATATAAATATATTATACTTGTGGCTACCAACTTTGTAAAGGCATTAGAATCAGGAATGCAGTAAATATACAAAAACAGACATTCTTCAGTAGAGTTTAACTCTTCATAGTTTCAAACAACAATGCTTTATCTAGAACTAGAAAAATGAAATAAGACTTTTCATAACTCTCCTCTTATTTCGCAGCCTTCAACTCACCTAGTTGTGATGCAGGGGGAAGAGGTAGTCCTGCCTCCTTTGGATGTGCCTTGCTTTGTTTAAGCCCATGGGAGGTCTGCTTACTTCTGAATGGAGAGTAAGGAGGAGGACTGGAGGGGGAGCGAAGTAGATGGGAAGCATGATGGGAGAGGACTAGATTAGAAGAGGGTGGGGAAATTGTGGTAGGCATTAAAATAAATATTAAATAAATTACAAAAGAAATAAGATATTTTTCATGTGACAAAAAACTGCTTAAGCTTCTCTTAGTTGGCAGAGATATGTTAAAAAATGTATTTTCATTTCAATAGCTTTATGCCAGGTGTCAAGGTCTCTCTTAATTTTCTCTGAGGGAGCTACCATATCTGGAAATCCATCTGTGATTGGAATCACAACCTAATTATGCAGAGGCTAATCAAGTGTCACTCTTTTTGACATATCTGGCTTTGCACTGTCTGAGATAGATGTGGTAAACAGGGATATGGCAAGAATTAGCACTCTTTCACAGTTGCAGTAATTTATGGTGGCACTAATTGTTGTAATTTCTCTAGAGATAAAAGTGTTTCTGTTGTGTTCTATTTCCTACAAGGGAAAGATAAGCAGATCCAACTCTAGCAGCGCTTTCTATTTAGTTTCCATATTGAAAACATCCTTAATTGATTAAATAAAACCATTGAAGGTATTCTGTTAGTTATTAGTTTTAAATATATATACTTAAAAACCTAGAAAGCTCTAAAATTATAATTAAGGTTAATGGAAACAAGAGTTCTTATACCACTGTTATCCATACATTTCCTACTCCATTCTTAAGTGGAAGAGAAGTATCATAGCCAGAAAATGCAACTCCATACAGATTCCATCTCCCATTCAAAATCAGAAATTTTGAATGAAGATAAAAGATAACATATTGGTGATTATATTGGAATTTTCTCTTGAGTATATTTTATTTTTTTCCCAATAAAGATGCTGGTCCTTAAATTGCTTTTGCTGTTTAAGCAGTTTAGCCATGAAGACTCAAGTAAGATTTTTGCCATCTAAAACAAATACTTCTCTCAATATCATCCTCTATGCATTAGCTCTGTAGGAGTTGGATAATTTCATCCACTTCTAAAAGACTACTGACTAAATAACCTAGTCAACAAAACAAACAAACATATAAAAACAACCACAACAAAAATTAAAGTTTATCTCCAGATTGTTGTTTAAATATCTATGAACATGGTAGGAATAATTATGAAAGATAATCAATAGTGATAGATAGGGAGTGATAGTTGAGGGAGATAGTAATAAGTTAGCGAGAACCCTAATGAAACAAATTTGGAGGAAAAGGAAGCTGACACATGTGTATATTGCTTTCTTTCAGTGTGATCCAATGCTTGTCAAATATTGTCCCAGTGGACATCACACATCTTTGAAATTTTCATTGAGGTCTCAGTTTTAGTGACTTTTCAGGAAGCTGCCAGACCTTCAGAAAGGGACAGGGATTGGATATTCTCCTCACGTCTTTGACTAAATAGACATCGTGGTCTCTGTCTTTTCAATATGTAGGTAACCACTGATGAACTCTCCAAGCATATATTTAAAGTCACCCATTTAATTTCCATATTTGTAAATCTCTAAAATTTGATTTTGCTGGTTCTTTCTCTAAATAACACTGATAACAGACACACATTCTTTAAACCTTTCCTAGCATCATATGTAGACTATCCATGTTACCCACTCTTCCAGCCTCTGCTCCCATTGCCAATGCATATTACATCCAACTGAATGACTGTATCTTGCAGATTCTTATCACAAGGATCGATATACAATAAAATGAACACCTGGGCTTTTATGAACCCAAGTTTCAGTACACTGCATCTCACTTGTTAAAGCTGCTTTAGCCTCACATGATGGCTTAATTTTTCTCCTCATCCCTTTTCTACAATAGCCTACAGATTATGTAAAATGAGTGAAGAAAAGAAACTGAATTCTGTACTCATATGTACTCCAACATTTAAACCGTGAGGTGATATGGAAAATACAATTTGGCAATGAGAGTGGCAGCGCAGTAACACACCATGGCTGTAGAAGACCTTTGAATAAATTGCCAGGCCATATCCAACACCATGAAAATGTTATTACAAATTTACAGTCAAATGATACAAAAAAGAGAATACATCGAAAAATAGATATTACTAAATGCAAAATCAAATTTAACTTTTAACCTACCTTAGACTGCATTTTTCTTTTGTAAAATGACTAATTCCACCATTATCCATGTCAGATTAGAGAGATAATTAACACTAAAATTCAAATTTTCTCTGCTGTCCCTTTAAATAAACCAACTGAACCACTTTTAGATTTGTTTCCACATCTAAGCCTTCTGTAACCTTGAAATCTCATTTAAAATATAACTTTGATGTTCTAAATCTTTGAAGAAATAAAGAAATAGTCAATTATTATTTCAAAAATTTTCTATTACAAGTAAAATTAACAAAATATGTGTTTGTTTGTGTGTATGTGTGTAGGGGGAGAGAGAGAGAAAGAAAGAGAGAGATTTATATTTACAAATCCCGTGGAGTATATATAAATAGCGTGAAAATATCATAAAAAATGAAACAAAATTTTATATGAATATAAGAAAAAGGGGCTTATAAACAGCACTAAGAAAATGTATAAGATATAAGATATATTTAAAGTAAAATTTGATTTGTAAATAAATTCAAATAAATATTTGTAAATTAATAAATTATCTGTAAACTAATATTAGTTATATGCCCTAAAAAGAGACCTATCTCCAAAATCTAAACTGCAGAACAGAGAAAGACACTTGATATTGACATCTGTCACACACAAGCACACACACACAAATATACAAACACAAACAGATAGTTCCATCATATTATATATTACTATATAGAACGTATATCCTTTATATAGCATACATAGAACATTATATTATATGTTTTATGTTGTCATTTTATGTTTATTTAACAAATACATTTATATGATAATGTTAAATAATATATATGTCATATTTAACAAAGTAAAAAATATGTAGACTCTAATTTTAACAGTAAATGAACTTAAAGCTTCTGAGTACTCATTACAGATTTTGGTCCTTAGATTCTATTATAAACTGTGTCTGTGTTAAAGTTCTCAAGCATGTCTATACTAATTCATCTGGCTTACACCCTCTGAAAAATTTTCTACAGTTTCTAAAACCAATTTGTGTCTTTTGCACAAAGATCCCTGACTCCAAAAGCAAAGAAGAAATTACCAAGTTATTGAATGGAGATGGAGAAAGCTAAATTAAATTGCTTTTCCAAGGGACAACACAATGTAATTACATACTAAAGGGTTAAATTGTAAAACACATTTAGTAGGTATAGTACTTCAATGCTGTCCACCAAAACCTACAATATTGGTGGATTAAAGTAAAAGTAAGCCAATCATTATCTGTAATTGGTCACTTTCTATGAAATAAAAGAATGTTTTCTAAGCCATTATTGAGTACAACTGTTAAAATTTGTTTTACTGTTCAAAAAATACTTTTAAAGATTTTTTTGTAGGAATTAACTTTCTCCCTTAAAAATTGTTTTTAATAAAATTTTAAATTAAGTTTTCATCTAATTTATTTTTAATTGCCAACCTGGAGTTGCACATCCACATACAGAAAATATTATATTTTAACTGCCTTATTTAAATTAGTTAAATCTAAGGTTTGATCAATCAGCTGTATCTTATATTGGACATTTTACTTGTAAGAAACAAACATATCTCTGTATTTCAAGTTATTTAGTACTAGCTAGTATATTACTTAATTTATACCCCGTCTCCCCACCAGTGAGCATATCTTCTTTCTAATTTTGTATTTCAAGAATTGTTCTCATGTGATCATGACAAAAACTTGATTTAAACTACACTAAGTCTGATGTACATTTCTATACAACACTTGCTTACTCTTGTCTCTGATAGTTTTCAGTAATTGGATTGGTGTGACTAAAAAAGAGACTTCTGTTGATAATACATATACTCCCAATACAGAATTTCCCATGATGGTTTTATCATTCAAAATTGTGATAAAAATTCTGTTACTTTTGTGAATAGTAACATGCCATTGATTACCTGTTGAGGCCCAACCCCAACATAAACTATTCTCTGGACAGGCGCTGAGGTGCAGGAATAATTGTAACACAGTTCACACAACAATATATGAAGGGAGTCTCATGGTTCATTCAAATCCTGAAGATCACCTGCATTTATTCTCCAGACAGGTTTTGTCTTCCAAGGTAAACTGAGGGGGAAGTTCATTAGCATTGTGTTTCTGGGGTAGCAGGACTAAAGTCACATCCAGAGCTCTGTCACTAGCTTGGATTAACACCTCTTCCCAGGCTGTCCCTACAAAGAAGGAAGCAGAACATGATCAGCATATCCAGACTCCAGGAGACAGCCAGTCTGAAGATGCTTTTAGCACCTCAGTTGCCACTGTGGCTTGAGCACCTTGCCACTAATACAATGCAGAAATATGTGGCCTGTATAATATTGTCCCACAATTCACTCTCTCTTAATAATTTTAAAATAAAAAAACTGTGCTTCTGCAATAGGACAGAATAACGCATTTGCCTTGAGCAAAAACTTCTCCTTTTACCCAAAATTACCTGTCGTTGGAAGTTAGGCATTGCAACTTCCTGTCTTAGGTTTTTGGAAGGGAGAAACTTCAAGCCCATCATTGACTGCTGATCTCTGTGAAGGAAAGTGATTAGGGTAGAGAGATACCTTTGGGCTCTATGTCTTGGAGCCACACTTTCTTGTCAGGATAAATTATAAGGCTTTATGAATAATCATGCTCCCAAAGGTCTCCTATTTAAAAAAGAAAATTTTGCCTGAGTTGAAAATCTTTTTTTTCAGCTAGTTTAGAGCACCTCTTAAATCTTTTATATTGTACCAAAACCTAAAATTCTTAGCATATGGATTAAGTCCCAAAATTTACAGGATATGTCAAACTTTTCTTAGCAATTTCAAACATTATCAGGTCAATACCAACTTTTCTCAACATCTTATATGTAGCTACAAATATCAGGTCAATATCATAACAATGAATCAACAATTAAACATATCATAATTTTCTTGAATTCACATTAATCAAAGGACAAGAAAAGCTTTTCTGATGGGTAAGAGTACAATGACATTGCTGTTATTGAATATCATGTCCAGTCTCTGAGCAGCCATTAACCCTTAGACTGCCCCCTTTTTTTAACTGAAGAGGAATTTTAGTCATTTCTTATTTTGAGTCTTTTTTTTTCCTGAAAAGAAAGCTTAGGTTTTAGTTTTTTAGGTCCAATATTTTAATTAAAATGAGTTTTGTGTCCCAGAGACTAAAACAGTCCAATGTTTAGTCTGCATCTCAGCTTCAAAACAAACAGGATTTAAACTGCAAATGTTGCAGTTATTGAAACTCATCATTGGGTGTGATAAAAATTGTCCCATTTCTCATAGTTATTCTTATCAGTCTGAGATCCTTTGAATGAATATAATCACCTATTTTATTTGAAAAAAGTCTCTCCATTTAGCCCTCACATTTACTGTCCTGCTTACCTTTGTGAAAGTGTTATATGTACCATATTCTCAATTCCTAAATCATATTTATGCTTTCTTGGCACCACACAGAGATCAATAAATTCAAGATTAATGATGAAATGTACAGAACGATTCAAAATTTTTGTTTTTAACACATTTATGTAAATTTTTAAAACCTTAAAATTTAAGTGTAACATTAATTAGTCACAAGATTAATTGGCTCTAGTAATTCAATTATTTGTGGAATTCCCATGTTTATAGCAAAGGTTCAAAATAGAGATGTATATACGTGCAAACCAACTTCATGAAGATGATAGTGGTTTTTAAAGAGAAACTTAAAATTCTCTTAAAGATATGGAAGAAAATAAAAACTTTGAAAAAATCTATAAAGCCTTTAAAGAAAGACAAGAAATCCAAGAAAAAAACAAACCAGCAGGTGAAATTTTCAATACCTGAGAACAGAAAGAGAAGCAATAAAAGAAACATAAGTAGAGGGAATTATGGAGATGGAAAATTATTTCCCATATATGCAATGATACACTTATAAAGAATAGATATGATTTTGGGAAAAAATTACAGCTTCACTTATTTTAAAGTGAAAAATGCATTCTTTTCACTCAATATATTCTGATTATTGTCTCTACCATAAACCCTTTCCACTTATTTATCTATCTTAATACACACCTTTCTTTTTTCTTTCTAACCAGCTAACAATCAAGCATAAATTGGCAACTAAAATAATATAACAAGATAAAATAAAAACAAGCAAGCATAAAGAGAAAAGAAATAAATGGGTAAAAGGATGCAAGAAGAAGCACAAGAAACACACACACACATGCTGAGAAGCACACAATCACAAACACAAAGTTAGAAAGCCTACATAGAATGAAATTGGAAACCATAATCTATAACCAAAAGACCTGTAAGACCAAAAAAATGCATACAGACAAAGCCTTATGAGATAAAAACAGAAGTTTTCAAAGTGCCATTGTGGAGTTGGTTTATGTGTGTGTTGGCAATCTACAATTGGATATAGGGACTGCCTTTAAATGTATAGTCAGTGAGAGTCTTCATGGGAACTCAAATTGTTCCTTTAAAGACAGTTATCAAATTAGAGATAACTACTGTATTAAGGATGGAGAATTGGGTCTATTTCCCTTCTCAGCACTGGGACCTCATCTGACCTTGCCTGCATGCTCTTACAGTCTCTATGAGTTTGTATATGTGTCACTTTGGTTGTGTGTAGAAGGCCTTGTTATTTGGATGTCTTCCATGTTCACTAGCTCCTATAATCTTTCTGCCTCCTCTTCTGCAGAGTTCCCTAATCCCCTAAGGAGTGATGTAAAGGAGATATCTCTCAACTTATTTGCCTATGATAAGACTTTGTATTTGTTTATATCTCCTATCAGAGGAAGTTTATCTGACAATTACTGATCAATACATTGGTCTGTGAGAATAGCAGAATGTCATTAGTAGTCATTTTATTGCTGCATTTCTTTAGCAGAACAATACTATTTAATTTTACCATGGAACGCTCTTATCTCGGATTCTTGGCCACAAAAACAGAGCCTGCATGTTTTCCATTTCTTGGATGGGTTCTGAATTCAAACCAGAGGGTGGTTATTACAAGCACAAGAATTGTGTGAATACTCTACCGCCACACTTTTCAGCCAGGAGATTGTTAAAGATTGTAGATTGTTTACTTCACATTTTTGGTAGTGTGCAGAAAACCTTCCCATGCTATAAACACTGATCAGTAGGGATGGAAGCTCTAGGCAGAGACCTGCTCAGTGAGTTCTCTAGGTGTTGTCTTCAACAATCGTGCATTATGCTTAGTTTGTGGAGAGAAACATATAGCCTTGAAAATAGCCTGAGGTATTTGGAAGCTTCCCTGGAGCCCCTTTGGCCAAGAACTGGTTTTGACTTTCCACAGGGCAGGGCACCCTGACTTCTATTAGGACTGGAGGGGGAGGGGGAGAGTGGGAGGGAAATGGGAGGAGGGGAGGAGGTGGAAATTTTTAATAAATAAAAAAAAAGAACTGGTTTTGACGTAAATCCATTCCCATGACTGTAGGCTCCATTTGGGGTCAAGAGATATCTAATTGGGGCTTTGTCTTAGCAATTATTTGGTAATTTCAATAATATTTCATTAACTAACATGCATTCTAAAATTGCCTTGAAATTTCTGAGGTAATTATTTTAAATAATAGTTTTCTTTCTCCAAAATGCTCTATAATAAACTATTGTTCCATGAAAAAGATTCACAGAACATCATTTTGATATCATAATTAGTATTAATACATTTATTAAAAAACTTACAAATTACTAAAATGAGAAAGACATATTACAGTACTACTGTGAGGTAGTGTCAGCTCATTACTAATATACTGTAATCAGAATTAGACACTGAGCACACATTTGGCTAGAAAAACAGCTTTAAAATGTGATTTCTCACCTTCAAGAGTACATTTAAATGAGTTCAAAGTGTGGTGGTAGGGATAATTCTTAAGAATGGAAAAAATGCAGTGCAGGATTTTATGAGAGTAGACATTACCAGAGAACCATTTTCTTTATAAAGAATACTTCAAACTTCATCACATCACACAATAACATATCACATATATTTTTTATAAAAAAATTAGTATGTGCATTTCTACTTTTGTGAGATTGCTCTAAGTCAAATATTTAAATCAACTTACATTATGTGAACTATGACATGCAATCCTACGTGAGTTACCATGTTTCTGAATTATTGTCTTTTGATGTAGCTATGCTATCCTCAAAGAAGTGATTTTCCTAGGAAACCAATGCTATCTATAACAAATTCTAAAGCATTTAAGGAGAGGAAATTTTGCTATAATTGCAAGTTTAAGGTGCTAATATTATGATCATTTTATCTATATTAACATCTGTTCCTCATTGGGGAGATTTTCATCCTGGCAAAATTGGCTATATATGCCTAATGGCTTTCAACCAGACTGTATAGACATCCACTAAAGGAACTCATCATTGCACACCTGTTCAGTCTACGGAATCCAAATGTGACCAGCAACATGAATGAAGAATGAGGCAAAACAAGTTCAAGTACATGAAAGAATGATAGCTATTAGACAATGTTTTATTTTTTCTTTCTTTCGTTTAGACAGGGTTTCTCTGTAGTTTTGTAGATTGTCCTGGAACTAGCTTTTGTAGACCAGGCTGGCCTCGAACTCACAGAGAACCACCTGCCTCTGCCTCTTGAGTGCTGGAATTAAAGGTGTGCATCACTGTTGCTCAGCCAGACTATGTTTTCTAAGCTGTTCTAAATTATTAATAAATTGCATCTTATAAGAGGTATAAAGAATCAATGTAGTCAAAATCAATAGCACATTTAAAATTTTAAAAATTAACTTTTATTAAACATAATTGTTAGTTCAATAAACACTATTTATTGGAAAAGACTTAGCTGTCTTATATATTCGATAATCCATATATTTACCCCATCATCTTTTGATGGTGCATTTATTAATGTAAATTAAATTTTAGATTGCTTTCCTTAAACGTATGGTTTACTATATATCATCTTACTATGAACACCTTGCAAGATTTGGTCTCCTCCTTAATGTTGAGGATGACCGGAGTCAAAGAAAAGGTGTGAGACTATGTCTAAAATCCAACAAGACTCAATTTTAGAAGACTGATGGGGCTCAAATTCTGTAAAAGGAGTTCCACTTTATGTACTAGATAAAAATTGCCACAATTCCTTGCACTCTCAAAGGCTATCTATTAGCTCTAAAAGCCTCAGTTCCTTGAATACCCTTTTCTTTATAGCAATATTCTCACAGACAGTTGAATGTAACATGTCTTCACTCCTTTGAAAATTCTTCTCTTGTTCTGTACATAACAAAACAAAAGCAACACAGAAGATATAAAGTATATTATATCTGAGTAAAAATTTGTCCTCTAGAATCAAGATTAAGATCCTTGCTTTTAAAATAAATATAATAGTTAACAGATACTTGTATATAATTATTATATTTATAAATTAAATAAGTCATTATTTTTTCCATTTTCACAGTATTCTTACAATATCTTTATTTCTTTTCAAGGAGAAACTGATGTACAAGTTCCAAAATTTGAATGCTCTCCCAGGCTCAAGGAATCTAAAAAGTGAGTTTTTCATAGAAGAATCAGGAGAAGAGACGGTAACAGTGTACAGACCTGACTTCTACACATGTCAAGTGTTGCACTTTAGATCTCACAAGATTATCTGTAAAATATCTCCACAAGGTGGATCCCTGTCTGTCCTGTCATAGAAGGTGGATGGTCTACTGATATTTTATTGCATATGTGTGTGGTTTCTTCAGTGATGTAGCAACTACAGCTACCATAAACATAGTCCTAAATCAAAGTCAAACTGGCACTCCTGTAAACAGTCCTGATTGCATTCATTGAATTATTTATGTGCAAACACACACTCATACACGCACAGAGTAACATAGAGAGAAAGAGTGCACAAATATGGAAGAAAGGAAAACTAGAAAGGCAAAGGAGATTTACACGAGAGTAAGGAAAATAAAGGCAATGTGGTAACAATGTTGCCCTATCTTGTATATGTTATGTACATGTATAAAAATAACATAATGACACCCAATATAATGTAGAATTAATATATTCTCAGAAATAAAATATTGAAACAGTCAATAAGCACCAATATTTGTGAGATTATTTTGTTATTTAACAAAGTCTCACTGCATAGCCAATTGGCCCTAATCACAGAATCTTCTTGTTTCAATTTCCAAAATTCTGGGGTTAAATGTGTTTGTCACCACACCCAGCACTTAGTGCTAGGGCTGAGAAGATGACAGATACGCTAATGAGACTCACTAATCTTCTCTCAATAACATTCTATAAAATGAATTAGGTACTTAGAAAATTGCCAACCCCCTGACACTCCATTGTCTGAACAATTCTGCAGTAAGATTATTATGATTGAAAACATTTGGAAATGACTATCAATGACAACTCAAAAGCATAAAATGGTAAGAAGACTCTTCAGGGACATAACAACTAGAATATCATTTTCCTCCCATTTTCATCTATTATTCTTTTAGAATTCTGGACTAAAACAATTATCTGAATAACAGGAAAGAAATAAAAATTTGCCAATTTCTATTAGCCTGCAACTACCTGACAGTCTGTTTACCCAGTTTCATTGCATCTGCTTCTATAAAAATTTCACTCAGAAGATTTTCTTTAATATGTTGCCTTCATTTTTTTGCCTCATATTGAAGATAAACTACCTATAGTTCTGCCACTAGACCCCTATAACATGTATCAATTCCCTCCTATTATTTGTTTTCCTAAAACTTTCCCAAGCCATTATGGATTTAAGTCTGAGAAACAGTCCTGCTCACACTGAGGATGCAAGCTTACACAGAAATTAAGTTGTCAAAGCTGACATAAGTCAGCGACCTTATCTAACACTATATTTTACTAAGAATCCAAAGGGTGCAATTATTCGAGAAGCAATAGAATAGAAAACATTCTACCTGGCTCCTCTAGTAATTTGCTCTCCAATTGGATATATTTCCTCTGGCCTTAGCTATAGATGAGGTCACTCGCCTTAATCCACAGGGAGAAATTGTACCATGAAGCACAATTCTTTAATTCCCAGATGGCTAAAGCAGGTATTTGACAACCTTCTTGACATCAGTTTCAATAAAGACATAGATTTTAGATGTGTTTGCTACATGCAGTTTCAACTGTGGTTATTTTGGTAAGACTAATCATTATGTAATGCTTGTCTTCTAGGAAGTATTGGTTGTTTATTGACCAGAAAATCAAGATGATATTATGTTTATAGGGTGATAAGAACCAGTTAGCAAAGTTACTTCTTCAAAAAAACAGCTTTTTGTAATTTTAAAAGAAATTGATCAAAAACAGCTGCAACACTGGCACACTACCCACCACCTAGTATAAATAGGTTTAGAATGCACCTATAAAATCTAAAATTTACAAAAAAAATTACAAGATAAATGAAAAGTGAACTTATTTCATGTGCCTAAGCATGAATATACCCTGGCAGCAAAGAGAATATGAGCAAAATATTCAAAATGTTGCCTCTTAATTATTTCTGTATGTTTGTGTATGCTCTCTCTCTCTCTCTCTCTCTCTCTCTCTCTCTCTCTCTCTCTCTCTCTCTCT
>JABTXL010006268.1:15190494-15305122 GCA_025134845.1 Neodon shergylaensis
TCTCTCTCTCTCTCTCTCTCTCTCTCTCTCTCTCTCTCTCTCTCTCTGTGTGTGTGTGTGTGTGTGTGTGTGTGCACATGCTGTAGTGTAAGAATGTGAACATGAAGGTATCATTGCTTTTCTTGAACCTAAGGCCAGAGCAGAATGTTGTCTGGGACTCAGTGACCTAGAAGCTTACCTTCATTTGGATAGGCTGGCCAGTGAGCTCCTAGGATCCCCTACTCATCACTCTTGGATTAGATGTACCTGAAGTTATTTCAGACTCTTTTCATAGGTTTGGACAATTTGAAGTCAGATGATAATGGAATGCAAATGTCCTTTACCCTGGATTTAGCTCCCTCATAACAACAATGACATCTATGAACCATAACAAGGGCCAGGTTGACACAATAACCACACAGGTGCAGTGGCACAATTACCTTTGTAGCAACCAACATATTTTTAGCTCGACTTGGGAACTTAGTAAGATTCCACTCAATAAGAGAGATTTCAGGTACTGGAAACCTAGCTAGCACCCCAGTGCTAGTTAACTCGTGAATCTAGTAGAGCTTACAACAACAGCTTTAACAAGGCAGCACAATCCCTAATTGCCCTCTAAGTATTTGTTCTTATACCCACAGACATATGCAGCTCTGACTCTGTGCAGGGTCTGGCTGTGGGTCTCTGAATCTGTTCACTACTTGCCGAATTACTGCTCTGATGACGATTGGCTTAGGCACTGATCTATGGGTATAGAAGAATATCATTTAGATTATTTCAAAGACTGTTGGTCCAGCATCCATGAGCTATTCCGAGCTCAAGACACCTATTTCTGTGTGTTTGCCTCGTGATCTCCCCGCTCCCCCTACAGGTAGAATTTTTTTCTACTTTTCTTTGACAAGAATCTCAGAGCTCAACAACAGCTTGTCTGTTGATCTCTTCCTCTGCTTTCATTAGTTATTGGCTAGAGCATCTCTGATGGCAATTAAGGAAACCACCAAACTGCTCATAGTATATGGCCAGTTCAGGCATCCTTACAAGTATTGCTAGGAGTCAATTAGCTGGGGTCATCTTTGTGGGTCCCTAGTGGTTTCTCTTTTAAGAGGTTTTTCTCTAACCCAGAAATGCACCCCCTATCAAGATATCTCTTTTATCTGGTTGTTGTTTGCCAAGCATGTTCAGTATTGCTGGGTCTTGAGGTAGATTGTTTCCTAATTTTTAGAGACATCACCATCCTGATTTCCAATGCAGCTATACAAGTTTTCACTCTCCCGAGCAACAGAAGAGTGAACCCCTTACCCCATATTGTCTCCAGCATAAGATGTCATCAGTGTTTTTGGTCTTGGTCATTCTTACAGTTGTAAAATAGAATCTCAGAGTTGTTTTGATTTGCATTTCTCTGATGGTTAAGAATGTTGAGCATTTCCTTAAGTGTCTTTCAGCCATTTTAGATTCCTTTGTTAAGAGTTCTTTGTTTACATCTATAGCCCATTTTTTTTATTTCATTGTTTCTTTTGATGTCAAGTTTCTTGAGTTTTTGTATATTTTGGTGATCAGTCCTCTGATGTGACAGAATGTGAGATCTTTTCACATTCTGTCGACTGCCATTTTGTTTTGTTGACTGGGTCCTTTGCTTTACAGAAGCTTCTCAGCTTCATGAGATCCTATTTATTTATTTATTTGTTTGTTTGTTTGGTTATTTATTTTTCTCAATGTCTATGTTACTGGGGTTATATTAAGGAAGTGGTCTCTTATGTCAATGTGTTTAAGTACACTTCTATGAGGTTCAGTTTGTTTGTTTTGATGTTGAGGTCTTGATCCATTTGAACTTGAGTTTTGTGCATGGCAAAAGATATGGAACTTTTTGCATTCTTCTATACCTTAACATCAAGTTATGTCAACACGATTTATTGAACATGTTTTCTCTTTTTATATTTTATATTTTAAGCTTCTTTATCAAAAATTCGGTGTATGTAGGTGTGTGGATTAATATCTGGGTCTTCAATTTGATTCCATTGAACCTCCTCTCTGTTTTTATGCCAATACTAAGCTCTTTTCATTACTTTATCTCTATAGTAGATTTTGACACATTCTTAATGAATGTGGAGGTATTTCAGCTTTTTTTTTGTAAAAAAAAATTCTGTAAGTCTTCTTTAGAAACAAGTATCTCTAGGGCACACAGTCAAATGAGGGGACTAATGGTTGATGGACAAACAGAGGATTCTGGGAAGACTTGTGTTATATCAAGAGCAGACTCTTGAATATTTCATTCTGTTCAATTCTATTTCTGGAGTGATTGCCCTAAATTTTATATCAGCTGCATTTCAGAAGTCTCAAATGAAATTACTATATGTAGAACATGAGTTATCCATAAAAGAAATTCTGAATCATAAAAGCAAGTTAAATTACAATAGACAAAACTAAATTTATATTGTAATCCCTGATAAAATAAGGGAAGCAAATATACTTTTTGGAAATTAGAACATAAAAATTTTAGTATCAAGAATGATTATGAATTTTTTAACTATAATGTCAAAAATTCATATGTGGAAATTAATCCCAATAGAGGAATTGTAAAGTTTTTTCTAACTTATGTTATTGGCCCTATGGAAAAAATTATCAATATTAGTCATTAGATAATACACTCACATATGTCAAATATGTGACTAAATAAATTATTTATAATTACAGTATGAAAAACCACTTACAAACACACAAGCAAACAAACATATATTCATCCATTCTTCTATATATGTTGTTAAGTAACACCAAATATAAAACATATAACAAACACCACTCTTTCATGACAGAAGAAAGATTAATATAAAATTACCCTGTTGAACCTCTAGAATGGGAACTATTTAACATTTTCTTTGTCAAGTTACTTGGTTTTATTATATGAATGGGAAATGCCCCACATAGACTCATGTTCTCATTTGCAGTTACTAGCTGGTGGCAATGTTTGAGAATATTTGAGCACATTCCCCAAAAGCTTATAGGTGGAGACGTTTGTAGGGCATTTTGTTCCTTCGCTTACTGGTTTACACCGTTTCTTCAGCTGCTCTGATGTAAGCAGTTTCCTCCTACCATGCTCTTCTCTAAATGCTATTTTGTTTACATACATTGAGTCAAGCAACTATAGAAATCATCCCATGAATCTATGATCCCAAATAACTGATTATTACCTCTACTGTATTTCTCAGTTTAATTACAGCTACAAAACAAAGATAACTTCAGCAAATCATTAATTTTATACTAAGGGCGATAGAGGAATACAGTGCCTAAGTTTTAGTAACAGTATCAGTTTTTAGGATTGTATTAATTGCAATTGGAGGAAATATTTATGTACTTCTTATTCTCTTAACATTAATATTAACTTTAGAGTTCTAAACAAAAATTATATATATATATATATATATGCAATGGAATAAGAAACAGAAATTGTAATGTCATTAAAAAGAATTTCAAAATAAAAATGCAAGGAAAAAAACATAAATGGAACAACAAAATACATGTTTATATGCATAATCAATAGGTGGTATTTCTAGCTGATTTAGAAAATTAATATGCCCAGTAATGTCATTTTGAATATACACTTGAGCATACTTATTTTTTGATGCTTTCATTTAAAGTAATTTTTTTTCAATTCACTCATTAGTGGAAGCCATACACTCGAAATATACATCATGAACTCAATACAGTTTACAAATGTGTCTCGCAAAGGTCAAGATCAGTTTCAAAAGACTTTTTCTCATCAAAGTTTTCTCGGGGAATTTTGTAGACATGTAGAAAGCCAAGTGAGAGTCATCTTGTTTTATTGTCAGTGTGTCCTAAAGAGAGATTGTTGTATTCCCCCCAATTTCTGTTATAGTCTAAGATCTGACAACTTGCTCTAAAATGCATCTCTTCTATTGCCATCTTCTGTCTTCACTAAAATCCTTACCATTGAGCCTTCCAATATTGAGTATCCAAAGAGTTTGCTAAATGGAGTTTTACAACTAATCAGTTGTCGTTAGTATTCTCTTGCAGTTGTAGACGTTGGTAAGAAGAGTATTGGAAGACATTTACATTACTCACAATTTCACTTGAGGCCATCATGATTCCGCGACTCCACGAAAGAAAGAGAAAAAAGCATTCATTCTCAGCCTTTGTGATCAGGCTATTGTTCTCCTAGTGTTGTCCTTGGTAACACTGGAAATTTGCAATGACTGCCATTGGAGAGCTGAAGATTCTCTGCTGGATACAGTCTAGGTTAAAGTTGAAGAGACTTATAAGTTTTTGAATACTTAAATTTTTTATTGCTTTATAAACAATACCATTAAAAATTTCCACTTCCTGCCCTCCTTCCATTTCTCTCTCGCTCCCCCACTTACCCTTCCCCCTCTCCCTCCAGTCCTAAGAGAGGGCAGGTAACCCTGTCCTGTGGGAAGTCCAAGGCCCTCCCCCTCTCCCAGGTCTGGAAGCATGTTGATCTGGTAAATGGAAGAAAGAGTTTCAACTAAAATATCAAGTCCTTGTTCAAGGTAGATAACGTATGTCCTACTTCTAAACTGTGTCCTAGTCCTTAGAGTAGAAAGACTTAAAAGTTATGAGTGAATACAGCAAATATAAGAGTATATTTTCAAGAAAAAAAATGTTGAATGTTCAGCTTTGTGCCTCTCAGTTGCTTATGGAAGAATGAAAATTTGACAAAAAACTTAAAAACTAAATGTAAATCAAAATTAAAATGAAACCAATTATTAGAAAATAGAACAATTGAAAATTTTTTTAGCCTATCCCTAAAGCAAAAGTTGATAAAAGTTGTTCTCAAAAAGACATTGAGTTGTAGAGGATTTCAGTAAAGTAGTTCCACACTAGCTCAGATGGAGTATAATAAAGGGTTCTTTATTTAGTGATAGACTCAAAGATTAACAGTCCTCTGCATGAGCAGAGAACAGAAACTGTATCCAGCAGCCAAGAGACAGAGAGATAGTGCTCATGTTTTTACATCTGTTTTGTAGTGCCCAAGCTCACACCCAAAGTGATCCAACATCTCAAAGGTCATTGACCAAAGGAGTTCCCATAGCACTGAGTCACTAAAAATCCATTTCACAAGGATGTCATGAAAAGCTTATGGACAGGGTCATCCCCCTTAACCAACGATCACATACTGAGAGCAAAAGCTTCTCCAGTTACAATTAAACAACCTGAGTTCAATAAGACAAAATGCAGAAAGTTTGGTGGCTTTCTTGGACTGTATATAACAAACAAAAATAAATGATGTTTGGGGTAGAATAGCTGTTGTGGAATAATTTTTACACTGTGTGAAGTTATGTTACTGTTTATTGATGAAATAAAAAGCTGAAAAGCAAATAGCTATGCAGGAGATATAGGCAGGATTTCTGGGAGAGAAAGGAAAAGGAGGAGAAATGTAGGCTTGTGGATAACTTTCTGCAATGTCTTTCTGTCTTCTTGAACTCATTTAACTGTAACTGCATTTTTTTTAAAAAAATATAATCAGTCTCCTCACCTGAGAATCCAGGGCTTTGACTTAAAAAATTATGGGAGAACAAAACACATTCACTGGGTTGTGCTACTAGTTCCTAGAAAAGGCATGTTACTTTCATATACTAAATGGAACTTTACAATTCCAGTAATGCAAAAATCTATGTTCATTTCAACATCTATATTCTCAAATAAATGCCAGAGTTGAGACATAGATGAACTATTTCATTATCTAAAGTTGAGAAAAGTCAAGCTACAGAACATCTCAAATACATGTATGAATAGGTCACAGATCAAAGTGGTTATTATTTCTATAAATTTTTAAAATCTGTTTATATTTTCATTTGCATTGGTGATTGGTTGGTATATATGTTTATGTGAAGGTGTTGAATCCTAGAGTTAGAGACACTTGTGAGCTATCACGTGGGTGCTGGGAATTGAAGCTGGGTGCTCTCAACTGATGAACCATCTCTCCAGTCTTTATAGACTTATTTTTATTATTAAGCATTGTGTGTGTGCGTGAGCTCTAGACTTGGGGTGCTTTAGAAGGACAGAATGCAAGTTCTATTTGCCCAAGGCTGGAATTAGAGAAGGTTGTGAAGAACCAAGTAAGGGTGCTGAAGATGATATGCAATCTCCAAGAATATCTAATGATTTCAGTCTCAGAGCATTCTCTCCATCCACCAACATTTCTACTTTTAAATAGAAAAATGAAATGAAGCAGCCATAACAGAAGAATCTCTCCCTTTCTCTTTCATTTTTTCATCCTTCCATTCTTTACTTCTCACTGTCTTTCTCTCTCTGAGTACATGAAGGAAAGGGCTTGTGAGGTAATACTAAAATTTTGACAAGTTATCACCACAAAACTGAAAAAAAGAAAAAAAAGAAGTGTTGTCTCTGTTCTCACCTAGAATGTGAGGGGGTAAAAAAAAAGTCTTTCCAGGTCATACAATCTGTATCATCTTGTTATGGGAAGTCAAGCAAATTTTGGTGATTGTTTTTACAGTGATGTGAAATTTCTCTCCTGAAATCCTGGAAATAGTGACTCTGCCTAAGTGTATTATTACAGCAGACTAAGGATGTAACAGATATCTCAGAAACACTATTCAGCTCAGGGATAATTTAAACTGTCCTGACTGCTGCCAGAATTTACCCTCAGAGTTGGTGCTGACATTAACATAAGCTGTCACTGTCAGTTTCACTGGTTGCCATGAACTCTTGTCACTAGCAGGATCTGACAGTTGATGGAGACTGATGGCTGGCCTAGCCATTGTGGGTCTGCGTGAGGAACCATTTCTGTCAAGTATATATGTCTGAAATATCACGAAGGGTCTTAACAAAACTGTGGATCCTGCAACTTCACTACTGCCAAAACGTGATGGGAGGGTGAAGTTAATAATATCCTTTCATGTGATAAAAATGGAAGGACTAGAGAATCTTTGAGTAGGAAAAGTTAACATTTTGGAAAGATGGTAAGTCTATTAAAATATCTGAAGCCCTCCATCACAGTGACTGCATTAACTCTGGTGGTTTCTCAAGGGATATAACTAGAATATATGGAGAGAAGCCATGGAAAACAAATAATAGCTCAGCATAATGCATTTTCTTAACAAGAACTGTCCAAATGCTGAAAGAATATTTTTAGCTTGTTATGTTGAAATCATTTCGACTTGCAGGAAAATGTCAAATACATGGCAAAAAAACCTGAACATTCTTTTCATAGGATGACAAAACTGAGTATTTTACTCAACACAGTGCAATGAAGAAAAAAATGATATCAAAAAACTGATAAACTTCTACTGCTGAATATTGTTTTTAATAGATTAATATATGAAAATCAGTTTTCTGAACAATTATTACTTTATGCATTTTGCAGATTCATTGTTCAATGCCCTAATACTCATTAATTCCTCATATTTTATTACTGTGTCTCAGGAGCAATACTTTTTAGTGCTAGATATAACTTTTGAATATAATATAATATAATGTAATATAATATAATTTATAATAATTACTAATTCATCAATTAAATGGAAACTGCTTACTTATAAACTAAGTTTAAAATTTCTTGAATAGATACTATTAGAATTTATGGGAAAGGAATTTTAAATGAGTACAAAAGTATTGTACAATTCTGGAATGCTCTCTTTTAGATGAGAACTAAGTGAACAAAAGAGCAATAATGGGAAAGTATCCATACTCAAAATCTTGCAGATACCTGAGCAGACTCCAAAATATGACTTTACTGTTAACTTTGGACATATTGAAAGATAGATTTTGTCTTATACTTTCAGTAGACAAACTACCTATGTAAACTTTATTTGATACTCACAATTGTATGATAGAAAGTGGTGAAGTTTATATCATGTTTATAATTTGTTTTAGAAAATCTTTATCCATTAGCTATTGTCCACTAACTTTACTGATGAAAATTTTCTATGTCTTTTTTAATTTATGGTGTATTCAGTCTCATATAATAAATGGGATCATTTTCCTACAATGATCACGTAATACTCATCTACCATTTAAGTCAAAAAATAATGAGGCTTTTTGTTGCTGTTTTGTCATTTTTTTTCTTATTTTTGGGAAATGTACAAAGATTATATGATTGCTGAAGACCACAGAAATTGGCATGAAAGGATTGAGAATGCATAGTACTCTTACGAAGAAGCCATGCTTGTTTCTTAGACTCTGTTTCAGGAGATTCATATCCACGAAAAATTCTGAACTCAAATCTACTCCCTTTCTTCTAGTTCCTGTGAACACTTGTTCTTACATACGCATACCCACAAACAGGCACAAATCACATACATAACTATTTTCTTTTAAATCTGAAAAATAAAAGAACCACCAAACAACTCAAAAAATATCCAACAATATAGAGTTTATAAAATATGCAAGCAAAATGATGACGCTACTCCAATCAAGAACTTTATGGTTGTGTTGTGCTGTCCTCATTTTCTTTCCTCACCCTATATCAAAAATTGATTTTTATGACAAAAGTTGAATGTAATTATATGAAATAAAAAAGCTAAGTTCGTAATTAGTGATAGCTATTTCTCCTCCACTTGTTTGCTATTCACATCTTAATTTTCTTAAAGAATTAAAGAAATTATTTCTTAAAATTTCTCATTTTTCTCATTTCTCTTTTGCTTTATTTTAGTTTCCATATGAGTTATAGGTATTGCATGCTAACACACTACACAACTGCTCTAAGTATGGGACATTTTGGAATAAATTAAATGTCTTTAATAACTCATTATCTGAGCATTCAGGCATTTATGTCAAATAGAGGCAGAAAGACTATTAGATTCAGTGATGGTAAATGACACCATGGAAAAAGATTTCCAATCACAATAGGGATAATATACATATCATCTCACATAGATGGTCAGGATCCACATGAAATGGATGGGTTCAAAACAAATTTCCAGACATGATAAGAAGAAGTGAACACAAGGTCCAAGCCCAAAACAAGACTCCATTTGTAATTGTTATCTGCAGAGAAAGTAACTTTCCGTTTTATACAAAGGAATGTCACTGGATACATCTGTCAGACCTCAGGTTGTGACCCATGCCCATTTGTGCTTGAGCAACACAAAACACACTTCATTTTCTTTTCATTTTGTGTGATTTTTTTGGTTATTTTTTGCCACTACATTTAGATAAACAATTCTTTGTTTTTGTTTTTGTTTTTTTAGTTTTAATATGTGTGTGTGTTGATTTTCACTTTTTGTTGCTTTGCTTGTTTTTTTTTTTTTTTTTGGTTTTTCGAGACAGGGTTTCTCTGTGGTTTTGGAGCCTGTCCTGGAACTAGCTCTGTAGACCAGGCTGGTCTCGAACTCACAGAGATCCGCCTGCCTCTGCCTCCCGAGTGCTGGGATTAAAGGCGTGCGCCACCACCGCCCGGCTTTTGCTTGTTGCTGTACATCCTGTCTTCCTTTTTTTCAGCAAAGAGACATAGAAGCATAAAGGGGGAAACATGAGGTGGTAAGAATATTTGATGGTCTGGGTAAAGAATAAAAGATATGTTTGAATTATGCAAAAATAAATTTTAAAGTAATAAAGTGAGTGTGCTTGGGAGGGATTATAAACAGGTGAATACAGGTATCTGTGGAGGTCATAGGTATCAGATCTAAAAGACTGAAATGACTAGGGATTCTGAAAAACCTGATATGGTGGCTGGTAAAAGAATTCAGGTCCTCTGGAATAAGAGGTCTCACTTTTAACTGATGTTCTATCTCTCTATCACGTCTTCTTTTTCTTTTTCAGTGTTACAATATCAGCAGTATCAATCTAAGTCAGAAGACATCAAGATAGACTTGAAACTCCATGCAAAATCCAAAGCCAATGGAATTACCTGATCAAATCTGTGTCAAGCACTGTTCCCTGCAATATTTCTTTCTCTCTCTCTCTCTCTCTCTCTCTCTCTCTCTCTCTCTCTCTCTCTCTCTCTCTCTCTCTTTTCGAGACAGGGTTTCTCTGTAGCTTTGGGCCCTGTCCCGGAACTAGCTCTTGTAGACCAGGCTGGCCTCGAACTCCCAGAGATCCTCCTGCCTCTGCCTCCCGAGTGCTGGGATTAAAGGCGTGCGCCACCACCGCCCGGATCCCTGCAATATTTCATCAATTAGTGAGGGTGTATTTATCTAGTGCTTGGTTTCTTGCTAACCCCATAATGGCTCCCTCAATAAAGATATCTCTTTCCATGGGACAGACTGTGAGGCCAACGGCAGTGAGATCGGGATTTATCCCTATTGCTTGCTCTGGCTCTTCGGAATCCATTCTCTCTGGATGGATACCATACTCAGGTTAGATATAGTGAAGAAAACCTTGATTCTGTCTCAAAGCAATGTGTTAGACTTTGTTGACTCCCCATGGGAAGCCTTACCCTCTCTGAGGAGTGGATGGGGGTGAGATGGGAGTAGGAGGTGAAAAGGTAGAGGTAACAGGAGGAGGGGAGGAAGTGGGAAATGAATTTGACACATAAAATGAAAAAAAGATAGTTTTTTTTTAAAAAAAACTATAATCAGAAAAACATATTTCCTGATTGCAATATTAAGTCTTTCCGGAAAATATGCCTCTGGTCATTCTTCATCAAAAATTGATTTGACAGTTTTAAATAAATTTGAGTTTTTGAGGTTAGGCTTGTATTACTGTTTTTATAGTTTTAAATAAATTTTAGTTTTTGCAGTTAAGCTTGTATTACTGTATAGAAAACATAGATGAGAGAAATACAAGGGGTCAGATGCTCCTATCCAATTGCATTTACACAGTCGATTAGTTCTTGTATTTTTACTAAAGATATACACATGTGAACAGTGGGTAGAACTTCTTAAGTTATTTATTATTAAAAATATTAGGCCTCTTATACTTTTGTTGAAGTCTACAAGTTGTCATTTGATAGCAAAACAAAAACTTTATATTAAGGACTTTACATAAAATCAGTATAAACCAAAATGTTCTCATTTCGTGATCAATAATTCAAAATAAATTAAATTTAAATTAATTAACCTGATTTAGTTGTACAACAGAATAAGTGATTCTCTCCAGTTTCATAAAAAAATCCATTCTGCACTGTGGTAACAATATTAAATGAGTCACAGTTATAAAAATATATTTGGGGTAAAATTATCTCACAAAGGTAGATCTGTGATGAATTGTGTTTATGCCTGTATGAAAATGAAAGGGGATTCCCATGTCCTTTGACCTCCAAAAGTTAGAGTGAGAGACTCAACTGAGTAACTACCAGTGCCTCACCTAAACTAAGACAGCTGTCATACTTGTAATAAAAATTTTATTTGCAGAAGCTCCTAACTGAGTAGTTGTTTTAATTATGGGAGAATGCAGTTTTCCTTATCCAACATACTAGTTACCTATCACAATAACATATACTGTCCCGAAAACAATGCTAATTTTATAACTGGCGTATAATGTAAATGTCTGTGATAGAGAGGGACTGGCCTTGCTAGTAAGTTACAGCTGATACCTCATATATTGAATCTGGTAGAAAAAGAAGATGCCCATGGTCTGACACTAATGGTCTTGGAATTATGCATATTTTCATGTCTATTGGTAAGTTGCTATCTTGAATGTGCCATTAAAATATCTTAGAGTTATAAGTATAGTCTAATGATCTTTTTTTAGATTATGTCTGGCATGTGAATTTTAATAAGTGAATTTTATTGAGGAATCAGTGATAAAAGTGGTAAAGACATGTTGCATTTGACATTGGTGTTAGCAAATTTAGGTTCTCTATTTTGGTCTTCCTTTCATCATACTGACAGTAGATGAGGAAACTATACTCCATGAAGCTCAGAGGTTAATAGGCTAGGAAATTTCAAAAGAAAATATAAATTTGACCCCAAGAAAAGATTTCCCTTAATTTATTTCATTATTAATGGTCACTTTCTGTTGAATTGCTTTGATTGATCACATTAGATACAATGTGGCATGCATAACCAACAGAAAATTAGACATTTAAAAACCCACAATTACTACTTAAGCGTTATAGATGTTGTAGTGATATTTAATTTGTATTTTATTAAATAAAGCTGGCCTGAAGATCATAGAGGAGAACAGTTCCACTGGTCAGCCTTACAAACCAGACAGTGTTGACACACGTCTTTAATCCCAGTAGTCATACTAGTTTGTCATAGAAACTGGGCAGTTGTGGTGCAAGCCTTTAATCCCAGCCCTACAGATGAAGATAAAATGGAAGGAGAGAGCTCTCTGATACAATCTCATTCTGAGATTCCTAGAGTCAGGAATGTCATTTCAGACTGAGGTAGAGGTAAAAGCCAGTCGTTCACTGTTTGCTGTTCTGACCTTCAGGATGAACCACAACATCTGTCTCTAGGCTTTTATTAATCGTTCTACAAGGTATTTTCATATTTTCATATTTTAGATAACATGTTTTAAGTAAAGTAGGTGAATAATAGAAAATATCTTAAGACGTTGTGCAAAGGTTAACCACATGTAACTATTGGCAGTTCAGTTCTTTATTAGACCATCAGCTGTTTAGAGAGGAAAGTATCACAACTTCACAGGGATAAACAAATGCAGCATAAACAAAAGCAAAACATCTTTAAATCATTAAACAAATGCTCCACGGTAGCATGATTAATAAAAATCTAGAGGCAGGATTTGGGGTTCAACCTGAAGGTCAGAAAGGGAAAACATTCAGTTACTGGCTCTTACCACTACCTCAATCCAAATGGCGATCCTGCCTCCATGAATCTCCATGAATCGTCTGTGTGAAGAACTTTCTGTAATCGGCGTAATAACTAGGCTAGCTTAATATGAAACAGCAAATTTTAATGAAGGGATAGCTTACAACACCAGGGATCCAGCAATGAGTAGGAAATACAAAAAAGAGAGCATAGGGGCTCACGCTTGCCAGATTTATATGTAAACATTAGCCCGAGGCGAACACGCCCTCTAAGGGGCTGGGCTATCCCTACAACTTTCTCCTCCCATCTTATATTCCTCTCTGTGATTAAAGGCATGCAAAATTGTTGTTGGGTTTTTATTGCAAACTAATGTGGCTACTGGAATTAGAGTCATGTGTCATCACTGCCTGGTCTGTCAGTATAGTTGTTTCACTCTCTGAGCTTCAGACATGTTTTATTTATTAAAATACAAATGAAATATCACTGCAATCCACAGCATAAACAAATGTAACACATCTTTAAATAATATTCAACAACATTTATATTAGGAAACTCTACAGGTGTTAATGGGCTCACAGGACATAGTGATGAAAATATCCTCCATAATGGAGTTGAAACCCTGGCTTTTCTATCACTAGTAACTCTGAAAAGGCCAGTGTCTCTTTAGTATTTAAAATACAAAAGAATAAAACAATAAAAAACAAAATACAATACGGTGAAGGATGAAGTGGAACCAGATGGGGAGGGAACATGGGGAGGAACTGAGAGGGGTGGAAGGAGGAGAAACTATTATCAGGTTATCAGGATTTATTATGTAGGAAAATAATCTATTTTTAATTTTATTTTTATTGATTTTATGGAGCTATACATTTTTCTCTGTTATCCTCCCTTCCTCTTACCTCTCCTGCCCTTTAACACTCTTCCATGGTCCCCATGCTGCTAATTTACTCAGGAGATCTTGCCTTTTTCTGCTTCCCACATAGATTAGATCCATGTATGTCTCTCTTAGGGACCTCACTGTTGTCTAGGTTCTCTGAGATTGTGATTTGTAGGCTGTTTTCCTTTGCTTTATGTCTAAAAACCACTTTGAGTAAGTATTTGTCTTTCTGGGTGTGGGTTACCTCACTCAATATGATGTTTTCTAGAACCATCCATTTGCCTACAATTTTTTTTTAAATATTTATTATGTAAACAACATTCTGTCTGTGTGTATGTCTGCAGTCCAGAAGAGGGCACCAGACCCCATCACAGATGGTTGTGAGCCACCATGTGGTTGCCGGGAATTGAACTCAGGACCTCTGGAAGAGCAGGCAATGCTCTTAACCACTGAACTATCTCTCCAGCCCCCATTTGCCTACAATTTTAAGATGTCATTTTTTTCCTGCGGTGTAGTATTACATTGTGTAAATGTACCACATTTTCCTTATCCATTCTTTGGTCAAGGGGTATTTAGGTTGTATCCAGGTTCTGGCTATGACAAACAATGCTGCTATGAGTATAGTTGAGCACATGTCCTCATGGTATGATTGAGTACCTTTGGGTATATACCCAAAAGTGGTATTGCTGGGTCTTGAGGAAGGTTGTTTCCTAATTTTCTGAAAAATCACCATACTGATATCCACAGAGACTGTACCAGCTTGTCCTCCCACCAGGAATGCAGAAGTGTTCCCATTACCCTACAACATCTCCAGCATAAGTTGTCATCAGTGTTTTTGATCTTGGCCATTTTTACAGTTGTAAGATGGAACTTACAGGTGTTATGATTTGCATTTCTCTGATGGCTAAGGCTGTTGAGCATTTTCTTAAGTGTCTTTCAGCCATTTTAGATTCCTCTGTTGAGAGTTCTCTGTTTAGGTCTGTACTCCATTGTTTTTATTGGATTATTTGTTCTTTAGATGACCAATTTCTTGAGAAGCTTCTGTTAAGCAAAGGACATGGTCAACAGGACAAACTGTGGTCTGCAAAATGGCAAAAGATCTTCACCAACCCCATGTTCTTTGCTTTACAGAAGCTTTTCAGTTTTAGGAGGTCCAATTTATTAATTGTTTCTCTCTCCAGTAGCATAAACACTGAGAGTAAAGAATCTACTTTAAATAAAAGGTTAAAACAGAAGAAAAATAATTTAGCATGCATATATTCAAAATAATATACAATGTAAAATAAAAAGATATGCAACCTAAATAAATTGAAATGTGAAAATAAAAAGTCATTTGGGTTTTGTTGATGTCTCATAAAGCAAAGCTACTTTAGTTCTGGTAAAAATTAGAATGAGTTACAAAATCTAAGCAGACATTAGAATATTTTAGTACAAAACATATAAAGTATGAAGGAATTCAACCTGGAGCTCTAGGTACTGACAAAAGGTCAGAGGATTCAAACATATTCCTCCTCCTTCAATGATAAGACAGGAGGCTTGTCCCAGGGAGTGGCTGACTATAGGATACTTGGTTTAAGGTGCAGTCATGGTGTATCCTGCCTAAAACATCAGAATGTTTAACTCGGAAAATAGTGGCATGATGTCTCAAGTATCAAAGCAAGTAATTGTTCTGTTTGTCCTTTGTGTCATTTTAAAGCAGTCTTTTGCCTTCTTCCACCCTTGGTGGACTGGGGTATAAAAGCATATGAAAAATAAATGTGAGCATATTCAGCATTCAGTATACAGTGGATAGTCATCTTGGTTCTAATCTATGTCTATGTCTCTGTGTTTCTTTGTATCTCTGTTCCTCCTACCTATTTTTTTTTTTTTTTTGGTTTTTTGAGACAGGGTTTCTCTGTAGCTTTGGTGCCTGTCCTGGAACTAGCTCTTGTAGACCAGGCTGGCCTCAAATTCCCAGAGATCCGCCTGCCTCTGCCTCCAGAGTGCTGGGATTAAAGGCATGCGCCACCACCACCCGGCTTCCTTTTTTTTTTTTTTTTAAATCCACGTGCACCTACCATGAAATGTGTGAATTCTATTGTGGTTGGACCCAACAGATGTCACCCTAATGTATGGTAACAACACCCCCACTTCATATCTTTTTCATTGGACACTGGTCAAATCCTATTCATTGTTCAAGGTTCTGTGTGCTTTCTCACATTATTTTTTCTGAATATATATCCCATATCCTTCTGCCATTCTGATTCTTGTCTAGAGTGAGACTTCTTATTAGTGGAATGACTTTCTTCTACCCCATATTTGTCCCCCTGGCAACAACGGAGATTTACAGCTTGTGTGACCTTTTGTATTTCTATCCAACACTGGGAAAATTGTCCTTTAGCATCCTTTGAGCCCTTTTCTAAATAATCTTATTAATGGTGATTAGACTCCAAAGGAGGAAAAAAAACTTTATTTACCACCTAGGCATTTGGAAGTATTTTTGGAGAAATGTAAAAAGTAAATTGTAGGGCTTCAGGGTAAAAATGTCCTAGAATGGTGCATTGGAAACATTTTGGTAGAAAGTCGCTACCCTTAGTCTGTTCTGCAGTGAGAAAGTATAGAACGATAAGAACAATGCTTAGTTAGGTAAGGGCAGAAGTGTAGGAATATTTAAAATGCAGACAAGCTGTGCAAAAAGGCAAGTATAATTATTACAGTGATTAATGCCAAAAAGACAGAATTACTTCACAGACCCAATAGAAACCACGATGTGAGGATAAGTCCTCACTTGTCAAATGTTTCAACTTAGTATGATTCACCTCCATAGAGAGAGCCTGAAATGAGAACTCAAAAAAAAAAAAAAAGAAAAGAAAAAGGAAAAAAATCCCTTTTCAAAAACAACTTCCTGGAAAATTACTTTCTCAGCTTCAGCCCCCACGACTCACAGAAACCACTATAGCACTAATTAAGTGGGGATTGGCAATCTCTGGAACTGGAAGCAGATAGCTACATCATTCCCAGAGAACTGATTTTGTTATGAATCTAAAATATAAATGTCACAACGACATCAAAGTCATTCCAAGGTTCCAGAGAGCTGATGAGGCAAAGCAAGAGGTAGCAGGGTTGAATTGGCTGCAAATGTTAAAGCAGCAATAAGGGCTCACTGAGAAAATTACTGGACAAAAGACTAGAAGAACCTCTGCCTAGAGCAGAGACCTGATACTTCAGCTGGTGCTTGCTGACTGCCAGTGCACAAAAGCTAGAGTTATGATGTTTGACTGTCTCTGTCCTGCTCTGAGATGCAACTTTCCTTTTCCACTTTCTTTCTCTTTCATTCAGATGCTAGTTCCAGCCTATGTATAATGTACCTGATGATTTAAAATACTTTATTCTTTCTCAAAAGTACACCGCTCTCTTTCTGAGTTGTGGCTGCCTACTACTGTGTCATGGATGTCCAGTCTAGTAACTCAAATGTCATGGACTTATTTCTTTCTTCCCTTTTCTCTTCTCTGTACCTGTTGAGATTTACAGCTTTCCTGCTTTATATTTTTCCTTTGAACTCTAATGACACTGTCCGTGAGCTGTTACTTGAGTCTGCCTTGACTTATCTATTAATGAGACTAAAAACACCAAGAAAGAACCTCACTGTTTTTAGCATCACAAAGAGTTACCAAATAGCCAATGTATGAAGCTAGGAATGTGAAATTTGGAATCTCCAGTCAGGAACTGGAAGCTTCCATGAGGCTGAGAGGTCTGCTGAAGGAAGCTATTGACATGGAGTAGAGTTACTTCAAAAGAAAAACTATGCATCCTGCAGGCAAGATTGAGGGAAGAGCTTTCCAAGATGATAGCCTAAAATTTACACATAAACCGGTAAGCTGTCAGGCTTGCTCTGCTCCTGGTTGTTTTTGTTTGTTTATTTTGGTTTTTGTAGTTGTCCTCTTTTGCTTCCTTTTCCCATTAGTCCCCGAGGGCAATTGGGCAGAAGCGACGTCAGAAAGCTTTGCGTGTAGCCAAATGGAGACCGCACCTTGGAAGAGTTATTTCAGTGAAATGCTCAACTTTATTCCAGAAATTAAGGAATAGAAGAGATTAGGGATCTTGGAGACAAACCCAGTTTGCATTAAGTACCAAGTTTCTATGATATAGTTTTATTTGTGGAAGTCCTGCCCTATGGAAATGACTAGAGCACTTGCTTATGTGTCACGTGGGTTATCAGGGGAAGAGAATGTTCCAGGAAGAGTATCAAGAGACACCCTTGAGATAAGTCCAGCATACTGATCCTAGAGACATCCTCTAGATAAGGGTAAGTAGAGACCTGTGTTGGGAGCAGTGAGACCCCAGATCCTGAATTTCTTGTCAACAACTTGTTTTTCCCTGATCTGAGTGCCTACAGCTGCTCTGAGCACGAGAGCTTCAGGAGTTCCTGATGGCAGGAGAGTGGTTTCTGGTGGGTTTGGCTGGGGCTTGGCTATTTCTATATAATCTGCCCCTGAACACAATAAAGGGGGTATTCTTGGAGAATTCAAGGATGACCTGTGTTGCTGTCTCTCTGTCTGTGTGTGTTTGTGTATTTTAACCTCCAGCCCCCTTGCCCAAAGCTCGCGAACTGGGTGCCAGCACACAGAGCGCAGACACGGTGGCACGGTGGACGGCAGACCTGGAAGTTATACTGGGGAGGGGGAAGGAGTTTTCATATTGCAGAGCTTAGAGAAAACTCACAGGCTATGGCACACTACAGTCTCTGAGCAGCCAGCAATGCCTCCCCACAGTTTTTGTTTATGTTAACCTTGCGTATATATCCTTTGGGAATGAGAAGGTTTATTCTATGATATTACACATTAGTAAGCATAAGCCTTATCTTTTGCATCTTATGAGTGTTCTCAGTTAAAAGATTGCCATGGTTCTCAGAGAAGACTTTGGATTTTGTATTTTTAACTACTAATATTTTTGATGCTCTTAGAGCTAAAGAATACATTTTGCATTATGAGATGGCCATGACCATTTCTGGCAATAAAGAAAAAAAGATATCTCTTTGTTGTTAACACTCCTGAACTCTATAGGAGATATAACTTTGAGTGTGTCTGTGACAGTGTTTTTCAGAGAAGTTTAACAAAGGCAAGATTATCATTACGAGGGTTAGTGTACTAGTATAATTACTGATTATAAAGAGAAAAATCTGGAAGCCAGCTGAGCATTATCATACTTGTCTTTCTGCTTTCTGTCTGTAGGCACACAGTAACCAGCTACCTCCCTGCCTCCCTGCTATCATTGCTGTTTTGAGTCACAATGTCTTTTCTCCCATAAATGAATGAATCACACTGAGTCAACATAAATCCTTACTGTGTTAAGCTAAATCGCTTTTGTTAGATCTTTGTTCACAGAAATGACAAATATGTCATTTGCACAGTGTATAACAGAAAATGAATTTGCACCTGGAATTTGACAGGAATAATAAACATATAAGTTATAGAATTCATGGGCTTTAATTATGATTATGTCCAAAATTGCTCAGTTGATTCTTACTCAATCATGTAACCAGTTACTGAATGGTGATCATTACTGTGTTCATTTTATGACTTTAAATCTCATACTAGTGATTGCTTGACCTTGGCTTTTAGCATGATTAAGAGACTGTATGGTATATAGCTAAACACCTAATTTCACCAGTTATGGATATAAGGCTTGAAATTTATATTAATGCAATAAACTCTCTTTTCTTTTGAATTCAAATGGGCATATTGTAATATAACTTATATATCCTACTAAGGATATATGTTCTATTATATATATTATAAATATAGTATTTAATATATTAAATTATATAAAATTTAATATAACTTATATTCATAAGTATATATTAAACTATCTATATTCTAAATCTTAAGTATTAAAAATTAAAGTATTTTAATTAAACAAATAGAAATTGTATTTAAACAATTGTAACATTTTAATATTGTATAAAAAAGAGGATTAAGAAAACACAAAATAATTTTAATTAGATTACAATTTTGGAAGATTAAGTCCATCAAGGTATTTTTTTCTGATTTTATAACAATTTTTAAACAAAAATATAGGCTTTATATCAATTGTACAGTATATAGCAGGGAATGAATTTCCACCTGGAATTAGACAAGAAAAATGCACACCTAAGTAACAGAACTTAGGAGAATTAAAGTACATACATAGTGATGGAATCCTAAAAAATATAAAAAAATAACAGGGCAAATGTAGAATAGAAGGATAAAGGGTGAATAGAGAAGACAGTGCATGTTTGAAAGGACCTGGGTTCACGTTATCTCCAAATGGAGATTATCAGAGTAAACACGGAAAAGAAGAACAAAGGGAGAGGGGATGAAGGATGAAAGTCAATGTTTGTGAGCATCTTAGTTCACATTATCTCCAAAGATAAATAGAAGAAAATAAATCAATGAACGTTGGTATCAATCTCAAGTAATGGTGAGGCTATTTGACCTATAAATACAACCCACTTCAGTCTGCACAAAGTTACATTTTTGCATGTTTTCAGGCATATTGGTAATAAGCAATTAGTATTGTGTGACCACTTGTAGTGCTCTTTTCTGGGGAAGACTATTTCTCATGTATGAAATAATAACTAATTTTAAAGGGGCCAATGACTTTGATAGAGAGAACAGAAGATTTCATGAGTAGGGGGCCTGAAGGGAAGAGAGTGAAAGAAGAACATATGCAATTCTATTATAATCTCAAATATTAATTAAGAGAAAGAATCATATGCTTTTGTAATTAATGTCTCCTTAGTTGCTATTGTTGAAACCACAGAGATTTACCCTTTACCTATATCACAGAAATTACAGTTTCTAAATATAGCAAATGTATTGTAAATTTATTTTATCAAAAGAGAATGACTTTATTTAAAATAAACACTTTTGCCACATTAATACGATTTCCTTCCTGGTTCAGACACTTTGGGTAGATGATCCCAGGAGTATTGCCAAGTTACAAACAACTCAGGCTAAGAAGCAAGATGCTCCTCCCTCTAGAGAAGAATATATATGAGGATTAGCAAGAGAACCACATAAAATATGTACTTGCTTAATCAAAAGGTTCAGGAACAACATGAATGATTTAATAAAAATCCATACTTATCTTGGAAGCATGTATATCAATCCAAAGGGACAAGTGTTTAGAGATACATTCTGTGATTTCTGAAACCAATCCAAACCAATATTAGAGAAGATAAGGGAAACTCTAGTATGGAGTATTTCCAGAGAATACTCTGGAAAGCATGAAAATATAGTGACAAGTTTGGGTATAATTATCCAAATCAGAGTGACTATTTTATAACCTCATATTTAATAAGGCCTAAATTCAATCACTTCTCATTTCTCTCACTTTATTTTTATATGTAATCTGGAAGATAACTTTTTGATCATTATTTCTGTATCACTTACACAGCATCCTTTCCCCCCAAATAAGAATGCTACTACCAGCCTTGTTGAAATAAGAGCAAATCTCTCAGTCATTCTGAATCAAGAGATTTTTCTTTTTTTTTTAAAGCATTTCATATTTCTGTTATAATATGAGGAAGGACAAATGTCCAAATGAGTTTTATCAGCATTAATAAAAACCACAGATTCTCTCGCTCTCATTTCATGTTTTCGTTTGTTTGTTTGTTTTTGTGAGCAAAGTTTATCTGTGTGGTTCAGACTGCCCCGGAACTTTCCCTGGAAGCCAGGCTTGTCTTAAATTCAGAAATCTGAAAAAAAAAAAAAAAAAAAAAAAAAAGAAATCTGCCTGGCTCTGCCTTGGGAGTGCTGAGATTAAAGGTGTGGGCCAACACCCCTGGGAAATTTTAGGGCTTCTACAGCAACTATTTATGTCTTGAGATTAGTGTCATTGTCAGGAGACAGAATGACCTTTGCTCCCAAACACACACACACACACACACACACACCACTTTATACCCATACCACACATTTGAGTCTATGACAATATAAACTACTTTACTGTAAGAATATTAGCAAATAGTGCCTTAAGTCTAGATTTCCAGTCTACTATGTTGTTGAAACTCCTTTTTATTTAATGACAGGAACCTAATCTGTCGAGGTTGTTATGATTCAGCCACAACATGGCTGACACTCCAGCGTTCCAGGGTCAAGCATGTGTGGAAAAGCCCTCAGGTGCAACCCACGCGCAGCATGGTGGCATCACCTATGTATGATGCAGCTACGTGAGCCTTTGCGCATGACGTAACCATGTCATCAACCTGTGCACATGCGTTAGGCAGCCTTTCAAAGCTGGATGCTCCATCTTCAAGCCCTCAACTCTCCTGTGCCAAAACTCCATATACTCTCCCTCTTCTTCTCTTTCCTATCTCCTTTACCAACTTCTCTATATCTGCAATGTCAAACTTAAATTTCCAGTTAACCTCCCAGTTGTTATTACAGGGACCATCATTAAACATAGAGCCAGAGGTACAAGGATTGCCAAAAGCCCAGGTGATAAGAAACAATGGTGTGTTTGAGGACATTCACAGCCCCAGATTCCAAAAAATGAGAAAACAAACTTTAACATAACAGGTTTATTACTGACTGCAGCAGTGTCTCCTGGATGTTAAGGTAATATCATGATGCTAAAGAGAACAAGGACCTTAAGATTTGCTTCAGCACTCCTCTCCCCCTCCCCCCACTCCATTCCCCCTCCCTCTCCAGTCTGAAGAGCAGTCTGGATTCGCTGCCTTGTGAGAAGTCCAGGGCAGGGGGAGAGGAGTGGGAGGAGGGGAAGGGAAATGGGAGGTGGGGAGGAGGCCGAAAATTTTTTCAACAAAAAATAAATTAAAAAAATATAAAAAAAGGTTATTGACAGAAAAAAAAGATTTGCTTCAGCTAGAAAACATTATTTTGAGTGAGATAACACAGACATAGAAAGACAATTAACACATGTACTCACTCATAAGTGGTTTTTAAACATAAAGCAAAGAAAACCAGCCTACAAATCATGATCCCAGAGAACTTAGACAAAAATGAGGACACTAAGACAGACTTTCAGAGATCTAATCTAATGGGAAATACAAAAGGACAAGACCTCCTGAGTAAATTGGGAGCATGGGGACTTTGGGGGTAGGTTGAAGGGGAGGGGAGAGATAAGGAGGGGAGCAGAGAAAAATGTACTGCTTAATAAATACAAGAGTTAGTTCCTGGACAGGCACCAAAGCTACAGAGAAACCCTGTCTCGAAAAACCAAAAAAAAAAAAAATTAATAAAAAAGACTTAAAAAAAGATTTGCTTCAGGTAAAACATTAAGGGGTATAATAATTCTCCCTTTTTTTCTCTAATAATTCCCCCTTCTTTTTCTCTTTCCTCCCCATTGTCTTCTATTCTAACACTATACCATCGTGATCATAAGCTTTTGATATGTTTAAAACTATTTCTTTTCAAATATTTTTATAAGCTCCAGGGATCCAATTGGACCTATCTAAATGGATCTGGATCATCCAGAATAAGTATCATTTAATTCTTTCCTTATCATTCCTGGTCTCGGGAACACATGGGAAATTCCCTCCTCCAACCCCAGCCACCTAAAAAACATCTATCTTTCATCTTGGGACTCTCCTCCCTTAATCAACAGGATCTAATTTTTTTCCAGATATAATTTTCTGCCTTTCCAGCATCTTGCGAGGTCCAAGCTGCCAGCCAGTGAGTTCCACAGATTCCAAACAAAACAAAACAAAACCCACAAAAGTTATCAGCCACCCATGACGTGGTCAAGCATCTTAACTCTCTGATGACAACAAAATCAGCAAAAAGCAGTCTCGAGAGACCTGATGACACCCACAAAATCAGCAGGAAACAGTCACAAGAGCCTACGGTGTCCCATTCCCACCCATTAAAGACCCTAAACTCCCCAAATTTTTATAATAAACAAAAGGGTGGAATGTTATGATTCAGCCATAACATGACTGACACTTCGAAGTTCCAGGGCCATGAATGGGTGCACAAGCCCTAAGGCATGACCCACGTGCAGCATGGTGGCATCACCTGCATATGATGCATCTACATGAGCCCTTGCGTGCATGTGTGAGCTCCATCATCTGTGTATAACATAACCACGTCATTCTCCTGTCCAGATGTGCTAGGCAGCCTTTAAAATCTAGACGCGTCATCTTAAGCCTTCTTTCTCTCTTTTCACACCGGCCTCATCTGGCCTGTACACCCCCTGCCCCAATAAACTACTAAGCGGGTTTGTTGTGTGTCTCGTGTTTCCTTCTCACTTGTGCTACGTAATTTCAGAGGTATTTATCTCCAAAAATTAATTTCTATTTTACATTTGTTTAGTTGTTCAAAATGGAAGTGCTTCAGCCACAGTGCTCGTAAAAATACCCAGAAAATCTTGCTGGAGCCACTTATTAATAAAGGTGCCCACACATTAATCTTAGATCATCAGTCTTGACAAGAACCTGTAGCTCAAATAATAAAAACCCAGAGACAGATATTAGGGTTCAAACTCAAGATCAGAAAAGTAAAGCAGCCAAGCTTCTAAAATTCTTACCTCTAAGTACTCTGACTGAAAAAGAGAACTACTGTCTCATCCTGCTTTATATTCCTCTCTAGTGTTGGGATTAAACGCATGTGACTCCCTAATACTGAGATTAACAGTGTAAGCCACCACCAATTGTATCTGTTTCTGCACTGATCTTCTGGTAGCCCAGGATGGCCTTGAACTCACAGAGATCCAGCTACCTCTATCTCCCAAATCCTGAAATTAAAGTTTTTTGACACCACTGCCTGGTCTCTAGTGGCTTGGTTTTTACCTTCCGATCTTTAGGCAAGCTTTATTTATAAAACATAAATAAAATATCACTATAGAAGCACCTTTGTACCTTGAACTATTCTGCTGGATCACCAATATTAATAATTTTTTAAATAACCATAAATGTGAATTATTGAATTTTATACAATATGGAAAGAGATATACTCTATACCCCCTTGTTTTCACTAAAATGCCAAAGAAGAAAAGTTAAAACTTAAAATGTTTTGGGGATATGTAAATATAGTTTTCCTTTTAACATGCCAATGATAAAGTCACACACTATAAATGCATGAGAAGAAATCGATTTGTGATTTACCTCATGAATTTTGAGCTAGAGTATATTTTATAATATATAATACTTACACATCAAGTTGAATTTCCACAATACAAGTAGAAGCATCTTTCAAATACACACATACACACAAAGCACACACAAACACACATACTATACATACACATAAATATATTTTCAGGTACATTGATACACATACTTGATAAATTATATATAACAGTTATGTGCATGATCATGTAGAATTACTAGTTTTAAGTAACAATTACAAAATGTTAAAAAGTGGCCAAGTTTGTAAACTAAAGAAATGAAGAGCTGAAAATATTCAGAAGATTGAAAAGGTAAGTAATCACTCAGTAGAAGGATGGATGTTTCCAATGATAGCAGTTTAAAATAAAAAAATATATTTTTTGTTTTATAAATTGAGGTCTTCTTCATATTGTTTCAGGAATCCTTGAAGGAACTTTAAGTAAGGCACAGATCAAACACTATGCATGCCAACATAATTGCACCCAATTATGTTAAATCAATGTCATTTTAAAAGGCTTTTTTCTTTATGATAACTTTAGCAATCTTTGTCAGTAAAATGGCATTTGATATACAATTTGGGACAGGGATATGGACCTACCTAATGTTTAAAGTTTTTATTAATATTACTATTTTTTAATGAAAATCCCTAGTTCTGGAGATCTTCTGCCATTTTTATTCAGAAGTAACAAGGAGGTTAAATTTCAATTTTATTTTTTTAAATAATTACTTAGATCATAACCAATCTTGGTTATATTTTGAAGGTCAGTTAAAGATTTAACCAGTGTAGGAGGTTTTAGCATTCCTTCTGGTGTACCCTAAGTTTTCCATTCATTTTGCATAGCCTGTGCATGTTTGGATAGGCAGTAGTTTTCTGAGTACAAAATCAGTCTCCCATGCTGACTATTACTAAACACTCTGTAGATCTGAGGAATGTAAATGACTTTTGGCATACATCTCCCAGTAATTGTGAGCAGTTTTCTCATTGCACTCATGCCTCGTCCCATGGATATCTCCTGCCATATCCCATAAAATATTGATTGCTATTTCTAAAAGTATTCAACATTTAGATGTTTAAACTTTGTTGTTGTTTGTTTTTTCAAGACAGGGTTTCTCTGTGCTACAGCCCTAGCTCTCCTAGAACCAGCTCTTGTAGACCACGCTGACCTCAAACCCATAAAGACCCCCCTACCTCTGCCCCCCCGAGTGCTGGGATTAAAGGCAAGCACCACCACTGGAAATGCATAAAACTTAAGAAGATCAAATGGTATAGTTGTTTTCAATAAAAATGCATTTGTGTGCTTGTTTGCAAATGAGCTGAGAAGAAAAAAATAAATTCAATTTGGAGTAGTTCTCACTCATCATCACATTTTTGCTCCGATGTCATGTCCTTCATGAGACTTCTTTCGTTTATCTTAAGTACTATTTAAACTTGATTGTTAGCATGGTGGCATTTTTAATCATCATGGAAACACATATATGGCCATGGCAATGGGAAATTATCAAGAATAGGTTAATAAGGGTAGGAATGCCCACCCTAACTGTGGATCATTTATGCCTAGGCTGGAAATCCTGACTGAATAAAAATAAGAAAATGATGTGAAAAAAATATAAGGTATACAACACTGATTTTTGGTGTGTGTGGGTGCACATGTGTGTGTTTGTGTGTGAGTGTTTGTGTGTGTATGCACATGAAGCAGTAAGAAAACCTGAGAGAAGGCATCAAATGTTCTGAGGTCACAATAAGGAATGAAAACAGAGACTTCCTTGTGGGACAATTTACCAAGAGTGAGTCCAAATCTTAATTAACCATTTCTTTCCCAATTTTAAGAGTTTGTAAATAGTTTTGGTCTATGCCCTATCTGCTGTGTGTGTCTGATGTCTCTGTCCTTGATGAATTTCTATATTGCTTGTAAATAACAAAGGGCTTTGCTATGTATTTATTGAACAGCACAGAAAACATAGCATGGGAAAGGGATGAGTGATACTTTTATAGAAATATTTTGTTTTGTTTTTATTTATTAGAGTTTTAAAAAATATCGTTACAGGTTCCCACTCCTTCCCCTCTTCCCATTCCCTCGACACACCCTCCCACCCCATCCCTCCAGTCCTCAGAGAGAGTGAGGCACATTTCTTTGTGGAAGGTCCAAGGTCCTCTCTATTATATCTAGGCTGAGCAAGGTATTCATCCAAAGAGAATAAGTTCCGAAAAGCCAACACATGCAGTAGGATAAATTCTTTTGCCACTGTCAGAGGCCTCTCCATCTGCCCCAGCCATGCCACTGTCAACCACATTCAGAGGAATAAGTTTGATCCTATTCTTGTTTTTTTTTTTTTTCCCCAGTCCAGCTGGAGTTGGTGAGCTCCCATCAGCTCAGGTAGACTGCTTCATTGGGTGAACCCACCACGGGCTTGACCTCCTTGCTCATATTCTCACTCCTGCCACTCTTCAGCTGGACTTTGGGAGCTCAGTCCAGTGCAGCAATGTGGGTCTCTGTCTCTGTTTCCATCAGTTGCATGATGGAGGTTCTATGGTGCTATTTAAGATATCGATCAGTCTGACTATAGAGCATGTCAAGATCTGGTCCCTCTCCTTTTATGATAGTATATCGCGCACCGCGCCCCCTTGTCTGCGCTCTGTGCGCTGGCACCCAGTTAGAGAGCTTCAAGCAAGGGGGCTGGAGGTTAAAATACAGACACACACACAGAGACAGCGACACGGGTCATCCTTGAATCCCCCAAGTATGCCCTCTTTATTGTGTTCAGGGGCACAATATATAGAGATAGCCATGCCCCAGCCAAACCCACCAGAAACCACTCTCCTGCCATCAGGAACTCCTGAAGGTTTCTTGCTCAGAGCAGCTGTAGGCACTCAGATCAGGGGAAAACAAGTTGTTTACAAGAAATTCAGGATCTGGGGTCTCACTGCTCCCAACAATAGTATATATATAAGTCACCCCAAAAACCCTACTAGAAAACTCCTGCAGGTGATTAATACCTTCAGTTAGGTGGCAGGATACAAGAGCAACTCAAATATTTCAGGTGCCCTCCTATACACAAAGGATAAAGAAGCTGAGAGGGAAATCAGAGAAACCTTACTTTGTGTTTCATGACACCATTTTCTTATGAACCAAAATTACTAGCAGTATTTTCTAGCAGAAGTGGAGTTCATTGTCTCAGTCTGTATTACGCCTCCTCCAGCACATTCACAAGTCTAAGAATTCTGACATATCTATATTTTAGAAAAGAAATTTCTCTCTCTACAGCAAGATTTCCTAGCTCAGCTTGATGTTTGACTGTGGGTATCTTTATCTGTTTCCAACAGTGATTGCATGAAGGCAATCTGAATACAACCGAGATAGTCACCAATCTGATCACAGGAGATGACTAGTTCAGGCATTGTATCCACTATTGGTAGAAGTCTTTGTTGCTGACTGAATTTTCAAAGACACTATTGAATCAAAATAACTTGACATGAGAAACTAATTGCAGATGTGATAATGTATACATATTCCATAAAGGGAAATTTTCTCATAAATAGTAAATAAAACTCTTTCAACACTGGAAAAATGTATTAATAAGAAATTTCTACATATAATAAAAACTTTGTGAAAAATGTATTTTAAACGGGTTAATAAATATCATTTGCAAAGTCAGTACAGTAGAGTTTTAGGTAGAACAACCAGTTCATCAAACTTTTGGGTCATGCCCTATTTTGCTCCTGCTGTGATTAAACACCATGACAAAAACCAAGCTGTAGAAGAGAGGATTTATTTCAGCTTTAAAGTCCATTATGAAAGAAAGTCATGGAAGGAACTCAAGCCAAGACCCTAGAGGCAGGAAACGATGTGGAGCCACAGAGTAATACTGCTCTCTGTCTTAACTATGTGGCTTTTTCAGCTTTCTTTAGAACACAAAGCGAGAATCCCAGTTAGAAGTGGTATCATGTACATCAATTATTAGTAAAGAAAGTGTCCCACAGACTTGCCACAGGCCTATCTGTTGGGGACAATTTCCCAACTAAAGGTCCACTTCCCATATATCTCTAAGTGTGTGTTACATTGACATAGACTAACCAGTACAAATCATCAACCATCTTCACAGTTTTTTTCTGAAATGAAATATTATTACTTTATATAAAATAATTTTATTTTTAGAAAACAAAATAGTATAGCTCTTCGTGTTCACCAAAAATGTGATATTTTGTATTTTGTTTTTATTGTTGTTTGCTTTGGTAGAGAAAAGGAATTTATCTATTTTTTTGATATTTGAATATTTGCCTGGAATTTTTGGAATATTTTTCTAAGTCTCATCTTTAATCTTTCATAGTCTTTTTTTCATAATTTAACAAATATTTACATAATATTTAGATATGTTATCACTTTTAAAATCTTGATGACAATTGCCTAAGACATGAGTGCTATTTTCTTAAATTAAAATCCCTATATTAATTTATTCTTATGTTTACATACTTTTTATTTGAATTTTTGTGCCCTGCATTTCAGAGTTGTTAATTATTTCATAAGTGGTATTTTTTTAAATCTCTTTTTCAAACTACTTAAAGAAAATTTGGAAAAAGAGATGCATGGTCCTTGGAAATTTTCTCTCTTTCAAAAGTTGTTTTCAGTTTATTCTAGCCAATAAAAGGATTTATTTTTCAAGAGTACAACTAACTCTTCTTTCTCATAATTGTACAATGTTACATTGCTAACTACAAACAGAGCTTACGCAAGCAAGATCTTCTGAATCACACTACTTATAATTCAAAAGAATTTACTTTGTCTCTACTTCCATGGAGAGTGAGTTACAGTAGAATTAAAAAAAAAAACACTTTGATGATTTTATTAAAATTTCAATGTAATTTTAATATCTAAAGTATTCTTACACAATACATTATTGAAGTGATCCTCTGAGGAGGTTCCTGCATGTTTCATACAAGGAACTGAACGTGGATGAGAGAATAAGAATGAAAACCATGCTCAGATTGACTTCATCACAATGGATCAGACATCTGGAAGTCTAATGCCAGGATTTTATTGTCAGCATATTTAAACACAATACAATTTAGCAAGGATTTACAAGAAACAGTCTGTCAATTCCAGATGTACAACAAAGATTAAGGTGTGACTACAAAGAAATCCTTTTACAAAGTATATTTGACCACAAGGGTGGGTTTGCAGAGAAAAAGCCTAGAATCTAGTGTGGTCTCTGAGCAATAGCAAAGAGATCAGCAAGCCATTAAGTACAGAAGCTCTCCTGATGATGGGTAATCATGTTGGAAGGGAAAAGTCTGGAATAATTATTCTGGGGAATCAGGGCTAAGTCTTTCCCTACATATAGCGCAAGTATCAAAAGGCTTTTAACAAACTAGACTCTCAGCTTTCTGTATGGAATACACATATTTGATTTGTATCTCCTCAATTGAGAAGAAACCCCTATGTGATTTATATTCGTAGTTCTCTTAGTTCTCCATCTGTACTAGGCCCTCTGTGCCCCCACCCCAAAATCAAACAGTGTCTTATACATAGATAACGAGCAATATTTTTTAACAAGCAATATTTTAATACAATGGCAAATAATTTTAAAACATTGTCAATTTTAACTTTCTTTTCAAAGCTTCAAAATTTTGTCAGTGTAATTTTGAGTTTTCTAGCATAAGCTAAATTTATATACTGTATCTATTCACAACATGGATGTCAACTATTAAAAGAAATGTTAGAAAAAGTGGAAAATTTCCTGAGGCTTGCTATTTGGGTTAAAGGTGAAATTAATATTCTATTCTACTTTGCTAATTAATTTTTTCTTCTGTATTTAAATATAACAAGATATTAAACAACACTATTGTATATAGAATATGAACACTGAGAAATAAACATTTATTAACATTTTATATGAATATTTATACAGTAATCCTTTTGTATATATAATAAAATATATAATTTGTATAGTTAAATAAAATGTATTTATAATACATTTATATTATATATTAAATATATTTAATGTATATAAAATTGCACACAAAAATCTTCTTTTAAATATATTCATAAGTTTTATGCATAGTAATACACAACATTCTCATTCTATGTTTAATAATGACTTACATTTATGTTAAATTTTTGCTTCACTTGTGACAAACACATGCTTTAGAAGACTTATACAGCTTTATTTTTTTCAAATACAAACCACCTAAGCATGGCATCTTTTGTGTCATTAAAAGTTCTTGTATTCCTAGGTATTCTCTCAATCCTTTTTTTCTTTCATTTATTAGATGATTTTAGTGATTTCTTCTTGACACTTATTGTCAAATATAGAATATTTTTGTCAATGTCTAAGTAATTATGCTTCAAAAATGGTGCCAAGGATGCCTATGTCATACACACATACCACAACCTCAAAACAAGTAGTGAAACTAGCTGCTCAGGAAGCCATTAACGTCCTTAATACCAGCCCTGCCTCCTGTCATCTTGAAGGTCATGCTGATTTTATTGATCTGGTTTTCTATTTTTCCCCCGCTTTCTTTTTAATAGCAATTGTGCTGAAGAAGTAGCAGCCCTCACTGACAGCTTTCCGCTGCTTCTCACCCATGGAGCTCCTTAGTTCACTGTGGTGTTTCTGTGGTTTAAGTTGCTAATGAGCTGTCTTCTTCAAGCTGAATGTCAGTTTATAACACTATGCTGATTTGGCACACCCATCTCTAATCTTCTTGTGTGCGCAGTTCTCAAGCATGGTTATCAGCTTTCTAAACTTTTTCAATTGTTAATATCTAAAGGACACATGATGACATTCTAGGCTTCTTGGCTGGAAAGTTGATTTAGACATGCTAAGGACTGAGAATTCTATTACAGTCTTCTGCCTTTTTTTCTGAATAGAATAGAAGCAATTATGATATCAATAGATGGGCTAACATGGGAGGGGAAAATTCAAGAGCTCCCACTCCTATATCAAAATCTTTAAGCAACTAATGATGATTCCCAGGGATGAGGACACTTATTGGTTGTGCAATGCACAGTTGTCAGCCCTGAGACTATATACAAACAAAACAGAAAAGTGGTTTTTTTTGTATTCGTATCTATATGTGTATATGTATGTGTGTGTGAATGCGTATGTGTGCAAAACAATAATAAAGAAAAAAAAGGAAGTGGAAGAGAGGGATTTGAAAAAAAACTACATGAGAGGGGCTGAAAGAAGGAAAGGTGATGGAGAATTGATATAATATTATTTTAAGAAAAATATCAAATAAATAAAAACAAAAAAATATGCAAGAAAAATGTTACACTGGATTTCTCTAAACTGCTGGGTGGAAAAAAATGTCAGTTTTCAACATCTGTTATCATAGCTTTCACAGGATAGATAATTCATTCTACATGTTAGCCTATATCCTTAAAATAATTTTTTTAGTGTTTACGACTGTAACATCGTTCTTGAATTTGTGCTTTGTAATCATAAATGCCTAAGCTTTAGCACTTGCACACCACAAATTAATTTTTTGGGTGATATCTAAATCATGTACCTTAAATATAGAAAAATTAACTGTAGTTTAATATAAAATTTATTTATTTAATTGAAAATGTTGAAAATGATAAAAATTCAATATTGCTTTTTCATAGAAAATAGTAAAATCAATCATGTTTCACTGAGGAATAAAATATATATTTTTGGCTTGTAAGAACTTTTGTATAAAAGACTATACATTTCATGAGATATTATTAGGATAATAACCTTATAATTAGCATATGTTAATTATTCTTACATGATAATATTTTGGAGAGATTAGTAAATGAATCACTATGGATCGCATTAGTTATATTCTTAAGCAAATTCAGGAACACTAGGCTAAAACATTTAAAGCACAGATTTAAATGAATGTAAAAAAATCAATACATATTTTGTTTATTTTTAATATTTTATTTTTCATAGCAATTATATATGTCTTGTTTTTCTGTGATTATGGTACTATATCACATTAGATTTTAAAAATATGCCTAATTAACCAATAAGATTTATTATAAACACTGGCAGTTACTTTTTTTCCTACACAAATATTTGTCAAACATAGCAAGAAGAATTGATAGATGGTCCCTTTAAATTCAAGTAGCCCATAAATTTGTCATGAGTTATATGGCAGTTTTTTCTTATTGCCACACAACAAATTGAATGCTAACAAAGAAGCAAAATGAATTTTAATCACAAAACTGTTTCTATTTTTAGAAAAAAAACTATGAAAGATAAACTTGCTTTACACCTGATATCAATCATATATTAAATTATAATTGCATCATTTTCTCCTTCCATTTCCTTACTCTAAACCTCACCATTTATATTCATTCTTGGTCACTTTGAAATCTATATGTAGCCTATTCATGTTTTTTTCATATTTTAATAGAATATAATAGAATCCGCCCAGTCTGGTTGTTATTTCTAAGTATGTTTTCAGGACTGACCCTTTGTTACTGGACAAATAGCTAATGACTTCTTTCTTTGGTTCTATGCTGTGCATTTTCCATTATCAGTATTCATTATTCACCTGTAGTTCACTGCATAGGATTGAGGTCTTTTGGGATTTTCACCATCTACTTTAGTATGTCTTTTGTTATTATCCTTGTTCTTTTCATGTTTAGGCAATCATATTGTTGAGACTTTCTTTGTGTAGTTTCTTACATTACTAACAGACATAGTCTAGTCAGTAACAAATTCCCCTTTTCTCTGACTGTAACACACTTTCAACTCTGTCTTTCCTGGAACCAGGTTTCATTCAAACTTTTTAAGGAGAGAAGCAGTCATTATTGATATGACTGCCTATGATCTTCAGTAAAATCCAATTATAATCTTTCAGTTGTTGTAGTGGCACAAAAGTTGGTGGTAACCAATACCTCTCTGGATTTTATTTAATTACCTTTTAGAAGTCCTTCCTTTGAAAATTGGCGCACAAAGTCTGCCACATTAACCTTCAACCTACCATTTGTTCTAGCTATGGGATGTGCTGGGATAAGGATGGCATAGTGATTGTGGAAGTGGCCAATGAATGACTGGCCCAGTCTGAATGAATTGCACAGCTTCTCATCTTCTGTTGAAACAAAAGAAGAAACTCTTTTACAAAGCAAGTTATCCTTAGACCATAATTTGAAGTCAAGAAATCTTTAAAATATCTATGTTGGCTTAGCTTTGAAGCCCATACAATAAAATGTCTCTCTGTACTTAGCTCATTCACAGTCAAAAATTCAAGAAAAACACAATAATATTCACAATCAAAACTCTCTGTGTATTTTTAAATCTTTATGTGGCTTATTATTTTTTACTCTATTACTTCGTAAGTTTTATTTTATCTTTACTCCTTTAACCTATGACTGTACTCCTTATCTTCTCTCCCCCAAACCTATATACATTTTTTTAAAAACACAGTATGACCCTTTTAGAGGTCTTTTTTAAAATCTGGATTTGTCTTTATTTTATATCTGTAATCCTTTTCTGACCAGAAATGCTTCTTAAAATGCTAAGCCCTTTTTAGGAACTTAAGCAGCAGCATTGCTAGGGGAAATATGACTTTCCTGCTTGCTCTGCCCAGTCCAACATGACTGAAGTCCATTTACTGCCTCTGAGTCTGCTGGGTGGGAACTGTCCTCATCCCCTCAACTCTGATAACTCTGCCATCAAGTACCTTGCAGCATACTGCCCACAAACTGCATTTAAATGTTCTGTAGCTAGACCTTCCAAGAAAGAGTTAGAGCCCTTTGTGCTGAAGAACCAGGAAGTCCCTGCATTTTTTTTTTAAATGAAGCCATTTGCAGTTCTTACTGTATCTCTTTTAAAGTAGCCATGGTGCCCCTGCTCACCACAAGCCCATCTTGGAACAAAATTTGTGGCTTCCAAGAAAACTCCAACCCAAGAAAACTAACTCCATACCCCCAAACAAGGGAAACAGATAACCCGCTCCAGCATATCCCAAAGATGGGAAATCACACACTACCTCTGAAAACTAGCAGGAATTAACAACCACTGCTCATTAATTGCTTAATATCAATGGACTCAATTCACCTATAAAAAAGAAACAGGCCAAGAGAATGGATATGAAAACAGGATCCAGACTTCTGTTGTATACAAGAAACACATCTCAACTTCAAAACAAAAATTACTATAGCCATACTGATGAATATCTTGCATATCACCATAGAACCTTCATCTGGCAATGGATGGAGATAGAGACAGAGACCCACACTGGAGCACCGGACTGAGCTCCCAATGTCCCAATGAGGAGCAGAAGGAGGGAGAACATGAGCAAAGAAGTCAGGACCACAGGGGTGCACCCACCCACGGAGACAGTGGGGCTGATCTATTGGGAGCTCACCAAGGCCAGCTGGACTGGGACTGAAAAAGCATGGGATAAAACCGGACTCTCTGAACATGGCGGACAATGAGGGCTGATGAGAAGCCAAGGACAATGGCATGGGGTTTTGTTCCTACTTCATGTTCTGGCTTTGTGGGAGCCTAGCCAGCTTGGATGTTCACCTTCCTAGACCAGGATGGAGGGGGGAGGATTTTGGACTTTCCACAGGGCAGGGAACCCTGACTGCTCTTCAGGCTGGAGAGGGAGGCAGAGAAGAGTGGGTGGAGGGGGGAGGGGGAGGGAAATGGGAGGCTGGGAGGAGGCGAAAAAAAAATTTATTTTTCAATAAAATAAAAAAAAAATTACCTCAGAGTAAAGTGTTGGGAAAAGATTTTCCAATCCAATGGACTTAAGAAATAAGTGGTTATAGCTGTGTTAATATTTAATAAAAATAACTTCAAACTAATATCAAAGATAAGAGATGAAGAAGGACACTTTATACTCTAACAGGAACAATCCATCAAGATGAAGTCTCAATCCTAAATATCTATGCCCCTAATACAAGAGCACCCACATTACTAAAGTATAAATCACACATCAAAGTCCACTCACTATTAGTAGGAGACTTCAACATTCCACTCTAATCAATGGACAGATAAACCAGGCATAAACTTAAAAGATATAAGAAAACTAATAGATGTCATGACTAGAGTAGATTTAACAGACATCTACAGAACATTCCACCCAAATACAAAAGAATGCACCTGCTTCTCAGCACCTCATGGAACTTTCTCTAGATTGATCACATACTTGGTAACAAGGCAAACCCTAACAGATGCAAAAAAAAAAATGGAGTAACCCCCTGTATCTCATCAGATCACTAAGGTTTAAAATTAGAATTTAACAATAACACTACTCACAGAAAGCCCACAAACTCATGAAAATTTAACTATGAACTATTGAACCACCCCGGGTCAAGAAAGAAATAAAGTAAAGACTTCCCAGAATTTAATGAAAATGAAGGCAAACATATCAAACATATGGGACACTTTGAAAACAGTGATAAGAAGAAAATTCATATCACCAAGTGCCTACATAAAGAAAGTAGAAAAAACTCATACTAGTGACTTAACAGCACACTTGAAAGCTCTAGATAAAAAGAAGCAGACTCACCCAGGAGGAGTAGAAGAAAGGAAATAATCAAACTGGAGGCTGAAATCAATAAAATAGAAACAAATGAAACAATATAAAGAATCTGTGAATCAAAAAGTTGGTTCTATGAGAATATCAACAAGATAGACAAACCCTTATCCGAACTAATCAACAGGCAGAGAGAGAACATTCAAATTAACAAAATCAGAAATACAAAAGGGGGAATATCAACAGACACTGAGAAAATCCAGAGAATCATTAGGTCATACTACGAAAACCTGTCTGTGTTCCATGGCTTTGAGTACTCATATTTGGCTCCAAATATTCTATGTCTTATTTCCTATGAAGCATGAGTTATGTTTCACATCAACATGAGCAAACTACAGTGTTGTCATGATATTGGATTTTAATGTGATGCTAATTATTATAGATTGTATTTCTATGTCTTTAGTTCAATGAGACAGGGATAACAACTCTGAATTCTTTTTTGCAACTAAAGAGAGAATAATTATTTAATTTTAATTAACAATACTGACAGCTCCATTATAAAGTCACTTTAATAAGAATGTGTTTTACTGTCATGGTGCACTGTTCCAAGTTCATGGCCCCTAATTGAGAAGGAATAGCATTCACGAGTTGGTTTATTTCTAGTACAAATTTATCCATAAATATAGTATCACTAGTTTTTTTTATTTTTTCATCATTTAATTTTGAAACTTGTATATACTAAAATCATTGGACTCTTAATACACACTCACACATATGTGTGTGTGTGTATTTAAATGTCAAACACATCCTTAATTTTTCTAGCAATTTTTATTGATTCTTGGGGAATTTCATATCATAAACTCCAGTCCCACTCATTTCTCAGTTGTTCCATATCTGCCTGCCCTTCACCCTGGCAGTATGTCCACCATTACCTCTTTGTTTTCCTTAGTGGCATTTAAAGCTGCAGTATGTCATTTTGTACAATTTTCCATTGAAAATGAGCTTTTGATCTGATTCAAGGATTCTGAATTTTGATACAGCATAAGTAGTAGACTTTGGCCAATACTCCTTTTCGGAATAGTGCTGTACCCTCAAGTCATGGAGATTCTGCGACTCTAATTCCACAGGACCAGCCCCATCATTCTCTCTAACAGGTCATAGGTGAGTTAGATGTTGAAGTGGGCCAACTTAAGTCCCTGGATGCGAGTCTGTGTGACAGCTGAGTTGGTCACAGCAGGCCTCAGCTTGGACTACTGGGCATAGCCAGCTCTCCTGTGCCCACAATCGTTGAAGTCAGTTCTCCTGTGCCTTGGTGATGGCTAGGGCAAGATCTCCAAGAACCAGGGAAGGGTGGCGCTCAGATTCCTACACGCATGGTATATAAGGCCCAAAAGGTTTACATGAACCACAGATATCAATATCAACACCAGCTGAGGCAGGCCCAGAGACCCAGGCAAGGCCCATGGCAGCATCCTAGCTGGAAATTACCACTGCCTCCTGTGGCAGGGTAGGTGACCCACATCAGCCTCTTCCTCATTGCCTTCCTTTTCGAGTTACACCTCTCTCCACAACACATGAACCACACTGCTTCTCTTTCTCCTCTTCTTTTCCTTTTTCTACCATAAAGTTGCTTATCGTAATGTCTTTGGTCAACTCAGACTGATCAGGGCCAGGAAGACCTGACAAAATTATATTCTTATTATGTGAATGTATTGATCAATCATTTAAAAAGGGATATGATTTTGAATGTTTGCAATGAAAGACTGATCTTTGGCAAGACTTACCACACTTGAAAACTTACATATTTTATACACATATCCATCAGACAGGAAAAATGGTTGAAATTAAATTTGTTGACCTCCAAAACCAGGGAATTAATAATACCAACATGATGAAATCTATACATACACCAAAACTGCTGTGCTCAGATGAGCTTTGGAACAGAAAAACAGTTGTAAAAATAAAATAATGTGACTTGACAAAGAGGATGTAGAAGCTCCAGGATTCTTCCCACAAGACAATGCTATATGAACCTTCTTTATTTTGTTTGTGATTTTTATAAAACTTAGATAGTGAATATGGTAACCTATTTCAGAATTTTAAGAGCCAATCTTAAAACCCGATTAACCTCAATAAGGGAACAATATTAATAATATAACAAACCTGTCAGAATAGTTATGGGTAATAGGTGTTTGTAACTGGCATTTAAAGTTAGAATTATTCTAGCACAGTGCCTTAAAACTATGAAATTTCGTACTATCTCTAGGCTAAAACTTAATCAAGTAAGAAGACACTGATCTGTTCTCCATTTCAAATACATTTTTCCATTTATGTAAGGGAAAAAGTCTTGGCATATTCAGTCACAGACAATTTCTGCATTCATAGAGCACCATGGGAAATTTTTATTCTTTTCAAAATGACTATTAAGAGGGTGTTTGCCTCATCTGCACTTTCTTTATTCATTGACATTTCAATCACACGAATTTTATTTTTTTATACTAAAATATATTATAATATACAGCAAACACACTAAATATATTTTTTGTATTTCTGGAAAATGAGAAGTACAAAATAAAAGTGGCTGCATTTGGCACTGGTCTGGTTGCCCCTTCAAATGTCAAAAGGTGCCATTGACAGCTGAAAAAGGCAGTCAGAGGCAGTTCATCATTCTTTTACAAATTCATGTACAACATTCTGCTATCTTCATTTAGGCCTAATTATCTCTAAAGCATCTTCTCAAATGCTAGCCACATTAGTTTGGACATTGAGGCTCTGAGATAGTATGAAAGTATGGGGAACCACTACACATTCAAACTTTCATAGGACAAGTGATGTCTTTACAAGAAAGGAAAGACCAAAAATTTAGAAATAATTAGTATGAATAAATTTGACTCTTAGGACTAAGTTAAAATAAAAACATGGTTAATAATACTTTACTAGTATTTATTAGTACCACGCAACTGAATGAAATGGAATTATACATTGAGTTTGATACAACTCATTGAAAAGAATTCTCTGTAATTCTCTGTAAGACTTTACTAATTTTTTTTTATTTTTTATTTTATTTTTTATTAAAGATTTCTGTCTCTTCCCCACCTCCGCCTCCCCCCTCCCTCCTCCTCCCCCAATCAAGTCCCCCGTCCCTCGTAAGCCCAAAGAGCAGTCAGGGTTGCCTGCCCTGTGGTAAGTCCAAGGTCCACCCACCTCCATCCAGGTCTAGTAAGGTGATCATCCAAACTGCCTAGGCTCCCACAAAGCCAATAGGTGCAGTAGGAACAAAAACCCATTGCCATTGTTCTTGAGGTCTCAGTAATCCTCCTTGTCCACTATGTTCAGCAAGACCGGTTTTATCCCAGGCTTTTTCAGACCCAGGCCAGCTGGCCTTGGTGAGTTCCCAATAGAACATCCCCATTGTCTTATTGTGTGGGTGTACCTCTCGCGGTCCTGAGTTCCTTGCTCGTGCTCTCTCTCCTTCTGCTCCTGATTTGGACCTTGAGATTTCAGTCCGGTGCTCCAATGAGGGTCTCTGTCTCTGACTCTGTCTCCTTTCATCGCCTGATGAAGGTTAATATTCAGGAGGATGCCTATATGTTTTTCTTTGGGTTCTCCTTCTTATTTAGCTTCTCTTAGAACCTGAGTTATAGGCTCAATGTCCTTTATTTATGGCTAGAAACCAAATATGAGTGAGTACATCCCATGTTCCTCTTTTTGGGTCTGGCTTACCTCACTCAGGATAGTGTTTTCTATTTCCATCCATTTGCCTGCAAACTTCAAGAAGTCCTTGTTTTTTACTGCGGAGTAATACTCCAATATGTATATATTCCATACTTTCTTCATCCATTCTTCAATTGAAGGGCATCTAGGTTGTTTCCAGGTTCTGGCTATTACAAACAATGCTGCTATGAACATAGTAGAGCATATACTTTTGTTGTACGATAAGGCCTCTCTTGGGTATATTCCCAAGAGTGGTATTGCTGGGTCCAGGGGTAGGTTGATCCCGAATTTCCTGAGAAACCTCCACACTGCTTTCCAGAGTGGTTGCACAAGTTTGCATTCCCACCAGCAATGGATGAGTGTACCCCTTTCTCCACAACCTCTCCAGCAAAGGCTATCATTGGTGTTTTTGATTTTAGCCATTCTGACAGGTGTAAGATGATATCTTAAAGTTGTCTTGATTTGCATTTCCCTGATCGCCAAGGAAGTTGAGCATGACCTTAGGTGTCTTTGGGCCATTTGAACTTCTTCTGTTGAGAGATCTCTGTTCAGCTCAGTGCCCCATTTTCTGATTGGGTTGATTAGCCTTTTACGGTCTAGTTTCTTGAGTTCTTTATATATTTTGGAGATCAGACCTTTGTCCGTTGTGGGGTTGGTGATGATTTTCTCCCAGTCAGTTGGTTGCCTTTCTGTCTTAGCGACAGTGTCCTTTGCTTTACAGAAGCTTCTCAGTCTCAGGAGGTCCCATTTATTCAATGAGGCACTTACTGTCTGTGCTGCTGGGGTTATACGTAGAAAGTGGTCTCCTGTGCCCACATGCTGTAGAGTACTACCCACTTTCTCTTCTATCAGGTTCAGTGTGTTCGGGCTGATATTGAGGTCTTTAATCCACTTGGACTTGAGTTTTGTGCATGGTGATAGATATGGATCTATTTTCATTCTTCTACAGATTGGCATCCAGTTTTGCCAGCACAATTTGTTGAAGATGCTCTCTTTTTTCCATTGTATACTTTTAGCTCCTTTATCGAAAATTAGGTGCTCATAGGTTTGTGGGTTAACGTCAGGGTCTTCTATTCGATTCCACTAGTCGACTTCTCTGTTTTTATGCCAATACCAAGCTGTTTTCAATACTGTAGCTCTGTAATACAGTTTGAAGTCAGGGATGGTAATGCCTCCAGACATTCCTTTATTGTATAAGATTGTTCTGGCTATCCTGGGTTTTTTGTTTTTCCATATAAAGTTGATTATTGTCTTCTCCAGATCTGTGAAGACTTTACTAATTTTTATAAAAAAATAAAAATTACACAGTATGGCATCCTAGTCCTTGACTCCTCTGCCTACAAAATTTTAGTTCCTCGATGTGTATAAATCTAGTGTTTCTAAAGCATGTATATAGCAAAGTTTTCTACTTTTAAAAATTGAGTACTTCTCCAATAATTTGTGATGACAAAAAACAAGCAAAGTAATGTCTCCTAAACTGAATATGGATTTCTTCTTGAACCTCTGGATATGTTGCTGTTGGAAGGCATTGTTAGCTGGTCAAGGTTACAATCTCTCTTGGTCTGGAAGCTTTTTCCAAAATCTCAGCAACATCCCTCCCTCCCCAGCAAAGGTTCTTGCTCTCTACTTAATCTTATCTGAAGGATGTTTTTAGGCCTAGGATACCTGACTTACCTCAGGGGTAATACTTGACACCCATCTCTGCAAATACTATTCCCCTGATGACACAGGGGTAGTTAGGAAAATGGTCTAGCCATTTTGATAGACCTGTTCTTCCATTAATCTATATGATAGGAACATGACACTTAATGCAAATTAAGTTTGTCCCCTCGCTTCCCAATCCTTTATATCCTTATCCTCCAGAATAAATTTCAGCTGGCTCACTGAAGACTTTCTCCCAGAGGGCTCTCTCCATCATACACACAACCAACTTGAACTATGCTCCCCACTCTTGCTGCCCCCCTTCTTGTGGATCAATGCAGCCAGCGATCTTAAGGAAAAAAAAAAAAACAGAGACCCACGTTACTTTGTCTGTTTAAAGTGAATTTTTTATATAGAATGATAATATAGACTTTTAGATAATGGAGAGGTTATCTCAGGTTAGCTAGTTCTAAGGTAGAAACTTTCATTCGCTGAAAAAGGAAAGCTTCAATAAATAATATTCAGGTACGTGCAGTGTTGTTGACTTTGAAAGAAGCTGGAGAAATCCATAGGTAATGGAGGTAAGAACCCACTAGAGAATAAAAAAGACAAGGGAAAGTGTTATCTAGAGTAAACAGTCATTTGATTTCTGTCTTTGAGTACTCTAAAAATGTTAATTTGAATTCTGCCAATGTAATACCTTCTTTGAAAGAATAGCAATGTAAAACTAAATGTCTGAAAATAAAACATCTATTTTATGTAGCATATTTATGACTCATGTGTTTTAAATTGTTTATTCAAATTTTGAAGGTTTTTTTCTCTCTCCATTTCTATTCCTCTTCTATTTTTTCTTCCCTTTTCATTTTATTATGTTTCCTTTCTATGACAACCTACAAAGATATCTTTTATGTTTTAGTGTAACACAACATAAAAAATCAAAGGTCTTGATCAAGCTTGAGATTTTACTTTTATTTTTTTGGTGAGAGTTGGGCAGGTAAAGATTTTTTGAGAAAGCCACTTTGCATTATATTGATTTTTTTTTTTTACTTACAATGCCAATGAAAACAATAAGGTAAGAATCCTCACAGTTCTTATTCTGTATACAAATAATGATTTAAAAATCAAGAGGGGAAAAAAGGTAAAATAAAATAAAAATCAAGAGGGTCTAAAATCTATAAAGTTACAGGAGATATCCTACTGAGCAAGTGCTTATCCAAAATGTAGAAAACTGTGCTAAAATATGTAGTCTTTTGGGGACACACTAATGTGAGCTCCTAGCAACAAAGATAAGACCCTATAGGGGAATTTTTTTTTCTTTTTCTTTTTTTTTTTTCTCAGAAGGGCACCAAAACTTATTCCCAAGCCTCAAAGTACCCTGACGCTTTTTTTTTCCCCAGTGAGGACTACACGGGCAAGCAGTTGTTACCATCTATGTTAAAGACGAGAGTAAAACATATTTCCAGAGACTTCATCCTGTAACAATGGATCATAGAAATCTGGAGATGCTACAATTAATGGATAAAACTTGTGTAGCATAAAACCCACAGAGAACAGAGTAGGAGGATGAATTCACAAAGAAAAGGAGTTCCAATATAATTTCATAGAATTATCTATTCTAATATTCGTCACAATAGATCTTCCAGTAGGAATAGCCATAATCTCCTTTATGGATATAATTTTAGATATGTGAGGCCTTTTAACAATTAAGTATAATTTTCTCCATGGATAAACCTAAAATTACACTGAAGTTTACCTCCAGTGATTATTGCAAAATTAAAAAAAATTATACCAGCTATATGATAATTGTTAATTTAAGGTTGAATAGTTGATGTGAGATTTCCCTCTTTATGCTATGATTCCCATTGATAAATAAAGGAACTGCTTTTGGCCTATAGCAGAGCTATAGAAGAACAAAGCTAGGCAGGGAAAATTAAGCTGAATACTGGGAGAAAGAAGCAGAGTCAGAAATAAATCATATAGCCCCACCAGACCAGAGGGAACATTATCCAGTAAGCCACAGCCATGTGGAGATACACAGATTAACAGAAATGGGTTAAATTAGGATGTAAGAGTCAACCAAGAAAAAGCTAGAGCTAATGGGCCAAGCAGTGATTTTAATAATATAGTTTATGTGTGTTTATTTTGGTTTTTGGCAGCCCGAATGAACAAGCAGCCTTCTCCTACAAGCAGCTCCTTACTACAAATAGTTTCCATATATAATATTTTAATTAAATAAAGCAAAGAAAACCATACAAAAAATCACAATCCCAGAGAACATAGACAACAATGAGGACCCTAGAAGAGATATACATAGATCTCCTGAGTAAATTGGGAGCATGGAGACCATGGGAGAGGGATGAAGGGGAGGGAAGATGGAGGGAGGGGAGCAGAGAAAAATGTAGAGCTTAATAAAAATCAATAAAATAAGAGAAAAAAGTAAATTTTCTTGACAACTATTAGAACATAAAAAAATCAATAAAAACAACAATAAGTAAATGCACCAATAAATAAACCCATGTTTCTTAGAAATTTAAAAAAGTTAATTCAATTTTTTTTTCTTTTTTTGTTTTTATTTTATTTGTCTTTTTTTGGGGGGGGGGGGTTGAAACAGGTTTACTCTGTAGCTTTGGATCCTGTCCTGGAATTAGCTCTTGTAAATCAGGCTGGCTGCAGACTCACAAAGATCCACCTGCCTCTGCCTCTGACTCAAATGCTGGGATTCAAGGCATGTGACACCACTGCCCAGCCAATGTAATGTTAATTAAGAAAATCTGAGTATCCTTTTGTCCTGACATCTTACTGCATAAATTTCTGGAAGCCATTTCCGGTAGCCCTGGAATTATTTAAAAAAATAAAATACAACTATATGTACAATCTCGGTAGAGTACAATCTCAAACAAGTTGCAGACGTAACAAATAGAGAAGTAAATAAAGATAAATTAAACAGCATTAAAATAAAAATTTCAGAATGTAAATATAAAACCTGAAACCACATTCAAGAAATACATTCATACTGATCAAAATTAGCATATTATACATATCCAAATTATATCAGAATTTTCAACAGACATACAAAAGGAAAATACATCACAAATATAGGGAAGCCATTTAAGAGATACTTCATGGTACCTTTGAATTTCTGTTCAGTAAGACATGTAGGAAGCGAATGCAAGGCCAATTTTATATCCTAGTTAAATTCTATTTCAAACATACATTATTGAAAAGAGTTTAGGAGATAGCACAGTTGTAGGCTCTTACCTAATAGAGATTCTACATTAGATCTCTGGTACTGAAAAAAAAAAATTAAAAGTACTTCATTACATTAAGAACTAAGAAACCAAAATTAGCCACAGGTCATTATACTGCAAATAAAGCAAAAATTTTAGAATTAAATAACAAAGCAAATTGTCTATCATGTTCATGTTCCAGAACTGAATATTTTATACTTTGCCTATGAGAATATGTACATTGGACATAACTCTTGAAGAGTTTACTCTGTAGTCGGATTTTTCTTTGGGCCATCAGCTCACAAATAATTACAGAAGACTTACTGTTAATTATGAAACCTTGGCCTTAGCTTAGGCTTGTTCCTAACTAGTTTTTGTAACTTAAATTAACTCATGTTTTTTAATCTATATTCTTCCGCAAGGTTCATTACCTCATTTCTATACTGGTCACCATGATTCTTTCACATGTGGTTCTTGACACTGTCTTTTTTCCCAGGAGTTCTCTCTCTCCCCAGAAATTCCTCTTAGTCTCTCCTACCTGTCTTTTGTGTATGTAGCTCTGCATTAAACAAAGCACAGTAACACATTTTCACACAGTGTAAGCAACGATTTCACAACATTATTCAAATGAGTAATTGCATTTTAGGGGGAGGTCACAGAATTGCAGGACAGACATGGAAGGACTGGGAAATGAGTGTAATCATGGTATATGAAGTGAATTTCCCATGTAATCAATAAAAATAAAAAAAATACAATCCTATATATTTAATTTTCAACCTATTTTTATTGTTTCTTTGAGAATTTCATATCATGCACCTCAATCCTGCTCATTTCCCATTACCTCCATATCGCCCCACTTCCCTGAGGTGTCACCACCCAAAAGATTTTAAATCGTAACTAAAAAGAAAGCAAACAAAAACCACTTTCAATAGTTATTGCTCAGCTGCATCTTGGCTCTGAGATACGATGTTGGTGAATTAGGTCGTTACAATAAGTAACCAGGCTAGCTCAAGAGTAACAGGAATACTTTAATGGTTAAAGAGGGGAAACTTACAATGTAAGAATGGGAGTTCCGAAATCCGGGAGGTCCGGCGTGAGCAGAGAGGGCGCACACCTGCATCTCCTGGTTTTTCTACCAGGGCTCCAGGCGGCCACACCCTAATCAGGTGTGATTGGTTGAGCTTCCCCTTCAATACGAACATGGCCTAAGGTGGTGGCAAAGACCCCAGTCATCTTTGTAGCCTTTGGTGGCAACATGGTTCATGGATATCAGTTCATGCCCTGGCTCAGGTAGCCATGTCTCCTGGCAGAGCACCTTTTCCTAATCGCCTTCAGTTCTTCAGTTGCCTCTTTCTATGGTAGTAACTAGAAAGAGTAGAACTGCGCTTTCTCACCCGTTTCTCCACCATATATTTGCTCCTCGTGATGCTTCTGGATGTCTTCAGCCAGCAGAGCCCATGAAAACAGAGGTAAGTCTGTTACTGTCTTTGACCTCCTGTGCTGTGTGGATCCAGAGAGTCTGTCCACATTGGCAATATTGGTGATATATTTAAATTTCGAATGCATGAATGAAAAATTATGAAACAAAGCTGTTCTTTGATGAAATAATAGATTTTTATATCTGTGAGAACTGAATATAAATGTTCATGGGGTATTCATGATACTAGCTCAAATTGATCCTGCATAGCTCAGTTGCATTTCATTTCTGATCATTTCCTGGCTGCGGGTAGACTCTAGTAACTAAGATTCCTCTCAGATTTTGTGCTTCCCAACTATACTGTTCGTTATTATAATATATAGTGATATTCCAATTGCTTGTGTTTATATGATAAAAGCTAGGTCTTTCTGAGTTCAAGGACAACTTGATATACACAGTAAGTTTCAGGCCAGCTTGAAGAACACATAATGAAACCTTGTCCTGAAAAAACCAAAATCAAAAACAAATATAAAAATATTTATAGCAAAACAAGCTACCTTCATGAACATGTTTCCTTTTATACTATTTAGTATATATTTAACTTAAAATTGAGTAAATGTAATTTTTTTAGTCTTTAAAAAACCTTTTAAATATGGGCTGGCCCAGTGGAAAACTTCTTTCAGTAATTATTGTGTAAAGTTTTCTTTAAACTTAAATACTATAGTGTCTTGGAAATAGATAATTTTCCACTAAAAGTTAGACTTAGAAAATCAATCTATTTCATATTAGCCAGCAAACAATCATTAACTTAAAACTCACGTTTTATTTTATTCTTTTCTGTCTTAAAGTTTTTATTCTGTTCTGTTTTATTTTGTCTATATGTTTTCTTATTTCAATTGTGTTTATATTTCCCCTCTGCCTACTTTAGATTTTGTTCTTGAGACTGTATCATTGCTAGTTTGTTAGTTTTCTCTTTGTCTTTATTTTGATGCAATAATTTCAGACATATTCAGTGAATATAAGTGTGTATGTGTGAATGAAATGCCAGAATTCATTAGTTTCACAGATAATCCTGCATGTTTTACATTATATATCTGTTACTCGTTAATCTTCCAATATTATTTATTTCCTCTATAATTTTATCTGGGATGTATAATATTTTCTGTTAGGGTTTTTTAGTTATGTCTAAGTCATTTGCTTGCACAGATCATGTTCTATAGTAGAATGGAGAAAATTGTCTTTCTACAGTTGTTCATTGTAGTGGTTTTAATGCCAATGTCTTCCATAGTTTCTGGTAGTTTAAATTTGGAGGTATTTGGAGAGGTTTACAATCTGTGTTCTGGCTTAATGCAGTAAGCCATTGAAGGAAGTTTTGATATTAAAAGCCTACTTCTAGCTTCCCCTCTCTGCATCCTGCTTTTTCTTTGAAGTTGTGAACGGTAGGCTTCATAGTGCTGCCGCCATGCCTGCTGCTTGTCCTTACACTTCCTTTCCCATACTGACTCTTATAAGAAAAGAGGTTTGTGTCGGATATAGGAAGATTGTTATGAATAACCTAATAATGCTATATTTTGAAGCAATATGGGAGCTGATTTGGTAATAATGATGTTTATCACAACAATAGAAGAGTAACTTAAACACTAGCAAAATAAATAAAATGTTATGATGAAATAGTGAAAGGGCATTCTCACAGCAGAATCATGAGCAGTGACAAGCAGCAGCCAAATGACATGATTGGTAAAGAGAATGCTATGCACAACTGATATCTGGGAGGTGGTCTACAGTACCAGGCATACAAGTCACTACCGTGGCTGATTCAAGGAGTGGGTATTGTTTAGAGGTAGATTGGCAATGAGTTGTTTCTTGGTTTTTATCTGAGAGTGTAAATCTAATCTTTGTCTGACATGGAAAAAAAACTGTCTATTTTCCATCAAACATGTTTCCTGGGAGCTATTAACAGATTCCTTTGCAATCAGATAGGATTTGTTTAATGTGACCATTGCAGCTATGCTAAGCAATGATCACCTTTTAAAGGTGTCAAAAACCAAATCACAGTAAATTTACAACACATGCGGTTAGGGTGAAAATAGACACCATATCAGGCCACTTCCAAGCTTCTCTTTTTCTGGGACTGTAGATTGTTATTGATGACACGAAGACCCAAGTCTTTTAAATAGCTGGTTGCCCAATATTATTTGAATATTCTTTAGCAGCCAATGTTCCAATACTGTATATCCCAAGTAGTCATATCAGAGTTACTTGAATACTTAAAACCTGCCATCATTATGCATTTGTGATGTGTGACCTGCTAAGTGGTGGAGTACTGAAAAACCTTGCAAAAGTAAAGCTTGCAGTGAACCTACAATGATAATACCTAGAATGATTCATATTCTCTGCATCACGAAGCCATTAAGCCCCTCTTTCTGTATCCATCATTATTCCTTAGCTGATAAGGGAAATAAATAGGATGAATATGTTTTCTATGTTGAAGAAATGTTCTAATTAAGTGTGGTTAGTTTGAAGGTGTGATCTTTGCATAGAAAGCTCAATAATGATATCCCTTTAAAATAATTTTGAGAATGTCAACAAGAAGGGAGAGCCAGTAAAGTCCATTGAGAAAGATTTAAAAAAATACAGCTCAGAAACATCCAAGGTCATGCAAGTTGTTGCTGTAATCAAGTCAAGAATGTTGATGTCTTGGCTCTCAACTCCATTTCTTCTCTCCACAGTAGAGTGTGTTTCTGTTTGCCATTTATCTGCCAAGAAAATATATTAGTTAATAAGTGCTTAGAAGCTGACTTCCTGGAAAACATCACGGGATGCCTTTCTTGTGTACACTTATGTTTAATTCAAATCTCAGACTTCCCTTGGAATGTAAATGAGTGTGTTCTTCTCAGGTTAAGTGGTAACAGTGTGACAGAGAATAATTTAAAGTGTAAGCAATTTTATTAGTCATTATCCAGAGTGCCGAATTCAGATATAATCGTGTGGGTTTTTAACATGTCATCTTTTCTCTAAAGTGGAAAAATGCCTTGGCCTTTTGGGGTCCACTGAGGATAATTAGACATTCGTACTGTGAAGGAAGTTAATTCTAGCGACTCACGCTCCCAACTTGGCTACTAAAACGCATATGTTCATTGTATCACAGAGCCTCAGTTTCCCATTTTGAATTATGAATACAAAATTGTCGCAAAAATAAATTAATATTGTCCACAAAAGGTCCAGAGCAAACAGTGTTCCATACAAGCTTGGATTTTACCATTACTTGAATATGTATGCTTTATACAGAAAAAGGAAAAAAAAATTAGCTGTTTTTTGAAGGAGCCTTGATATACCACCAAGAGTTTTCAGGCGTAACTGCTCCTATTCCCCTTGCAGGTGTCATTACTTACCTTTTTAGAAAGAGTATTATTCACATTTGAATATCTTTGAGGCTTTGAGGAAATATTAAAAAAAATTCTTCAGGTATGTTAGGGAATACTTTTAATGATTGCTCAGCAGAAGTTTTCCTTGGGGAATATTTAATTATTAAAACTTCTCAAGTATTTCATTATCATTTCATGCAATTCCCTGAATAACCCCATCCCTTGTTAATTCTTTAATTTATGCTGAGGCTGATCCTACCAAGTATGTCCCCAGACAATTTTTAACTGAGCAGCAAAGCCATTAGTGATGGGCTTTGTTTTGACCTTTTTAACATTTCTATTTTCTTCCTTTTGTTTGTTAGTAATATTGGAGCACTCTATCTCCTGCAGGAAACATTTCAGCTGGGTCAAACAGGAGGTAGAGAGTAGAAATAAATAGCTTTCCATATTTTCTAGTGCGGCAGTGAACCTATTGAGCTGTGTTTGAGGAAAATTAAGAGAAGTTAATCTTACTGACTTGTACTGTTTCCACAAATAAGTATAGTATAATCAGAAAGATGTCTCCAAATGTTTGTACAGTTCTCATGAGTGAAATGTGACAAAAAATCTAGTAATAAGTGGTGGCAATAAAAATATTTAAAATTATGTCATCTATTACACATAAGTTAGTCAGTTGTTTTGTGATTCTTTGTATTCCAAAACAAGAATTTTAATTTTGCAGTATGCAAATATGAATCTAATTCCTTAAAAAGATTTCAAAGAATTTTCTAATATTTTAAAAATGAGTTTTAACTGTTTTACATGGTTCTATATTTTAAGGACAGTTTCTAAAAATCTATTAATTTTTGGAGAATTTCATGCAGTGTATTTGATTATATTCAGCCCCATAGCAACTCCTCTAAGATACCCCTTTCCTTCCTACCTAGCCAATTTTGTGTGTTCTCTCTCTCATATATCTATCTGCATGTGTTATATATATATAAATTTCCAAAGTACTCCTGACATGGGGCCTATCCTAGAGTGTGGTAATTGTTCATTATACTATTAAAGATATCTGGCTCTCCCTCTCCCAGTGTAGTCCAAATGTCAAAAGATTCTCAGCTAAGGCTAGAACTTTCTGCCCATAACCGCTCCTTCTTGTTGAGATTTCTTTAAGGAAAATTTTTGGGAAATCCATTATTTCATTCATTATTTAGGAAAATCTGTAGGATGATACTTATATGTGCATGGTTTTATTTAGTTGAAATGCAACATTCTTTTAACTTGTTGAGGTGTGAAAGTAAAAGGACTGTTTATGCCCATATGAAGCAGCACTATTAAGAGACATGTCTTTGTTTGGAGAGGGGCATCAGTAGGTAGTGTGCTTTGAGGTTTCAGAAACTCAAGCCAGTTCACATCCTGCTGCCAGCCCATAGGGAGATAACAAGTTGAGCTCCCTCTCCAGCACCATGTCTACCTTCCTGCTACCATTCTTCCTGCCAGGGAATAATGAACTAAATAATGAACTGTAAGCAAGTCTGAATTACATGTCTGTCTTTATAAGAGTTGCTGTGATCATGCTCTCTGTTCACAGCAATAAAACTCTAAACAAGACATATTTTACATTTTATTGAGATATTAGTATTCATACAATATAATTTGGATATTTATTTTAATTAATATCATTAGAAGGAATGATGCATAGGAAGTGTTCCTTTTTCAAATTTCAGGTAATACAAATTAAATAATTCACTGATCCACTATTATATTTCTAAATTTACACATATTTCTAAGACTGTGTTTGCTTTGATTTCCTACATGTTTCTATGTTTGTCTCCATACATTTTGTTGCTTTCGTGTATTCATTTGTAAACAGATTTACTAACTAGTTTCTGCCGAGGCATCCATCAGATGTCTAACTTCCTCTAATAATGCGTTGTAATGTGTTTTGTCTAATATTTTATCAACTTTCTAGATTATATTTCTCTTGACCCCATAGTAAAAATAGAAAGTAAGAAAGAAAACCAAACAAACAAAACCATCAAAAGAGTGTAGGTGTCAAAATCTAACATTTAAGTTGACTGAGGTATCACAGAGAGACCCAATGGTTCAGGGAACACTCAACAGATATCAGTTTTTTCTTTCCTTTTTTTGTCTTTTTCCATTCAATTATTTACACTTTCTTCCCTCCTCCCAATCACCTCCTGCTCCCCCACACCCCTTCTTCCCTCTCCCAACCTGCTTGAGAGAGTGGAAAGTCCAAAGCACTCCCCCCTACATCCAGGCCTAGGGAGCTGTGTATCCATATAGACTAGGGTCTCCAAAAGCCAGAACATGCCGTAAAAACAAGTCCCAGTGCCTTTATCAATGGCTTCTCAGTCAGCCCCCATTGTCAGCCACAATCAGAGAGTTCGGTTTGATCACATGCTCATTCAGACCGGTCCAGCTGGATTTTGGTGAGCTCACATTAGAACAGGCACACTGCCTCAGTTGGTGGACCAACCCCTCCTGGTCCTGACTTCTTTGCTCATCTCTCCCTCCTTCTGCCTTTCAACTAGACCTTGGGAGCTCAGTCTGTTGCTCTGATGAGGGTCTCTGTCTCCATCTCCATCCGTCGCCGGATGAAGATTCTATGGTAATATTCGAGATAATCATCAGCGTAATAGTGGGGCAAGGACCGTTCAGGTACCATCTCCTCTGCTGTCCAAGGACCTAGCTGGGGACCTCCCCATGGACACCTGGGATCCCCTCTAGAGCCAAGTCTCTTGCCAACCCTAAAATGGATCCCTTAATGTAGGTATCCTCTTCCCTGCTCCTATATCTGCCCTTCCTCCATCTCCACCCTCCCACTTTGCCAAGCTGTTGCCAGTCCTCTTCTCCGTTCCCTCTCCCCTTCTCCCCTTTCCCCCAACCTCACCCCCACCCTTTCCCCCATCCCCATGCTCACAACTTTTGCCCTGCAATCTTGTTTGCTTCCAATCTATAAATGTTTTTCTGCGGGTTCACCATGTTATTTGGCTTCTCTGGACTTGTGAGAAGATCTTCACCAATCCCGCATCAGACAAAGGGCTGCTCTCCAAAATATATAAAGAAATCAAGAAACTAGACTTTAAAATTCTAATTAAACCAATTAAAAAATGGGGCACTCAACTGAACTGAGAATTCTCAACAGAAGAAGTGCAAATGGCCAAGAGACACTTAAGGTCATGCTCAACCTCCTTAGCGATCAGATAAATGCAAATCAAAACAACTTTGAGATATCATCTTACACCTGCCATAATGTTTAAAATTGAAAACACTAATGATAGCCTTTGCTGGAGAGGATGTGAAGTATGTTGAACACTCATCCATTGCTGGTGGGAATGCAAACTTGTGCAACCACTTTGGAAATCAGTGTGGCAGTTTCTCAGGAAATTCGGGATCAACCTACCCCAGGATCCAGCAATACCACTCTTGGGAATATACCCAAGAGATGCCCTGTCATACTACAAAAACATTTGTTCAACTATGTTCATAGCAGCATAATTTGTAAAAACCAGAACCTGGAAAAAACCTACATGCCCCTCAATGGAAGAATGGATAAAGAAAGTGTAGAATATATACACATTAGAGTACTACTCAGCGGTAAAAAATAATGACATCTTGAATTTTGCATGCAAATGGATGGAAATAGAAAACACTATCCTGAGCAAGATAACCCAGACCCAAAAAGGTTAATATGGTATGTACTCACTCATTTGTGGACTCTAGCCATAAACCAAGGTCATTAGGCCTATAGTTCAGATAACAGTTTTAATTGTAGATGTCAAACGTAGTATTTCTGTATTTCTTCAAGGCAAGGGATGACCTATTCATATATCAATCATAAAACATAAGGTTATTATGAAATCATTTTTACACTAGTTTAGTTTTCTATTAATTTGGACTATTGAAGTTACACATTTATATAATACAATATGTTGAAAAATATTCATATTTTTTAAGTATTAGCAATATTTTCAGTCAATATTAAAATGCTTCTTAGGATTGTGAACCTAATTCTTTATAAAATAATTTACAAACTATATGTTAAATTACCATTGGGCTAATGTTTACATTTAATTTGGCAAATCGTGGAGGTCAGGCTGAGAAAGTTTCTCCTACAGTATTAAATAATAAACCTTGTAAGCAAAACATAATGCTCATATCTTCCCACACTAGAGCAAGAATTTTACGCCTGCTGCATTTGACTCATAACTAACAAAGAATGCCTTTAAACTACATCATCAGAGATATAGCACTGCCTGGGAAAGTTACTATTGTCAGTCATAAAAAGAATAGGGTCAATGATTTTTTTTTTCATTTACGCTATTTGTTTTTACTTAGCAAGCATCTTGCATTCTTCAGAAAATTCAATTTACATGAAATGCCTATTCAGAGGCACTTCAGTCATTAACTGGAAAGGCAAATATGCAAATAACTTTTTTACCTTAGGGAATAAAAATAAAAAAATCATATTCAAAGTGTATGTAATAAAAGTGTATGTAATGTCTGAATATATTTTCAAATTACCAAAAAGGCACCTGAAGCAAAAATAAAATATTTATTTTAATATAGTCTTAAAGATTTCAGCTCAGTCAGTTTCTTATTTATATATCTGTTATCAAAAGACAGCATATTTTCTGCCTAGAATCTAAAATTTTATAAATATCAATTTTAGGGAACATAGAAAATACAAATTGAAGAGATTTCACAGGTATAAAAAATAAAAAAAATCCTCTCTGCTTAGTTTATTTCTTCTCATCCTTGTTTCTTTACCCAGTGAATGCCCTATCTGCTTTCCTTTCTGAAAAAAAAAATGCAGGTGTATACATCTGTGTAGGCACACATACATGTCCACTCTAACCTCACAGTATTGTAATATTTCACTATTTTCATTTATGGGACAGCTCTTTTCAGTGTCTTTGTATTTACTTCACTAAACTCTGGATACCTATGTAATTGAAACAATATAGATGTCAATTAATTTTCAAATCATATTCTAGTGTGAATGAGTTTCTCATATCTAGTTTATTAAAAAATAATAAAAGTTCTTATGAATGAACATGCATAGAAATAGGAAGAATATGTAATTCAGTTAAAGATTTGCCATAAAACTTGCTTTATTTGATATAGGAAAATAAAATCAAAACTTATTTGGTTGAATAATGTTCTCAGCTTTGGTGTGGAGGTCCTTCTGTATTTGTGTTGCTTTCATTGGTTATTAAAGAAACCGCCTTGGCCTTTTGATAGGGAAGAGCTGAGGTAGGCGGGGAAAAATAGAACTGAATGCTGGGAGAAAGAAGGCAGGCAGAGAGAGCCGCCATGAAGTCACCAGGTCAGAGACGCTGAATTTTCCCAGTAAGTCACGACCTCGTGGTGACATATAGATTATTAGAAATGGGTTTAATCAAGATGTGAGAGTTAGCCAATAAGAGGCTAGAACTAATGGGCCAGGCAGTAATTTAATTAATACAATTTCTGTGTGGTTATCTCAGGGATTAAGCTAGCCAGGCAGCAGGACGTAGCCCACTTTTTCCACAACATGGCTTCAGTATAATTCTCAGTATTGTAGTGGATGACGCTTATACATTAGGTTGCATATGCCCATGTAAATAGTAAAGTGATAACTTCTAGGCAGATACAACATAAAAATTATTTCCACCACATTTCTCCTGAAGTCTTTATCCCTTGATTCTCCTAATATCTTATTTCTAGATGAGCCTGTTCCATGCAGGAAACACATACTTGCTGTAAATATAACTAGGAAATGCAAAGACATGTCCAACTTCTGTTATTCAGACTAACAATTCTAATGTAAGATTTACTTTTTAATTTTAATTTGTATTTTGTAATACAGAACAAGATTTTATTACAGCACTTTTTAAACAAAAATGGATTTATTTATCTTTTCTCTGTCCCACTCACTTTTCTCCCATGAACCTTTCCACTCTCCATAACTTCCTTTCTGTTTCATGTGACTTGCAACCGTATGTTTTTACCATTTGCACTTTTAGCACCTCTTGTTTTTTCTGTTGTACCTTACTATTGAGTTTCCTAGTGTTTACCCATTTAAGCCCTTACACACAACAATCAAAATCGAGGATGGCAAAGTTGTCAGCAAGACTTGTTGCTCTTGAAGAACTCAGGTTCAGTTACCTGTACTAATATCATGCCCCATAACCATCTGTAAATCCAGTTTCATGGCATCTGGCATCTTCTTATTTTCTCAGGCGCCAGCCATGCATGTGGTATAAATACATGCAGGGAAACATTCAAACAAGAAAAATAAGGAAAGTATGAAAAATTTCTAATCCATGTAGGATCATGAAGAAGATAGTTTTTATCTTTTTGAGAATGAGTTGCTCTATTTAATGTAGCACTTTCCAGATCCAAACATTTCCTTGAAATGCTCCTTTTATTTCAAATCTGAATAAAATCTCACTTTCCCCACATACTACGATTTTAATGTGCATTCTTCTGTTGATGAAAATCTAAGTCCTGTATCATTTTCTATCAATTGTGAGTAATTCATCAATGTGTAAGACTCACTGTTGTAAAATATAGAAGCCTTCAGGTATATTCATGAAAGTGGTGCACCTGTTTCAAATGATAAGTCTATTTAAATTTTTAAGAACCTTCCATACAGAGTATGATGGGGGTGTACTAGTTTGCCCTCCTGTCTGCAGTAGATGGGGCTGTCTCCTTTCCTACAACCTTTCTAGTTTAGTGACAAAAACAGCATGGCGCTGGTACAAAAACAGAGTTCAGAAAAATGGGATATATGAAATTGCCATAAATAAACCCACCTAGCTATGGTGACCTGATTTTTTAAAAAACGAACTCACAAGCAGACAGCAAGTAAAAGATAGCCTATTCAAGGCATGGTGCTGGAGAAAATGGATATCCATTTGCAGAAAAATAAAATTAGATGCACATCTATCATCTTGCACAAAAATCAATTCAAAATGGATGGAGACCTAAATTTGAACCTGAAATGCTTCAATTGCTAAAAGTAATCAAACGAAATATATTTTAAATTAAAAATATAAACAATAACTTTATAAACAGGACTCCAATTGCATAAGAAGTAGTTCCAATAAAACATGTAGGGGTACATTAGAGTTTTGAAGAGTAGGAATATTATCAGCAGACTTAAAAGACAGTGTTCAAAATGAGCCAAAATCTTAATTCACTCTACATATACAGAGGCTCTCTATGTACAATATGTAAAGAACAGGAAAATTTCATGAATACTAAACTGCCAATCGTCGTATAAGCTGATGAAATTAGCAGCTTGTTCTGTGTATATAAGGAAAGGAAATGTCCTTAGACATTAAGGAAACAAAATTGAAAATACCTTTAAGACCTAACATTATTGCTGTCAGAATGGCTATGATCAAGAGTCTAGAAAATACACTGGAAGAATTTAGACATAACAAGTCAAATACTAGGACATATATAGTTGATGGGAAAGGATTTTTCTTGTGTATGTCAGATTCCTGGTTCACTCTGTAGCTTGTTAGAGAAACGAGGGTAGGACAGAAGGAAATAATATAGCCTAATTTCGTGTAAAACAGAAAACATTTACTTTAATATGCACATTTTACATATTTCTCCATAATCTGAGGAAATATCTCTTGTGAAGATGATCAATCAAAAGAGATTTTAACATTTCAATAAAAAGTGTTGTTAAACAAAATATTAGTCATTTTTACAAGCCAGGAGTCAAATATTACATAATTATATTCAATGAAAATTATATTACCTGAGAACTATTAAGACAGATGCATTATTGATGAAATATATTTACTATGCCTTCTCTTTATAGTTCCCCCTCCCCACAGTCTTCACAGTTAATCCCTAGAAATCCTCCCATCCGAGGTTCACTCACCATTTATCTCTTAAAAAGTAGCATGCCTTTAAAGAAATAGTAGTATAATTAATAATTAATAAAAAAACAAAAACATCAGCTAGGCATGTCCCTGTTGAAGGGGCTGTGTAAGTTTTGCCTTCAACAACTGATTCTAAGCATCACATAACCTCCAATGAGTCTGTTTTACTTGGAAAACAAGACTCTTTCATGGTATAAAATTGTTCCTATTCTTCTCTACAAAGTGACAACTTATCTTCTTCTGGAACATCTTCTTGCATAAAAGATTTATCAAGGTGGATTCTCATGGAAATAGAATTTTCTGAAACTAGAGAACTGAATTTTACCTTTCATTCATGAGCACAAAGGACTCTATATTATTAATCACAAGATTGGGTCTCAAATTTAAGTTCACACTTGCACCAGTCATCGCTCAAAGGATTGGCTGATGTTCTTCCTCTGATCATTCTTATAGGTTTTTAAAAATATAAGTACGCATTCAGCCCTTTTAATGCAGGTTGTCGTTAGAGGTTGATGAGTTAATTTCTCATAAATTCTGTTTTTGTTCTATTCTTCTTATTGTATTTATACAAAAAATAAATATGAGGAAATGAAGTTCAGCATGTGAAATAACCAACATCTGCATTCATACTTGAGGATAAAAGGAATGAAACCTCAGTTTACTCAGTCAGCAATCTGTAATATCATCAATAATTTTTATTTAAGGGAAGCCTTATATAGATGATTAATAATGGCATATACCCAACATATATTTAATTATTGTATTAAATATCTTAAATTTTGAATATTATATCTGATTCCTGATTCTTCACAAAGTTATTTGTAAAACAGCTTATATTATGTAGAGAGTAACAAAAAATTCTATGGTGCATAATCCACATCTTAGTATATTTTGACTCATTTCATTTTGCGTAAGAATTTTATGAGTCTAGTTAGTAAGTGTACTTATTACTGACAAAAATTGAGTATTGCATATATACTGAGGAATAAGAGTTGTTACTTACTAAGTGCTTGGTTCATTTAGTTACTTTAATCATCTCTGTGACTTCCTTTTCTTTGGTGAGGTGCTATAGAAATTTGCATTGGTATGGATCTGGTATAGTGATACAAATTTAAGGTCAGTTATGTTATATGAATATTGTTGCTCTTGATTAAGGTATTGTGTTTGTGCTGCTCATTTAAAAATGTAATGTGTAGTTAAGAAATAGAGCTTAAGCTGGGCGATGGTGGCGCACGCCTTTAATCCCAGCACTCGGGAGGCAGAGGCAGGCGGATCTCTATGAGTTCGAGGCCAGCCTGGTCTACAAGAGCTAGTTCCAGGACAGGAACCAAAAGCTACGGAGAAACCCTGTCTCCAAAAATCAAAAAAAAAAAAAGAAAAAAGAAAAAAAAAGAAATAGAGCTTAATAGATAATCATCTATAATAGCTAAGCTTATAGTAATGTTAGTCAGGTTTTCTAGATATATAAAGATTATATTTTAGTTAGATAATCTTCATACTTTTCAAAGACCTACAGAATATGGCATTTAAAACGTTTTTAAGAATTTAGGATTATTAATGACAGTGAGACACATCTGCTCCTGGCAGCACCAATATACTTCAAGAGGATGATGGGCATCAGAAAGGCTCCTCATGGAGTTTGTTAACCATTTGGGCAAGAAATTGCTCTTGCCTGAACTGCTTGACTGGACTTGCAGGACCCACAGAAAAATGACTGTTGAAGCTGCCTAAAGAAGGTGAGACTGTCCTTCGAGATTTCTACTTCATGAAAGAGTCTTCCAGACATTCTGCAGGACACAGAAGAAAGTGACTGACAATCTGCCAATTTAGGCAGAACTATCTTTGAAGTTTCCTGCTTCATAGAAAAGTCTGATGAATACTATGGGCCTGGATGCCTGATGTTATAGAAGAACTTTGGGTGACTGACTGTCCAGGCAATGAGATGTCTCTGTCAATTCTAGAATTTTGGAAGTTACTTACAATGCACTTCCTGTTTGCTTAGGTAATATTATATCCTTCTGGAGCATTTGATGGAGTTGAAGATTAGATAGTTGGATTATGATAATACCTGAGTTATGATAAATGATTAAGTAGGTATAATTATTGTAACTGTAATTTTTGTTTATTAACTTTTGTTTTATGTCATCTTATATTAAAAGTTAAAACCTTTTTTATTTGAACAGAAGAGGGGAAATGGTGTGGGAAACCCTTCTTTCTATGTGTTGCTTTTATTGGTTAATGAATAAAGCTGCTTTTGGCCAGTAGCTTAACAAAGTAATGCCAGGTGGGAAATCCAAACAGAGATGTAGAGAGAGAGGAGTTAGAGTCAGAGAGAAGCCATAGAGTCACAGCTGGAGAAAGACACCAGATGCTGGACAAAACTTTACCGGTAGGCTACAACAATGTGGCAATACACAGATAAGTAGAAATTGGTTAATTTAAGATATAAAAGCTAACTAGCAATACACCTAAGTGATGGAACAAACAGTGATTTAATTAATACAGATTTATGTGTGATTATTTCTGGTCTGAGCATCCAGGAACAAATAAACAGCCTCCAATTACAGTGAGGGTAGAATTGTGTGGAGTGAACCATTTATTTTAAGGGAATTTCTGAGTTTAAAATTTGCATATTTTAATAATGCTGTGCTTTTGCTGTTTTGACAGGCAAATCATAAAATATAGGAATTTTGATATTTTGCCATATGGTCATTTTACAGTAGATGTTGAACTCTTAGCAAGAAGTTCTTAAGCTTCTCATAATGAGATATTTTACCATGACATACTTTATTTCCCATCAGAAGCAAGACAAATATATATTTTTTAAAATTTTTTATTACATGTCACACATCAAAGAGAAAAACTAATCATGGAAAAAGGAAAAACTACATGTATTATACGCATACATACCTACATTTGTATCTTAAGTACTTGAGCAAAATTTCAGTTCCAGTAAAAATTAATTTAGCTGTGTTTATTACTACTTAATATTATACTAAATATTATGATATTGCAAAAAAGAATTCAGCCTCATCGGAGAAGTTTGAATTGGATATTCTTATCCCAATAATATAACTTACTCTTCTCTGTTGTCACATATTTAGAAAAAAAAGATAAAATTTAGAGTCAATATCATCTATATGCTAGGATACAGTAGGAGATTTTATTAGTAGTTTTTGTTCATTGGTAGTTTAAGAAGTGACATGAGAAGTGTGAGTTTCTCTGGTCTTGATGTCCTTAATTATAGCTTTATAATTTACTCTACTTTTTAACAATGAAGAGTATTATATGCTGAAAATCTCAGAGAAAGAATTTATTTTTGTGGTCTCTGGACTACTCACAGTATTCTAAGAATTTTATCAGATAGTATGATTATTATCATCATCAATACTTGTATAGTGTTCATTAAGGTGTTGCATAATGGCATTAAATGTGTGAATGTTAGAATACAATTAATGAAGTAAATCCATGTTTCTACCTCCAAGAGATTGAACTTGAATTACAAGACTAGTAACAAATCGTCTTTACCCACAAAGCTATTATGCTGTCACTATGCACAACTTTAGCTTCAAACATTCTTTGATAGACCCATGTTTTCCTTAAAAAGAACTACCATTTCATTCTTCAAGATTTCCGTTCTCTAAAACTGACATTCTATACCCAATATCAATTGTTCAAATAATTATTCAGAACAAAAGAACCGATTCTCAGCAATTATTGAACTATTGTTATTAATAATTTGTTTTACCAATTGTTTTGTGTTTTCTTCTAAAGCTGGAACAGTTATTACTGAAAGTAGTATAAAATTTCCAAAAATTTGCAAAATATAACATGTGATGATGGGAAGCTGACTGAGCAGTTAAGAGTATTTATACAAGCTAAGCAACAGAGTTAAATTCCCTGGAACTACATGGTGTCTCACAGACATCTGTAACTCCAGTTCCTGGGAACTTGAATTCCTCTTGTGACCTCCAGAGACACCAGTCAAACACAGGTTGCACACACATACATGTAGGCAAAATACAGATGTAAAACAAGAGGAATAAATCTAAATTAAAATGGAACCACCATCTGACACAGAAATTCCACTTCTTAATATATATGCCAAGGAACTGAAATCAGTAAGTCAGAGGTGTCTTTGATTAACCGTAATTGCATTTTCTGATTGCAATGGTATGAAACTGTCCTGGAATCTAGGTTAATTTTTTAGATTATTTACAATGTAATTAAGCCAAACACAGGATGCAGGAAAGGAAGTGATTTGATTTGAAAAGAACTGATCGAGAACATGATAGGGCATCATTGTCTAAACATTAGCTTAGATCTTGGAGAAAGGAAAGAATTTTTTTCAAAGGAGATTTAAAGTAATATGAATAACTGTTAAGTTATTGAAGATTCATCTATTTAATCAATTTATTCTATTCTTTAAATAAATATAAGTTTAAATATACTTCACATACATTACACATCTAGTCGGCAAAGTAGAGAGACTCTCTCCATCAAACAAGGTTTAGTTGAAATAAATGCTAATGTTTCTAATATTCTGCTTGTCCTAAAACTTCTCTAAGCTTTTTTCTCTAGTGGCCTATCTTTATTTTGTAGAATTGGACGCCTCCTTGATGATTCTTCACTGCCATCAACAGAGAATAGATGCCTCAAACGATTTGCTCTACTCTGTTGATATTTCAATTATTTTAGTAAGGCTTTATTCCCCTGTGAAACAGGAAATTATGCCAAAATATCAGTTGTGCTTTTCTCTTTTATTCCTTAAGAAATCATCAAAGCATCTACAAACAAGAAAATAATAGCTCCTTCTCATGGGATTGCAATCTGTAATCTTCCTAGTAAATGGCTGGAGTCTAAAAACTGTTCAGGAAAACATTGGCAAAAATACATGATTTCTTCTAAGTAAAAGCCAACAACACTAGAAAGTTATCCACAAACTATGGGATGAGAGATAATGTAAGCATGGGAAAAGCATAGGGCAATGCTAATCATAGATGGTTTGTATTTTGTGCAACAAGACAATCATTCACTTCATCGAGATTTAATACATGCCCATTGTGTGGTTGAAAGGTGAAACCATCAGATTTTCTTTTAGAGGAAATTCTTAACTATTACATGTACAGGTAATTAAACTTATTCTTCTTTAACTTCTACAAGCATATTTTTCACCTTCTAAATGAACCCTTGGCAAACTGGAATATTGTGTCCCTAACCCAATCTCTGTCACTACGGCTTTTATTAGTACATGGCATATGGATAATCTAAGGGATTATGTATTTAGAGTTGAGGCAATGCGTTAAGAATACGTGGTGCCAGAATACAGTGTTCATTCTTTATTGTGTCTGCAAACAAAAAAGTACTTTATTTCCAGCTAAAGACATTTTATACAAGTTCAGAAGATATGCTGGGAGCCTTCATGTAGAAGAATAGTAGAACCGATAAGAATGCACTCATTGCTGGCTATCAAACGTGGAATCTATTTCCACTCTCTGCAATAGTCATCACATTTTTTCCTGTGCTCGTTTATCTCCTTAATGTTTATAAGAATTGATCAGAAAACATTTCCATGTTAAAACAATTTTATATGATGATCACCATTAACATACTACTGCTTTAAATATAATCATAGAATATAAATCACTGCATTATTTTCTATTTGGGTATCTGAAGCACAATTAATAAGAGCTCAGGGTCAGAAATTGGGGTTCAACCTAAAGATCTAAAAAGCAAAGCAGTCAGCCACTGGCTTTTACCTCGACCTCTGTCCGAAAATGGCGATCCTGCCTCCAGGCATCTCAGAAAAAGCCTGTGTGTTGACAGCTATTTCCTCTAATTTTATAATCCTCTCTAGGGCTGGGGTTAAAGGTGTGCACCACCGTCATTAAAGGCATACACTGCCCAGTTTCTGTGGCAACTAATGTGGCTACTGGGCTTTAAGGTGTGTGTTACCATAATTTGGTCTGTAAGGCTGACCAGTAGGATTGTTTTACTCGGATCTTCAGGCAGTCTTTAGTTATTAAAATACAATTGAAATGTCATGACAGGTATCCAACCATATTCAATCACTTATTCATTTTGTTTGTTGTGCGTGATCCTTGTCAGAGGAGCGAATGGTCTTAGGTAACACAGACTGTGTCTGTTTTGCTCTCAGATGCAGCCACAGCTCTCGATCACGATGCACTTGAAATCAGCACAGCATGAACCTTAAAGATTGAATATATGCACATAAAGTAAATTATTTCCAAATAATGTCTTAAAAATTTTAAACCTTACGTGTAGACTAACACCTGCCTGTTTTATGTCTTTAATGACTTCAGGTTGTTTTGGAATACATTATATTAGAGAAGGTGTATAAATATAATTCATTACACAGTGTAAGTGTTCATTCATTAGATTTGCATACTGCCACATTTGAAATGAAACTAAAATTGAAACATAATATGAAAGAAAGAAGCCGTGAAAAATTATGTGATTGCTATAAAGGGAAAATTATTGTCAGAATATTAATTGCTATTTATTACAAAAAAGTATTTTTAAGATACTGAGTGCACTGTTCCATCAAGCTGAAAAATTATTCTATCCTAGCATAAAGACAACATAGGCTTAAATATAGTTATATCTAATAGATCATTTTGCACAACATTAAGTCTGAAAATGCTTTTAGGGATTTGATGCTCCTGTATTTTTAAACAACCATGATGCAATTAATTTCTACTTTACAAATAGGCAGCTAATAACCAAAGAGGCAGAATTCAGTCAGTCACACAGCTAATATGGAAATAGAGAACAAAGCATAAGAGGTATATAAGGAATTTGAGTGATTGAAAACTATTCTAATTTTGTATGTGAGTAGAGAAAACTATGAGAGATAGATTATTTCTTTTAACTATTTTCTAATTTGATGAAATTATAAGCTGCAGGGTAGACTGAGTCACACAAGGGAAATCCCTTTTACAAAAAAAGTAGTTTTTAAAGAGAGAAATTATTAAACAAGATTCCACTTCTCAAAATATTTAATTTTCATTTGCTCTAATTAAATTTCAGTTCATTTCAAAGGTCATCATACACTTAGTATTTTGGATATTAAAATTATACCAATTTTTAAATTTTCAGTATGTTTGCCTAAACTGAATTTACTATTAAAAGTGTGCCTTCTGCTTTTTTGAAATGTTTTGATGTATGATAAAAACAAACCAAACCAAAAAATTCCTCATGTTATTGTAAAGTTAATGATTTGCTATAAATTGTAAAGCTCTATGCCTTTGTAGTTGTCAAAAGCGGCTGTTCAGATGGATTTGCTTTCAGGCACATTGGATCATCGACCAGATTCTTTCTGATTTCCTCTTCACCTATTGATGGATTGGATTTAAAATAAAAAAAATGGCCTGCATACAGCTGCTACATCTTCTGAATAGTGTCTTCAGAAATGGTTTTCATCAGAGAACTTTGTCTTTATTCTGTTAATTCAATCGTGTATATTGTAGTTAATACTGTTCGGTTTGAACTTCAGCCTCCACTTTTGCTTCCGTCTGGTGCTTGTCAGGCACTTTTGCTTCTCACATGATATTAAAGCTCTGACTCTATTTACTGGCCCTGTAGTGACTTATCACACACCGAAGTGTTTTCTAGTACATTTTTCCAAAACTGCAAAGCTTATATATAAGCAATATGGGGTATAACTGATCTTTAAGTAGCAGCCAGGTCTTAAAAAGCTCACCAAATGACTTAAATTCATAAAAAATGAGCAAAACTTTTATTCAAAATTTCAAAGCTCAGATTAGATATATAAACTATTGATTATGAATCATCCTTAATATACAAAATATACTGCCTCATAGATAATTGTGGACATTGAGGAAAACTGAAGTGAAAATGTATAAAATAGTGATGAGGAAGTTTTATACTTTACTTACTATGTCAGTTATCTATGGTTAGTATGTTGTAAGTAAACGAATAAGGTTATTTTCAGTTAGTATGAAAATAATGTGATGAGAGTTGAATCATATCTTCAGAAGTTAGGGCCTTCAAGATAATAGCTGATTGAACTATAATATCCAGACTCCAAATAATCCACTAAATTACTAGTGTTCCACATGTCCTAAGTATTGTAGACTTAGAAATTAGACCTGAATTTTGAATGTTGTTTGTCCATTTGATAGATAAACAGATGATGTTGTGTAACAAACCAAACAAAAACAATTAAATCCCATATATTTCAAGATAATGAACGTACTATGCAGTGGAGATCTAATGTTTGCAACTGACAATTCTTGTGATCACAAAGTGATTAATTTGAATTTACCTGAACCATATTACAATTTCTACAGTGAAATTTAGAAGAATGATTCTCATTATTGTAGTGCTCAGCAGATGCTGATGGTGATGAGGTTAAATAGATGAGATATTAACCTTTCATTATTTTAAGGATAAACTCTATGGGTCAAGTCAATTTACATTCAAATATGTGATAATAATTAAATGCTGACCTGTGATCAAAACAAAATGGACAGCAAAATTTCCCCTGTAAGGAAATCAAGCAAATTATTGAGCTATAATAGATGAAAAGTGACTGATTTTAATGTTGACTCTCCATCTTCAACTCAAAATAGAGAAGCATGTAAACCTCAAAAAATATGGTGAAATTAAAGCCAAAGAAACACACATAATTGACTTAAAAGTAAAAAATGTGCTTATATTAAAATGTGAATGTTTTCTGCTCATAAGTTTTTTGTGTGTGTTTTCACTTATCTAAAGAAAAAAAGCCCATAATAGAGAGATCGTATTAATAGCTTAGTCAATAGCTTACACCCAAATTAGGCAATTTTCCAAATAATATCTTGTAAGTCATTACCATTGCAAGGTTTAAAATGTATCCCTGGCAAATTATATCATCATCTTAGGGGTTTCTATTTCTGTGAAGAGGTATCATGACCATGGTAACTCTTATAAAGGAAAACAGTTAACTGAGGTGCCAGTGTATAGTACAGAGGTTTCTTCCATTATCATCACAGCAGGGAGCATACTGGTGTGTGGACACGCATGTTGCTAGAGAAGGAGCTGCTACATTTTTATCCAACAGGCAGCAGGAAGTGGTCTGTATCACTGGGTGTGGCTTGAGCTTATATAAGTCATCAAAGAACACCCCCACAGTCACACACTTACTCCAACAAGGCCTCATCTGCTTCAACAAGGCCACACTTCCTATTAGTGTCAATCCCTTTGGGGGTTATTTCCTTTCAGACCACCACAATCATTAAAAACAGTGACATAGAAAACAAGTTATTCAGTCGTTTGATTGCTTTCTCCTTTAATATCTATGCCAAAATTAAAGTATGAGATAAATGCAGATATTTCAAAAGTCAACAACATATTAATTTAATATAACATGGTTGTTATAAATAAGTATGAAACATTTGGATTTTTTTTGTTATTGCATTTAAACAGCGATTTGAATGTTGTTGATCTAGGAACTAAGAAGTTACAAAAATAATCCACAAACTCATACAAAATGTTAAAGAAAAGTATTAATGCTTAAATCAATAAAGAATAAATTCCAAGTGCTAATTTGTGACCATTCATTTTAGAAAGTTAGAGAAGGATTTGGAATGCTTTCATCACTAACTGCTGGTATCATTGTCAGAGGACCAGCAGTGGCAATTGACTTAAGGGAACCAGATCACTAGTAATCAAAATTTTGGTGAGTAAATCTTAGATAGGAAAGACTCTGAGAGCCTCAGACCCAGCATGTTTGCCACTGCCATTTTTCTCTGGTATCTGGCATGGTGTGAAGGGGCATGGGAAGATCCCCACTGTCTGTAATGCAATTTGATCATCTCTTGGAAACATTGCATTCTATTAGGCGCTTTCACCTGTTGACTTTTATGAAGATGATTTCTTTTTAGGCCGTAATGTTTAACTGAAGCATTGAGCTTGTACAACAATAGTGTCAGTATAGATAGGATTTAGATGATTCAGTGTTCTTAATAAATATAGTAAGGGTTGCGATAGAGGTTAGTTTAGTGGAAAATTGGAAAAAAATTAACTAGCGAAAGAGTTGACTTTGAAAAATACCTTGCTTGCTTATATTCTGTTTATCTATGACAAGTTGCTTGGACATGAATGTATGTGTGGATTTAGCATAACTCTGTTTGAAAATGTAAGGGAAACAGAAAACATGTTTTTCTTGTATCAGTTGTAAACATTCACTTGTAAAATAGAATGGAATTGTGTTATATAACCAGATTTTACTGGATTATTTAAGCTACAAAGGAAGAATAAAGTTAATTAGAAGGAAAACAACAAACATGAGGGAAGAAAATAACCAGAAAAGGTGTAGAGAAAAAATAATAAAAAGAATAAAGAAAGAATCAGAGGGAAACCATCAAGAAAGTGTGTGTATCTTTTGCCTTATTTCCTCAGATTGAAAAGTCTTAGTTCACCGACTTCATAAATACCCAAGAAACCCTAACCTGATGGAGCAGACACTTTTAACATGATCTAGACATTTCCCAGGAACTGTGCTGTATTTGCTGGAGTCAATAATTATAATATACTTTGTTAATAGCTGCAGTGATTTAGGAGTCAGTTAAAAACATTGAAATCAAAATGTAAATTAAAATGTAAGTAATAAATTAACTCTGAATTAGTTTGAAATAAAATGCATATATTTTCTAGGTAGTTCTATTGCATTCTGGTGATTTTGAATATAAATTAGTAGTTGGCATTGCAAATGTCAGTTGTGCAAAATAGAAGAAATGTGTATTCCTGTATAATTGGTTAATCCATGTCTGATGAAAAAGTAATAAATTTGCTTTTAGTAGGTATTGCTGTTAATGTTACAAAGCAGCTTTCTCATTCATTAAAGGAAGACAAAAGTTTTTTTTAAAATACTGAAACTTATTATATATACTCATGCTTATAGTGCTATAATGCAATTACATAATTAAAACAAGTAATAGGTGTCATAAGACACAGATTGTAATTTTTCTTTTTAGCTTCATTTCCTTTCAACATACTGTTGCAAAGACATATGCACAATATTCAATATCATAACCTGAATTTCTTCAGTACTTGATTACGTGGCTAATGTTTCTGAAATTATTTTTTATAATCCCCTATTATTTTCATACCAATAGGACAATTTTAACAACATATGCAATTTCTTGTTGGGAGTAGTGAGACCCCAGATCCTGAATTTCTTGTAATCCCCTGATCTGAGTGCCTACAGCTGCTCTGAGCACAAGACCTTCAGGAGTTCGTAATGGCAGGAGAGTGGTTTCTGGTGGGTTTGGCTGGGGTGTGGCTATCTCTATTTGTTTGACAGTGATATCTCTGTTAATATATACATAACCATGTGGCTTTAAAAACATAACAGTTGTTTTGCAAGAAATATTGAAGATTTGTAATTTGAAATAGAAATGCCATTGGATACCATGAGCAGATCTAAGTAGACCATTTTGGGGGGATCTTGGGAGATAAGAAAGTTGAGAGAAAAACTGGCAGTGGAAGAGCCTCATAAGCCATCAGAGAAGAATTTTCTCCAGGGACTGTGTGTGACAAGGTTTATTGGCATTATATTTTAGCTGAGAATCTGTCTTTATTGTACCACTGTCGTGAGAAACTACTTAAATTTAAAACAGAGGAGGTGTCAGGCAGAACAGAGTTAAGCCTGCAGCTGGAGAAGCTAGTCTGAATAATATAGATCAGCACCATTGTAGAGAAGCACCTTGTGTTATCCTGGGGCAACAAAATCCAGTCTGTTTCCTTAGGGTGACTGCAAAGAAGCTGGTGCAGCTCTTGTCCAATGGGGCTGGGCTACATCTTGGCAGCAGAATTCTGAGTAAATGTTAATTAATAACTTTGACAGCCTGAAAGAGGTAAGACTGAGAAAGATGTATGAAACAGTTGACATCCAAATTAGTGCCCTTAAAAAGATTTCCTTAAGTGATACATTTATTCGTGCACTAGAATCCTTAATTACCATGGAAAACAAAGAAAGTTGCATATTCTGAGACCATGGGACAATTGTCAAGAAAGCTGTAAGTGGGGAGTGGGGGTGGTCTAAGCCTAAAAGTGCTATAGGTATGAAAGAAATGTGCATTACTTGTGTTTCTGAATGCGACATATTTTGTTTTTATAATCCATTCCAGGCCCATTCATTTTCTGCAAACACCACGATTTTCATTATCTTTATGGTAGAATTAAATGCAATTTTGTATGTTTCCCATCTTTTCATATTTATTCACCAGTTGAAAGCATACATCCATTTTATATGTAGTCTGAATAATACAGCATTAAAAATGGTTATTCAAGTATGTCTTTGAAAGGCTTTTGAGATCTTACAGTATATATCCAGCAGTAGTGTAGCAGGACCCCTTGTTTGTTGTACTTTTTAGTATCTTTGAGAAGCCTTCATATTGATTGCCATGATAGCTGTACAAAGTTGACAATCCATCAGCCCTGAGTAAGAGTTTTTCTATTCCCACATTTTCCTCAGGTCTTGCTGCTGGCACACAGAATGGAGTGAAACAAAAGCAAGAGCAGTTTCAATTTAGATTCTCTCCCTTGTTTGTTGATTACTAAACTATTAGATACTTTTTCAAATGTTTGTTACCATCTGAAGAAATGACATTCAGCTTTTATGTTGATTTGAGAATTTTCAGCAACAAAAAATAAACCATTTATTTCATTTCTTACTGTATGTTTCTCTCCATGATTGATAAAGGAGATAACTTTGAAAGAAACTCTGTACCACTGAATGTGATAATTTTAATATAATTGCCTACGGAATATTTAAATATTTTTGGTATGCTTATACATTTAGCTTTGTCCCTGTAAATTAAAGCATACAAAAATATCTGTCACACTCTGTAATTAATTCATATGACTGAATGTAGGAACAACAATGATATGAATTTTCTAGATACTTATTAACTGGTCTAATAATATGTTAATAATTTTATTAATTATACTTAAAACAGCATATAGGAATTATGATTAAAGTAATGAGAAAAATATCTTGTTTTAATTGCACTTGAATTATTTTACCTACAAAATAAGTAAAACCATTTTTTTTTAAATTTAAATGTCTTTCTTTTTTACTTAGAAAACTATTTTTATCTCTCTACTCCTGGCCCTCTTTTTGCATTTATCATTCCATATACTCCCATACGTCAAATAGAAAATTTGTATTTAAAAGTATTATAAATATTATATAACGAAGGCAGCTGAGTCCCAGGCAAGGAGCCACATGGTGGGTGAGACACTGAAATGGAAAGGCAAGCCATGCAGTGTGAGGTTGGATATTTGTTTAGTGGGTTATTGAAGGGGAGGGGAGAAAGGAAAAGGAAAGAGAGAGACAGAGACAGAGAGGAAGGAAGGAAAGAAGTGGGGAGAAGGGAGATACAGAAGCTGCCTCTTCAAGAGAGAAACAGAAAGGAAGGGACTTAGGCTGGAAGCTTTGCCTCAGTGGACAGGAGAGGGTGTGGGCATGGCTTGTCTCCTAAAGGTAAGGGATAGACGATTACAAATATGTTAGGTTTTTTTTTCTTCTAATTTTTTTAAAGATTTATTTATTTATTATGTATACAACATTCCTTCTATGTATGCTTGCATGTCAGAAGAGGTCACCAGATCTCATTATAGATGGCTGTGAGCCACCATGTGGTTGCTGGGAATTGAACTCAGTACTTCTGGAAGAGCAGTCAAGTGCTCTTAACCTCTGAGCCATCTCTTCAGTACCTATTATCTACTAGATTTTTATGACTTTTAAAAATATTCTCAGCTTTTAATGTTCATAGTTCTGAAGTAGTAGATTTATACTAACTTATTCCAACACCCTACTCACTGTGCATTAGTCTACTCATGGCTGGATTGATGGCTAGATAAATGAAGTGTTGTCCCGTAAAAATGATGACCTGAGTCAGTTCTTCAGCAAACATCTAAAACCAAGGTGTAGTGCCAACCCTATGGAACCTTTCCCACCAGCCACTCAAGAAAATTGCTAACCTTCATATTTAGTGTAAAACCCTTTCTAAAAATATAGTGTGGAGAGTGACAAAGGAAGACTATGGACCTTGAAATCTGGCTTCTATACCCTTACACATGAGTATGCATACCTACACACACACATATGCAGAAGCACACAAATACCACACACATTAAAAAAAGCACACACACACATTCACGCGTGCGCACACACACATACAATTTTGCATGTAAAGTAAAATTGATTCCTTTCCTCTTCCTCTGATCTTACTATTTCTGTGTTGTAACATCACTAGCAGCATTCTGGTTGGTGATCAGTTATTCCTAATTTACCTAGTTTTCTTTTTGCTTCAATTTTATTTATCTTAAAAAAAAACCCCTATCTTTGCTTATTTTACATACCAATCCCATTTCCTATTCCCTTCCCTCCTCCTGTTCCCTGCATCTCCCCCTACCACACTCCCCATCCATCCTTCAGAGAGGATAAAGCTTGCCATGGGAGGTCACCAAAGTCTAGCACATTGCTTTGAGGCAGGACCAAGTCCTTTCCCCTATATCTAAAAGCCAGTATAAGCAGTAGATATGGATAAATCCTGGTCTCATTGCCAGTGGCCCCACAGTCTGTCCTAACCATACAACTGTCATTCACATTCAGAGTACCTAGTTTGGTCCTATGCTGACTCCCCTGCTGTCAAACCAGAGTCAGTGGGCTCCCATTAACTTAGGTAAGCTGCTTCAGTAGGTATTCCCATCATGGTCCTGAAGATTTGTATTAGAGAAAAATCTGTAAATTTATAAAATCAGATCCTTAAAAATCTGTACTCATTAGTTTATTGATTAATGTGTACCAGGCATTAAGTAATAGGCATTAGCTCAGTTGCCCCTGACACTAACCTATGAGGAAGATAATGGCTTTATTTTTACACTTCAGAAAGCAGTTATAGGGCAGCTAATTCATTTAGTCATAATGTATTATGAAGTTATTGATCAGATAATTTAGATTCTCTACTGCACTGTAGTTCTCCTTTAATTGAAAATGTAAAACAGAATGCATCTGTAGGTTCATGTCATCAGTGAATATATTCAGTATTTTAAATTGGGGGGTATGTTTTTATGTCACCTACTGATTGTTCACTTACTAAAGCAAATAAATTAAAGAAATTCATCATAAGGAACCTGGAACACATTTGAAATGGTAAAATATGAGTATCCTGAAGCATTCATGCCTTCATGATTATAGTCTTTACTGTTTACATATCTACAGCAAAAGTGATCTACCTTGTATTTCATTACGACATGTTAATGTTATATTTATTCAAATAAGAATGGATGGGTCATGAGAATAATAATAATCTTTTAAAAAGCAAAAAACTTAACTTGTTTTCCTAAAATTAGGAAAGAATAAAATATTAAACAATTTGACAACAGTCAAGCAGGGTTTATGCTCATAATACAGAAAAAAATCACAAACACCCTCTTTTTTTCTTGAAATGCATGGCATCTTTTCCCGCTAATTGCTGTTGTATATATGCATATATAATATATTTATTATATAATATATATTTATTAGAGTATCCTCTATAGTGTTCTTGTAAATCATCTTTAATAATGAAGAGTAGGGATCATGAACAGAGATCATTTATAAATCTATTATTAGCTAGACTTGCATACTTGCATGGAAAAGTAAGACAAAATTTTACAAAATTAAAGTTCTTCATCGATGTTTATACACTTTGCTTTTTTTTCCAAAACACTCACTCTTTTGACTTATAATTTCTAGTTTGCTTAACCTTATTTTCCCTTTCTTTCTATGTTACAATTTTAACAATACTCCAAGTCAGTGCTTGCATTCTGATCACAGCCTCTTTTTCTCCTTATAGTTAATCAAGTTTATGTGACTTTCCCTGTCTAGAGTCTCTGAGTGATGATGGTATATGTCACTTGAGGTGACAAATAGTGAAGAGGATATGTTAAGTTCCCTCTTATCTACTTTTCACAGTAACAGAGATGCTCTTGTGTCCCTGATGTTTTCATATTGGTACATTTAATGTTAGCCTGGAAACCATACATTATGGCCAAAGTTTCTCTCATACAGACATAAAGATTATTTTCATTCTGAGGATCGAGTCCATTAAGACAACTTCACAGACCACAATTCCAAGATATGAATTTTAAATTTAGATATAAAACTCGTTAAATGGAACATCTCTCTCCCATTAAAAGCAACAACATCAAAAAAAAAACCCACAAAGCGTGTATAGAACTTTGATTCTATTGCTTGTTCTTTAAACAATAAGAATCCTTTTAGTGCCATAAATTATACTGAATGAGTATTTTATGGTAAGTAGATTTTTATATATTTAGTTATAGGACAAAACTCCTAAATATTCATATTTAGGATATGGATAAAATTATGACTTATTCTGAATCATAATTGTAAAAAAATATAGTTTATGAAAACAAACTCATATTTTACCATTTAACTTAAAAATAAAATGGGTGATTTTTTGTTGTTTTGCTTAATTTTGTCTCAATTGATTGCACTGGTTCCCATCAGTTTTAGGGTATCTATACAGCAAAAACATATGTTTCAAACTTAAATAACTTCAGGCATTGTTGGTGCACACTTTTAATCCCAGCACTCGGGAGGCAGAGGCAGGTGGATCTCTGAGTTCAGGGCCAGCCTGGCAGCCTGGTCTACAACAGCTCCAAAGAAAAACAAAGAAACACTGTCTCAAAAAGTCAAAAAAAAAAAAGTAAGAAATGAATACAACTTGTTAGTCATATGTAAGACTTTTCACTTACTCAGTCATTAATGTTTAATGTTGCACAAACAAAATATTTGACTATATGAAGTATAATAAAAATGATCTTAAAATTGACTATATTCAATCATGTTCAATTTCAGTAATTTCTTGTGCCTTTTTCTTTCTCTCCTTGATTTCATTCTTTTCTTCTTCTTCTTCTGATACTGTAGTTTGCTATGCATTAGAGAATGTCCTTGACCTCATTGTGTTGCTTAGGTTGATCTAACACTGCAGCTTCTCCTTCCTCTCTCTCAGGAGTGTTTGGATTATTACATGGAATTTCAGTTGTGTACTGCAACACAATTCATTTTATACTAAAATGTCATTAGTATGAGCTTGACATGTTATAACAGGTGGATGAAATAATTATTTCTAACATGTTTTATTTGTTCTAAAAATATTTTTACCACGACGACTCTTTTCTACGCAATTCTATAATTGTGGTACAATAAGTTTAATATTAATTTTTCTCAGTTTTCAAAGTCTATTCTTTGCATAAGAGCTGTTGTTTTATATCAATGGACTAAGGAGAGATTATTCAAATGATCACAATAAACTGATGCTATGTGCTCTATGAAATTAAGTTGAGGGAGCTTATTCTAAATTGTATGTGATTAAATATAACTGTACTATCTTGCAGCAATTTTGAGAAGTAGAAGTTTTATTTTGGACCTTCATTGGGGCTTAATTCTATGTAGTAGGATGTTTTAGCCAATATAATTAAAATACAGAATTTGTAGGATATACCTGTTATGAGAATGCAAGCTTAGTATAACAGTTTGCATTTAAGTCAATTCAAGCAGTTGTTTTTATAAAAATTACTTAACTAAATGGGTAGAACTGTTTTAACTTTAATGAATGAATTTGAAGTATCTGGTAAAGGCTCACTATTTTCATTAAAAAGCATAACTCAGGATGCACTGAATATATAGATCCATAACTCAGGATCTATTCAAATGATATGTTATGCTCATGTTATTTTAGTCTGTTGATGGATAATTATTAGTATCACAAGTGTCTCAAGTCACAGCATTAGTAGTTAATATATAACATTATCTGACTTGTAAGTGAGGAAACATGTACTAACGTTTTTGAGAAATAATCTCTATGATGTGTACAGATGTTCTTATTTCTTTTATACTGACTTTGTTTGCTATCATTACTCTTAAATACTTTTACATAGATCATATCTGTTTGATTTCTTTATAAATGTCATTTATTGTTCTCTAATTTTCTTCAAGGACATTGGAATACTCATTATGAATTTAATAAATTCCTGATTTTTTTCTAACAAATGCCACAGGATAATCTAGTACAGATGTTCTCGTCAGTTTGTAAGCTTTGCCTCTTCTGTAGTTAGCAATTCTGTGGCAACCACTCACTATTCACTTATTGAAAAGATTTTCGTTTAATCTGCTATTTCTTTTTTTTTTCTCTCTGTTTTTCTTCATGTATCTCTTTGTCTTACAGAAATCAGAACACAGCTTCCAGGAGTGAGTTCTGTCTTTCCCGCATATGGTTTCTGGAATAAAAACTCCGGAAATCAGGCTTGTTACAAACACTTTTACCTACCGAGCCATTATCAAATAAGATATTAGCTGCAAAATGTCAGAAGCAGGGCACTTTTCTTTTGCGTCATGGCTAAGTCTCAGTACTTTTGCGAGGCTATGATCCTCAAATATGAATTTTAGACTTGTCCCTTTAAATTATTTGTTACACTTTTTAGGTGGAACAACATGCCTAAATGGAAGTTCTAGAGCTAAATTTTTAATATAGCTGAAATCTTTATTTCCTGCTTCTCTAATAGCTTAGGTTGTATACTATGGTATTCTTCTCAGATGATATAGATACAACTTTAAAATTGTAGAGCTAGATAAATATACTAGTTTCTCCTGAGGATTGTTGTTAAGAAAAGCAAAGGCCATCCACTTCTCAGAAAGTGTAAGGATTCTCATGGGGAGTCATCAAAGTCTGACACTTCACTTCTAGTCAAGATTAAGGCCCTCCCTGCACTATCTAGACTAAGCAAGATATGGGAGGCGTGGAGGGAATAGTAGAACTGGATGAAGGGAGGGAGTGGGAACAGGATAGCTATGTAAAATGAGAAAAGATTGTATTAAAAAATTCTTAATAAAAAGAAGCAAGGACTTGACTTGAATAAAGACAATTTCAGAAAAGTTTAACTAAAAGCACAGTGTCAGGTATGATACCCCAATCACAGTAGTTGATGTGAAAGATTAAAAACATTAAAGCTATTATGAATATTATTGAAGATGTAGGGAGAAGGAAACACTTCTATCCTGTTGTAGAACAGTTAGTTAGTACAACTCTCACAAAACCAAAATGAAACAAAAACAAAGACATGGAGATTCTTTGAATAAGACTCAATATACCATGTGGTCCAGCTTGCCTACTATTGATAATATATTCTGTCATGATAAATTTAAAATATTGAAGTTGTAGCATCACTCTTTCATTGACCTCAGCATCATTTATGATAGCAAAAACAACCAAGATGGGTAGATATCAAAAGACATTGGACACATAAAGTCATTTACACAGAAGGCAGTACAACCCAGCAATTGAAGAAATGAAGTCTTATCTTGTATAGCAAAATGAGAGCATTGGGGGATATGCTGTTCGGCTGAACATGCCACATGCACATCATTACAAATATATGCTTTCTCATATGTGAGGAACAAAAAATTGATGTAAAATTAAAAGTGTTTGGAATGAAGAGAAAAAGGAGGTTAATTACTAAAGAAAAGTAAGGCAAAAGTCATAAGGAGCTATTTTGTACAGCACGGTGGGGAAGCACTGGTTCACATTGGTTGACTATGCTGTTAAATAAATAGTGAAAGACAAACACTCCAGGACTATACTGAGAATGCCGTAAAAGAGAGATCAGAAAGCTAAATATCCTGAGACTAGCAGCAGGCACTCTTAATATTTCCAAACAAAAGTTAATACCTCATAAATATGTGGAACAATTTACATATTAAATAAAATTTTAAATAATATTTAAGGAAAAGGCAATGTTGGTAACTGTGGCTTAACCATTGTTTATTGTAAACCTGTAACATCTGATTGAACTGGGACTCCATTGGTAGTAAAACTTTTTTGATGCAATCACATTATATTTAGGAAAACAGGAGAAAGGGAAAGGCAGTGTCCCTCACCACATTTTACAACTGCTCTTATAATCCTCACCATGTCTGGGGAGATTCCGGATGGGAAACTGAAAGACATGAATCTTGTTATATACAAAACCTTCAGGTTTGATCCATCAGGCTTTCCCATTCTTCCTTTCCAGAAATTCATCATTGAAAACTGAAATTTTCCTAAACTAGGGGCAGTTTCCAAGGGAAGTTTTGCTTGTATAATCCACTAGCAAGCAGTGACTCTGTTATTCTCATTGCATCTGAAATTTTGTAAACATCAGTTTATCCTATGACCTCACTTGTCTGACAGATGCAGGAGTTGTTATTATTATTTTAGTTTCTAACCTAGTATTTACCTATAGACTGTTACAATATATAATGTGGAGCACTTCTACGATTATCATAAAGACCACAATTAAGTATTTAGAATTACAGAGTCCACATGGAAAAATAAATTATTTAGTGAACATATGGTCTTTTCTTAAAGAATGATAGCCCTAGATAATGATCATGGAACAGATTTTTTTCCTTGTTATATTAAGGTTGGTTTTATCCTGTGGGTTTTCCCTGATAATGGGCTTTGATAGGGTTTTGATACACTTCTAGAAGTGCCAATACATGTCTAAAGAAATAAGGATAAAAGCATTATTATCCTAGCTTTTCAAAAATAACAAAATTCAGTGAGTATCATAAAACTCCCTTAAACAAAAAATATGATGTAACTCTAAGCATCTCTCCACCAGTGGGAACCGTGACCTACCACCATTTACCCAATTAGATACGTTAGGAGGTAATGCCACTCCTGAGTCATTTCATCAGCTTTCAAGCACCAGTAAGGAGGAGAATAATATGGAATCAAGAAGAGCTCGAAAATGGCTCTTTTCTTCTTCAGCCACTCATCTCTGTGGGCAGACATCAATATCTATTACATGGCCAGTGTGAGTGCTCACTACAGATACAGTAGGATGCCTGATTTTCATTTCTTCCTCAACTTACCTCAGTTCTGAAGTTCATCAGCTACAGGGAAGTGCAGTGACTTCCCACCGAGTCTGCATTCAGTTTCTCATCTCAGAGTCAAGTTCCTGCCATAAAAGCAATGTCATTAGTCAGTGTATTAAGCCATGACTGCAAGGGCCATTCTCATTCTGGCTAGCAGATTTCCATTTTAAGAGGAAGATAAGCAATGCATTTTGATTTTTCCCTCCATGAAATTTCCCTTCACCATGGGCGAAGGTACTTGAGCTGCCATTATGCATCTCGGACCATATTTTTATTCATCTTTTGTCATTTTGTCTATTTAAAAAGAATAATCCACATTCAAGCATTTTTACAGCCCTTGCTTTCATATCTACTTGAATTATATTCATTAAGGAGCTATCCCATTCGGAAGCACCGAAATATGATGCATAAAGCAATTGACTATGATGTTTTACAATGCTCTGTGAATATATAAAAATCAGTTCAGGAGACAAGCAGTCCTGCCCTTGATTATGGTAGTGAAAGCTACAACATGGCTGCTTCTAAAGAAAGCAAAGGAATGAATCCACCTTTTTACAATATTTATGATACTTTGATTCTAAATATTGAGTTTTCAGTAAAAGTACAGCATTTCTCAGTAATCAGCCATATTATACAATTAAAAATGATAACGTATGTCTCACCTTTATTCTGGTTACAACTAAAGTTTGTAATCTTTTCAATTATTCTACCCTATGACAGATTCTATGACTTAGTGGATATTTAAAGTATCTTTGAGGAAGGTTGTTTCCTAATTTTCTGAGATATCACCACACTGACATCCAAAGGGGCTGTACCAGCTTGCATTCCCATCAGCAATGCAGAAGTGTTCCCTTTTCCCCCAAAACCTCTCCAGCATAAGTTGTCATCAGTGTTTTTGATCTTGGTCATTCTTACAGGTGTAAGATGGAATCTCAGAGTTGTTATAATTTTCATTTCTCTGCTGACTAAGGAAGCTGAACATTTCCTTAAGTATCTTTTAGCCATTTTTGATTCCTCTGTTAAGAATTCTCTGTTTAAGTTTGTACTCCATTTTTTATTGTATTATGTGTACTTTTGATGACCAATTTCTTGAGTTCTTTGCATAATTTGGAGATCAGACATTTTGGGTATATATCCAAAGGATGTTCAATCGTGCCACAAGGATATTTGCTCAAATATGTTCATAGTAGCACTATTGTTCATAGCCAGAACCTGGAAACAACCTAAATGCCCCTTGACTAAAGAATGAATAAGGAAAATGTGGTACATTTACACAATGGAGTACTACACAGCAGAAAAAAATAGTGACATCTTGAAATTTGCAGGAAAATGGATGGAGCTAGAAAACATTATTTTGAGTGAGGTAACCCAGACACTGAAAGACAATTATCACATGTTCTCACTCATAGGTGGGTTTTAAACATAAAACAAAGAAAACCAGCCTACAATCCACAATCCCAGAGAACTTAGACAACAATGAGGACACTAAGAACGACTTACATAGGTCTAATCTACATGGCAAGTAGAAAAAGACAAGATATTATGAGTAAATTGGGAGTCAGGGACCTTTGGGGAAGGTTGAAGAGGGGGAGGGGAAAAGCAGGGGGAGCAGAGAAAAATGTAGAGCTCAATAACATTTAATAACAAAAGAAAAAAATACCTTTATGATTGATAAAATATTAAATACTCCTGAAGAGTGGTGGCACAAGCCTTTAATAACACAACTTGGAGACTTAGGCAGGCAGATACTTATGCATTCAAGGCCAGCCTAGTCCACAGAGTGATTTCCAGGGTAGCCAAGACTACACAGAGAAATTCTACACCAAAACACACACACATATATGTGTATGTATATATGTATATGTATATATTATAGAGAGAAATTATTTTATAGCTAGTAGAATTCAGAAGGCATTATTATATTCATTATCCTTATTTTTACAAATATAGTCAATCAGATAAGTGAAAGATCAAGAAAATATAAAAAAATAAAATAATATTTGTAAGATGAGACAAGATATGAATGTTGTTTAAATGAGAAAAAGAAAGTGATCTGTTGTAATAGGAGCGGCGGGGCTGCGTCCCCAGCACCCTGGCCGCCTGCTAGCTTATGCCCCGAAATAATTACACGGAAACTGTATTCTTTTAAACACTGCTTGGCTCATTATATCTAGCCTCTTCTCGGCTAACTCTCGCACCTGGACTAGCCCATTTCTAATAAGGTGTGTAGCATCCCAAGGTGCGCTTACCGGGAAGATACTAGGCTATGTCCATCCTGGGTGGGAGCTTCATCGGATGTGCCTCAGAGAGCACAGCTATCGCGTCTGCCCGGGAGAGGGGAGCATGGTGTCTCTGTCTGAGGCATCTTACCTCACTTCCTCTTCCTCCCAGCATTCTGTTCTGTTTACTCCACCCACCTATGTTCTAAGCTATGAGGCCAAGCAGTTTCTTTATTACTTAACCAATGAAATCAACAGATTGATATATGACACTCCCACATCAGTGATCCATGTGTGATAGTTGCTACCTCACATATTATACATTCAGATTCTTATCAATACATATTTCATAAGCTGATAAACATTAAACAGTATAGTATGATCTCATGGTTAAATAGCTTTTCATGAATGAGTAATACTAACCATATTTTTAATTAATTAATTAATTTCTCATTTTTTTATTTGGTTCATGTACAAAGAGGATTTTTTTGTGTTGACATATTTTTTCTTCAAGCAACACTGGTATTCTGTAATTTAGTAAGAACAGGCTGTTTCACAGAAAGTGAATTTAAAATGATTAAAAGCAAATATTCCAGGGACTGGAGCTGTACCCTTGATAGTCCCCCTAGGCACTTTTGCTTGCTGTTGGGCTTTGATGTACACCTGCTGGTATAATAACAGGTGTGGGGTACAATCACCATTGCAATACTAAGTGCTTTCTTTTCTTATGGGACCCCCATGACAATGCTATACATATTACTTGGTCTGAGGTGTTCATTAAGTCCTTGGCCTGTTTTCTTGATGTGAGTTTTATATGCCCATTGCCTCAGGTCTGAATTACCTCCAGTAAGTTTATATGGTACACCATTTCAACTTATACGGCATTAGCAGTTTGGCAGCTGTATTATGTAACTGGCAAATGGTGCTGGTTTCATGAACCCACATGTACAGAAACATCTTCTTTATTTAAAACAGAGCTATAGGTATAATGAAAATTGTAGATCAGAAAAAAAACACAGCTTTTTACAAAATGGAGCCTCTTAAGGGAAGACAGCCAAATATAATGGTTCACACACACACACACACACACACACCAATTCTAATCTCATAGGGAATGCAGATTATTAATTTTAGAGGCAATCCGTGATCATGATAACAATCAGTGACAATTTTCCTCAATGTCGATTCAGGTTACCCAAACCCAGTGTTCCAATGTTCTCATGAAATCTAACAATAACATCTAAGAAAATCAAAATTCAAACACTTCTCAAACACACAAAGTAGGTAGTCAAAAAGATATGGAGAAAATCTCAGCTACAGCCCTAAAATACCATGTAACAGCATTATCAGTCTTTTATGGGCACTAGCTAGTAGTCTGAGCATTAACAGTCACAAGATTTTTACAACACATAAAGAACAGTGAATAATTATTATGGAAGCCAAAAATGACCCAAGACTGTTTGGCTCTGGACTTTCAGAGACACTGTCACTGATGTGCTAATCATTTAATCAGTTTGCACAGGCTCAGTGTAAGGTGTGTAGTGGTTTTCTGAAACTTCTTTTGACAAATGTTTTTCCATCCTCACCATTTAGGACCATACAAGGAGCCATTAGCAGAATTATGTAGTAATACGTTAAAAACAGAAACATGTACACTGAATTTCTGCTTTAGGCAAGAAATGGCATTTATTCTTCAAAATAATATGGGAGAATAAAACGTCCATTCACCTTTGTGTTCAGTGAGTTTCCCTAAAACTTCTCTGAATCTTTTTTTAATCGTTATGCTTAGCTCACTTTATTATACTTATTCAAAAGGGAAGAACCAGAGGGCATAAAGATCAATGATTCACTTAAGTTTTCATTGTCATATGCTAAGTAAATAGGATTGGTAATCCCCTTGAGTCTGTTGGATACAAAACTTATGATTTTGCTCTCTCTGGTTTCACTTACATTAATAATGAATCGTATTAACAATAAAATAGTGTTGCTTTGTTATGCAATGAAATTATATGGAGAAAAACCAGAAAGAAACAGATATTTCATTCCAAAACTCAAGGAATGCAGACTTTAGGATCAGGTGTCCTCAAAACTTGGTGGACACATTTTTAAGTTTGGCCTAAGTTCTACTTTTAAGGTCACTAAAAGGATATATCACTTCTTTCATATGTCATTATTAATGGACATTAATTCTATTTTGTACAAATTTCTGAACACAAATAGTATACAAAAACCTTTCTATCTTAGGAGAAAAAAATTACCTTAGTTGACTACTTCAAACAGATAATGGAAACATTATGTGGAAGAGATACTGTTTAGCAGAGCTGTTTGGAGTAATTTTTAGCTTTTTGTAAGGATAAATGACATTAAACACACCCAGCTGTCAGATTGCCATTCTATAGTGAATATTCTGACTGTGAGGGTTTTCAAAGAATGAGACCAGGCATAGCAGCGTGTAGTGTAGGCGGTCCTGTCCATCAGAGGAGGTTAGCATCCTTTTTGTATGCTTGACACACATCTTTTTGCAACAACAAATACACCTCTATTCCTGCTGTTTTTAATATGCAAGCTTTGTTCCTTTTTCCTACTTCCAAAGCAGATGTAGCACATGAGTGGGTAGAAAAAGAGAGGAAGAACTTAGGAAATATTTGAAAAGTAAATATCTTTCACTCATAACGGACACGAAAAATGTATCGTATCAGTAGCAGAAATATGTTTTGATTTCCTAGATACATTATCCAAGTAAGAAATGAGAATAAATTCTTTGTCTTTATGACACCACTGAAGAACTTAATAATCTCATACATGTTCACTGAGTTAGTTTTATTCATAAATGGTAGTTTAGATTATTACTTTTCTTATTTAATTTATGCTCCTAGTAATAACATTTTATCACTTCTTTGTTATGTGTGTGTATATCTACCACAACAACAGCACTAAAGGAAAACACACTGAATGTGATCAGTGTTATATGAACTAATTTTACATCATGATACTTTGTTTTCTTTGCTGTTTTTGTTTTCCCTAAGAAGATGATATCATCATACTATTGTGTCCATAATGAATGGAAGCAAACTCATCTGTTTTTTTCTAAACTTCAAAATTTCAAACTATTTTTTAATTTTAAGACATCTAACACATCCAGAGGGATGGTAAATGGCGAACACAATTGCTGGCTCCTATTGTTTCGCTCTTGGCTTTGGTAGATGAGTTTCAGGTGTTTAATTGTGTCTCTGTTTTGTATAGTAATAGCTTAGGGGCTGAATGATTGCCTCCTCATAAAAAAGTTTTTCTTACTTTTACAATATTGTTTAATTTGCATTGAAATAAAAAAATAATAATCCATTTAATGTTTGTGAAATTGATTATTTTGCTTACCTAACTAAAGTTATTAGAAGGTCCAGTAATTCTTATCCAGTTTCCATTATTCAACCAATTGTTTTGTTTGTTTTGTTTTGTTTGTTTGTTTTTTATAACATATTTTAGCACTCTGCTTTGGCTGGTAGTGGAGTAAGAATGTTGATTTTTAAGAAGTTATTGAGATTATTAATGTCTATAAGAAATGAACAATTTTAAGTCTTTTGGGGAAAGTATTTTATGTTGTTTGTGTATATGAATGTGTGGGCACGTGCACATTTGTGTGTGTGTGTGTGTGTGTGTGTGAGTGTGTGTGAGTGTGTGAGTGTGAGATTGCTAGAATTTGGAAATCTCAAGGTTTGTTTCTAGTTACACGTCTTATGGAAGATCAAGTCTTCACAGTTTTCTACTTCACTCTAGGTATCTAATTTTTACTGCAAGAATTTAAATAATTAAATGACTTCCATTGGTATATTTATTAATTTTACCTTTGGTAAAATTATTCACATATTATTATACACAAATCTAGCCATGTTATGGTTTTAAGTTATCAGAATTTTATTAATGTAATTCTCAATTTCAATAATATACACTTCAAAATATGTGTTTGTGATTCTTTCAACCTTTTGGCTGGTTTATAGCAATATTATATTCTAAATAAATAGATAAAAGAACTAACAATTTATATTAGTGTTTGTATATTAAGAGCATAAAATTATATATTTGTTTGTTTAGACATGTATGAATATACAAATATTAAATGAAAAGATCTTTAGAGGTTTTGCATCTCATAGTCTGCACATCCCTAAAGTGACTTTCCTTTAACATACTTCTGGAAAACAATCTGCAACTTTTAGTACATTGTCTCAGACAATGTTTTCACATGCTGTATTCCAGAGGTCTCGACACATGCCAACTAATTTACAGAAACCATATAATTAACTCAAAAATGACTTCATCATAGGTCATCCTGGGTCAGGTTGACCTAGTTCTTTTGGCTAGGGTTGGGAAAGCTGGGCTAGTTACCGACAGTCATTTGAATGTTCTGAGCATCAAATATCTTACCATTAATGCTAGTGTCAGCTCTCTCAATGTAGCTCTCATATTCATCCACATTGCTTGATCAGCTATCAAAGTTCAATTAACTGCAGTCAATTAGATACCATGTCCCAAAATATATCATAAAACATCTAAGAATATGTGGCTTACAAATTGCCAGTTATGTAGTATTTTTAATGTTGTAAAGAACTGATGCACCATCATACTGCATTCATTGTGAAATCTATCCTTTGTCAACATAGCCATGACGCTTATTCTAACCATCCATTGACATTTTATGGTAATGTTAATTTTCAAATTGTCAAAAGAACATATTGCATTTCTCCAAAGCTAAATATTCTTAAGGTTTGCAGCACATAGTTGAGGTCTTTGAATAAATCTCATGTGATTTGTGTCACGTCGCTGTTAGGAAGACAAAGTGAAAGAAATCCTGATGCTAAATGTCATAGAAGGAATAGTTACCTCAGGACAAAACACCACCCAATTAAGCTTCCTATTTGTGAAAAGGAATTAAAGGAGAACAGCAAAGAAAAGCATCAACCACAGAAAGCTGATGCAAATGTAACTGAATGAGGGAGGCTGAGTTCCAGCTCCTGCAAGCAGATGAATTTGCCAGCTTCATGACATCATTCTGGCTTTATCAAGAAATATAGGAAACAGGTGACTGGCACCTCCCTCTGCTCATACTACTTTTGCATACCCCTTTGTCTCTACCTTTAGAATCCACGGGTTATAGGTGGGTCACTATGTTTGCTCTGAAAGTACATAGATGCTCGTGTCCTAACTTCAATGCTGATGTCAATGGTGAGTGCATGGATACCAGGGTCCTAACTTCAGTGCTGAGTTGTCAATCTTTCCAGAGTCATTTTTCCCGTCCTACAGATTAGATATCTTAAACATGAACCCTGTGGTATGAGTTCAACCCTTTGGGCATATGCCTAAGAGTAGTATTTTAAGGTCTTTACAGGGAGAAGGACCGTGGTCCTGCCTCAAATGAGGTGACAGACTTTGTTGACTACCAGGGGAAACCATACCCTTCTTGAGGAGTGGATGGCAAATAGGGTAGGGGGAAAGTGAGGGAGCAGGAGGAAGAGAGGGAGAGGGATCTGGGATTGGTATGTAAAATAAACAATAATTGTTTTGAAAAAAAAATTAAAACATGAACCATGGAACTTGAATATGTGGTATTTTATGTTATTTTAAACTTTTAAACGTTTACTACATCCTTCTCCATGCTCTTTTCCTTCTCAATCATATTATTATGAGGGGTGGGCCTAACTAATCACTGTCCCATTCATATCAACTAAATCTTACTTGCTAAATACACTACAAAAAGCACTTAAAGATATTTCCTACTGATACCTTATTCTCCTTAAAAAGAAGTAACCATTATACTTAAAGGAGGAAATACAATGAATTTCATATATAAGTTTATTGAAATATGACAGGTAGCTTAAAACACAATATTGCAGAAAAGTAACTGAAAGCCTTGAACAGAAAGAAATAATTGAACAATTCACTTATTCAGACTATCTTGATTAACAGGGAGACATCTTTAAGTAAATTTGACAAATGAGAGATTATTAATGGGTACATAATGTATATGCAAAGCTTTAACTTTACTTGACTTACATAATTAAATGGAATACAAAGTTTTACTTAACAAAAGAGAGAGTTTCTAAGTTTGTATTAATCCAAATAATTAAAACTGAATTGTGGTTTCAGTGACAAAAATGTACATAATTGATTGAAAGAAAATTCTTTATAACTGAAAGTAATATTGGCATGAGGTGTTTATAATTATACAAATATGTTTATATACTAACAAAGCATTCATATTTTCTATATGTTTTAGCATATACTGTTATCTAGACCTAAAACTCATAAATAATAAACCACTAAACCACTCGACTTTATCTCTGGATAACACCTTACATTTTGTGAAGCAATGTGTCCAATTTTGAAATCATTATTTTCTACTTTCAAGCATTAAACTTTTAAGTAAGAAATGGGAAAGAATATGCAGAATTACATCATTTATGCTATGTCAGTTTTCATCCAACTAACCTATTCACTGTCATGCCCCCCAAAAATGTATACTAGCAAGTTACTTATGCTTATGTGAATATACTGTGCATGGATTTTCCATCAAAGTTATTACATAAAAGTAATGCTGATATTTCTTTGAGTTAAAATATTATCAAACAAAGTCAAAGCTGATACAAAATTTGATTGTCATAAAATATTAAAATATATATTCTGGAAGAAATATTTGATTTATGAATATAAAAACAAATAGCAGCTCAATGAATATAGGCTATTTAAGTAATAAACAGAATTTAAAATATAGAAACATAACTAATATATTATTAATACAGTAAACTGAATAAATGAGCCAAACAATAAGAATCTTATAAAGTTACAAAACCCCTAAAATTATGTGTGTTTTAGTAAAATACAAATATTTAAATGGGTATTCATTGTAATTGTGAAAACATTGTATATGAATCAATTGATTTTCATTCTCATCGTTATACTTATCACATGACAATATCATACTTTTCATACAGAAGACAGGAAATATGAAAGTAGGTATTGGGGAAACTGGCTTGTGTGAAGGAATCAATAAGAAGGATTTAAATTCGAAGTAATTATTAACTTTTAAATATAGTTAATTAAAATTATCAAGGAATAAAATAATCATGAAAATGTGCAGAGTACTTGTAATTCCTGTAATAAACCTTTCATTATTAGAGGTCTCCTTTCAGTTGCTAGAAATGACGTGTATTAAAAAAATACAAAATAAATCAAGCAGTGTGTCTTCCACAGGATCCAATTATATTTTAGTTTGCTATTTTTGGTTGAATTTTGAAAGCTTTTATGAGAAGTCATACCTATAAAAATGTCTCTGAAACCTCTTCATGTTTTAGATAAAAATAGACCTTTTAGTGTCTATAAATAAAAAAAGTATATAAAATATTTATAGTTAGCAAAACAATTGCACATCTTATTTTCATTAGCAAATATAAAATCAGGGAATCTGATTGCACATTTATTTTTATACAAGGACAGAAGAATTAATTTTTTTATTATTTAAATTGAAATAGTTATGATTTGTGGGGCCAATATCAGCTTCTTGGTCGCAAAATAAAATTAAAAACAGTGTACAGGATATTTCCCTATTAAGGTAAATAGTTTAAAACAACTACTATACTTAATGTCATAGAAAGCATTGAAAAGCAGAAAAAAAATTGTAGTTAAGTAATGCTTTAGGAAATTTGACCAAAAAGGAAAGAAAACTGGTAACATTTGGTATGCTAATACATCTGAAATTTGGCATAATTTTATTTTAGTACTATTATTGTTCTCTTTAATAAAGAAACCACTAACATCAATATCCTTACATTTTAAATTTGTATAAATAATGAGGACAATTTTAATCAAAGTTAAAATTCTGAGATTAAATGAGTATATTTGATTGATTGTTTTTAAAACCAGATATTAAATAAAATATTACGCAAAGAATTCAAGAATAAAAATTCAATAATAAATAAAAATATGACAGAAAAGTTTTAAATGATAAAGCATGGGTAGTATAGAAATAAAGTATTAAAGTTCTTTAAACATCCTGAGCTGTCTTTAGTTAATAAGCCTGAGGAAAAACTAAAATATTATGTTATTTGTTTTAGATATATTTCATTTTAAATTCATGCCATCAGCGAAATTATTTTCAACTATGGGTAAATTTTTTAACAGGCTACTAATGACAATGCTCAATTTCTTAATTATCTGATTAATTTTATGTAGACAGTAAAACTATTGTATTAGCTTTATTTTCCTTGGTAATTGCCAGCTATTTTTACTTTTGTATTTTATCATTGTATAATTTTGCTATGCAATGTAATTGAAGTTTTAGTGTGTAACAACAATTGTTCTTAATATGTAAAATAGCATAAATTTAAAATCAGTTAGATATTTTGCCATTTAACTGATTGGAGTCTAATCATTTCCTTTACAAAACTGGTTGCCCTTCATCTGAAATAGGTTAATTGTTCTTGCCTTTCAAAGTGGAATAATTATCTTTCTCAAAAGAAAACTCAGCTAAATATTAGCATATATAACAAACTATTCTATTTTACTTTTATAAAATTGAGCATATATATAAACAGATATATTAAATGATATAAAAGAATATAAATCAAATTTACAAAGAGTTCTTTAAGAGAACTTTTTAAGCAGAATGAAATGTGTTTTCTATGCCCTTTTATTTCCACTCATGAACTATAATTCTTTATGACAGTCAATCTCAAGGTTTAGTTTTCAAACCTGTGCAATAAGACAATCACTTTTAAGTTCTCTTGTTCAAGGTTCAGTTCTCATCATAGAATTTAACAAATAATGGCTTACCACCTATAAAACCAATGTTCTTGTAAATAATTACTTAGAGCAATTACAGGTGACAACATCTCAGCTGAATGTAATTATATTTTTAGTTTTAAATGATGTGTCTGAGAAAGAGTAATAGACAAGCGTCTCCCAATGACAGACCACATGTCCTAAGGAAAGCATTCATGTTTTCTTTGAACTGGTATGCTTTCTGGTATATATGCATAGTCAACTGTTCTTATTTTGAATTTTGAAGACAATTGGTTTTTATATTTTAATTATTTAAATGGGAAAAAAACTATTAGAAACTTTTCCAGTATAATTAAATAGTTCTAATATACTTTCCTTAAGTCACCAAAATATTTAAGAGATCTGAAAGTCTGAATAGTCTCAATTATATGGATATAGTCATCTAATGCTACTATTTTCGAAGTGTTTATGAAAACCGAATTTAATGGTATATTTATATTGTAGTGAAAAATAAAAAAAAATATGAGCTATTGGAATTGTACTTAGTTGAATACTCTTACAGAAACACAAAATATTATGATAATTAAACTTCACTTATCCTTAATATTTAAATATCATTTGTGGGAAGAATTATTTCATTTATTGAAATAGGTTTATGTCCCCATAGAAATTGGAGATATTTAGAGTATTTTATATTACGTGAAACCACAAATATTGTGGTAAATATATACTTAATGTGAATGTTCATAAAATAAAACAAACAATTGTACTGTCCCCCTAATTCCCTTTGCAGGGATTAATCTTATTCAAACAGAAACAGATTTAATGATTTACAATTAAATTATTAAGCAACATAAAATTAATCAAATGTGTTTGTTCATGCTTCAAACCTATTTACAATAAATTTCTGGCAATAATCAACATCATGGTTTGGGAAAACTACAGTGATCATATCTCACTGGTCCTCAATATTTTTCTAATATTTCTAATTGTTTTTATTATAAATGGATATTCTGAACTTCTGAGTGCTGGGCTCCTTACAAAAAGTTAACAGGTAAAGTTTGTTGTTGCATGAAAATCTGTAAACTAACATATAAACACTTGGAATGCAGTGTCAATGGGATAGAAAGAGACATCCTACATCTCCCATCTATGTACTAAAGGCGAAATGTGTTTCTTTAAATAATTTTTAGTTAACTGATTGTCCTCATACATTTCATCTTCCAGATTCAAACTTTTTCTTCTTACTGTTCTTTTTATACCCTTCCATCTGTCATTTCAGTTTCCAGCCACATAGTGGTTTATACTGAGAGGAATAAAAACATGGAAATGAAAACTATGAATGTTTTGATGTGAAGCCATGTTGTTGATAATATATTTCCTTTAAGTGCATCAAGACTAAATTATCTTTTTGTATTTAAAGGCATAGTAGTTTAAATCTTATTCTCACAAAGACAATGTAGAAAATGAAATTGTGACAAAACAAAAGGGAAATAAGCTGAGTTTGAATTTTACTGGTACTTAAAAAACTTTGAGCAATGAATCTTTGAAGAAGCTTACATTATGAAAATACCCTTCATAGAGAATATTCTAACACTACTCATTTTAATTGTAACAGATTTTTTATTCTGGAATCTGGTGTATCAACCAACCAATGTAAGAGAAACACAGAAGGCAGCATCAATGTCTATGGCTGGGAAGAAGTTTAATAACAGAATGAAATCTGGTGCTTAATCTGTTAATATATGCTTTTTTGATAGGTACAAGAAAGGAGGTGCCTTATTCAGTGGAAAGCACACTGTGGCCCAGTGGTATATAATCCATTCTCCCGGTCCTGGCTTCAAGTAGCCAAGAAGAAAGAGAAAGACCGAGATTTCAGGAATCCTAAAATGATTTTTTAGGTCACTAATACAGTCTCTTCTTCCAAATTTACACAGTGTAACCTTTCCTGAGCATGCTCTTGGCTGAGTGAGGCTCAGTAGACAAAAGCTGCTATTCTTACCCATGTTGATGCCTTTCTCATGTTTTTCTCTCAAGTTTCCTCTCACTGTTTCCCTCCCCCAATAACCTCATGAGAATCGTGGTCTCAAAAATCTTTTGGAGGCACACAATAGCAATAACAATTCATCCTCTCTATCTCTTTCGCTGTTGAACATGGGAAAAATGACTGCCTATGAGATATCACAAGTCTAAAGCTATCTTTCTATCGATCAGGAAAGAGACTTTAGATCTATAGTTGTAAGAGTTCAGTGAAATCCCAGTGCCACAGAGTAATTTTTTTTTGAAATCATTATATATTCTAGAAGACGCAAGTTTTAAAATATTAAAATGTAAGTTTTGCATTTATGTCAATACATGATAATGAAAAGGCCAGAATCAGGAAAACCATGGTCATTTGTTTATCAAGAGAGTTGCCTTTTCCGGTTTGTTCCTTGGGGTATCATCTCTTGGATTATTTAAAAAAAGAAATTCTAGAGATTTTATATTCATAATGTTGTAGTGAGATACAAAAGAAAATTTGAATAAAAATATTGATAGTGAAATAGATTACAGATGGTTGTGAGCTATTATGCTGATACTGAGAATCAAACCTAGGTCCCTGCCAGAGAAGCAAGAGGTCTTAATCTCTGGGTAACCTCTCAAGAGAGCTATTTTTGATTTCGTTAGAAAATGAAAGCTCACTCACCAACACTGTAAGCAATAGGATTAGGCTTTGCTTTTGTTGTTGTTTTGGATGAGGTACCACAATGTAGCTTACTCTGTCTTCAAACTCAGAGTCATCCTTTTAGCTAACTCTTGATTCTTACAAGAACTAGCATTAGAGGCACAGGCTATCAAGCGTATATGAGATGAGTGAGACGAGTGTTAAACCTACATAATCAATGACAGCTTTTTGTATTTTTTTTGTGGAGAATATCAATCATGGACAGGCTGACTTAAATAAAAGAACATATTCATATATATATATATATATATATATATATATATATATATATATATATATATTTTCACTGTGTATCCCCCATAACATTGTAGAGGAACAACAGAACACTTTGCTCAGATGCACTGTAAAAATAAAGCTTGTTTGGATTGTATGAATAGTCTTTTATATGACAAAGAAAAGTCCATAGCCAGTTCCTCTGAACGGAGAAGCTTTTATTATGATTTATGTGATTATGATATTGGAGCTTGTTTAGGGTTTTAGTGGTGAGCATGCTGCTACTTCTTTTTTTTTTTCATGCTGCTACTTCTATACTCATGGTCAAAGAACAGTTCTTTGTTAAATAAGTTCATCCTCTTCAACCCAGCACACAGATTTGGAGGGAATATATATGGGGTCATGAAGAAGAAATGGGACACAAACCTATTGAGCCTTATCAGTTACAGAGAAACAGACAGTCAATTGGGTAACAAATTTTGTGGATCATGTTCACTTCCATGAATACATTGACTTTGAAGCACTTATGAGAAAATGTTGACATTGGAGCTTGTTGGTCCAAATTCAATTGTTTTTACTACCAGAGAAGGTTTCAATACAATCTCATCTTTGAAATAGTTTATATAACTACATTTACCATTTTAAGAAGGAATTTAATAACATCATCCTTTAAATGCAGAAGGATATATAATTGAGATACATTTACTGTTTCAGGAGTATTTTCATTAACAGTAGGATTGAAAAGTGGAATTGTTGGGTCCTGAGGTAGGTTGACTCCCAGTTTCCTGAGAAACTACCACACTGATTTTCAAAGTGGTTGCACAAGTTTGCATTCCCACCAATGGATGATACCATCTTACACCTGTCAGAATAGCTAAAATAATAAACACCAATGATAGCCTATGCTAGAGAGGATGTGGAGTAAGGGGGACACTCATCCAAAAAGCCCTCTCTTTAATAGCACCATGGAGGCTTAAATACCCAGCAGTCAAAGGCCAACAGGTGAAAATCCCATCCTCTGATCCTTTAGGAAATGCACAGCTTTTAGTAACTCCAATTAGAAGCCTCTAGCAGGGAAGAGAAGCTGAAGGCCAGGACTCCAATTGGTCCCAACAGGGGTGGGTTAAAAGAAAGGAAGGAGGAAACAGGTGGAGGGTAGGAATAAGGAAATGTGGTTGGTTTGTAAAATGAATAAAAATGGAAAAAGAAAATATTTGAACACAATTTTTTTTAATTCAGGGAATAAAATTTATTAAACGATTGAAGTTTAAAATCTTACTGTTTAGAAAATAAGCAATAAATTGAACTTGGAATTAAAGTATGTAAGGTTTAGTGGGAAATTTATTTTAATTTTTTTGCTTTGTGCTAATTTAGTATTGAGGTAAGAATTCATGAAATCAAATTAGAGAAAAAATTTGAAACCTTTTTGTCCTAAGAAATTAGTATAACTAAAATTTAGTTTTGAAAGTTATAACAATGTACTACTATATTCCTTTTATTTAAAAGAGTTTTTTTATTAATAATGTATCCTGATTACAGTTTGCTTCGCTCTACTCTCCCTAGCTTCCTCCCCAGACCCTCCCACCCAGATCTCTGTCTCTATGTCTCTAATTACAAAACAAAGAGTCCTCTCTTACATAATAACAAATAAAGTAAAACAAAACAACAACTAGCTCATCAAAATTGAACAGAAAAAAAAAGAAAAAGAATCCAGGAAAAGGCACAAGAATCAGAGAACACACCTTTTTTTTTGTACACTAAGAAATTTCATAAACACAGTACAATGGAAGCCATGATATAGATGCAAAGAATTTGTAGGATAGATAAAGAGAAGAAAAATATAGAAACAAATAAATATTTTTAAAAAGAAGAGCATTGACACAAATTATGACATAAGGAACCTCTGAGTCTGCCATTTAGTTCACTTTCTGTTGGCACTCCGCAGCTACCAGTAGAGCCTAATTTGAAAAGTAGTTTGTTTCCTGAGTGAGGCTTCTCAGAAAGAAACAAAGTATTCATTCTCAAGTAATGAAGATATTATTCTATTTACTCTGCTATGGAGATCTATGCTCATCCCATAGTCTCTTGCTCTAGGTCTAACCTCTTTGGGTTCAATGGATGGTAGCTTGCTTTTGATTGACTTAACAACTAATATCTATATACAAGCAAATATATACTATATTTGTCTTTCTGAGTCTAAGCTACCTCAATCAGAAGATTATTTTTTTAAAAAAAATATTTATTTATTTGTTATGTATACAATATTCTGTCTGTGTGTATGTCTGCAGGCCAGAAGAGGGCACCAGACCTCATTACATATGGTTGTGAGCCACCATGTGGTTGCTGGGAATTGAACTCAGGGCCTTTGGAAGAGCAGGCAATGCTCTTAACCACTGAGCCATCTCTCCAGCCCCCAGATGATTATTTTTGCTTAATTCTCTCCATGTTTCCATGAATCAAGGTTTATTTTTCCTTTAACAGCTAAGTAATTCTCTGTTATTTAGAATTTATAACATTTTCTTTACCCAGTCTTCCGTTGAAAAATGTCTAAAAACTTTCCATTTTCTCACTACTATGACTTGAGAAACAATGGACATGACTGAGAAAGTGTCCCTGTCGTGGCATGAAGTGATAAGTGGCTATACACCAAAGAGTGGTGATCCCTTAGAATTATTCATCTACACTCAACGAATTTCAATGTAGTTTTATTTTTCTTTCCCTAATATTGAAGTATTTTAAACATTTCTTTAAGAATTTCCCAGCCATTTGACTTTTGTCTTTGATAATATTTGTGTATATGTACATGAATATATATGTACACACATACATATATACCATATTTTAATTAGGCTGCTTCAATGCCTACTTTTTGTGTTCTTTATATATTCTAGATATTAGCTATCAATTGGATACATTGTTGGAAAAAATATTCCCATTTTCTATGTACATATGAAGGTGTCTATTGCCATACTGATAATTTTCTGTTTCATGGTGCCTATTTATCAATTTTGATCTGCTCTATCAGTTTTAATCTATCTGTTTTTATACTGAGATAGTTTATTCATTTGATGTTAAGTTTTATACATGATGATAAATATTATAGATACATTTGAATTATTCATCTACACTCAACCAAAAAATTGATCAGTACCATTTTTGTTTTTACTGTATTTTTTTCTAATGTGTATTTCCAACATTTCTTTTTTAAATCAAAAATCAGCTTTATACATGTCTGGGTTTTGAGTCCCATTTTATTGATTGAGATAGCTATTTTTACAGCAATACCAGGAGTTTTTATTATTATACTTATATTAGTACTACTTGAAGCTGGGGATGGTGATACTACCAGTAATTTTTTTATTATTCAGCTATATTTTAGCTAACATAAACTTTTGGAATAAAATTAGTTTATTATTATTATTTTTAATTTTTATGTTATTCAGTTTCCATTTCTATCCTTTTGTTTTTAACATGAGAAAATGAAATATGTTTTGGCAAACCAAAACCTATCATATAGAGGTTAGTTATGGCACCTCAAGAGGTAGGAAAGAGTCCCAAATTCATAATAATATAAATAGCCACCTATATACTTATTATCACAGTCATGATTTCCAAAAGATTGAGTGTATTTCTACACTGGGATCTAGGCATGTTGATTTGAAAAATTTCTAATCTAGGTACTGTTATCTGCACTTTGTTGAAGGGGTATTTTGTTTCTTCATTTCAACTGTCTTCTCTAGTTTTTTTAGAGAGATTTGGCTGTGTGTTTCCTGGTAGGAAATGCTTCTGGGATCCTAATAGATCTAGCCGTTTGTGGTTCTGAGAAAAATGTGTTCATAATTTTTGGGAAATGGCATATAGTAATGGAAAAAAAAGAGGTAGGGAGTCATCTAGTTCAAAGGAGGACAGGAATCAGGGTGTCCCACCAAGAATTGCTTAGTCCCATATGAATGTGTACAGAAAATTAGGAAAAATTATAGCAGGCTATCTGCTGCGGAGTGGGGAATGATAATGGGGGACAGACATGAAGAATAAAGTAGCAAAGATCCCATTTACTCTAAGTTCTTCCTGGGTAGGAGTGTATGTGGCTTCTCTGGGAATTACCTCTGGGGTGGTGATAGAATAGAGCCATGAGATGGGGAAAGGATGTTTGCAAGAAGTTCTGTGCGGTCCACTAGATGGGATGTGTGTACAGCCTGTGGTCTACTTTGGAGCTGAAGAATAGACTGAGGGATTTGATTTGGAGGACAGAAGAAAGATGAGAAGATTTGGAGTTATCCTACCTGCTTCTCTCTACAATATAATCTAAACAAGTGAGGAGGAGAACATTGAAGTTACTCATATTTTCTTCAAAGGCATAATATAAGGCCAACATTAAAAAATTTAACATACTTATTGAAAAGTATATAATGAGAACGAATTAATTATCATGATTTTTACATGTTAGAAATAAATATGTTTAGGACTTTCAGACACGAACATAATTTTTCACCTTATAGAGAAAAAAAATGCTTAGCTGATGTTAGCATGAATGTACTTTACAGTATTCACTGTAATTGTAATCAGCAGAATATCATAAGTTTTTAATGTTCAAAAATTTTATGAGACTATTAACGTATGATTCAGGAAAACAATGAATGAGGCTTTAGATAAATGTGGCCTAAAGCCTACTTGTTATCTCGCAAGTGTTTTCCATCCACCTCAGGGAGATAACTGTGTCACTATGCTCTGGGGTCTGTACGGTCAAGTCTTTTATTTTATTTTATTTTATTTTATTTTATTTTACTTCACGTTACATTCTATCTGCAGTTCTTCCCCTCCACCCTTCCTTCTCTTCCCACCCCACCACCTCCCCCAGCTAGAGGTGACATTCAAATCTAATTATCTCTATCAACATCAATAGTATTCCCATTAAAAAAAGATTTAAAAGTATAGTAAAAAATAGGAGAGAGTGATCCAAAGTAATGTTTTAAAGTTTCTTTCCTTACCTGGCATGCTTACAGCAAGAATATCAGCTATCCACAGTACAATGGAGCCAGATAATTGGTCGTTCTTGTCTGATCAGCAGACCTAATTGAAAAGTGTGCCCAGTATCTGAGAACACTCACTGGTCACAGGTGACCTGTTATGATACAAATTTGTTTATAGGCATCACCATGGAAACCAGAAGATTCTACCAGGTGATGGTAGGCTTGCAAGGAGAATGATGTCATAATTGAGGTAGCAGCCAATGGGAAAGTCCGATTCTGAGAAGATTGGACTTCTTCAAATATGGAATTGGTTGGAGAAGATGCCAGTAGACCAACAGCAGCCATGAAGGCGGAGGTGTGGGCAATTGAAAAAAAGGCAATAAAAAAGACTTCTTTATTTTTCACTTAGTTATTCAGAAAATATAAAAGATTTTCAAGTGTTTAATCTCTTTCACTATTATTCTATCATTTCTATTTTTAGTCATATTATCTAGTTGTTTGTTTTCCACAACAAAAATAATCTCTTAAATAAATATTTTGGTTAAAATCTTTTTTAAAAAGATTTGTTAATCATAGGTGCATGAATGTACTGTTTGCATGAATGTTGTGTGGACAGCATGTGTCCAGTGCTTACAGAGTCAGAAGACTGAGTATTTCATGGAATTGTTGATAACACATGTTGTGACCTCCCTTGAAAATGGTGGGAACCAAATCTACATCTCAAGTAAGAGCCAAAAGCACTCTTTAACACTGGACCATCTTTCAAATACAACACCTTGACCTCCTTTTTTTTTTTTAAAGCAAATGCAATCTCAGTTCAATTCCCAGCACCCACAAGGTAAAAAATATGATTTTGTAATGGGAAACATTTTTTAGACAAATACCTAAATGATTTATTCTTGATAAAATTCTATGTTGTCTAAGAAGTTGAGAACTGGTCTGTGTATGCTACTGTATCCTATGAAAGTTAGATAGTTTACATTATTTCAGCATAAGTTTAAACCTTAAGAAATGCACATCTAACATTAACCTGAAACAGTAATATAGACTGAGAAACTGCAGTGACAAAAAGTCTTTTGCTTAAAGGACTGCAGTAACGTCTGCAGGAAATATGGTAGAACAGTAAGATGTACTTGATGAGACTTTCTACTTAGAATATGTGCTTCTTGCTCCTGCGATTAGAACACATTTCCTGAATACCATAAGCTCACTGCCCAATTAACTGGACTTAGCTTATATCAGAGGTTTATCTCTGATCGTATTAAAGCTCTTCACATAGAGGGTTATGAAAATGATTATTTATTGATATGGTGATATTTGAAACTTAACTATGGCTAAAATATCTTGATTCCCAATTCATAGATACCCAAATCCCTTACACAGAGAGTGATTAAGAAATAGATTAAAAATTGAAGGAAATAAATTCAAGTGTTTCTCATTAAAACCTTAATAATACCAAGATAAAGGATGTTTTCTAACCTCTGCAGACAATACTTTGGAGTCATTACTGACTGTAAAACGGCCTATGGTTGTATACCTACTCAGTGTGCAGAGGGTTTCTTCTTCCACACTAGTTTGTTGTGTTATGCTGAATTTGTTTTCTCTATTCTCAATTTCATTTACATTCATGTATATTACTTAGAGTATTAAATGAAATATATTAAAGTAAGAGTTCTCATTCTGACTTTGTCATTCATGTATCACATTACATATTTACCTTATTTCCTCCCAGTACTTTCTTACCAGCTCCCACTTACCATTAGAAATTCTATCTTTCCACACAAATTAAACATATGAAGAAATCATGCCATCTTTCTAGGATCCACAATTAAAAATGATATGATATTTATTATTAAATCATACTAAGAAATAGAAATATATCACTTTTAATTGTGGATCCTAGAGTTATGTAGATAGATATGTTTTATATTATGTAAATATAAATTATAGTAAATTAGAGGTAAGACTGTACAAGAGAATAGATAGAGCCAATTGGAGAAATGGTGGTGACAAAGATACTGATTGCAGGCATATTCAGGAAAATTCCTACTTTATGTTATAGACTTGTAAGATATGTCCATTACATGGTCATGGGTACATGTAACTAATATAATTCTCCACAAAAATCAAAGATAATAAACCATTAAAATTACAATTGAGTATAATAATAAAGTAGTCTTCTAAAAATAGAGTATTATATTAAGAGATATAATAAAAACATGACCATATTTTATAGAGACTGTATGGATTAGATGTTACGAATTTGAGGCACATTATTTCATTTCCTATTTTCTAGTTATCTAAAGTTTGTACATATTCATAAACGTGAACACAGTGAAGTCATTTACATTATTGGGTACTTGGTAAAGGGAAAATGCCATAGCAAAATCAGTGAGAGTTTTAACACTTCCCCAATTAAGTTCATCCAAGATTTAAAATATAGGAGGGGAAAGCCTCTACAAAATAAATTTAAAGAATCAAGAAAAACAAATCCCTAGGGTTAGTCACTACTTACTAGAATTTAAAATAAAAAAATGAGATGGGTTCTGGGAATTTCAATTAGAGAGCAGACACCAAGAGGATTTCAGCCAATTTGGAACTAATTTGGTATATTATGGAAACAAAAGGCAGTGGTACAGATAACATCAGCTTGAAACTGAAAGTTGTTGCCTTAGGAGAGACACTAACAAATGTTCTTTATAGCTAAGGCCTCAGAGAAAGATGATATTGGAGAAGAGAAATACCAAGAAAATGATAAAATTACATTCAGCTGCGCTCACTCTTGACAGTTCATTCTCTAAGTTGGGTTTCCTCAGGAAGCAAAAAATACCGGAATAAAATTTAATAGAACATTTACCAATATGTATAAATGAAAAGCCATAAACAGCAAGATAAAATAACCCAAGGAGTTATGGGGTATGGTGAAGTGCCGTGATTAACAGACCACAGTGTGCTGTGAAATGAAGAAGCAAAGAGCTGCTCAAAAGTTCACTGTTCTCTCGATGCAATTCTCTGTTCCAATTACATCCTCTTCTACCCCTGTGTTTCCTTCTCACTAAAATTATGCCAGATCTTTAGATGTAACTGGAAGTACTTAGTGATAATAATTTTAGAAATGTTTAGAAGAAATTTAAAAACTTATATCAGATAAATGCTATGAAATCAGAGAAATACAGAAAAAGTAAAATATTTACATGGAAAATAATTTAACTTTAACCCCCAATTTTTTTTTAAACTGTCAGGGTGTGTACTAAATAGATTTATTTAGCCTCAATTTTATTTTAATTTGTTCAACCACAAGTGAATTTTATCATATCTACTTCATTAAATTTCAACTATACTGTTATTTGTAATAATAATAAAATATGTCATTTATAATCTCCTTTGTACCTAGTGATTGTTATATATTTTAAAATATGATTTTGTACCTAAAATAATAATGGTTAACTAGAAAAAAACTTAGAAATTTGATTGCAAATAGAGATTCTTTTCTGGCCTTGAGTGTTAGGGATTTTAATATCTCTCTTACCTATAAAGCCATTTCTATTGATAGATTTTTTTTTGCCATGAGCCTGAATATATTTCCAAATATTGAATTATTATACATATACATATATGTGAATTTGTATATGTGTATACTAACTCATGTCTCAAAAAGTATTAAAGTTGTTCTTTTAAATGGCATTATATAGTCCTCATATATCTGTTCAATACTTAAATTTTATAATCTGTCTCCAGCTTTCAGTTTCTTTCTCTAGTTGATTCATTTCTTAGTGAGTCAATCTACTTTTTTAATTTTTCATTTTCATAGATAATTTCATGTCTCAAATTTCAATGTAAAATTTCTACATATAATTTTGTGTCTTGTATTCTTCATTCATAATCTGCATATCTTCCCTTCTTTTCTTTATTAATTTCTTTTTAAAAAGAAAACAAAATATCATTTTGCTTGATACATACCAATCCGAGTTACCACTTTCTCCCCATTGCTTCCACATACCCTCCCACCCCACTCCCATTTAATCCTCAGAGAGGGTGAGACACATTGCTTTGGAGAAGGTCCAAGGCCCTCCCTACTATATCTAGGTTGAGCAAGGTATCCTATCAAAGAGAATAAGTTCCCCAAAAGTTTGTGATTTTGAGTTGCTCAACTCCTTCATTTCGCCTTGCATTCTGTTCAATATTTCCAACTTTTATTCAGTTCCAAGATTCTGAATTATTTTGGTGTTCCACTCTGCTTTATGTTTGGGGTTATTGTTTATTTCTCATCATTTAAGTTCATTAAGCTCATTCCCTTTAAGTTCGTTGTGCTATTAGTTGATGTCTCTTTTGAAACCTTTAAGTCCTTTGATGATCTAAGATTAATGCTGGGTTCTAAATTATGAGTAGTCTTCCACCTGAGAGAACTTACACAGTGTCTTTTTTGATTGTTTAAATTATACATCATATTACCTTAATTGTCAGTTGTCAGCATTGACCTGCTTTTCATTTTAATACCAAAGGAAAAGTTTGAATATGATTCTCCCACTACCCTCTGCTTTAATAGCATATATATGTGTCCTTTTCTTTCCAAAGGTATAAGTCATTCTGTCTCTAATTTAGTCAAAAACCATTTAATTTTATATATATATATATATATATATATATATATACATACATACAGAGACATATATACACATATGTACCTATATAAATGGAGTACATATTATGAAATACATATCTATATGCACATATATATGAAAATGTATATTCTATAATCCTAAATGCTACAACAATATTTGGAGAAAGGAGCTTTAATTTAGAAAACAATATGTAGCAAAATGGTATGGAATGTTACCATGGTCTCCTTATAATTGTACATCACAGGAAATTACTCTGTAAGCACATTTCTTTAGTAACACATTAGAAAACCTATTTAGTTATTTATAGACAGTGTTTAACAAAATCATGCTGAGAGAGCATGAGCCATTGCTATTATTTGTTTTTATTCTTGCTACTCATGCTTTCTTATAATTGCCTATTATATCTGTTTAAGATTGTTTGTAGTAATTGAACATCATGACAGACTTAACTGAATCTTTTATAGATTCTAAAGCTTTAAATATGCATTCTAACCAATAGGTTGAGACATCATTGAATTGGTGAAACATAATCACTTTTGAAAAGAAAGTGGTGGTAATATTTACTGAAAAAACAAATATGCCCACTGTTTTTGAGAGACTTAATTATCTGCATTAAAGTTCCTTAGCATTTGGGAAGGAGAGATTTGTTTTCAGTGACTGAAAAAACACCAATCATTACTTCTGTGCTACTGTCAATGGTAATTTTAATAGCTATTAATAGATTATCAATAGCTATTCATAAATAGTATCAGTAGTTATTTCACTTGTCTGTATTTATCTTTCTACCCTTTATTCATATCATTTTGGCCAATGTGCGTATGGGAAGAACTCAAGGAAAGAGAGACTTCATTTTGCTCCTAGGTTCGGGAAAGCTAGATAATTGGGCAATGCTGTGCTATCGTGGATTGTGGAGGATAACCTAAAACTGCCACATTACTAAACCAGAATATTACCTAATTACATTCTCAGTATTTGTCCAGACCCACATATACATGTAGATCCCATAAGTTTTCAAGGTAAATTTTCATTATAACAAAAGAGGACTTTAGTAGAGCTCCCGAAAAGGTTCAAAATGCAGAGTTGTTGAATTCGTTGCCAATAGATACATAGATAAAATAATTCCGGCATGTTAGTGTAAGGGATTCCTACAGAACTTCACAAATCAGGAATCGTTGAAAGCAGACCCACAGACATTTGTATATTAACTTTGAATCTACTCAACATAACATATTAACTTTAAATTTTTACATCTGTACCACCAAGAGAAAATTGCCTGAACTCTCATAAAAAAAGCAAACATTACCATTCAGATGTGTTTACTCATTTTCCTTTTAAATCCTTAAACAGTTTGTTTAGGATTAATATGGTTTTTTTGTCTTAAGATAAGTAGGGTTTTTAGGGGGAAGACTGTGAATTAAAAGTTTTATTTGTGGGGAAAATTAAAACAAAATCCGAATATACTTTCTGGGGGAATAAAAAACTATGGCTACATTCTTCATAATATAGTTACAGCCACTTTAGATTCAGTATTTTTTTCTGTAAAATTTAAGAAGATTGTGTGCCTAAAATTTAGTAAATAGGAAGTAGACACTTCTTTAGAGATAAATAGAAAATTATTAATATCATTTCAATAATACTACATAGAAAATAAAGATTTAGACATAGTCATCATTGTGAAAGCAGAATAAATTGAATTAATCATGAAATAAAAATGACAAAACATTATGATATGGGAAATGCTAGTTGAACATCTGTAAACTTTAGGCCTTTGTGTTTTTAACTTGTAAAGTAGACAACTACTTTGCTACAACTTTAATGAGAGATTGTGAATGGGGAAATGGCATGTACTTAGAATGATATTGGAACAAACACATTTGTATTAGTTGAATCTGAAGATGGAATATCTAGTGGGCATTATGTAGAAATCTTAACATAATGTTTTCTTGAATCTATCCAGAGTTCATATATCACAGCTGAACAGTGGAATCAAGATTATAATAGAATATCAATGTGCTCTAAGTGAATAATAATTCCTGTCAAAAATAAAACAAGAGAAAAATATAGCCTTCAGAATTAAGCAGTAATGAATTCCAACATCTGCAGTTTTGGTATATGAAGGTGATCTCTAGAGCAGCAACAAAAGAAATGCAACAGAAGATTTTCCCTGACTGAATACAGTGATTGCCAGAGAACATCAAAAAGCAACAAACTAAAGACTGATAGACCGCACAGGAGGAAGTGAAATTAAGAACAGATAGACAGTCTGTTTATAAATTATTGTTTATAAATAAAGAAAAACGGGGTTGTTGAAATAGTTCCATCAGTGGTTAAAGTTCTTGTTTCACAAGTACAAAAATCAGGATTCATATAAGCAGAGCTCATGCAAAAAGTCTGGTTGCAGTGGCACAGCTTGTAATACCACTGTTGGCAAGACAGGCAGATCCATGGAGCTCTAGATTCTCACAAAATTTACAGAAGAGAGCACTCAGTTTTAAAAATGGTAGAAAGTACCTAAGGAATGATAGTAGATGTTGTCCTCTAACTTTCACATGTATGCAAAACACACACACACACACATACACGAAGACAGACCCAAGTCCAAAGATATACACATACACAAAGAAAAATATCTGTCTTACTAGCAGGAAAAGTAAATGACTACTAATATTTATTTCTCAACAGGACACAGAGCAGTAATCAATTCAAGAATAACAATATAAATATGAAAATAAAATCCAAATACATTACTTAGAAAATTATATCTAAGAGGTCTCAGAACATCTAAAACTATGAAAAAGCTTCCAGAAACAAAATATAATATTCAAAGCCTACATAAGGAAAAAGTAGGTAAAAATATTTAAGACTAAAAGGGAAAAGGGGAATTATACTCCCTGAAATAGGAAATTAAAAGTGCTATTAAAACACCTTATAATATTTTATGCAAGTGAATTTAATATCTCATCGAGAGAGATAATTTCCTGGGGAAAAGTGTAAAATATAGAAATGTATCTCAGGAGAAATCTAACGCCTCAATATATTAAAGCACTATAAGAATTTGCAGCACTAATGAAAGCACTTTTCTCCAGGCTCCAGTCCAAAGGGATTCACTCAGATATATACGTGGGTGAGTTTCAGCTTTCTTGGAGAAAGATGCTTCTCATACACAAATTGTACAAAACTTGTTTCCAGAATTCCTCACAGGACAAAAGTTCATCTACCACCTCTCATGTTACAATAAAAATTTAAAATATAGTTGCCATAGTTTCCAGTAGTGGAAAAGAGAACAGTTTCCTCCGAGTAAAGGTCAGCTGATGGCCAACATGATAAGGAGAGAATTTCCCTTTCTATCAAACACTTTTCTTTACTTCCTCTCTCTCTCCCTCTCTCTCTCCTTCTTTCTTAAAAAGTTTGGTAAACTATTTGTAGCCCGTTAGAAGAAATATTTTCTAGGTGTAAAGATCTCTAGCTGGTATATACAATGACCACTGTGGAATTTAGAAGTTAAAATGAAAATGCATAAAGAAATGAAACAATTGCTGTTTGCTGTGCAATGAAACAGTATTGAAGTGGGAAGGGAGATGGCGAATAAGATCATAAAGAACAATATTGTAAAGGACAGCTGATATTAAAGATATTTGAAAAAGCTACTGCTATAGAATCTTCCTAAAATATATACATATGTGAAAACAATCCAAAATGTGTCACCACATAATGTTTGAGAAAATGTCACAACTAACCATTGTATTCAACCAAGTAACACCTCTAGTTCTAGGAACAGGTAATTTCTAATGGGATTATTGACCAAAGTGTAAATTGGATATCCCCTGCAAATCCTGAATGCTATTGCTAAGGCTCTTGACTGTTGTCTGCACACTGATAGCCCTACTGCTAAAGATAATAATTAATATTGCATTTGAAATTGGGAAAGTTAGCTGGGAGGGGTGGTGCACACCTTTAATCCTAGCACTCAGGAGGCAGAGGCAGGTGGGTCTTTGTGAGTTCAAGACCAGCCTGGTCTACAAGAGCTAGTTCCAGGACAGGCTCCAAAGCCACAGAGAAACCCTGTCTTGAAAAACAAAAAACAAAAAACAAACAAAAAAAACCACCATAATTAGAAGTTTCATTCTTGCTGAATAGCATCCATGAAACTGTAAGTTACTGTGCACACTACTGCAAGGGAAAGATAACCACAAATATTACAAAGCTACAAGTGCTGTGCCCTACAAGTGACAGACCTGAAAGACACACTGGTGTAATAGTGACACAATTGTTATGAAAGTGACCAATCACTTTTTTTTATTGGAGTTATGACACACTCCTTGGGATTGAACTAATGGATGACACTGTCAAGTTGGTCAAGAACTGGAGAAAAGATTAGTCATGAGCTTAGGTCAAAGCTACTACTATTCTGTTAAAGGAACAAAGCAGCTACATGGTTCCTAACAATATATTGTTATAGTCATAGATTAGTGCCTCATTCAATCCATATTACGAAAACTTCTTTTTTCAGGAGATGGAAATTAACACAGTTATCCACAAATGAGCACTATGCAGAGATTGGGAAACTGGAGCACTCAGTCATAAATGGTATTCTTTCATCAACTCTCTGCTCTTAATGTCCATGGACCTATGTGGAAAAAGAGGATTAAAGAATGAAGGATCTGGAGGTGATGTTTGACTTCAAGGAAACAATACCTTCCAGGAACAATAGGACATAAGTATATATAAACTTGCACAGACTTCGGCAGAAGTCCAAGCACTAATTCAAGCCCGATGGACCCCCAGCACTGAGATGAGAAGTAAACACTTGTTCATACTGCTAACCAAGAAGCTGTCTGCAATGGAGACACACGGGAGAAGAGAAAATCAGTTGTGTTCAATATGGTGTCCCTGAATATATCCACTAGACTCCAGGGAAAGTTCTGGACTATAGGGCCAACATAAAACAAACTCGATGAGTTTTGTGTATTGCGTGTGCATGACTTTTGTTAATTATTTCATTTTTCTTGGGAAATTTTCGCCTTGTTGTTTTTATATCCTTTTTGCCATGTTCCTTTTTGATTTTGAAAGGAAGAAAACAAACATAGATGATTTGTCAGGTGATTAGTATCTAGGAGAATTTGGGGATGAGAAGAAGAGAATAAAATATATTGTATGAAAAAAATGAAAAGATTGGCTATTCTTCAAAATGGATTATTGTGAGGAAAAAGGCGAAAAGATTGTGAGTGCCAGAGGTTCAGGGAGTTCCCTGTAAGTTTGTTTGCTAGGACAATGAGAACTACACACGTGAAGTTTCACCAACATGATTACCTAAGTATAATATGAACAAGGACAACAAAATAGACATGCTAAAGTGGACTGGAAAAGACTAAGAGGCACAAACTCTAGACAAAGAATAACAGACAGCTAAGGAATTATGGGAATGTACTAAATAATAATTCCCAGGTAATGGAATATCCATTGATTATACAACACCAAAGTTTTAGCCATAAAATATGCATACACATAGCATTATATAGACTGAGCAAGTTGCACTTACATATTTTTCAGTATTTATTTCTATTTATGAATATAGACAGCAATATATATGTAGCAACAATTAATGAACGTTTAGATACTCTCACAGTTTACCTTAAAATAACATAAAAATATCAAAACTTTCATAACACTCATATCTGATTCATTTTTACTTCATTGAGATTATTTTCATTTTCCTTTATAAGTCTTTCATTCCCATGCATGTGTTTGTTTAACATTTTTATATCAGATTTTATCTGCTTCCTCATGTAAGGACTAAAAATAGATTTGCATGTTCAGCTAATGTCTTAGATGTTAGATATTGTCTTTCATAATATTGTGTTTGTATATTTATTCTTTAGGAAAATTGTGTTTTAAACAGTGCCAACTTTAACATAGACTATTCATTTCAGCTTTATGTTTGGCCTCAGCAACAATTTGAACAATCATCCAAAGTCTCCATAGCTATGCTGATATAAACATTTAATAAATTATGTTTTGTGACCACTAGCTGTATAATTTCAATGAACTGTATTTTGTTTTATTTTGCTTATGTTGTTAGTAATTCTGTTTGAATTGCTTTCTTATTGTCTAGATAAGTTTTTCACCGTCAAATTGACTTTCAAATTGTGTAATTGTGGTAGATATGGCTTCAGTCTCTTTAAGATTGGAGGGAGAGTTTCAGTTTGCATACTTTTGCTCCTGTATTTTCTATTGTGGCAGAAAATGAGTAATTAGAAAAATACATAATTTCTAGAATTTCTTGTACATAATTTTAATAGTTAAACAATAAATTATTACAAATGCTGAAAAAATGAAAATGTTGCAGCATTTTAATTTTGACCATCTCAAATGTTGTGTGAGTATATTTTCATATACTTAAGACAAGGAAAGAATTTCAGTTAAATACAGAAACATTAAGTAACAGGATTTGTTGTCAATAACTCATCATTTCTAGTCTTCTTTCTCTTGAGTTTTATATTTTTTCAGCAGTATTTAGTTTTTACCTAGGTCACTGCCTAATCTAATCTTAAATTCTTGACCAGCAGACTGTCTAATGGAGAAGCCCCCCTCCAAAAAAATAATAATCAATCAAACAATAAAAGGTCATCTAACTAAATAAAAGTTTAAGCATTTTAGTAAAAAGGAAGATTATATTTCTGTATATAATAGACAATATACACTTTCAGCTGGGAATGCTATCAATTCCTTGGAACAGAGCTGAGGTCATTTTAGTCACAATCGTAATGTTGATAGTTTTAAAGGCTCGCACATATGTTACAGTAGTTGCATCTTAACTCTAATTTGAAGTTATTCATAAGAGAGAAAATGTCCCAACATATAAATGGGTAAGAAGGAGAATAAAACATATTAGTACCAGTTCCTAATGTTAATGGATTCACGTGATTTTGGTTTTCAGTTTAACATGCCCAGAAGGAGTGTGTGTGAGTGTCCTATAAATAGTCAACACATGATAAGGAATAAGTTAATTGTATCATACATATCAGTAGGAATGCTTTGCTGGGTTTCTAAAAGACAATTTTACATCCCTTTTGCTTTAATGATTCTAAAGCAGTGTGTACTCATTCTCTATACAAAGAAGTTGCTGAGTCAAGGAAGAGATTGCGAGATGTTGCTGTTTATAACAAAAGTTTCTCTCACAAAGAAAACACGTTCTTCAAGCAAGCTGCTCTTCTTGTTGCTGCGATTTTTTATCTCTGTCATATTTGTTCAGTCTTCTGTATTGTCAGATAATGAGGACCATACCTTTTCACCAGGGTTTATAGTTTGTTTCCATTTTTTCCTTCCTAGATGTAGCTAACTCTCCCTTCTAAAGTTCATGCTGTGGAGAGAAACATCTGTTAAAAATATTACTACTTGCATGATATATATATTAAAACAATGTACTGTGACATCTTAGTTTAAAAGATTGTTATAATCCCAGCTTTCAATTCAATTCCCAGCCACTTAAATATAATAAAACCTTAAATATTTCTTCATTTTATAGCTATTTTCCTTTTCACTGAAAAGTCAGGTTTTTATATGAAATATAATTTACAATTATGATTGGTTTCAGTCAAATATTTCTTGCATTTTTGTATGATATTATCTGTTCAAAGCAGAAACTGCAAGAGGATTTGACATCTTTAGAATACTGTTTGTATTAGCTGCTGGATTTAAAAAAAAAAAGTGATGGTGATTTGTTCAAATTGCAGAAAGCTGCTCTCAAAAGACCCTCACTTTACACAATATGTATGTGGCTTGCCCGAAGAAAAATCAATGTAAACACATCAGCTCTGACAGGCTGTTATCAACATTTTACAGAGCCTACAATCACCTTGACAGATAACCTCTTGGAACTCAGAGGCAAATATACCCCTTATATTTGACGGTCATTCTCTCTCAATGGAGACAAAGACATGGATCGTATCCTCAGAAAACATGTGGTCTCCAAGGAATTATTTGAGAAATTGCACTTCCTCTTGGAAATGACTCCCATCAGAATTATACAATGCCGAGGACTCAGTTGTTTGAGGGGAAAAGTATAATACAATTACATATCTTTTTCCAGAGCTTATCTGGAGATAGGCTGTCTTTTTTGATACCATCTGTGAAAAAGGCCTCGCTTCTCTAAAACATGAAGAAATCAAACGCTATTATGCAGAAGCAGTATTTCAAATTGTTCTTTTTATAAAATCTTTAAATATTCTAGGCACTTTAGTCATTTTATGTCATTTATTCTTAACTGCATATAAGCAACCAAGACATCATTAACCCCATTTCAGCACTGAAAAAAAATCTAGGTATTACAGAAGCCTAAGAATTTGATGAAAGTTACCTAAGCAATAATTGGCTAAAAATAAGTTCTAAATTACTATGGGAAGGTAACTCTTGGAAAATCAGCTCCACCACCCTAATTTATTGTAGTTATAACATTCATATTTTAGAGCAATTAATTATACCTATGAATTGTTTATAAATGGATGCAGGGAGGAGAGCCATAATACTCCTTTAAATGTTACATCCTTCAGATTATACAAACATTATTTTATGACTAGTTATGAATAATATTTTATGTCAAAATTGATGCTTAAGAAAAATATTAACACTTTTTTAAATGGCAGTGAACTATTTATGAAAAATATAAAACAAGTATTTCTCTAGTGATTCCATTGTTGTTCTTTTAACAGTTAACATAGAAACAGCAGATTATCTAGGGTTGCAGGGGGGATGAGATAACTCCACTTCCCATATCAGTTAAATAAACTTTATATATATATATATATATTACATATATATATATATATACACACAACTAGTGAAAAAGTGGTCATGACATTGAAGGAGAGTGGAGAGGGATTTTGAGAGTATTTAGAATGAGGAAAGAAAACAGACAAATGCAATTAAACTATAATCTTGAAAAGAAAATACTTGAAACATTAAAAACATTCAGAAATATTATTGACACATAGAACATACACCAACACTTTTATATTACCCATGAATAACATAACAATAAGGACTAATATCACATGTAAAGCACTCATTTCCATAGGCTTTCCTCCAAAGATTAAAGGGGGCAAGTCATTTCTCCTGAATAGAATAGATATGCAAAAGTACAGAGGAATGAGGAACAGAAGGAGGGAGAACATGAGCAAAGAAGTCAGGACCACAAGGGGTGCACCCACCCACTGAGACAGTGGGGCTGATCTATTGGGAGCTCACCAAGGCCAGCTGGACTGTGACTGAAAAAGCATGGGATAAAACCGGACTCTCTGAACATGGCGGACAGTGAGGGCTGATGAGAAGCCAAGGATAATGGCATGGGGTTTTGTTCCTACTTCATGTTCTGGCTTTGTGGGAGCCTAGTCAGTTTGGATGTTCACCTTCCTAGACCAGGATGGAGGGGGGAGGATTTTGGACTTTCCACAGGGCAGGGAACCCTGACTGCTCTTCAGGCTGGAGAAGGAGGGGGAGAGGAGTGGGGGGAGGGGGAGAGGAGTGGGAGGAGGGGGGAGGAGTGGGAGGCTGGGAGGAGGCGAAAAAAAATTTTTTTCAATAAAATAAAATAAAAAAATAATCAAAAAAATACAGAGGTGTGGCAAGTAGCAACTGATACATAGTCACAGAATGCTAGCCAACAGCTTTCTCCTCTTTTGTTTTATTTAGATTTCTCAGTGTCCCTGTATAAGAGTCAACTTGACATCATTGTATTAAAATACTATAGGGAAATTATTTACAAGGAAAAATATGTAGTTCATGGAATCTTTAGGAGCAAATTTAAGATTGCATAGCCCTCTTCTTTGAGCCTATGGTTTAAAAACTCTTCACTTTCTGAGGCTGGAAGAAAAATAGATCTTTGCAACTAATTGTCTCAAAGATGCATTTGGAACTGGAAAAGTTCTACTGACTCTCTAAATCCTTCTACTTATGGGACCAGTCCTATAACATAGACCTTTTAGGGATATTCATCTAAGCTATAGCATTAAATCATTAGGCTCCAAAGGTTCGTGTACATGACAAAAGAAAAAAGTAATTAATACAGTCAACATTGTTCTCAAAACCAACCATTTCTTGATTTTTTTCCAGGACAAATCTGAATATCCACATTTTAAAAAAATTCACAACTAAGGCCCTAGTACAATCCTTTATACTTCATTTAACAGTTTTATAGATTTTGAGGGCCAGAGGTAGTTGATAACTTTAAGGATGATTGTGAACACATGCATATGACCAGCAGAACCTCCAGCCAGATAAAATCCTAGATGGGAAGAGATTGTATAGGTAAGTAACCCTGATAGTAGCCTAGCAGATATTGACATTTGATAATAGCTGAAAGAGAGGGAATTAGTTTTCTTTAATATGATGCCTGGTAGGTCTGCCACATTCCAGGGCCACTCCTATTTCCACAACTTACTGGTCAAAACAAAATGGGCTGGAATGAATTAAAGAAGAAATCTCTAAATGGTGTGGAAAAGGATGGAAGGGTGGAAAGTGTGCTATGGACAGAGGGACTAAATATGCTAAAAATTAATTGCCCAAAATTCTCAGAAAGTATAAAAATACTGTTAAAGTATTGTGATTTCTTTATAAAAAGATAGCCCATGGATTGAAGATAAGAAAGGAAAATTTTATTTGATTTTATTAATATGAATCTTATATATAGATTTTGTTGGTCTGAAACACAATTATCTGGCAAGTTGATCTTGAACACTCATCGATCCTTCTGCATCTACCTCATAAAGACTTGGTCTTTTGAAGCAGAATTTTGTAATATAATTATATGCAATTTTATACTACAAGTATACTTTACTTTCTCAAAGGTATCTTTAGATGTTTGCCTAGATGACTTGAAAAACAATGACAAAAATAGCCATAATTCCACAGACAGTTTTTTAAAGAATCTGAATTAATTGTAATTCCTGGGACTAACAGACAAAGTCATCTAGATTTAGAAAAGATAGACGATGAATCAAATGTTTCTTTTCATGAATCTACTCATTCCGAGAACTTTCTTTGAGAATAGCTTTCAGGTTTCAAGTGAGCATCTGTCAAAGATATATTTATCCCTATCAGAACTGAGTAATGTCTGAGGTTCTCTTAAAATCGCATGTACCAAGGTAGAAGACCAATTCTGTAAATGGAAGTTTCTGTCCCTCCCAGTCCTGCAGCTGTTCAGTCCCATAGAAACACACAAAGGCTTATATTAATTATAAACTGTTTGGGCTATTAATGTAGCATCATGATTAACTAGCTCATACAACTTAAATTAGCCCATATTTTTTTGTCTATGGTTAGCCATGTGTCTTGGTACCTTCTCTCAGTTAGACATTTTTCTCTTGTTTTCTCTGTGTCTGGCTGTTGATTGACTCTACCTTTCCTCTTCACGGAATTTTTCTAGTATGGTTTCCCTACCTATATTTTTTGCCTGGCTAATGGACAATCAGTGTTTTATTAAAAAATGTGAGTGACAAATATTTACTGTGTAAAAGAACATTAACCCACAAAAGTCCTTCCACTGCAAAATAAATCTCATAAATCACGAGCATAATAATTAGAAAAGAATAGCTTCAATGTGGTTTGTACTAGGTTATTTGATCTAATTCTTAGGTGAAAACTTTGTAAATACCAGTGTCGTGTATATATGAGTAGGTTCATACTTTCATAACAGTTATATTTTTTTCTAGTTAGTTTCCTCATCAAAAAGTGAAGGCCAAATAGATATTACTACCTAGGTATATTTGTGCTATGTTTATGTGAATTCAACAGCATTATTCATTGGATATCATGCTATAAGGCCATACTAATTCACAAACTCTCAATCACTAAGTTAAATTAAAAAGGTCTTGAAATCTTCACATTCTGAATAGTTTGTTATAATGATGTCATTCTTTAAAATGGAACAAGTAAACCAAATGTGGAAAATAATGAAAATTACTAGTTGGGTACATGGCTGATAAGGTACTTGATTTCAGTAAAGTGTATTAACCAAGGCCTTGGAGTGGGCTTTAACATTTCTCCTGGGTTAATGTTAGCAACATTCATCTTACACATCTCAGCAGCAAGGAATTTCCTCTATCCCTTAGCTAAAAAACAAAAATTTTCTGTGCTTTTTCTTTGGATGGCTGCCAATTTTGAGTGGACCACTATAGATAATAGAGCACACAATATTTAACAATATATAAAACCTGCCTTAGTCCTCAAAGGAAACAGGATATTTGATTTGAATAATATGTATCAGAGACTGTGATATAACAAGTTAGGACCATTCATGAAAGACACAAAGAAATGTTTTGTGTTTATTCAGAGTCTTTGCAAATAGATTCTTTGCTTTGTTTCTGTGCTTTGAGAAGACGTTTATCTATACTTATCTGGCAGAGGAGATACTATGATCATGAAGGTAGTTTTTCCAGGGTTTGGTTTATCCATTGCCCTCCAGATATGCTGACTCCTGTGATTTGTCCAAATGCGGGACATGATTGCATGATTTGAGGTAGTGGGGGACTGTGTTTGGGAAAAAAAAGAAAAAAGATGTTTATCAGCCTGGAAGTGGTGGCTTGTATATTTAATTCCAGCAACTGGCAGCAGAGACATATAGACAGATAGCTTCTATAAGTTCATGTTCTAAAAGCTAGTTCCATTACAGCAAATTTTATGCAGAGAAAATTTTTCTCAAAACATCAAAAGAATGAAGGAAAGAAAGATAGAAAGAAGGAAGGAAGGAAAGAAAGAAAGGTAAGGAGAGGAGAGGAGTGGAGAGACAAGGAAAGGAAGGAGAGAGAAGGAAGGGAAGGGAAGGGAAGGGAAGGGAAGGGAAGGGA
>JABTXL010006268.1:15314495-15336251 GCA_025134845.1 Neodon shergylaensis
TATATATATATATATATATATATATATATATATATATATATATATATGATGGATAGAAAAAGGTGCTTAAATATTTCTCCTTAATGAAAATAGATTTTTTTTCATATATTGTGTTCTGATTTTGGCTACTCCTCCCCTTCTCTTCTCATTTCCTTCTGACCTACCCTTCCAAGGGTTTCCACACCCTTTCTGTCTCTCACTGGAAAACAAATAGGCATCTAATAAATAATATTAAAATAAAATGAATAAAAACAACAAATCAGAATATGACAAAAAGGCAAATAATATAGAGTCAAAGAGAAATCGTGAACAAGGCACATAGACACAGAGACACACATGTTTACACACATGGGATTCATAAAAACACAGAATTGGAAGCAATAATAAAGATGCAAAAGTATGTATGTATATTTAAGACAAAAATAAAAACCCCAAGTTAACATTAAGAGACAAAGAACATTCCTAAGATTAACTTGTATTCATTTTGTGTTGGTAATCTTAATGGCCTGGGTGCAGCCATTAAGGATGAGAATGTTTATTTCTTCAATGAAGCTATATCAGAGCTCTCTAAAATTCCATTTGCCATTGCTCTTCTTAAATGGCTTCTGGGTTAGTACTGGGGGTATGTGTCTGCTTTTCCATGCAACTCTATAACCCCAAATGGTACAGACTTGGTCAGTCCCTATGTATGTATGCTCCCTTTGTCTATGTAAGTTCATATGTACGGCAGCCTGTTGTGTCTAAAGACCTTGATTTCTTGGAGTCATTAAACCCCTATAGCTTTTACATTCTTTCTTCCCCAAAGTTCTAGTACTTAAATATTTATGTGTAAATTCCTCACTTTAAGGTTTAAGAGTAGCAAAGTGAATATTATGCACGTGACTGAGTATATCTTCCAGCTATTTGCCGATGTATAATTTCCCAAATAGAGTGGCAAACTCTGCTGTGGTTGGGTTCTGGAGTTTTGTGATGTTAAAAAATTTTTAAAAATGAGGTAGAATAATTGGGCCTTGTTAGCTACTTTTAATCTTAAAATAGCATACAAATTTGGTTATTTTTCCAAAATAATGAAACATGAATAAATTTGGATCCTTGATGGCTATCGGGGAATGAGTAAATACAGATTAATTTAAAACAACTCTGGTTTGCCACAAGGGAAGCTTTGTGTTGCTTTCATTTACTTATCTCCTAATGAGGTAGCATTCAATCTAGAGCACTGATGCTGGTTCATAGAACTGGGGCAAATTTATATTCAGCAACCTGGTTAGACAGTGATTGTACCATTTGCGAAAGGATTATAACAAAGTTATAACCTCAGTTTTTCCTTGGAGACCCATGTATCCATTTTCTTAATGTGTTTTTCTTTTTCTTTTGTCTCTTTGTTGTTTGAATTTTGGTTTACTTGGATGGGTTTAGAAACAAGACAGAGAAATGATTCACAGACCACGTGGCATTGTTGTTTCTGAGGTGACACCAATTTCTTCTACTATGAAATTTAAAATTTAATTGTTAATGTGCCGGTAGTTTAGGAGTTAGTTGTCCCTTTATTTACTTTGAGAAGGCTATGCACCCTCAGTTCTCTTGTGGAATGAAAGTTCAGAATGTTCCATCTGTTCGTCTGCCTTCCATAACAGTAAACTGATTCTATTTTCATGGTTTTTACTAGCAAAGGTTTCCTGGGAATTCCAGCTTTCTGCAGTAGTTTAAAGGGTTAGAGCATCATATAACATCTGGAGAATAATTTATACTAACTCTAATGGGGGTTGTGAGTGGGTAATTTTATTAAGTATATAGTAATCCAAACATTTCAAAAAAAATTAAATAGCAAATAATGGGTACCCAAACACTATCAAATCATCTATTAAAACATCCTGCAGAAGTCAATTGTGATAATCCCTTAAAAACAGATAACTAGAGATCTTAATAGACAGAGTTTCCATTAAGACAAGAGTGCTGACTAAGCTGCAATACATAATATTCAGGTACATGCAGTGTTGTTGACTTTGAAAGAAGTTGGAGAAATTCATAGGTAGTGGAGGTAAGAACCCACTAGAGAATGAAAAAGACAAGGGAAAGTGTTATCTAGTGTAAACAGTCATTTGACTTCTGCCTTTGAGTACTCCAAATATGTATGTTTGAATTCTGCCAATAGAATATCTTTTTTGAAAAAAATAATACAATAGCAATGTAAAACTACATGTCTGAAAATAAAACATTTATTTTATGTAGCATATTTATGATTCATGTGTTTTAAATTGTTTATTCAAATTTTGAAGTTTGTCTTCCTCTCTCCATTTCTATTCCTCTTCTATCTTTTCTTCCCTCTTTATTTTATTATGTTTCCTTTCTATGACAACCTATAAAGATATCTCTTATATTTTAATGTAACACAACATAAGAAACCAAGGGTCATGACCAAGGTTGAGTTTTTTTTTCTTTTTTTGGTGGGGGTAGTTGGCAAGTAAAGATTCTTTGAGAAAACCACTTTGCATTATAATGAATGTTTTTTTTACTTACAATGTCAATGAAAATAATAAGCTATGAATCTTCACAGTTTTTATTCTGTATACAAATAATGATTTAAAAATCAAGGGAGGCTAAAATCTATAAAGTTACAGGAGATTTCCTATTGAGCAAATGCTTATGCAAAATGTAGAAAATTGTGTTAAAATATGCACTCTTTTGGGGACACACTGAAGTGAATTCATATCAACAAAGAGCAGACCCCTTTGGGGGAATTTTGGTGTTTTTAGAAGGATGCCAAAACTTATTCCCAAGGCTCAAAGTATTCTGAAGCTTTTGTTTTTCCAGTGAGGACTACATGGGCATATGAGCAGAGCAGTTGTTACCATCCGTGTTAAAGATGAGAGTAAAACATATTTTCGGAGATTTCATACTGTAACAATGGATCATAGAAATCTGGAGATGCTATAATTAATGGATAAAACTTCTGTAGCATAAAACCCACAGAGAACAGAGTAGGAGGGTAAATGCACAAAGAAAAGGAGCTCCAATATAATTTCATAGAATTAGCTATTCTAATATTCGTCACAATAGGTCTTCCAGTAGGAATAGCCATAATCTCCTTTATGGAGCTAATTTTAGATATGTGAGGTCTTTTAACAATTGAGTATGATTTTCTCCATGAATAAACCTAAAATTACACAGAAGTATACCTCCAGTGATTATTGCAAAATTAAAAAATTATACCAGCTTTTTGGTAATTGTTAATTTAAGGTTGAATAGCTTCTATATATAATATTTTAATTAATGGAATGTTTAGTTGCATACTAAAACAAGCACAACTTGAATTATGAAGCTGTACTATTTAGATCTGGAGATACAGTGGAACAGCTGTATTCCCCTTATTAAATCTTTGTCTTCAAATGAATCATGTTGAGTCATTTAGTGGAAGCAGGATACTGTTGAGAAATATTTGAAGTAAATATTCATATACTGATTGAAATACTACTTGAGAAGGTGGCATGTGGACTGTAAATGCAACCCCTTTATGCATTTAGTTAGCTTATTTCAAATATATGTTAATAATTATAGAAATAATAGGTGAGACATATCCAGATTGGTATCACTTAAGATTACTTTTGGGGAATGGGGAACTGAATATACTTTAATTCTATTTGCATTGTGGCAGGAAAATTAGAAATCACTTGAAAACACATGAAATTTTAAAAAATATTGTGTTGAAGAAAATCATAGAACTTTCTAGCTAAGGTTTGTAGATTTTATTCAGTCTCTGATTTTTCTCATGTTAAATAGTTTGTCTCTTCTTCAAACTTGTTTTGCTAATTACCCACCTCTTGCCTCCTAGTCTGTATGAGAATTTTATCACACACACACCCATGGGCGCACGTATGAGTACACATGTATATACATATATATATATATGCATGCATATGTGCTAATGTTCAGTTTTCATGATAGTAAGTATCTCTACTGCAGCATTTTTAGTATTAAAAAGGCTGATATATTTTCAAATTTCTTATTTATTTATTTGTTTGTTTGCTTTTGTGAAATAAGCTTCCATTTTGTAGTTCAAGTTAGCTTGGAACTTACTGCATTGAGGCTTACTGCAATTTCACCAAATTTCATTTGTCTCAGCACCTTGGCATTAGCATTTCTGGTGAGAACCCACTTGAATGCATTGGCACAGGAGACCACTTCCTAAATATAACCTAAGTAGCACAGACACTGAGAGAAACAATTAATAGATGGGACCTCCTGAAACTGAGAAGCTTCTGTAAATCAAAGAACACGGTCAACAGGAAAAATCAACATTCTACAGAATGGGAAAATATCTTCTCTAACCCCACATCAAACAAAAGGCTGATCTACAAAATAAACAATGACTCAAGAAATTAGTCATCTAAAGAACAAATAACCCAATAAAAACAATAGAGTATAGACCTAAACAGAGAACTCTCAACAGATGAATCTAAAATGGCTGAAAGACACTTAAGGAAATGCTCAATATCCTTAGCCATCAGAGAAATACAAATCAAAACATCTCTGAGCTTCCATCTTCTACATGTAAGAATGGTCAAGAACAAAAACACTGATGACAACTTATGCTGGGAAGGATGTGGGGTAAAGGGAACACTCCTGCAATGCTGGTGGGAGTGCAAACCAGTACATCCACTTTGGATATCAGTATGGCAATTTCTCAGAAAATTAGAAAGCAACTTCCCCAAGACCCAGCAATACTACTTTTGTGTATATACCCAAAGGATGCTCAATGGTACTACAAAAACATGTGCACAGCTATGTTCACAGCAGCATTGTTTGTCATAGTCAGAATATGGAAACAATCTATATGCCCCTTGACTGAAGAATGAATAAGGAAAATGTGATGCATTTACACAATGGAGTACTATACAGCAGAAAAAATAATGACATTTTCAAATTTGCAGGCAAATGGAAAGATCTAGAAAACATTATATTGAGTGTAGCAACCCAGACCCAGAATGGCAAAAATCATATGTACTCACTCATAAGTGGCTTTCAGACGTAGAGCAAAGAAAATCAGCCTACAATTGACAATCTTAGAGAACCTAGACAACAAAGAGGACCCTAAGAGAGACAGACATAGATCTAAAGTACATGGGAAGTAGAAAAAGAAAAGAGCTCCTGAGTAAATTGGGAACCTGGGGACCAACAGAGATGGTTGAAGTGGAAAGGAGAGGAAGGAAGGGGAGCAGAGAAAAATGTACAGCTTGATAAAATCAACAGCAACAACAACAAAGAATCCATAGTTACTGCCATCAGTTTAGATTTATTTCCTCTCTAAGCACAATATTTAAAAGTTGCTTTCTTTTCTTCAAGCTAAACATGTGGCAAGTTTAACTTTATTTGAAAATCAGACAATATGACATACAAGGTTGTCATGGAAAAATCAAAGAGTAATCTTTCATTTTGATGATTTTCTTTCCATTTTGTAGAAAGGTAAATTGGGTTTATCAAATAAGAGAACATATTGTTTCCTCTTTCAAGTAGAAGTAATTCTCATGTTACTCATCTGCAGAAGAATTATTTCCCATGTATTTCCTTGTCCGAAGCACAAGAGTCCTCTCGGTGTTGAGAACTGGGGATCAATGTCCTCTTCTCCATATGAGCACACTGGTAGCGATCAAGCTTCTCTTTGTGTGCTCTTGTGCAGCTCATCTGTGACAATGGAAACGAATTGTGATGCATTTTATCTGTTCATTTAAGAAAGACTTTAGGCCTAAATATAATTAGTAAAGAAACTATAACCTTAAAAAAGCTGAACATACATACCTTGAACCCAGACTTGTTAATCCATAAATTACCAGCTACAGAAGAGAGCCAGGATTTACTGAGTGCTTTCACGTGCCCAAGTCAATGATTAGCATTGGTTAATGAATGCAACATGTGTAGGTGGAGTTTATTAGTCCCAGGAACTAACATCATACACACACAAACACACACACGCATATATCAGGGACATATGATGAACATAATTTATAACATTGCTTTCATTAAATCAGGAATGAGAAAAAAGAAGGGAGGTACAAAAGATGGAAACAAGGAGGGAAGGAGTGCAAACTCATGTGATTTCTCAGTAGATACGCATGCTCACGACTTTCCTGCATAGCTCTATTTATAAATGATATTACATCTCAAATTTCCTTTCAAGAATAAAAAACAGCATTGTTACAGTCTACAAATGAACAGTGAAAATAAAATCTAACAGTGGAAATAATATAAGACAAATGTTGAGTATTGACACATTTCTATTACTCAAAAGGTCTTGGGTCCAGTCCCCAGTACTACAAAAACAGCTTAAAAATATTTTGAAGCATGAAATTAATTTTATTTGTGAAATATTTCAACTTTTTACATAAGAAAAACTAACACAACACATATGTTAACTTTAAATAAAAAGATATAAATTTTAAAGTTATTTGACATTGTGAATGTGTTAAGCAGAATATAAATAAATTTTATACTCAGAAATTTAAATTTCAGTTACTTCTTTCCTTTAACTAGAACCTCATACTCTTTGTAAAATTTAACTTTCATATTTAACATTCTCATGAGTAAAACTAATGAAATAAATTTGTTCATGTTTGGGTATTTTATCTTTCAGAATACTTGCATCAGAATTTCCTTTTCATTAAGCATGTAGCAGTAATTTCGAATTTACTTCTAATCTTTCAATAAATATGTGTTAAGCTATCAAATGAGCAGGTTGTTTTATTTAATTATGATAAGAGATCTGAGGTGTATCCATAGTAGAGAAAGCATAAAATAAACTCTTTATTATAGTGACTAGTGTCTAAATACCAATATAGGTAATCCTGCGAACCTATAGTAAAACAGTAAAAGCTCCTGACAACACAGAAGAAAGGAACGCTACTGCCCCCAAGTGTCCATCTTCAGAGTGCTGTCATTTGATGTCTCTTGGGAATAGGAGGATGCACAGAACTCTGAGGATGTTACTTCACAATCATACAGATTCCATTTATCCTATAGTGCCTGCTATTGTCTGGTTGGGTGACTGCTAAAGCATTATTCTAGGAAAAGGTCACCATTTAGAGTCATTTCATATTTGAGATCTGTGGGAACATCAAATTTGTCATTCAGAGTTCACTGTTTCATGTTTATCTATAATGGCAGTTGAAAATAATACTAAACCTAAAAATAAAACTGTGCCTAAGTCCCAGGAAAAATATTTAGCTTAATGTTTGACTCTCTGGAAATTATGAGCTTACCAGAGACTCATTTAACCTACACACTGTTTGCCTTGAATATAAATAATATAATCTTCATATATCAACCTATCTCTTTCATAATGTAAAAAAAATGTCCTGGCCTTATAAATATTTTGGAAATTGTTTTCTTCTTCAATATTCATTATAAAGGTATATGATGGAAGTACTGGGAAAATTGTCTTCTGTACCATTGCCTATACTACTTAATTCTAATATATCTATAGTATCAATTTTATTTTCAAATGAGTTTTTAAGGAATGTCAAAGAAAGAAAAAGAGAGGTTATTAGAGGGCGATAGCCTAAGGAGTCTCCAAAATACTACCAATGTCTTGGTAAATATACATCTTTGCTATTTTCCCCCATTGGAAGAAATTTAGCTTTCCTTAGAAAATATGTTAGAAGTTTAAATGGTAACTTACACTTACAACCACAACTGGATTTGGTAGTGTAATTATTTTTTCTTTCTTTTTTTTAATTTTTAAAACAATCTTATTTTACATACTATTCCAAGTTTCCTTTCCCTCACATCCTCCTGCTCCCTCCACTTTCTCCTCACTGGCATCCACTCCTCAGAGACTGGGAGGTCATCCATGGGGAGTCAGCAAAGTATACAACATCACTTGAGGGAGTCCAGTCATAGGGAAGGAGGAGCAATATGAGCAAAGGGACCAAGACCATGATGTGGAAACCCGCAAAACAGTTGACCTGAGCTGGGGGAGCTCACTGACTCTGCACTGACAGTTGGGGGACCTGCATAAGCAGGAACAAGGCCCTCTGAATGTGGGTGACAGTTTGTGAAATCACTAGCAGTGGAACCAGTATTTATCCCTAGTTCATGAACATGGCCTCTGGAGCCCATTCCCTATGGAGGGATACCTTGCTCAGCCTAGATGCTGAGGGTAGAGTATTTCTTGTCATGTACGTAGGCTTAGGTTGAATAACATAGAAAGAAAAAAAAGTTTTTTTGAAAAGCATTGTATAATAAGTTGCCACAGAAGAGGAAATGATGTCACTTAGCTGTGAATCGGTGACTTTTCAGCAGAAGAGGTGGAAGTCCGAAACTACTTGACCACTGACTGAAGCACATTGTCATGCACTCTCTGATCTGACATCATGACATCAAAGTACAACACCTAACCCACGACTGAACCAGCTAAAGAGAAGAAATTTCTTCCAGAAAAGACAAGAACTGTAGAGGAGAGTAAACAGCAATCACTTGAAGTAACTACATTGTGCACGTCTCCTCTGAAACAAAACGCATTAGGAAAATGTCTCCATAAATCAGAGACAACTCATGTATGTATTATGGAGAGCAGCGTCTTCAGAAAGTTTGGAATGTTATAATTACAGCATTATCAGATAAACCTTGAACAAATAAATAGTCTGCATATTAAATGACTTTTATTTAATTCTCTTTATAAATCGAGTATTTAATTTATGTGTCTATGTAGAAATCCACATAGGAGTCATTTATTCAGAATAAGATTGTATTCAAATAAAAAAAATTGATCAAAATTCAAGGAAGAGAAAATAAAGTAATTGTGTTCTGAATTTAAAATAACTGTAGAGAGGACATCATTCATAATTTAGATCATGGTGTTTTGATGCTATATCTTTTACACAGTAGTTTTTAATACAAAATTATTTATATTTTGCTTGTCTACTTATACTAGTGATATTAACACTGCAAACTTTAAACTCCAATGTATATAGTAGTCTTCCATGTGTATGGTTTTCACATATATTAATTTATTTTAAAAAATTATGAATAAAATTTAAAATACTGAAAATATATTTGTTTTCATGCATGAACTTTTTTTCATTATTTAAGAAATCCAATAGAAACACAGTTCCCATAGAATTAATGTTGATTAAATCATTGCATTGGTGAAGCTGTGATTTAAAGTATTATGGTGCCAGACTAAAAATCAACTGAAATACAAGCATAAAAAGTCAGAGATATAAGAGTATTACAAATGTTAGCATTACTTGGTCTACTCTTCCCGGTAGAATTTTCAACTTTTCCCGGGTAGCAACACTGTAAAATAAAACAATGGAAAATGAAAAAAAAAACAACTAAAATTAAGGTATCTCTCATTTACCTACAAATAATATTAATATTTTATAGGAAATATGGAAGCCTCTAAAGTTTTACTGTTAGTTAGAGGCCCTGTTTAGTCAGTATGCTATAGATACTAAAAGACAACTGTATTGTGTGTAAATCTATTTGTAAATGTAAAATGGATTCATGTGTTGTTATGGTTTGAAGAAGAATGGCTTCAATAGGCTCATACATTTGCAAGCTTGGCACTCAAGTTGTGGCTCTATAAGAGACAGATGAGGAGGTGTGATTTTACTGGAGTAAATGTCACTGGAAGTTGACTTGGAGTTTCTAAATCCCCAAGCCAAGATCAGTGTGTCTGTCTTTCTGTTACCTGTTGTTCTTGATGTAGAAATCTCAACTTCTTCTCCAATACAGTGATGCCGGAATGCCACCATGCTCTCAGCCATGATGATTAAACACTAAACTTCTGAAAATGCAAGCAAACTCCAATTAAAAGTTTTCCTTTGTAACAGTTGCTGTGGTCATGGTGTGTCTTTGTAGAAATCAAACACTAAAGTACATAAAATGGTATGTAATATATAAACATATATATATATAATATTTTAAGTCAGATTCAAAATGCATCCAGATAAAAATAGAATTAAGAATTACTTTTTGTAATCTTCATTGTAAGTTACCACATAATTTTTGTCTTCATAATAAGAGCAATGATGTGACTAATTGATATAGAGCCAACTCCTAGATAATTTTGTGAGATCCTTTTGAATTTTTACACCATTGTAGAGAAATAATATTTCACAGTTTGAGAAGAAATAATATTAAAAGCATAGATATTTAATAAAAACTTGATTAACAGAAGAAAAAATAAAAGTTAATAATATTAAAAGGACCAGTCAAGCATTTGAAGAGTTATTTATCATACAAATTTCAAATATTTTAGCATAAAGAGAATGATATATGTGGTTAACTATAACATATTGAAAATCAGAAGTCCATGAATGCCTGATGATGATTTATAAAGCAATACTTGTTAATATGTGTTACTGAAATCATAAATCCAGAGAAACTCCTCCTTGGAGTTAAAATAACAGCATAAACAGTTTCACAGGATACTTAATTTTTCGTTATATAATTAGAGCATTTTATATTAATTACTAATTAAAAATACACAAGGAACACTTACCATGAATAAATATGATAGTCATTATTAAATCCCAGTAATGGAAACATCATGTCTGAGGATAAGGCATGCTGACATTTGTTCCTCCCAATACAACACGGTGTGAAACAGAACATTTTATCTGTGAGGAGGCTCTGGCAACCAATTTAGCCAGAAGGTGTCCAGGTCCATTCACTTAAGTTAAAGTTACAGGGAAGAAGAACCCATTAAATACAAGTATGTGTAGTCAGGCAAACCTTTCCAAAATATTTTACATATTAATATAAACTGGTAAGATCTACTCACAAACAAGTGTTTTTAAATGTTAAAAATATGTAGAGTATTCAATGTTATATGTAACTAAAACTGACTTAATGAAAAGAAATGAAAAACATTTTATTTTGATCGATGTCAAGAAAGATTATAGAGCCATTTGAACATGAATTAAATTATGTTATATTTTGCAATCTTTGTTAGTAAACTATAAAAGAAAGTACAATAATCTTTATAGTGTGTCATAAATCTCTCACATAGTAAATTTTTTAATATCGGAAAACGTTTAAAGAACTGTGACTAGTTACAAAATTCATTTCATATGAAATATAGACTTACGCTTTCTCCATAGAAATTAAAGTTCAAATGAACTCTTGAGGTAAACAAAACAATGCGTTTTGCAAGGGTAGATTAGGCAGACTGCTTCTGACTACAGTAAAAATAATAGGTTATCATTGTCTAAAAACGTTTACTTTAAAAAAAGTAAAAAACTACTTTTTTAAATAAGGGAAACTAGTTTTGACCACAGTTCTTGTCCTAAGAGTGACAAAATATTGGGGCAAATCTAGTTTTAAAAAACTTCAAGATAAAAGGAAAAATTAAAATAACAAAATTTTATTATGTATAATTGCCAAAAGGGTGAAATACATAAAAATACAAAAATGCAAGGAGTAATATAAATAAACATACCATTAAATGTAGCAACTTATAATGAAATGTTTTCAACACAGCTATTTTTGCCTCCTGAAGATTATTCAAAATTCTCTTAGACATTTATAAATTTCATCATTAAATTTCTTCCGTCTTTTAAGATGTAGTAGCAAGATTTCTCAATGTAACTCTAGTAAAATATGTCTACAAAGATGCATCTATGTTATTCTAACAATGGTGTCTGATAATAAATGATAATGACAAATTACTTTGACATATAGAATCTATTTTTATTAGTGTACCACTCTCACTAGCAAGTGGCTTCTGGTAATGTGACCTCACATTGTTTTGTCACATTATTTTGCTTATTATGTATAACTTTGTCTTTGAAAGTCATAGTTTAATAGCAGCAATGATATTTCTAAATAATAACTAGACATTTTATTGTTCTGGTATTTTGTTCACTAATTCAGGACTTATGGTAACAAGATGAAGATGCAGTACTCTTCTGTTATTGAGTGCACATCATGCCACGGTAGATTAAAAGTCACGAACACACTAGTCGGCCTTGATATCCTGGAGGATGAAGTCATTAGATTCGGCTGCAGATTAGACTCTTTGGATGACAAAATTACTTTAAGTTGCGTTCTTGATCTTCACAGTGAGATGATCATGCTACAAGTCAGAAAGCACTCTTTCATTAAGATGATAAAAAATTGGAGCTTCTACAATCCTTAATGTAGAACTTCCAATCATCAAATCAAATTAATAGCAGTGTCAAAAAATGAAATCACATTATACACACAAAATGAAAATAATTATACCCATATTATTCCAGACTGTGGATCTGGAAGAATCAGAAGATACTGTAAATCACTGGGAATAATGACTAATAAAAAGAACAAATTTAAAAAGGAGAAGAAGAGAATTATAAAAATGCAAAGATAGACAAAAAATCTATTTTATACTTGCATAATCTCTATTACAGAACTATAATTGAATGTATATAGAGACACAGAACTGGCTTAGAGTGCAGGCTCCTCCTGGGACAGATGAGACAAAATGGGGAAATGGTTGCTTGGCAAACCAAGCATAGATGAGTGCAAAATTTCTCTGACCATTTCTCAAAAGTTCTCTCAGATCTGTACCCTGGATAAGGAAGTGGCCTTTGAGCTCACTTCTTCACTCTCTACCAGTTACAAAGGAGTGCTTTGCTTCTGTATACATGTCGCCTTGTTTCTATGTACTTCTTTTCATTTTCATTACTGTTATTAATTGAGGTTTTGTTTCTTCCAAGGTGAGGCAAGAGTTTCTCATGATCATGTTTGTGAGTTGGGGGGGGGGTCAGCGTTGAGGTAATGCTTTTTAGTCTGGATAAAAAGCCATACAAAATAAAGTTTGTTATGCAGTTGTTCATACTCTGCATGCCCTGTGTCCTGATTTGCATGAGACCCTTACCCAAGGACTCGAAAACACTAGACGTTGTCAAATGTAATTCAATACCATGGATATAATAGCAAATATTATATCAGAACAGTGGACTGTTTTACAGGTATACTGAAATATTAGATTTTCTTATATGGAAAAAATGAAAGACAATGTTATAATTTATGATACCAAAAATTACATAATTTATAATTTGTATAGTCATAAAAGATAGAACATTGTAACAAAACAAAATTTGAAGATAAGCGCATCTTACCTATTTCTGAAAATGCATTCAAAATGAGTGTGGCCACAAAAGACTGAGGGCTGACTTCTCAAAAGAAAGGAAGAATATCATAGTGTACTATACTTACAGTTTAACGTGCTGCAATAAAAGACTAATGTTTTTCTGCTTTCCATGAACAGTTATATTAAAAATAAAGCAGAAGAAATTTATTCAAGCACAAAATTGGAACAATTTAGTTCTGCTGTCAAATTGGTTATAAAAATAAACTACCTCAATGAAAAAGTCACACATTTTAGCAAAGGTTTTATCCACAATAACTGTGTATAAACATAAGATAAAAATAAAAGATAATTATAAATGTAAATACAAAATTGTTATCTAAAAGCAGTAGCAATAGATCTTAGAGTATTTAAAACAGAAGATCACTAAAATGACTACCCTCAAGAGTGGCTACAGGAAAGTAAAAATAACATTAAAGAGTAATAAAGGCAATGTGGATACTTACCTAATAATACAAAAGAAGCCTCTATTGTAGAGTGAAATGGCTCAACTGTTAAAAGCATCTATTGCTCTTGCAAATGACCTGTGCTATGTATCCTCACCCACGTGTCAGCTCTCAGCCGAATCTAGCTTCAATAGATATGGAACTACATCTTCTGACATCCTTGCACGGCAGATACTCACTCGGTGCATATTTATGTAGGAAAAACACTCATGCTCACAAAATAAATAATAAGTCTTTTTTTAAAAAAAAGGGTAAAATCATATGTATCTTTATAATAGGCTGACAATGTCACTAATAGACACCACCACTAACAATTTTAAAAGTTTATTTTTTTTTGACTTGTTGCCTAGTCAGGTCTTAAAGATATTCAAACATTACAGGCTATTGTTAGTGCTATTGGTGACCCTCAAGAAAACAATAGCAACTCTTTATTGCTGAAGTTTTGACATGATTAATATCACAATATAGATTCACCAATTTGGTAATGTCCATGAAGCCATATTCTGTCTAGTTTCCATATAGCTAGAAGGAGCTACACATGCTACCAGAATAGAAGTGTAACCATCATTTTTACCTAGCCATGAACCCTGTGAGCATCAATAATTACTGGCCTGGTAAGACATGCTTACTGGTGTAATAGTGTCATGATCATCAAGGGAATAACCAACCATTTTCTATTTGGATTTAAGCCCATACTTCATACTGTTAAAAGTTGAATGGTGACTATACTGTTGATAGTCTCTAATAATAAAACTTACAGTATTAATCTTATAAATGTGCATAATAGTAAATGAGATCAGGTGACTTCTTTTTATGCCCATAAATTAGTATATATTTCTTTCCTCATCAGGGAATCTTCTATTTATACTAGTTGTTCATTAATACTGAGAATCACAATTGCTACATGAAAAAAGAAATAGAAATGATGAAATGCTCATCCCTTAATGAGTGTCTATACCAAACACGATCCTTTAAAGTCACCGAAACTGTTTTGAAAGGGAGTAGAAAGAGTGTAAGAGGAGATGGTGGTGATCACAGGAAGGACACAACATCTTGTGAACATATAAAGCAGGAACACATATGTATTTGCAGCGCCTATGACAGCATGCACAAGATCTATGCTGGCTTATGCCAGACAGAGTCCCAACATATAGGTGTGTGTGTGTGTGTGTGTGTGTGTGTGTGTGTGTGTGTGTGTTTGTAAAATGTCTCATCGCTAGCCAAGGAGTATTTCAATTGATAGCTACTATAAGAAAATGACATTTTACTGATTTGTCTGTTTGTGTTTTAATGGCAAAGCTCCTGGTAAGTTGACAATGCTCCAAGGATGGTCACATATCTAGTAATATATGGGCAGCACAAACTGGAATTAATGAATGATTCTACTATCTCTATATTACAAAAATAAATTTAACATCTATATAATAATATATTGAAATTATGAAAAAATCAAGAGGTTTTAAAAGATGTTTATCACTTAAAATGAAAATATATTTGTATATATTTAAAAGAAATAGATCACAAGGTGAACATAAACAAAAACATATATAGATCCTCCTGAAAATTGGAAGCAGACAAGAACGCCTGGCAAAAGTTGGGAGCATGGGGGTGGGAGTAGAGGTGGGGGTGGGGGTAGAGGTGGGGGTGGGTGTAACACCCCATTCTGTGTTACACCCTTGGTACAGTTCGCGCACCACTGTATCATACGCGAGTCGGGCAAGGGCCTGGAGATTGAAAGAACACACAAAGAGCCCTGGGTCATTTGAAAGGAGATCAGCCGAATGACGAATGCCATTTATTCAAACTTGGGGAAATCCTTATGTACCGAACTGCTGCACAAGGACCTCCACCCAGGCAGGTGGAAAATTACCATACCAACAATGGAGTCAATGCCCTACAGCTAATCACAGGGGGGGGGCGGTACAGCTTTGTCAGCTGACCAGAAACTGTCCTCTAGATGCACCCCAGGAACAAGGGCAGACCCAGGCCCCACAGGTGGGGTTAGGGGAAGGGAATACGAAGAGAGAGAAGCAAAAAGGGAAAGACTGGGGAGAGCTTGGGGTAGTGGGAAGGCTGAGATGGAGGAAGGGCAGATATAGGATCAGGGAAGAAGATATCTACATTAAGGGAGTCTTTTTAGGGTTGGCAAGAGACAAGTGTCCACAGGGATGTCCCCAGATAGGTCCTTGGGCATCAGAGGAGAGGGTGCCTGAACTGGCCTTGCACCATAATCACACTGATGATTATCTCGAATATCACCATAGAATCTTCGTCCGGTGATGGATGGAGATAGAGACAGAGACCCACATCAGAGCACAGGACTCAGCTCCCAAAATCCAGATGAAGAGCAAAAGGATGGAGAAGATGAACAAGGAAGTCAGGACCGCGAGGGGTTGGTCCACACACTGAGACAGTGTGACTGATCTAATGGGAGCTCACCAAATCCAGCTGGACTGGTACTGAACGAGCATGTGATCAAACCGGAATCACTGAATGTGGATGACAATGAGCGCTGACTGAGAAGGCACTGGGACTTGTTTCTACTGCATGTACTGGCTTCTTGGAACCCTAGTCTATTTTGATGCACACCTTCCTAGGCCTGGATGTAGGGGGGAGGGCCTTGGACATCCCACAGGGCAGGTTATCCTGCCCTCTCTTAAGGCTGGGGAGGGAGGGAGGAGGGGGAGTGGAGGAGCAGGAAGGGAATGGGAGGAGGGAAGGAAGTGGAAATTTTTGAATGGAAAAATAAAAAAAAAATACTATTTAATCAAAAAAAAAATAAGAAAGAAAGAAATAGATCACAAAATTTGGTAGGTAGGAAAGTGGGTGCTATATCTAAAAGGAATTGGTAGAGAGGGCTCTCTTATAGTGTTTTGTTATAAAACACCATGATTAAAAGCAACTTGGAGAGTAAAGGGTTTACTTTGTTGGTGGCGCACGCCTTTAATCCCAGCACTCGGGAGGCAGAGGCAGGCGGATCTCTGTGAGTTCGAGACCAGCCTGGTCTACAAGAGCTAGTTCCAGGACAGGCTCCAAAACCACAGAGAAACCCTGTCTCGAAAAACCAAAAAAAAAAAAAATTCAGATAATATCTGACTTAAGTCTATCATGAAGAAAATTGGAGGCAGGGTATCAAGGTAGGAACCTGAAGGGAGGAACTGAAGCAGGCATCATGCATGACCACTACTTACTGGTTTGTCTGTCTGTCTTGCTCAACTATCTTGTTTCTTATACAAGATAAGGCCGGCTTTTCAGGTGTGGATTTAACCAGATTTGGCTGACAAAACCCTCCACAGTTCCTGTATTAATCGTTGATCAGGACAATGCCACACAGGCTCCCGTACAGGACAACTTGTTAGGGGCATTGTCTCAATTTAGTTTTCATCTTCTATAGTATTTCATAATTGTATCAAGTTGCCAAAAACAAAACAAAACTCTTAACTACCACAGGGGTAAATGCAATCAATTTTTAATAAATAAATAAATTAATTAATTAAAAAAAACATTGTAAACAAGTATATTGAAACTATTATTTACAATGATTCACTTGGAAAGCCACTGAAAGCATCAATTATTATAATAAACAACAAAAATTTAAGACCATTAAATTGGCAGTTACACAACATTGTTTGATTAAACTAAAACTGACCAATTTAAACATAATGATACTACATGCCCATGCACTGAATCATATAATGGTCTTTAAGTAAATTATAGTCTCAACATTGCAATCATAACTATCCCTCAAAAAATTAAAGAAGCTGGTTCTAAGTATATATGAAACAAGTCAGGTCAAAATTTTCAGAAAATTGTTTTTTTAAAACAAAAAATGTAATGTCCATTTGATGAGAATATATATCTGATCAGTTAAATATTATAGATTTATATGATTGGAACTCTCACCTCAGTGTTGTACAGTAGCTTTATTAGTCAGAAAAGATATTGGACAAAAAAACTTTTGCTAAGAGCTAAGTAAAACCTGAATCATAGCATTAATGACTGCAATCAGAGGGAGAAACTCCTTTGGATCTCCAAAATCTATTAACATTTACCATTATTCATATTAATAATTAATTAATTAATTACTTTATTATATCTCAATTTTGATAAGGGATGAGGAATGAGGAGCTTCCAGTAGATATTATTTGACCTCCTTCATGAGAAGTTAAATTAACTTGTTTGATTTCCTACACATTTATAAATTAAAATGTTGCCCATTTTTAAGTTGAGTATTTGTTAACTATCTGACTATTGATGTTATTATTGGCAATATATGTTTTGTCATTTTCTGAATTTTTCTGACTTTATGATGTTAAATCTTTTCCTCCTTCAGCATAATTCCATCAGCTACACCCATGACTGATTTTACCTCTGCTGTTTTCTAGTGCTCCTTTCTCAAGGTACTCCTTTTCCTCCTCTTCCTGTCAAACTCTATCCCTGTTCTTTGTTACACCACACTGAGTTCTTTTATCAAAGACTCTAATGCTTTACTCACAAAACCTTTCAAAGCTAGGTAGTCATTCAATTCTTAAATCAGTATAGAAAAAAAGATTTTTATGTCTCTAAAGTTTATAACTCTAAATGTTACATATACTAATTCTTAATAATTAAAGGATAACCATTTCTTATATAACTGTGTAACAATAGCTAATGTACCCCTCGCGGTCCTGAGTTCCTTGCTCGTGCTCTCTCTCCTTCTGCTCCTGATTTGGACCTTGAGATTTCAGTCCGGTGCTCCAATGTGGGTCACTGTCTCTGTCTACTTTCAGTGCCTGATGAAGGTTAATATTCAGGAGGATGCCTATATGTTTTTCTTTGGGTTCACCTTCTTATTTAGCTTCTCTAGGATCGTGAATTATAGGCTCAATGTAGTTTATTTATGGCTAGAAACCAAATATGAGTGAGTACATCCCATGTTCCTCTTTTTGTGTCTGGCTTACCTCACTCAGGATAGTGTTTTCTATTTCCATCCATTTGTATGCAAACTTCAAGAAGTCATTGTTTTTTACTGCTGAGTAGTACTCTAATATGTATATATTCCATACTTTCTTCATCCATTCTTCCATTGAAGGGTATCTAGGTTGTTTCCAGGTTCTGGCACCCACACACTGAGACAATGGGGATGTTCTATCGGGAACTCACCAAGGCCAGCTGGCCTGGGTCTGAAAAAGCATGGGATAAAACCGGACTTGCTGAACATAGTGGACAATGAGGACTACTGAGACCTCAAGAACAATGGCAATGGGTTTTTGATCCTACTGCACATACTGGCTTTGGGGGAGCCTAGGCAGTTTGGATGCTAACCTTACTAGACCTGGATGGAGGTGGGTGGTCCTTGGACTTCCCACAGGTCAGGGAACCCTGATTGCTCTTTGGGCTGATGAGGGAGGGGGACTTGATGGGGGGAGGGGGAGGGAATGGGAGGCAGTGGCGGGTAGGAGGCAGAAATCTTTAATAAATAAATAAATTAAAAAAGAAAGAAAAAAGAAAAGAGAGAAGGGAACCTGACCTGCAGCCTTCACGTCTCTCTGCTTCCTGACTGCAGTGTAAACAGATGTCTCAAGCTCCTGCCATCATGCCTTCTCTGCAGTGATGGACTGCACTGGGGAACTAGAGCCAAAATAAACTGTAAACGGAGAAAAAAAAACAATAGCTAATGTACAAATGTTCAAGGAAAAACTCTACATCAATCACAGTATATTTTTGCAATAAAAGTTACTTTTGATTTAAAGTTCTGTTTGCAATATTTCCCCCGCTCTATCTGTAATTAACAATATGTCAAATATATAGCATGATTTTTTTTTTGTTCTGTTGGATATTTTCTTGATTTCACTGAGTTTCTGGTTTTACAAAAGTATGATTTATAGTATGTGTTTTAAAAATCTGAATAATCCCAAAATACAAATTAATATGGCACAATAGTCACTGAAGTACAAGCCCACTGAGCTGCAGGAGCGCCTTCCACTCCTTCAGCCAACAGTTGTTGAAATACCAGCGCCCTGGGGCGTGGTCCATTTATCTCTAAAAAAAGAGCGGTAAGCCTCAGCCAGCTCTCTTGGTTCATGCACTTGGTTCCTGCTCCAGCGACTAGGCTCCTTTCCTGACAGTTGGTATTTTGTGAGTTTTACTCTCCTAAATAAATATCCCTTTAAATCATAACTGGTGTGGGATTGATTTGTGCATAAATTAGTCACCAAGCTATGTTTTTTACTTACCATAGTAATTAATTTGCAGATAAAGTAAAAAATATGCGCCAATCATTTGTAGTACATGATCTGGTATTTCAAAAATCCTGCTCTTCATAAAATATTGTAATCTTCTAAGAGGACAATGATGTGGGATTTTCCACTGTATATGTCAGTATGTTTTATTACCATTGGTTAATAAAGAAACTGCTTTGACCTTAGGCAAAGCAAAATAGGCAGAGCAAAATGGGTCTAGGCAAAAAAACTAAACTACATGCTGGGAGTAAGAAGGCCAAGTCAGAGGGACACCATCTAGCTGCCGAAGGAGAATGCTACCCAGAATCTTGACCAGTAAGCCACAGCCTCATGGCGATACACAGATTAATAGAAATCAGTTAATTTAAGACATAAGAGTTAGCTAGGAATATTCCTGAGCTATTGGCCAAACAGTTTATAATTAATATAAGCCTCTGTGTGTTTTATTGGGACTAAATGACTGTAGGACCAGGTAGGACAGAAGCTTACAATTATGGGAGAGAATTTAAAAAGTGAGCCAGGAATTACAGTGTGTAATAATTTGTTTATTCCACTAGTATTAGCAGGAGTTTGGGGAGGAAGAGTTTTATTTGACTCATGGATTACCAGTTCACCAGAGAGGGAACTGTAAAGTAAGGGACTGAAGCAGGAACTTGCAGGCAGGAACTGAAGTGCAGATCATGGAGGGACCTTGATTACTAGCTTGCTCAACGTATTTCTTTATACAAATGAGAACTACCTGCGCAGAGATGGTACCACCCATAATAGGCCTGACTCTCCTATATCAAACAGTAACCCAGAAGAAGCCAAAAAGACATACCCCCTGGACAATCTGATGGAGGATATTTTTCAACTGAAATATTTTCATCTCAGGTGACTAGCTTGTATCATATTGAACAAATAATTAGTACTGTCATTTAAAACAATGCTGCCTTTGATTGAAAAGTTTTTTGAAAACATTTATTTCAAAGTATTTCATATACTACATTATGGTCATATTCTTTCCCTTCTTCCTATTCTTCCTAGATTCCCCCACCTCCCTGCCAACCCAATTACAAGGTCTTAAATAAAATAAAAAAGGAAAATCAAAACAAATTAAACTAAAAATAAAAAGAAATAACAGAAAAATACAAAAATAGAACAGCAAATAAGAGCACACACAGAAAACATGTAATCCATTTTATAATGACTAAAACTTCTATGAATGGGCCCTGCTCAGGACTGTGGTTGATAAACCCAGTGACAGTTAATTGAAGGAATCTGATTTTCCTCTCCAGACAGGTATAATTACAAATAGTTTCATGGTTAGAAGTGAGGCATTGTAGGCACCTTTTATTAAATTTAGGATAACTTCTATAATTTTCTTAGAAATATATGCTCTGATTTTGACCTAGTTTTCACCACCTCACTTTATAACTAGTATCTGCGGATTAACTTTTGCAGTATCATAGATTTAACATTTTTAATTGAGCAATTTATTTCTTCTACCTTATTCAATACCTGAAATCCTCACTTCCTTTCTCTGGAAGTGAGACTTTTCTCAGTTATTTTTGTTTGACATTTTGAGTTTTTAATTTCCATATTTTATTTTATTTTGGTTTCGATTTTTTCTAGTAACTCTATTTTTGTAGAATTTTATATTTTTCTCAAGTTTTTGATATTATTTCATTGAATTATTTGTCTGTTTCCATTGTATTTATTAAGGAATTTGTTCATTTTCTCTTAATGGTAAACATATTTATAATGTCTAGTCTGAAGTCTTTGGCATGTGCTTCAAATAAATTTATTTGCTTCTCAGGGTTTTTTGCAGTAGGGTTATTGACTTCTGGAAGAGGCGTATATCCTCAGTTGTCAGTGTTTATGCTTTCACAATGGGATCTAGACAATGATTATCACAGGAAAGGAGGAGAGAGATAGGGAGGGAGGGAGGGAGGGAGGGAGGGAGGGAGGGAGGGAGGGA
>JABTXL010006268.1:15336261-15464941 GCA_025134845.1 Neodon shergylaensis
GAAGGAAGGAAGGAAGGAAGGAAGGAAGGAAGGAAGGAAGGAAGGAAAAAAAGGAAATAAAAATCGGGATAAACTAGAAGAAAAAGCCAAACGGTACAGTGGGAAGAATCGGGCAAATCTGGTCCTTATCAGGAGCTGAAGTTAGCAGGAAATGAAGTTAGGCTGGAGGGAGGGGCTCCGGTTGGTGGGCTACAATAAGGGTATATGTAAGTCTGGAACAACTGATAAACAAGGAGATAAAAATGGCCTTCAAGCATGATGCTCAACTGTCAAAGTTCCATGCTGGTTTTCTTATAAGTATCTACATTGCAGTTCTTCATGGATCGATTGCGAAAAAGCATATTCCACAGCTGACAATGATAAACTTTACCTGAAAGTGATAGAAAGTTATACTCAGGGTGAAGGTAGAAATACATCTTTTGGCTCCTCTATTTAATGACAACTTGATCCACAACTGACTACTTATTATACTTTGGAACTTATAAATCAATGGTCAAGTGTATTTTGCTATAGGAAGCTGAAAATTTCCCAAATAGTGAGTAGAAAGTGCCAAATGATTTACCTTCTACTATCGTACACCAAATTTCTCTTATCTGCAGACTGATATTATAAAGGTTCTCTCACTTTTCACTTACTAATTTCCTTATTAACTTTTCAGCTATTAAATAAATACTTTCATACTGTTTAAAATATTGTACTTCACTGTGCGATTTTTTTATTAGTGAAAAAGTAGCTTGAAAAAAATCTTCTGATTGTTTAATATCTGCATTCAATGACAAGCTATTTGTAATCTAGAATTTTCCTACAAAGAAATGCTTATATCTTCTCAGATTTTCCACAAAATCTCAATACTTCAAATGCTAAGAACACTAATCACAAAAATCTTTTCCTCTCAAGCACTATATTTTCTCACCTAAATATTTTTGTGTTATGCTATATGCTTCAATGCTTTTCACCTCCTAAACTCTGTCCATTACCAAACCCCAAAACTGCATTCTCTTTACCTGTTAAGACTTCATTTTCTACTACATTGTCTTTTATCACCACCCCTCTCTCTCTTTTTTTTTTACCTGGATAAGAGTGATTGGTACATCATTCTCATATCTGCAGGATTGCAAACCCAGAATCCCACTTTTACATAAGTAGTACATTTAAATGTTTAATTAATAAGTTAAATATTTCATGACCCTCTGTTTTGTTCCTTTATAATTTTGTTCCTAGCATAAACTGCATGTTCAGTGGCCATATTCATTTTAGTCTATACTATACCAAAGCTTGTTTTCTTCTATACTTTGTCAGTAGTAACATGGTACTTTATTTGAAAAATATCATATAATTTTTCATGTTTCATTATGTTTACCACTTGATGGAGCAAGAGGACCATAGTTAAATTGCTTAAATTGGCTTACTAGGGTGATAAATTCAAAGGGATAATTGAATCAGTCAGTACTGTTGACAGTCATGAATTAAAGTATGGTTGCTTTATCATGAATGGATCTAACCAACCATCCTTAATCCTGTTGAGTTTTAGTACTGAGAACGACACTGTTTGCAAACCTGACTCTTTCAAATAGAAAATGAAGTTTAATGTTGTTTTACAAAAACTGTTTGATAAGATTTTTAAAAAAGATATGACTGTATAGGTTAGTATTTTTAAGGTGAGGAGACCAAATATAAATATTTCCAGCCCCCAATGATCTTAATGATCTTAATGTTGGCAAGATTGTACGTTGTTTTCTAACCTTTTCTGATGAGGTATAGTAAAGCCACTATAAGTGAAACATATCCCCACAGTGGATATTATTTCTTTAACTTTTTAGTAACAATTACAATAAATTTTTAAAGTAATGGGATTCCTTGACACTTTTTCATATTTGCTATATTAGTACCCCTTCCTTATCACATACACCTGTTGTTTAGTTAGGTTATATTGCTGTGATGAAACACGTGAATAAGGGCAAGTAGGTGAGGAAATGGTGTCTTTATCTTACACTTCCATATCAGAGTCCATCAAGAAGGAAATCAGGTCAGGAACTCAAGCAGGGCTAGAACCTGGAGGCAGCAGCTGAAGAAGTCACTAAGGGAAGCTGCTTTCCAGCATGTTCCTTATGACTTGCTTATCCTCCTTTTGTTGTAGAACTCAGCTTCATCATCCTAGAGCTGGTACCACCAACAATGGGCTTGGTCTTTCTCCACCATCGCTTCAGATATAATTAAGAATATTAAGAAATAACGAAGAAAAGTTTATCAATGATGTGGGATATCAACCAGTAATATTTATATATCATATATACTTAATTACCAATTATAATTCTGTTATAATTCAGTGTTATAGAGGATGTGGGAAGACTTGCATAGGTAATATTCAAACCCTATGAAAGTTTTCATTAAAAGAATTGGGTATTTGTGGATTTTGGTATATAAAGAAGTTTCTGGAAAAATATCTAATGGATCAGTAGTAAGGAGGCCACTAGTTAGTTCCTGGCTGCTTAGTGTGAAATAACCACACAGATACTGTATTAATTAAATCACTTCTTGGTCCATTAGCTTTTGCTTTTTATTGGCTAACTCTTACATCTGAATTTAACCCATTTCTATTAATCTGTGTATCACCACAAGACTGTGGCATACTGGGAAAAGTTTCACTGTCTAGCTCTGGTGGGGCTACATGGCTTCTCTCTTACTCTGCCCTCCTTTCTGCAAACATTCAGTTTACTCTTCCCTGCTTACCTAAGCTCTGCCCTATTAACAGGTCCAAAGCAACTTCTTTATTAACCAATGGTATTCACAGCATACAGAGGGGAATCCCACATCATGAATCTAAAGAAACAGAGTCATATTATAATTTGTTGTGTACACACAACCAAAATGACACCAGAGATATTTATCTTAATAATTATGTAACACTAAAATAATTTTAAAGTAAATGAGTAATAAATATGTGAAAGCAAAATAATCTAGAAAAATCAATAACTGTAAGATGATGATTTAAATAACAGACTTTGTCCATGTCTCTGTAATTTTTCCATTGATGAGGAAGATCAACCAGAAACTTACCATACATGTCAAACACATGGAAAGAATAATATGGGGAGTACATCCATATATGTAAAAGGTTTTATGAAGCAGCCAAAGCACATTTTTCTGTAAATCTTTGGTTATGAACTGCTCACACTCATATCATTCATTTCATACGTTATCTCATTATTAAAGCCCTGGGAGTAATAAACTAAAAGATTGACTTTAAATTCCACATTTGTTTTTATTTAATTTATTTAATTTGTCTCCTAAGTGGTTACTTTAATTCATGCTTTAATCACCGATGATGCAAAAAGTCCATTAAATGTCCGACATAGCAGTAGACTCCATGAGATACAAAAATGATCAAACTGGCAAGATATTCTCACAGTTGCTGAAATTGCAGGACTATTAAATGGATGATTAATCTCTTTTTTATTTACCTTAGACCTCCTCTGCAGAACAAAATGCATGTCTGATGCGGCAGTTTGATCAAATGCTTTCTCTGTGTGTTTGCCTTTGAAATGGAATCAGTAAACCACATGGCTGAGTAAATGTCCACAATTTCTGCAAAAATACTCCCTTTAGCTGCAATATGAAACTTTTTTAGCACTTAGAAGCTGGTAAGTGTGTAAACTACAGTTCATAACAGTATACTGTACTGCCAAAAAGAAAACTGGAATCCTTTCCTTTGCAACAAAGCTATGGAATGAATGTTTACTTTGTTTAGGGCAACAAGTCAGACATAAAAAGACAATCAGCCCATTTGGTTTAGCTACTAAAGTTTATAAAAGGCAACCTGAAAGTAGGAGTAAGAAAAAGTATACATCAATGAGGAAAGTGAAAAAAATGTTGCATGCAATATGAACACACTGTATGAATTTGTGGAAAAATTTCATTGAGAAAAATTGACACATGTGATTAACTACTGGAGATAATAAAATTTAACTTCTTTAGAAGATTTTTATTTTTAAATAATATGACTTTTTATTTATTATTTTACAAATTTTCACATACATGCGTACAATACTTTTTGATAATTTAGTACCAGTATTATCTTCTCTTCTCATTTCTCTAAAACTTTTTTTTTATTTTATTTTTTTTTTTTTTATTTATTTATTAAAGACTTCTGTCTCTTCCCCACCGCCGCCTCCCCTTTCCCTCCCCCTCCCCCAATCAAGTTCCCCTCCCTCGTCAGCACAAAGAGCAAACAGGGTTCCCTGTCCTGTGGGAAGTCCAGGGACCACCCACCTCCATCCAGGTCTAGTAAGGTGAGCATCCAAACTGCCTAGGCTCCCACAAAGCCAATACGTGCACTAGGATCAAAACCCATTGCCATTGTTCTTGAGGTCTCAGTAGTCCTCATTGTCCACTATGTTCAGCGAGACCAGTTTTAACCCAGGCTTTTTCAGACCCAGGCCAGCTGGCCTTGGTGAGATCCCGATAGAACATCCCCATTGTCTCAGTGTGTGGGTGTATCTCTAAAACTTCTTTAGCTCAAATAGTCACCCTTGTATTTTTGTGTTATTTATTACACCTTATTGTGACCCAATCAATTTAGTTAGTCGCTTGGTTTAGAGATTATTTTCTTGACCAATAGTACTATATTAGGGACTAAATCACTGATAACTGAGTCTTTCCGTCCCCTGGCAATTATTAAGTGTTAGTTGTCTCTTTTGTAGTAATATAGCTCATCCATGATGGATTGGTGTATGCCCACTCTTGTGCAGCTCTTTTACAGATAACTACCAGTGGTGGCTTCACTGTCATAACAACCATGTTGTACCTAGAAAATCCCATCTTATAGTACTCTTTCCATCTTCTGACTCTTAAATTCTTTCTAAACATTCTTTCAAAATGTTTCTGCAATTAAAGAGCCAGTGATATAGATGTCTATATATAGAAGAGCAATCGAAGCTACTTATTCTCAACACTGCACTGGCACCCGGTTACCGAGCTTAGGGCAAGGGGCTGGAGGTTAAAATACACAGACACACACAGACAGAGAGACAGCGACAAGGGTCATCCTTGAATTCCCCAAGAATGCCCCCTTTATTGTGTTCAGGAGCAGATTATATAAAGATAGCCACGCCCCAGGCAAACCCACCAGAAACCACTCTCCTGCCATCAGGAACTCCTGAAGGTCTCGTGCTCAGAGCAGCTGTAGGCACTCAGATCAGGGGAAAACAAGTTGTTTACAAGAAATTCAGGATCTGGGGTCTCACTGCTCCCAACACTCCCCATAGTGTATCTGCATTCACTGATACTGAGAGTGAAACTTCACTCACTAAACTAAGAACAGCATTAATATCTGCATACAAGCACAAATATTTAGAATCATTTTGAAACATGTCCTTTTAGCAAAACAAGAAATGTAGACTTACATCTTGAGCTTTTCACTTCCTTCCTGTTGATCAGTTTGATAGTATAAAACATGATTTACCTCCAGGATAGCAGCTTGAATTTAAGTAAATATAAATTGGTTACTTCCAAAACAGTCCTGCCACTACTTCACAATTTGGCACATTTTCCTAGGAGGTCAATATTGCAGCACAACCTGTCCACTGCTGGCAAGAACAGTATTATTTTCTTTTCCTTCAGTATATAGAACACTCAACAGCACTGTGAAACCTAGCACTTTGAGAACCACTTTGAGAAACAGCACTTTGAGAATCGCTGGATTATATTGTGAAACTCAGAGTCAAAATAAACACTTTGTTAGCTTTTTGCATCAAGTGAAAATTATAGAGTATATAGGACAATTAGTTTATATATAATTATCCTTACATTATATAATATACATATATAGTAAGCTATATATAGTTACAGCTTCTGTTAAAACTGGAAAAATATGTTTGAATAGGAAAAAACTATTTGACGCTTTTACTTTTACTTAACAGGCTCCAAGGCCACAGAGAAACCCTGTCTCAAAAAAAAAATGTTTTTTTTCATGCAATATATTCTGATTGTGATTTTTTCCTTCCCTTTCTTCTCATTGCTGTTTCTCCCCACATCAAATTAAAACCCACAATTTTTCTATATCTCCCGAGAAAACAAATAGGCATATAAAAACAATAATAAAATGAAATAAAATTCAACATGATAAATAAAACAAACAAGAAGAATATAGAACAATTAAACAATAAAAAGCCAAAGATAAAGCACAAAAAGCACATATGGATATAAGGCACATATTTTCTCATGGAAACCCCATAAAACTTAAAGACTGAAGATCATAATATATATGAAAAATACCTATAGCATTAAAAAATATCTTGACAACATTATGAGACAAAAAATTTTCCAAAGTGGACATCGAGTTTGCCTTGTGCTCACTATCTATTGTGGGCATGAAGCTTCCCCTTATGATTGTTCTGTTTCCCTAATGAGACTCTAATTTTTTATATGAAAGTAGCGATTAGTTGGAGATATCTTCTGAATTAGGGATGGGACGTGCTTCTATGTCTCCTTTAGGCTTTAGTAACTTGTTAGGTGCAGATTCTTGCACAACCTACATGCTTCCCTAGTCTCTGTGACTTAATATTCATAGTTAATATTTGCACATGTTCCTCCTCCCACCCCACTGTGTCTAGAAGACCTTCATTTCTTGATGCTTTGATTCCACCTTGAATCTCATACACACTTTCTGGCTCCACTTTCACAGATTTCCCTTAGCCCTGAGAGGAGGAATTTAATCGATACATCATTTTTGGCAATAAGTGTTCCATGAACTCTCTCTCTCTCTCTCTGTGTCTCTCTGTCTCTCTGCCTCTCTCTCTGTCTCTCTCTCTCTGTCTCTCTCTCTCTGTCTCTCTCTCTCTCTGTCTCTCTCTCTCTCTCTGCATATTGTCTGGCTATGGGTATCTGTATTTGTTCTCATCTTCCTCAAATGGAAGCTTCACTGATGGTGGCTGTGCAAGTAAGAGATCTTTGAGTAGAGCATAATGTCATTAGGAGTTATTTTATTGCTATGTTCCTTTTGTAGAATAGTCCCTGGCATAGAATTTAGTTTAAGGATCAAGGTCACCCAATGTCAGGTTTGAGCTCCATCCTGCATACTAGAACTTAAGTCAAATCAGATTTTCTTTGTTACTCCACTATTTTTGTGTCACTAATGTATCAACATTTCTTCCAGACAGGAGAGTCTTGTAGATAGAATGGTTTGCAGCCTGCTGTTTAGCTTGCAAAGTATCATCTGAAATCATGAATACAAATACACAGGAGAAAAGGATTTAGGGAAGCAATGTATTGACTCCTTTGTGTTCAATGCCTTGTGTATATGTTGTTTTCAAAGTTAGGACATTGTCATCAATTTGTGGAGAGCCACCAATAGTCTTTGCAATAGCCTTCATTTTTATGGGTTTCCTATGGGACCCTTTGGCCAAGACCTTGACTTGTATGTAACCCATTCCTGGTACTGAAAACTTCAATTCATAACAAGAGATATACAGTTGGGGGTCTTCTTTGCTTGTTTTTAAAACACACTTTGCTCTGTCAATATTCACTGTCCTTCCTTGAAAATTAATTGTCTAATTAAAGAAACATCTGCTGTTTTACAAGTCAACAATATTCAATGGAAACATTTTGCATATTGTATATTCAACTAAACAAATGATCATTTCATGCTTCTTTGATGCTTATCAGGAAGCAAAATTCTTTTGTTGCCTTAAATCTAACAGTTATAATTGTGTGCTATTTTATGACTATCTTTAGCTATTCTGTGAGTATATTAATTACTGAGTACATAAGCAACATTTTATAAACTTTCATAAAATAATTTCATTGTGTAAGGTATACTGAGCAGAAATGACATTTTAGCAGACAATAAACCTCATTACTCTTTTTTCTTTACAAGAAAAATAATGCTTTCTGATTCTCATTATAGATATGATTTAGTCTGTGTAAAGGATGTAACTGCCTTCTTCATTTGTATACTTCATCACTGAGTTCAACAAACTACAAGTTCACTTTTTGAGGCAGTTAATATTTGGATCAAAACTTTACAAGTGTATTTTTTATACACACTCATGAATTTTTTCCAATGATTAAAGTTTAATTTGTATCTAATGATTTTATCAGTTTATTTTTATGAACTATAATATAATTTCTACTTCCAAAATACAAATATATATATATGTGTGTGTGTGTGTGTGTGTGTGTGTGTGTCATGGTCATTCTAGCTTTTATTTTTTATATGTATCAAAGGCTTAGGTTTAAAATTTTGACTAATACATACAAGGCCAACATGAATATAAAGAACTTTAAAAGTGATCAAGCTATGCTTTTCTATTACACATGTTTTCTTTGTATCTATGAATGTTTTATTATAAACTAGTTTTATGGAATGATATATATGAGAACTACAAAAACAGTCCTTATTCCTAGATTTCTGTTTATTTAAATCTTTATCTTAGCTGCTGGGGTATTCCTCTTACAGCTCTATAAGTTAATAATGTATCAGGTCAGAAGTTAAAGAAACCTGCTGCAGGTGTTTCTAAAATAAAATAACATTGCTTTATAATATCCACAAAGTTCAAATTAATGTTCCATATAGTAAAATTTAATTATCTAGAATGCTATAGGGGGTATGAGAAATATTGGCTAATTATTATATTTCTTGGATAATGTGAATATTAGTCATTCGAAAATTCTTGAAGCATAATAAAATTACCTCAGTGTTAAGCTCTACTTAACAGTACTCCTCCAAAGAGAGGCATCTTAGGGTTCTTCAGAGGTAGTGTAAACATAATTATCACCAGCCAGCATGTAAGTGTTTGGGTAGGCTAACAGAGCTGAGGGAGGTAGAATTTCAAATGAACAAGGTTATGCTGATGATAGTGGGTGTTAATCACTGGGCATTTAGGATGCTATTTAACATACTCCCCTTTGTAGTTATATTAAAAGACACCTCAGAAATATGGAAACAGTGCTGTTTTCTAACTATAGAAGTCATGTCTAACACAAACGCAAAAAAAAAAAAAATAAAGTGAATGGATAGCTGTTATTGAATACATTCACGTTGGTTAGTTGAAACTTTATAAAAATTTCTCACCACCCAACTGAAAACTCAAAAATCATTACAATTGCATTAAAATATCTTTAAGTAAAACTTTATATGTATCCTGAAACAGTGCTTGAATTAATGATCTTGTATATTAAAACATAAACATACAGAACAGAGAGATAAATATTCACACATATCTACTTATGTGTACATAGAGAGATAACATTTTCTACAAGCTTCATTTACCATTTAATTAAAATATGTATTCCTGTTGTGTGTCTTGTGCTATTTTATTAAATTATTAGGTAAATAAATAAAAACTAACCTGGAAGATAAAGGACTGTTTTATGGAAAAAGAGAAATATTGTTGTTACACTAAATGGGTCAATAATAATATAGAAATAAAATGTTAATATGTCCCTTTGCTTTAGTTGTAATAATATATTTTAAAGTCAATATAAATATAACAACAGAGGAAAAGGAAGTCTTACCCACTTCTCTGGACTCCTATTTGAAACCCGGACAAGAGATTATAGATTCATGTCTCTTTTATTTTGCTGTTTATTTCAAACACCAGTAGTAGGGCAATAAGGAACAGGACCTCTAGTCATACTTGATATATCCATCCTTTTCTGTGTTTTCTGTGATTTTATGATGTATGAAAGAAGAGTCTTGAAGACTGTCTTGCTTATATACCCAAAAGTGGTTTTACTGGATCTTGAGGTAGATTGGTTCCCGTTTTCATGACCTTCCACCACTTCTGATTTCTGTAGTGACTGGAAAGTTTGCATTCCCACCAACATCTGATGAGTGCCCCCTTATCACCATATGCCAACAACTTTAGCTATCAATTACTTTATTGGCCTTATCCATTCTAACATCTATCTCCAGCAGAGCTTTATGGATTCTCTGCCTCTGCCTCTTTCTCCCAGCATTCAGTTTAGTTTTCCCTGCCTTGCTCTGTGTTCCCCTATAGCTCTGCTATATGCTCAAAGCAGTTCCTTTATTTATCAATGGTAATCACAACATACAGAGGGGAAATTCCACATCACCATCTCTTTTTTGTTAAAATAAAATGGAAGGTTTTAGCTTCAACATAATAAAAATTACATATAATAAAACAGATCTCAAGCAAAAATTACACTTACAATAATTATATCTACTTCATCTTTTATCATAACTAAAGAAAACTATAATTATAACTATCTATCTGTTCTTCAACTCCATCAAAGACTCCAGAAAAATATAATATTACCTAAGTAAACAGGAAGTACATTTTAAGCAACTTTCAACACTCTAAAAATGACAGAGACATCTTGCTGCCTGGACAGTAACCCAAAGTTCTTCTGTACCATTGGGGCATCCATCTTCAGCCTACAGGCCCATAATATTGAGCAGACTTTTTCATGAAACAGGAATTTTCAAAGACAGTTCCACCTATATTGGCAGGTTGTCAGTCACTTTTTTCTGTGTTCTGCAGAATGTCTAGCAGACCCTTTCAGGAACTCAAAAGGATAGTCTCAATAAATATATTATATATATATATATATATGTATATATATATATATTCCTTTTTTTATTATTGAAAAAATTTCTGCCTCCCCCCCACCTCCCATTTCCCTCCCCCTCCCCCCACTAGCAAAATAATTTTTGAGGGGTGTTCAAGGCAACCTTTCAGGGGGTCTTTGTCTAACAAACCACATTAGTCTTAAAAGATTCCACAGGTTATCATCTTCTGTGGAAACAAAAGAAGACTCTCTTTTCCAAAGCAACATTCCTTAGACTCAAATTTTTAAAATCAAGATACCTTTACATTGCTTTAGCTTAGGAGCCTTTCCTTACAGGCTTTGTAAGTATCTGAGAAAATTACCCCACATTCCCAAAAATGGATTCCGGATGATTGTCTTGTTTAGAGAATTGGTTACAAGTTATTATGGATAATAATCAGGGAAAATCTAAATATAGAAGACTAGATTCAGAGTTCTTGTTTTGAAAAAAGAGGTGAAATGGGACAATGGTCTTGTTCCCTGTAAAGACTTGTCATTTGTATTTCTTTAATAAAATGCTTATTGGCCAGTAGACAGGCAAGAAGTATAGGCAGAACAGGAGAATTCTGGAATGATGAAAAGCTCAATCTGCAGTTGTCACCCACACAGAGGAAGCAAGATGAGAATGCCTTGTTGATAAAAAGTACCAACACAGACAACAATTATGGGTTACTGTAAGATATAAGAGTTAATAAGAAAGGCTGAGCTAATAGGCCAACCAGTTTATAATTAATGTAGGCATCTGTGTATTTCTTTGGGACTGAATGGCATTGGGACCGAGTGGTACAGAAAGCTCTGTCCACAGAGAGTGACTGAGTACTGTCTCCTCCCATGTTATATTCCTCTCTCGTCCTGGAATTAAAGGTGTGCAACACTACTTTCCGGTTTCTATGGCAAACTCGTATGGACTCTGGGATTAAAGGTGTGTATCCCCACTGCCTGGTTTGTAAGACTGAACAGGGTGGCTGTTTTACTCTCTGATCTTCATTAAAATACAAATAAAATATTCCTACAATATTTAGCACAGTTTGGACTTTGGATATTGAAATATTTTCCATTTTGCTCTGTAATACAGACTGAGAAACAATGCCATTATGGTCTTAGATATTCAACATTCAAAGCTCAATACTAACCAACCTCTTTTCCTTACAATATTAGCATTCTTTAGATATAGCATATAAGTAACAGCTAAAAAATATCCTTTGCTATTACATACGGAAGTCACATTGCATAATAAAATCATAAATCAATAAACAGTCAAGAAAACAAAAGGTTTTTGAATTAATTGCTTAATTGTAAGGTTGTCCCAGCATGTTTATTTCTGCCCTGGAGAATCTTTGCATACTTACCCTTTTGCTCAATCAGCTGACAAATGCAGAAATGCAAGAAAGCCTAAGATACTGAGAGTGCATAATGATCAAGGGCTTGGTCCTGAAAAAGGCATTTAGCATTCTCTCAGAAGACCTGAGTACAATAAAGAAGAGAGGGACAGGAGAGAATGTTTGACCTTTCTAACCTCAACCAGATAAGTTTCTCTTTGAACTGGACAGCAGATATTCATCACTACTCATAAATCTGAGAAGTTATGAAATTCTTCATACCCAAAAAAGGACATTGAAATACACATGCGTGTATTAGTTTTTTTTTGTTGTTGTTCTTGTTGTTTTGTTTTTCAATTTGGCATTAAGGCAAATTTGGAGGAGGGAAGTAAATTAAGGAATTGCTTCCCTCCAAAAGATTGGAGCATGTTCTTAGGGTAGTTTCTTGATCGGTGTTGATGTGTTGGTCACAGTTCCCTGTGGGTGGTACCCTGTGTCAGTGGGACTGGGCTGTATTAAAAAGCATGTTGAGTGACATCTCGAGAGAAAGACAAAAACCAGCTATCCACACAGGGCTTGTCCTGCCCCTGCATGAAGCCCTGCTCTGACTTTCCTCAGTGATGGAATGTAATCAAGACTTTCAAAACAAATAAGCCAGTTTCTCATCCTAAATTGATCTTGGACCATGATTTATTACAGTAATAGAATGTAACAAAACTAAGATACGTTCACTTTGAAGGCTGAGAACCATCAAGACTGATGAAAAGGGGGAAGGAAGAATACTGGAGACTGCTTATTGTGGTTTGAATAGAAATGGCCTCCACAAACTCATATATTTAAATATTTTGTCATTATGAAATAGTACTACTTGAAAGAGCATACAAGGTATGTCCTTGTTGGAGGAAGTGTGTTACTGGTGCTTGGAGTCAGGGTTTCAAAAGCTCAAGCCAGGGACAGTGCTTCACTTCTTGCTGCCTACAGATCTGGATGGAGAACTCTCAGGCTACTTCTCAAGCATTAAATCAACCTGCCTGCTTCACACCATGATAACAATGAACTGAATAGCTGAACCTGTAAGGAAGCCCCAATTTGAGGCTTTCATTCATAAGAGTTGCTGTGATCATGGTGTCTTCTCATATCAATAGAACGTTAAGACACTGTCAATAGAGGAAAGTGCTGTGAAATGCTTCCCTCTCGACATTGCATAACCTTACTACAGTATACATGAGACCATAGTAGTTGTGGTTGCCTACATAAGAACTTTACAAGATCAAGTTAGTCAAAATTCTGTTATGGGTGAGAGGCATGCTGGTGAGGAACTATAAATGGTTGATGGTACCTTGGGGAGGGATAGTAATTTTTCTTTGAGTTCTGATCACTGGTAGATAGCCTTTGTACCAGTGGATTACCCTAACCACATATACAAACACCACTACTAATTTTAATGTTATAAACAAATAAGGAATATCATATGAAGCTTGAAAGATAGTTTCAAGGTAGTCCAGGAAGAACTGAAGGCAGAAAATGTATGGTGGGCATGATTGTGATGAAATTTTATGTATCTTTTCAAATATCTACAGTTTCATGTTACATAGAAAAAAGTACAATCTGAGAGATGAAAAAAGTCTTTTATTAATGAAAATTGATATTGTTTATTTTTGTTGATGTTGAGGGGATATTTTTAAATTTCCAAATAATGGTGAATCGAAATGTAAAGCATTTAAGGCCTTGGTTTTTCTTGTTTCTTTTCTATTTGATATGACTGGTATACATCAGATAATCTATTGTATTAAAAAATAAAGAAGAATCATAACTTTCAGCTAAACAATAGGTTACCTGTTTTTGCTATTTCTCTCTTCCTGAACTATTTGCCCTTAGATTTGATCAGTACTTTGATCTTGACAGCATGTCAATGGCCCTTGCTCCTTATGATTTGTAGACTGTGTGACCTCTACCTGACTGCCAGTTTTTATATGTAAACATTACTTGAATTTAATTCGTCTTACTTCTATGATCAAACTTTCATCAGAACTGACATAATAAATTGATTTAAAATAAATTTACTCTTTACATTTGAGATTTCAAACTCTTCTGAATGTTTTTCTCAATTCTGTATTCACCAATTACTACACATACATTCTGAATTTATTACATATAGTGACCACTTTTTTCTAAGCTATTTCATAAATGCTTAATATATTTCAACCCAAGAGGATAATCCCTCCCAGGTAAATGAATTGATTTCCAAAAAATATTTTTATGAACACATCACTTCATTTGGTATAGACAACTTGGCATAAATCCCAGAATATCAACACTATACTTAATTTTGGGTATAGTTTTATTTCAAATTATGTTTTCGAAAATTAATACTAAAACACATACGTAAAGGTTGGGAATTTTGCTCTGTCAGTAAAGTCTTTTCACATAAATATAAGCTTTTGAATATAATTTAGAGAAGCCACAAAAATTCTCAATATAGTGGAGCACAGCTATAATCAGAGTCCTAAGCAAGTGAGAAGTCACTGTCTCAAAAGTAAGGTCGATCATTCCAAAAAAATTTACAGCCTATTAGAATTCTGCCCTTCATATGCATACACACATGTATACATTCCTGCTTAGCTTCCAAACACAAAAAGAATAAATAAAATAACTGCTGTATTGTCAAACTAACAAAAGAGTATTTAGTACTGGGAAGATGAAATGTCAGCAGTATTTGCGTATCAAACATTAATTTTACCAAAATCCAGGCTGTCTGGTGTGTTCTTGCAATCCCTGGGCAGGAAAGAAGGAAAGAAGGATTCCTGGAGTTCTCTATACTGTGTGCTTGCAGACTTCACTAGCCTCAGGCTTAGTCAGAGATTATGTCTGAAACAATAAGATAGGCAGTACGTGAGGAGTGACACCTCATGGTTTTTAGCATTTTTACGAATGTCTGAACAAACCAAATAAGTTCAAACATATCCATGCGTAGATATCAAATAACAAATACAATAATTATATTTAGTGGATTCACATGGCAACCACTTTAACTAAAGATTTGGAAGATATGGTGAATGGAAATTACCATCTAGAAGCTGGCAAAATTAATTTCTAGGGGTTTCATCATGCTTAGTATGACTTCCCATTCACTGAATATTTTAGAACACTGCAGGGGCAGAGGTTTGCTTATAGATCTGTGTTTGGTAGACTTGCAAATATTTTCTGTTCAGAAGAACATATCACCTGTCAAGTTTATTATTCTGTAAAGAATAAATATACACCTGCTGTTACATCTAACACAATTGTCTTAGCATGACAGTTTTGTTGAATCTCTCCTTTTTTTATACAATCACTTTACATCTGCTCCAGAACTTAAATTCATCTTAACATCTTATTTTTCTTCTGTTCTCTAATGTGATAAATAAAGTATTTGGCACATGTATACCTTATTTTTATATAAAAATCATATTAATGTTTGGTAAATTAGATCTTTTTCTGAAGGTAGTATTATAACATAGATTTTAAAATATTCCTTTGAGATTTAGTGTGACATACTGTTTGTAATAACTAGTTGAAATATAAAAATATACTGCTTTCTTTGGTGTTGTCACAAAATATTCTTGCTCAATTGTTGGGGGCTTCTTTCCTTCTAGGCTTGTTAACAGAGAAAAGAGGTTGAAGGGGCAATAGAAAGCTTTGTCTACAGACCAGGAGCACCAGCAGAGACAGCCCTCCAGGATACAGATTTTGGTGACTCATCTTAACTTCATTTTAGAGCATGGGGAAATTATAGGATGGGTGAGCATTGAGGACAAACCCTAATTTTCATTAAGTGACATGCTTCTATCACAAGGGTTAGGAAGTGGCAGTAGGGTCCTATAGCAGAACTTTTTGGTGTGGGACAATTGTATTCTGTCAATTATGTTTTAAATAAATGCTGATTGGTCAGTAGCCAGGCAAGAAGTATAGGTAGGACAACTAGACAGGAAGTAGAGGCGGATCAATGAGAGCAGAAATATTCTGGGAAGAAGGAAGATCTTTCTGTGGTTGTGAGCCCGACATAGAAGAAGCAAGATGTGACTGCCTCACTGAAAAAGCTACTGAGCTAATATAGACAAGAATAATGGGCTAATATATGTTATAAGAGTTAATAAGAACCCTGAGCTAATGGGCCAATCAGTTTATAGTTAATGTAGACCTCTGTGTAATTTCTTTGGGACTTAATGACTGCAGGACCAGGCAGGACAGAAACCCTGACAACAACCCCTAGCACAAATATTCTAGCAAGAATCTGTGCCAAAGTCTAAGCCAAAGATGTATAAGGCAAGAAGTTTAGAGTCAGGCATGAGATCTAGATGCTGTTTTCTGAAAAGGTCAGTCCTCCAAGTCCAAGGACATTCCCCATATAAAGGCAGATATAGAGCATGATCCTTTGCTGAGGAGGGAGCAAGTTTTCATACTGTTGAGCTAGTGAGTTAAGCTGTAAGCCCTGAGACAGCGGCAACCTTTACCAGTCAGCAATGTATTTCCACTCTTCATTTGGCCAGGTTTACAAGTCATTTTTTAAATATTTTCTATTAAACTTTCATAAATATATGCAACATATCTTGATTATTTCCACCCCTATTCCTTTCCACCCATTTCCCCAGGGGCCCTTCCATCACATCTGCCTCCAAAGATTTTGTATTGGAGAAGTAAACCTGTTAGAATTCTGAGTCTACATGACCAATCAAAGTTCATACCTTGACATTCCTATTTAATGCTTCACATTATTCCAATTCATAGCAATTATTGGAATATAATTAAGACAAAGTATTTGACTTACTTAACATTCCTCTTGTTCTGTTTATTCAGCTCTCCTGTGGAGGCCCAAAACTGTTTGCATTAATTCAAAGTTGTTGACAACAACCGTGGTTACACACACTGACCTAGGGTGTTTTGAACATTAAGGTAACCCATACAGGTAGATTTACTCCACCCTGACCAAAGGTCAGAGAATTCAAGCATTATTCTGCTCCTTCTTTTGAGAAAGGGTGTTTGACCTAAAGAGTGACTGCCTTCAGGATACTAGGTCTAGGGTGGGTTCACTGCCTAACAACATAATGCTTTTCTCTTGAATTAATGTCTCAAAGCCTTGAAGTAAGTACCTCTTCTAGCAGTCCTTTGTATCCTGTTAAAGCAGTCTTTTGCTTCTTCCTTCATTTGTGTTGGGGAATAAAAGTGTATGGAAAATTAAACATGAATGAACTCAGAAGTAAGAACTCAGTGCATAGGAGGAACTGAGTGGCCCTTGCAAACTATCCTGTCTCTGTGAATCGATCTTATCTCTTTTCCTCCTACTTAACATTTTCTTTTTTTCCATTTATTTATTTATTTATTTATTTATTTATTTATTTATTTATTTATTTATTTTTTGCTTGTTTGTTTTATTTTGGTTTTTCAAGTCAGGGTTTCTCTGTGTAGCTTTGGAGCCTGTACTGGCATTCACTCTGCAGACTAGCCTGGCCTTAAACTCATAGATATCCACCTGCCTCTGCCTTCCCCCATTCTGAAATTAAATTAAATGCCTGTGCCACAACCACAGACTTACTTAACATTTTCTAATCCTCAAGATTACACACTGGAACCTAGGAGCTCACCACAGCTAGGATTGCAGCAGAATTCATCCCAAAATGGTTGCTAACAACACTCTCCCTTTTCAAAACCTAGGAATATTGATCTTTAGAGTTCTCCTCTTCTAATTATTTATTTTTAAGACTCAAGTTATGTATATATACTATTGGTTGCATTCTTTCACTTGGTTAAATCCATCCATGATTCAGCTATATCTTTCAGTGCTTTGAAATTTTATTCAGCTTTACCATACTAATACCTCATTGCCTAGGTGCACCATTGTTTTGTTATCTATTGACACTAAACCAAATCATTTTTCATTTCAAATTTGGGTAAATTTAAAGAAATTCACTGAAAATATATATTTAAGTTATTTGATAAATATTTCTGAATTATTTGGCTACATAGAAAGGAGTATTATTGTTGAGCTGTATGGTACAAATTAGCCCAATTTTGTAATATACTGTCAAACTCACTTCTAAGCTGTCTGCATATTGTCATTCACACTAGGAAGTATGGAAGGCTAACTTTTCACCCCCTTACTATGATGTGGGAATTACCCTCTATATGCTGTGAATACTAATGGTAAATAAAGAAGCTGCTTTGGGCCTATTGCAATGCAGAGTATGGCAAGGCAGGAATTCCAAGCAGATAGAAGAGGAGAGAGTAGGTGGATTCAAAGTGAAGTCATGTAACTGCCAAAGGAGACAGACATTGAAACTTTACCTGGTAAGCCATAGCCACATGGTAATACACAGATTAATAGAAAAGGGTTAATTTATTAGTTAGCCAGGAATATGGCTAAGTGATTGGTCAATCAGTGTTTTGATTAATACAGTTTCTCTGATTATTTCATGTCTGGGTGGCTGGAACAAAAGAGCAGCCTCTGCCTACATTACTATCATTTAGTGCCATAAATATTCCAATCTTAGGCTTTCCATAGGCATGCACTGTGTTTCATTTTGGTCTTTGTTTGCATTTTCTGAATGGCATAGTGTGGGCCTTTATAGGCCTATTCTTATTCATGCAGCCTTTCAGAAATCTCTGTTCCATTTTAAATTTAGTTATTATTTCTTTTTGATGTGGAGCTATGTTTCTATTTGAATTTTAGATAAAAGTTCTGATGCAAAAGTATTTCACAAAATGTTTTGTCCCAGTCTGCTTTTGTCTACCCATTTTCTTATTGTTTCCTTTCACTGAGCAGTTGCATTCCATTTTAATAATGTTCAGCTTGGCAATTATTTACTTTTTGAATTTTATCTTTGATTTTATACCTAAAAATAATCATAATATCCAATGCCATCCATATTTTCCTATTTTACACTCAAGAATGATTATAGATTTGCATTCTGTATTTAATATTATGATGTATTTTGAATTAGTTCTGCAAAGGTTATAAGGTGTGAATCTAGATAGGTTTTTATTTGATAGAAATTTGAAGTTACTATAATAACTATTTCCTGTTATCTTACTTACCTAAATTGGATTCAAAATTCTTGACTAGATTAATCAATAGAATTCTTGCCACTGCGTGATTTAAATTCAACATGACCATTTAACTTTAGCACTAAATGTAAAATGTTAAAGAAAAGCTATCCAAAGTGGTACCATCCTGCAGTCTCAGTGCTTGGCAGACTTAGGCTTGAGACTCATAGTCTTATGGAAAGCTTGGCCTATAGAGAGAGATTCGGTCTCAAAACAAACAAGAAAAATAGGAAAAAAAGTGACTACAAATAAACCCTCAAACAATAACAAAATAAATGCTAAAAGAACGAAACAATGCTTGTTCATTGAGATTAGGACTACAAAGAATGTTATAAACTTACCAACAGATAAATTGTTAATGACCGATTCTATTTTTCTTCCATAAGGTCATTTTATCATGAAAATGATAATGGATTACTTAAAGTGTTTCTTAAATCATGAAAAATGTCCACAACTACTTACAGGAATTTATGTGGCATCTGAATTACTCTCTGTAGTCATGATAAGAAAAAGTAAACAGGAAAAGAAATCAAGTGTGTAAAGTTGTTTGCTTTTGGGGGTATTTTTGATCAGTGATTTTATGGTTTACACTGAATGGATCTGAGAGACTTAGGTATTTGTTTAAATATGGCTTTGAGCACTGAGAGAGTACAAACTTGATACACAATTTGCAGCTAATGATAGACTGAATAAAGCTGATTGCTTTCTGTAATAGGAGTGAAATATGCCCACTGCTTCAAAGGCCTTACAATAATATAGTCCCCCAAGAGAGAAAGAAACATCCTTGTTTGATGAATTCACTCATGTCTCTCTAGACACCAGCTGATTCATTTGTTCTCATGGAGTTTGTTGATGTCTGTCTTCCGAAAGGAACTATATCATTTGAAATGTGTCATGCTGGATATTCTGCCTGATGTCCTCTACTGAAGAACCCAGTATTTAAAATCTTCTGAAATTTTATGTTCGGTTGCTAATTTTCTCTGTCTCTCTGTTGTTCCTCTATCTCTGTCTCCCTCTATTCCTTTTCGTCTGTCACTGAATCTGCCTCTCTTATACACAGAGAGACACAGACATACACTTATGCAGAGAGAGAGAGAGAGAGAGAGAGAGAGAGAGAGAGAGAGATTAGAAGGCGTCCCTAGTTCCCCAGCATACTCTGCTTAAAACACCATTTCACTCATCAAAGTGTCACATCTACTTCTACATTATTTTTCTCTTTGTCAAACCAATTTCATTCACTTTCTGTTGACAGGTTTTCTCTGTCTTTGTGAGGAAAAACAACGACAAACAAAACTGATGTAACTGGCAGCTGGCTTCTGTATTGGAGATCTTAAGAATAAGAGATTAAAATCATGTGGCAACAGTAATCAGAGGAGGTGCTGAGGGAATTAAAACTGATTCATTTCAATTACAATATTACCGTTTATTTATTTTCTGCTGAAGGGCTAGTCCTTTAGAGAACCAAACAAAAAAAGAAAGTTACTTTGTCTGGACTGGTTGGTGTGGGAATGTCAACCATTGGGATTTGATGGCTTGCCATTTCCGCCTCCAGCACTGTGTCGCTTTCCAGCAACCCTTTTCAGTCATGAAGTGAAACTTCCTCATGTTTATATGATCAACACCTGCTAAGGGAAATCACTTCTTTTCTAGTCTACACTTCAGTCCTCCTTTTAGGAAGTTACAGAAGAATACTGCTTGAAATTATCTTGTATATGCTAACCTAGCTGGCTTATTTTATTCTCTGACTTCTTTGGACACATGTTACAATAAATTATCCTTTATTTGTTTTGTAGAAATATGAAATCTGGTTATTATATGACTAGTGTTTTTCTCACTGAGCTGTCTTCTCAACACTCTTTGTTTGGTGTAAATGTGTATGAGTGTACATAGTATATTTGTATATATGTGTTTTGGGGTCCCACTGACAGTGCATGCATGTATGGATGAAAAACCAGTTTGCCCCCAATATCTTCTTTTCTCACTCGTCACCTTATTTCATGAGACAGCTCCTCTCCCAGATGTCATACCTTGTAGTTTGCATTAGCCTGATTGGCCAGGGAACCTTGGGATCTGCCTGTCTCTGTGTCTGTTAGACCTTGAATTTTAATCACGTATCTTAGTGTCTGCCTATTATAGGGCTACAGGTGCTAAACTCAGGTCCTCTTCCTTTACTGTAAAACATTTCATTTGAAGAGACATCCTTTCATACCTAAGATGTGCTAATATTTTTAAGTTTGTTATGATAGTTACTGTGTATATGTTGGTGGGTGCCCATGGATGACAGAAGAGGACAACAGATTCTCTTGATTATTATGTCATTACACCACATTTCCTTTCCCTTTCCTTCCTCCAAACCCCTCCCATGTACCTCAACTTGCTTTCTTCAAATTCTTGGTTTCTGATTTCATTAATTGTTACATACATATATATTTGAATAATATATAATATAGCTACATATATATATATATATATCCCTAAGTATATAAATGCAACCTGCCCAGCATAATTTTACTTGCATATCTGTTTTCAGTACTATGAATATACTCACTCTTATTTTTCTTTATGAACATGATCAGTGTTAAACTTTTAAGCTACAGTTCATGACTATACACCGATGCACTAAATGTACTTTGTGAACTTAATAAATAATTATAAAAATAAAACGTGAAGATGATTGGGATATATGAAGGTGGTGTGGTGAGACCCTGAGAGAGTTGTAGATAGCAGTGTGGGAGTGAATATAATCAAGATTCAAGAATGAAGAAGGGATTTCTGAACATTATTAAAATGGCAGTATCATGTAGACTGAATCTTAGGGAACACAATTCACTATGTATTCTAGGAGGTTTCCATCCTGCTCAGTCCCATAAATAATCATACAAAAACCATATTATTTGCAATACTGTTTGGTCAATAGCTTAAGTGTATTTCTGGCTAACTCATATCCTAAACTAACCCATCATTATTAATCTTTGTATCATCATTTGGCTGTAGCTTACAGGGTAAAGTTCTGTTCTGGTGTCTGTTTCCAGTGGGGGTGGGGTGCATAGCTTCTCTCTGACTCTGCCTTATTTCTATCAGCATTCGGTTTAATTTTCTCCACCTAGCTAAGTTATGCCTTTCTATTGGCCAAAACAGTTTCTTTATACAAAAACCAATAAAACAAAGCAAAACAAAAAAAAGCAACACATGTACATAAGGACCTCCCATATAACTATGGAAAGAAATAGTATCACTCACAACCTAGTTCTGTTAGGAGCCTATTTGCATTACCCAGTCATCCCATTTCTTGTTCAAATCCTTTAAATATTTTGAGAATAAAGCACTGGGAAAAGCCTTCTAATTTTCACAGACAGCACTAGACTCCTCAACAATCCAAAAAGTCAGTCCAAATAGTGCTCATTACTCAGTCTGTATTATGCTGCCTCTCTGAACTATCTTTCTCCACTACCTTTCCCAATAATCTTAATCAAGCTGTTGCTTGCTGTTTTCTCAGACAAGATGCCAGTAACAGTATGTGCACATGTTTCTAAGGATATATTATTACTTTTGCCATATTTGACATTTGCTGGATCTTGAGGACATAGACTACTTGGCTTCACTTTCTGTACTTTTTTTTCATACTTTATCAGTACAAAAGGATGTACTAAATGTGGTCAAAGTTTTCATCTTCTTCAAATAGCATATAAACAATTACTTGCTATTTGGATCTAAGGTCTTTCTTGTTGTATTATTCATGTCTATGTCAATGTGCACTTTGATACTTCACTTTATGGTTTTCTATTAACTGGGTGACATGTACCTGGAATATAGCCTCTGGAATGAAAATGATTTTGGCTGGGTTTTGCATAATCAGGAGTTTTGCCAATGACTTCACTGAAAGGCAGCAAGAGGTATTGGCAGGACTGACGATCCAACCTCCAACATTTTCCCTACTTGACTAAAACTGTATGCCAGTCTCTGGCATTGCCTCCCTGGCTTGGAGCAGAAACAAACACTAGGATAGTAGCTCTCACAGAAACATCTTCAGTCATGGCTTCCCAGAGCTAATCCAGCTGACCTTGGCTTCTGTACCACTATAGCACTGTGTCGTGGTGTGTCCTTCCTGGGGAATATTACCTTTGATCCAAAACATGATTTATCCAAATATGTCTCAAACTAATTTGAGCTTGAAAAACCTCTGAATTTTGAGTTGTTTTTTACAGTTTAGTTTTGTTTATATCTACTATATTAATCATTTATATATGTATATATATTACAAACTTATAATTATTTAACTATAATTATATTTAAAGCTGCTGGCTATTATAATGTCTTCTTTATTTATTTGCTGTTCTCAATCGCTCAATACCTTTTCAGACAATAACTCAAATAAAATAAAAATTTACCAAGCAAAATATTTATCCAAATGTACACTTTTATATTATAAATTTACCTATTAATAATACCTTACATATAAAATTGAGAAAATATAAAGATAGAAACAGACAGAGAGAGTCAGAGGGAGAAACTGAGAATAATAGCAAAATTTCTGTTTTTTGCAAAATAAGTATTCTGCCTTTTGGTAATTGTAATAGGATTAACTTCCCAAAATAAAAAGTACAGTGGAAATATGGAATATACAGCAAAGTATTTTTATTTAGTTATATTATCGACAATTTATTTTTTATTGTTATTTTATTTTTAATATACTAACTCCAGTTCCCCCTTTCTCCCCTCCTGCTTCTCTCACCTTCCTATCATTTCACAAACCATCTTCTCTTCAGAGATGGTAAAGTCTCCCTTGGGGAGCCAACAAATTCGCTTGCTTCACCACATTGAGGCAGGAACAAGGTCCTCCCCCTTGGGTCTAGTCTTAGCAAGGATTGTCTACATAGAAAATGTGTTCCAGCCGGGCGGTGGTGGCGCACGCCTTTAATCCCAGCACTCAGGAGGCAGAGGCAGGCAGATCTCTGTGAGTTTGAGGTCAGCCTGGTCTACAAGAGATAGTTCCAGGACAGGAACCAAAAGCTACAGAGAAACCCTGTCTCGAAAATAAATAAATAAATAAATAAATAAATAAATAAATAAATAAATAAATAAGAAAACGTGTTCCAGAAAACCAGCTCATTCATTACAGATTGCTCCTGGTTCCACTGCCAACGTCCCTAAAAACTGCCCAAACCATCCACTGTCACTTGCTTTCAGGGGTAGTAGATTGGTCTTTTGCAGGATGCCTGATTGTCTGTCTGAAGACAGTGAGCTCCCAATGGTTCAGATCTCTTTTCTGTGTGTTTTTTCATCATGGTCTTGATCCCTTTGCTCATGTTATTGCTCCTCCTTCTGTTCAGCGGTACTCTGGAACCTCTGTACAGGGGTAGCTTCATACCTAAGCACTCTGCTTCTGCATCTCTGCATCTAATTCTGTCAGTTATTGGATGAAGATTTAAGGAGATCAGGTCTATTTCCCCTTCCTAGGCTGATCCACCTATGTCTCTTTTAGGGTCCTCTTTGTTATTTAGCTTCTCTGGGGATGTAGACTGTAGGCTGGCCATCCTTTGTTTTAAGCCTAATATTCACTTAAGAGGAAGTACATACCATATTTGTCTTTCTGGGTCTTGGTTACCTCATTTAGGATGATTTTATTTTACTTCTGTCTATTTGCCTGTAAATTTCAGCCTATTGTTTTTAATCTCTGAGCAGCATTGCACTGTGTAACTATACCTCATTTTCTTTATACATTCTTTGATTGAGGGGCATCTAGGTTGATTCCATGTTCTGTCTATTATGAGTAATGCTGCTACTATGAACAGATTTGAGCAAATGTCTTTGTGGTATGAGTGTGCCTCCTTTGAGTTTATGCCTAAAAGAGTGTGAATGGGTCTTGGGGTAGATTGATTCCCAATTTTCTGAGAACAAGCCGTAATGATTTCCAAAAGTGGCTGTGCATGTTTATGTTCCCACCAGCATTTGAGGAGTGCTTCCCTTTCTCCACATCTTCTCCAGCAAAAGATGCCAATTGTGTTTTAGATCTTCACCAATCTGACAGGTGCAAGATGATATCTCAAAGCTGTTTTGAATTTCATTTCCCTGAAAGCTAAAGATGTTGAGCATTTTCTTAAATGTCTTTAATCTATTTGAGTGTCTTCTGTTGAGAATTCTGTTTAAAACAGTACGCCATTTTTAATCAGATTATTTTATATTTTGGTGTTTAATTTCTTGAGTTCTTTTTATACTTTGGAGATGAGCCCTGTGTCAGATGTAGGGTTGCTGAAGATATATTTTTCCATTCTGAGCACTGCCATTTTGTCTTGTTAATCTTGTCCTCTGCCTTGCAAAAGTGCAGTTTTTGCTGGCTTATTGCGGCTGCCTGTTGTGTAATCTTTTTTTTTTCCCCTTGGGGGATAGAGGAGCCTGGAAGCAATGACATGGATTCTGAGAGATTCCAATGCAGAAGTTCTCTCTTTTTAAAAGGTCATGGATTTTTTTTATGGGGTTAGGGAAATTAAGCTGCCTCAGGAATAGTTCTGGTTTGTCCTTTTGAAGATGGTGTTCACTGCTGGGGTGTTGTGATTGGCATCATTAGGTACCATGCTTTTGGCCCACTGACAGGTTGACTCGCTCAATTTTGTTTACTCATTGTGAGTCTGCATGCACATGCATGTGCTTGCTCTATTTCCCTGCCTCTTCTCATCCTTTTTATTTTATTTTTATTGGGTGATCTAGTGGGAGTTATGGATTTTTATAAACCCACCTTGGGGAACCCTCCCGCAGTATTTTTGGCTGTACCTCCCTTAGTTTGGCCTGCCTGACAGGTTCATACCCTTCTTTGTCTTCCAATTCTGAAGGATTAGGTCCCCGGAAGGTACCAAGAAGTCAGAAGTAAGGGGAGACTTATGGAGAACTAGGGCTTTAAGTGGCCTCCTCTATTTGTGTTAGCCACACATGGACCACCTCCTTGGAGGTTTTGATCTACTGTGCTTCGTAGCCTTTAACACCTGGAGTGCTGCTTTGTTCACCAGCTATTTTTCACCTGGATCTTAGCTAGAAGATCCAGAAGATCCAAAATATCCAGAGCTACCATCACCCTTCCCATAAGACACCATGCAACATGTTTAGAAGGGGGTAGCTGGGATTTTATATGATCCCATACCTGGCCAAAGAATGTATAGTAGACAAATACAATGGCTTGACTCGTGTCAAGTTAAGTCCTGTAGGTTCTGATTGGGTCATTTCCAACACCTTAAGGACCTTAAGGACCACAATTGTACTGATCCAGGAAGTAGTTGGGCATAGGACCTTTCCTTATGATTATCTCCCATTATTATTAACCCGAAGTTAGTTTTATTGGAATCTATAAAAGATATAGTGGCCTGGGGGATGGCATTTTTTGATAGTGTGAATAACTTTTTATCTTTCATTCAAAAAGCGGGAGGACAGAACGTCATCTGTCCTGAGGGAAATGATTATTCAGTATGCCAATACTGGACCTAGAAATGGCTTTAAAGCAGACTTCATCTCTAAGTGGTTTATTGTTTTTTCTTCTGGCTTTGCTTAAGACAATATCACTGCAATCTATATCTATAAATGTAGTTCCTGGGTCAGGGAGTACACCAAGTGCTATGAGCAGTTGCTTACTCACCTGAAGGGCAGTAAATGGCTTATTTTCATAGACCGTCCCAGGAAGCTGGCTAAGCCCATAGAGCATGAGCAACAGAAACTCCGTGTTGCCACTTTGGCTCTGGAAGACGACCTAAAGATGCTCCACTGTGCTCCAAGCTAACTCACAAAGACACCAAAATCTCTATTAAAGTTGGTTCTACTGCTGTTCAGAAACTTCAGCAGAGAGAACAAAAGTAGTGGGGCAATCTATCTTTTTAAATAACAGTTACTATGTTACTGAAATTGAAGAGATCTGCCAAGTGGATGAGACCAGTTTACCTTAACCATTGCAAACCCCTTGATTTACTACTCACTATCATGTACCAGGAGTGTGAAGCTTTTGTCCAATCTATCATTCTATCATTCATATGGGAACCCACTGGGAGCTTCTACAGTCTTGTGCCCAGTGATAGCCCTCTTGGCATTTAGGGCATTTGATCTTTGGATGAACCCCAGGACAATCCATTCATAAGTGGCCAGACTGTCCATATCTCCAGCAAGTACAGTCTGGCAGAATAGAATTATCATTCTTGTCAAGTTTGGCAGTTACCAAGGCATTGATAGAAGCTGTGAGGGTGAAAATGGGCCCATTCTATGTGTCAATATCACAAGCAGCTAAAACCCACTTCTGAATATCTTTATTACTAACAGGTGCCATGGAATTACAGGTGACAGTGTTAAACCCCTCCCAGGTTAGATGTTTAACAAGGATATCCTTGGTAGGGCCAGATGGGACCTACTTTTTAACAACATTGTTGACATGGGTCAAAAATTCAGGAAATGGTTCTGCAGCCTGCTGGGAACCTGCTGGCCAAGATAGCGGAAATAGCCTTCACTGGTCTGGGGCATACAAAGTGTGAAGGTCTTGAAGGCTAGGTAGGACACTTGTTGGAAATAGGCATGCAGACCAATCATGGACTGTGATATGTAGTAAAAAGGTCACTTGTTTGTTTCCCAGGCGCCAGGCAGCTCAGACACGAAATAACCACTCAAAAACTGTATTAATTAAATCACTGCTTGGCCCATTAACTCTACCTTCTTATGGGCTAACTCTTACATCTTAATTTTCCCATCTCCATGAATCTGTGCAAACTTTATTTTATATACCCAGAGTTCCAATTTTTTAAATTGGAAATCTGTGTTAAAATTAAGCACACAGGAACCCTAAGGAGTTAATGTAAACACAACAATAATACAGTGCTGGCAAAGATTGCAAGCACAAACTATATTGAAGCCTGCTTGTGTCATTTGCTTTAATCATCTCTTTTACAAATTTTACTCAATTTCTACTCTAAGAAGAACATGTAAGCATAATATTGTGACGATAAATTAAAAAGTTTGGAAATTGCTACAGTTCTAACTCTAGAATAGAGAGGCAGAAAATGCAGTTAGCAGAGGGAAAGTTAAACAAAGAAGTTTGTCTTTCAAAACCTCGGCAAAATTCAAATGCACAAGTGTTGAGAAACAGTCCTGAGTTATCAAAAATGAGATGAATAGAGAAGAAAAAGCTCCATCAAGCACACTTAGAAGTGATATTCCTTTTTCTGTAAGAAATTCTACACAATTGGCAATTAGCAACTCTTGTTTATTGTGCAACTGCAACTCTATTTTAGTGTTGTTTGGAAAAAAGCCCAGAGCTGAAATTGCATAGATAAGAGCTTTACAAGAAGAGTAAGGTATTTGGATAACCCCTAAAAAAAGCGTGTGCTTTGTTTCAAATGCCTGGGTTAAATGGCTTTCTATTTAAAGAGCTTATGAAAACAAAAATAAATGTTCCAAACCATAATGCCCAGAGGGCAGATGATGGGCAATGTCTTAGAGAGAAATGGTGGAATCACAGAATGTCTTTATGATGTTTTCATACTATAAAGAAATAGTTTCTGATTATTTAGAAGTTAAAATCAATGCTTCCAAAGACAGTGACAAAACATAAGTACCATTTTGATTGTAGAGAATTCAGACTATAAAGCGTAGGATTACGCTGCATAATATCTGTCTGTGCCTAAGTTAGTCTTCTGGGATTTTTCTACTCAATATATTAGAATGAGACAATAAATTCATTTCAAATATAACTTTACGATTCAGACCTTCAAAACATATCATGTTTATGTATTCTATTTGTCACTAATTATCTCTACATATCCTTCATGTTTGTAGTTTTCCCTTATAAAGGATTATCTTGAATTTTCTTCATATATAAAATGTTTTTGAATAGCAGAATTACTTAAAGATATAAGATAGGGTTATGCTAATAAAAGACATAAAGTACTTCCGAAAAAAAAAAAAAAGACATGCACACCAGTGGAATATGATAGAAAACTCAAACATGAGTTGTCTGATATTTGCTGGACAAAAGCATGTATTGAATGTAATACATATATATTCCTAAATAAATCAATACAAACTTTCTATTCTATATAATGCTACTTGTATGCATATATTTTGGGCTGAATATTTGCCATTGAATAATGAAACAGTGTGCTCTTTCCTCTGAAAGACTATTTTTTTCTGACATCAGCATTCTTAGTTACCAGTAATTCTTTGTGTAGGGTTATAGCTTCCTGGGTTTCCACTATGTCCATGAATATTTACATCTGCTGTTGTCCTTGTTCAGTGAGTGTATGTGTGTGTCAGAAAAACAATGAAAAATAAAGGAGACCAAAACCATTAATACAAAATAAGGCCAAAAGATGTATATGAAAGGATTAAAAGTGTGAAATAAGTAGAGGACGTATGTTACTATAGTATTATCTCAAGGAATAAAGGAAATAATTAAACAAAAATACATTGGAGAAAAGATATCATATTCAACAATTGGATGCATACATTCATTCAGAAGAATAAAATTATATCCATGTCTATTACCTTTACTTTCTTATTTTATAACCAAAATTTACAGGCTCAAAAGATGTAGACAACAGTGTTGAATGTTATATTTAATGTTTAAGATATTTTAGTTGATTTTTATATAGAAATTTTAATTTCCATCTTTCGTACAAGAATATCTACTTTTCCAAATACTACTTTTCAAAATAAGTTGTTCTTTTTCTTATGTACTGTTTTAGAATCTGTTTAAGATTAATTTGGTTGATATTGATCATGCTTGTGTGATCACAATTCTTTTCCATTACTCTGACATTATGCCCTCTATAGACACTATATAGACATTGCATTGTCTGTATTGCATGGCTTAGATTCATATGTTGTGATGCTTATAGATTGGTTATTTTATGAAAGACTTACTTGGTTGTCTGGAATATCTTGAGGTTGCTTAACTTATTTTTCTATATCTGTAAAGAAAACAAAGCTTTTTGATTTGTTTTGTTTGCTTGTTTCTTTAGATTTTTAAAAATACAATATTGTATTTTAATTGGAGATCATTTTCTTTATTGTTATGGTATTGTTGGTGACATTTGTTTCTGCCTATGGCAAGTTAGAGTTGCCTGTAGGAAATGGAGCTGAGTAAACGTATGATGAATACTATTGTCAACTTCATAAGATCTAGACACATATAGACAACAAAACTCTGTGCATGAATATGAGGCAGTTTCTTGATTGGGTCGAACTGGAAAATAACCTAACTGTGGGTGGCATCAATCCACTTGCTCAGTTCCTACACTGAATAAAGAGAAGACAGCTAAGCATCATCGATATTTGCCAGTCTCATCACTGACTGCAGAAGTAATTTGATCAGCTTCCTCAAATCCGGCTACCTTGCCTTTCTTGCCAAAATGAACAATAGCCTATAATTATGAATCAAAACAAACCTTTCTTTGCTTTTCCACTTGAGTATTTTCTTACAACAAAGTATTCATCAAATAGATAGAGTATAGACATTGATATGAAAATCATGACCATGTAGGGTTTAAAGATTTTCAACAGGTTTGCAGGATTAACGTGAAAGAGTTTGACATTTTACGCTAGAATAGACTTCGCATTTTAGAAGCTCAGTGGACTATTTCAGGGGAAGTTTGAAAGACAACAATGGAGAAACACAAATGTTAGTCTGACTCATAATGTTTTAGAAGAGAATAAGGATTGTATCAAGAACTGGCTAGAATCCACTTCTGCTATATAATGGCAAATAATTGTGTGGTATTACACTCATGTCCTGAGAATTGTAATGAGGATGAATGTAGTAATAATGTACTAATTTTCTGGTAGAAGAAATTTTATTGCACTAACATTTATTTTATGCTGTCCTTACTGCTTGTGACTTTGTTATTGTTCTGAAATGAGAGACAACAAAGAATGAAGCAAAACCATCATATATATATATATATATATATATATATATATATATATATATATATCCCATTTGGTTTAAAAACTTGGTGGTATTTAAAGATAAATCTGAGCAAATAGTTGCAGTTTTTAGGAGATTGGGACAATGTAAGAACATCACCCTGCTCTGCATTGGAAAATGGTCTCTCAATGTCAAGATCACAATCACCTAAGTCTTCATATTGTTCAATTGCAAACCTATTGGAATGGAGACAGTCTAAATTGCTAATAACCCCAACCATCTAAGCCTCTCTAGCTTTAGTATAAGCAACAAGTTTGCATATACAGTTACCAGCAGAAGTTAGCAGTAATAATGAATGTGAAATGATGAAATCATCAAAGATATAAGACTAAAGTGGTCATGTGTTACCCCACAGCTCCAGAAAATCCCTAAGTCCATAGAGTTTCACAAAGTTGAAATCTTTTCAAAGAGGCCTGGGGAGTTCATTCCATGAAGTTGTAAATACTAAACTGAAATAGAGACCCCCATATAAAGTTTGCCATGAGAAAACTTGGGGTGCCTTCTGAGAAAAGTATCAGGTTCAAAGTAAACTCAAATCTAAATAAAGACTATTCCTGCTTTAGGGTAAAGTGGACAAGGGAGCCTATTCATGTCTATTTATACACCCACGTTAGCCAAAGATATCAGACCTGGAACTGTTTGCCCTATTTGGTACAAGCTTACAGGGAAATGGCATGGAAACTTAAGACAAAAAATGATACATTGTTCTGTGAAATGGACAGGAAGTGAAGTTCTGATAGTTAAAATTGATTGCCAATTTGATAGCATTTAGAACCATCAGGTTTTTATTTAAATTTTTCCCCCCTCATTTTTTATTATTTTTATTGAACTATATATTTTAAACATCTAGGTATGGCTGTGAGCAAGTTCTAGATTAGATTAACTGAGATGAGTAGAACCACTAATTGAGGTATACTATTCTTGAGATTTGTATCTTGACTTAAATTAAAAGGTAAAGAAGAACTAAGGAACACTAATGAATCTCTGCTCATGGATTGATTATGTCATGTGGCAAAGCCTGGCCCCATAATTCTCTATCATGATGTACCCTTGAACTGAAAAGGACAAAATAAGTCTGTCCGTGTCTTGCTGTTTTCAGATATTTGTTAAGCTAACAAGGATACTAACTAGCACATTTTGATAGTAGATTTCATAAATATAACACTCCAAAGACAACTCCCAGACACACCCATAAGGGTCTGTAAAGATTAAAGTTTACTCTGATAATATCTCTGAAGGATTGGCTTGCTATAGAATCACCCGTCTTCCCTTTGGGCAATACATTTCCTTGTATAAGGCATCTTGGACTGTACAGCAAAAAGAAAGCAAGCTGAGCACCACCATACATGAACTCATCCTTGGCTTTCAGTTCTTGACTTGTAATGTGAGGAATTCTCTACAGCTCCTATTGCTGTAGCTACTCTACATCAATAAATAGGCATTGTGAGCCAAATAAGTCCTTTCTCCCTTCAGTTGTTTTCTTTTGAGTGTTTTATCACAAGGACAGGAAAGAACTAAGATTTACAGAAAGAAAGTACATACATGCTTAAAGAAAAATTAGTGGGAAGAAGAAAAAGAATGAGGAAATGAGGAATGAAAAGATAAATGATCCGGAATGTACTTCAAACAGTTAGAGAGCAGCGTTTCTCTAGCATATATTCTTCCTCTTGCTATCCTTCTTAGCCATGGACCCACAAATACTAGATTCAAACCAACAAATGTAGACTGAAATCAGAGAAAGTTTGGACTAAAATACTCTTTTCTTTCTTATAAGTATTTCTCTCAATTAAATATTTTGACCATGTGGCAATATTATGACATCAGAATACTAGGAATATTACAAAACACTAAATGCTAAACATGATAGGTCCTGGGACTTTTTAATTACTTCTAGAATTTCATCAAAATTCTACAATTCTCACTGAATAGATTTTTTTACTTAGCTAAATTTATTACTGTTCATATAGCCTTTCAAAATGAATTGATGTATGAAAGTATATTGAATAAAGAAAACACAATTTTGTGTTCTATAGCAAAGGCTAACTCTATAAAAATTACTTGAAGTGACATTCAGTCATACTTTAATCAATAATTGTGGGAAAAAGTGAAAAAAATGAATGAAATTTATGCCCTTACAATACTGAAGTATACATGGGCAGTCCATATATGGCAGTTCTGATAAACTTGTTTATACCGGGTCTTGTGGTTTAAGTGGATGAGGATGACTGACTAGGTCTCTTCCTCGAGAGGGCACCAGATCCTATTACAGGTGGTTGTGAACTCAGTACCTTTGGAAGAGCAGGCAGTGCTCTTAGCTGCTGAGCCATCTCTCCAGCCTGAAAAATTTCTGAAACCCATCCTTTAATTAACTTTACTTATCTCTAAATCATTTCAAAATTTCTGTTGGCGGCACGGACGGGGTAATTGATAAATCCAATCAATTGTGATTTATACAATTTTAATAGAAAAATCCAACTCACGAATCCAAAGTTCCCGCGCAGCATAGGAAACTGGAAACCGGGGAGGAAGCGCAGAGAGCTTGCAGCTTCTGCGCTCTCCCTTTATCAGTAGAAACTTCGCCCCAGGCAACCCCGCCCAAAACGGGCGGGGCCTATCCCTACAAATTTCCTTGTTGGCAAGCACCTTATGAGTTGCAACCCTTTGGAGAGCAGGTCCTCTTCCTTACCTGAGCAGTCTGTAGAACTGGCCTTGTTTGTAGGGTCACCAGTAGCTAGTCCGAGGACATGAGCATGAGAGACTACTCATCTGTCATGAGAGAAAGTGGGCAAAGGAGAGATACCCCTTTGCTCTTTGTTCCTTCCTGCCTGAGCAGGCAGGAGACTAGTAACCTTGGGTCATGAGAATTGAAGAGCTGGCTTTGCATGCCTCTTCTGTCATTTGGTGACTAGGGCAAGTGAACGATGTCCCCCTCCATAGCCTTCACCACCTATGGAAGGCAACGACATTTATCCTGTTTCTCACCAGAGGCAGCAGCACAGTGCTCTGGAGAACTGATGCTGTACCTTGCCTGGGCAGCACAGTAGAACTGACTGTTGTTAGGGGCCTGGGTAAACCAGCCCTGAAGGCATGAGAGTAGGAGAGCAGCTATAGGAGGAAAGGGCCCACTTGTTCATCCCAGCTGCTCGGCTAGATTAGCCCTGAAAAAAATCACATAGAAACTGTATTAATTAAAACAGTTTGCTCTTCCCTCTTATTGACTAACTCTCACATCTTATTTAACCCATTTCTATTACCTGTATATTGCCACATGGCAGTGGTTTACCAGGTAAAATTCTAACCGGCATCTGTCTCAGGTGGAGGATCCATGGTTTCTCTCTGATTCTGTTTTCTACCTCCCAGAATTCAGTTCAGTCTTCTCCACCTACATAAGTTCTACCCTAGCAACAGGCCCAAAGCAGTTTCTTTCTTAACCAATGAAAACAACACAAAGACAAAATGACCTGCTACACCAAGCAGCCACATCTCCTTTTCCCCATGTGTTGGTGTGGGCGAGGGACAGAAGACACCATGCCAAACCCTTGGCCACCTGTGGCAGGTAGGAGAGTTGGACCTAAGGTCTCAAGAACCAGAGAGTTCGCCCTGCCTCTCACCAGCTACAGCACTCAGGAAAGTGGGTCCTGCATCAGTCCTGGGCAACAGTGTAAAGCTGGCCCTGGTGCTGCAGGCATCCCTGGTCTACCAGAGGGCATGGTGGCAGGAGAACTGGCCCACCTCTGCTGTTTTCTGAATAGCATGAGCTAGCTGGGGCTATGCTGGAGATCTCACTCTGGTGGAGAGGATGAGGCAGAACTGGTGGGATAATCAACCCAGAAACCATCCAGGCCTAGTGCTAGGGCTAAATGTCAGCCCAACATCTAGCTCATCTATCATCTGCTAGAGAATGTGAAGGCACTGATTATTAAGACCCAAAGCTGCAAGTGCTCCATGACAGAGGATAACAGGATATCTATCCAAGAAGATTCCAATTGAGGAAAACCAGGCCTTAAACCTGACCAATGACTCACTGCGATGAACACTTGCAAGTAAAGATGTATGTGATAAGTTCTGAAACACCGTTTAACCCCCTACTGATGATGTAATAAGCCAATCAAACCAAATTAATAAATCCAGGTTTAATGAAGAGAATAAAGCCCTCTTGGATGACCTTTGAGAGGGCAAAAGAAGTATCACAGGGCAAATATGGATACCAGGTCTTATGCAGCCTATAGGCATGGTCTTGAGCAGCCCTAAGGAGGTGCTGACTTTTGGCAGGCTTTTTCAGAGGCAGAGTTTGAAGGAAGAGCTCAAAGGGAGATGCTGCTCCTTGTGTTGGAGGCAGGGTCTGGAATACCCCCTCTCCCCTCAACCAGAGATGGAGTCTCAAACATTCCTCCATTTTTGGGTCTATATGAACACCAATAGGAATTCTACATTAAAAGTATAGACTAGAGGGTTTGCTGCATGACTCACTGTGCCACACTATAAATTCCTCTATGAGATTTTTCTTTTCATCTTTTTTCTCTTTTAAATGTTATTTTATTTTACCTTGGTGTAAGGTTGGAATAGCCTAGGGTAGATGTGAAGGGATGAGGGGATGAATGGAATCAAGATGTATGAGATGAAATCCACAAAGGAATCATTAAATGTTAAAGACAACCATTATTGTATAAAATTTTAGTGTAAACAATTTATTGCCATGTTATTTAGGGATTTTCATAATAAAACATTTTGATATTAAATACTTCACCCTGATATATACAAGCATCATTTTTATACATATGCCAAGTTATCTTCTAAATGTAGTGCATAGGATAATTTACCTTCACCTTTCATAATTATTTAGTTGTACAGTTTATTTTGTGGTAAAATGTCATACTAGAAGGTTTTTTAATTATGTATATTTAACTGAAAAACATCAATAAGTCAGAAAGTCTGTAAGAAAAAATATGGGAGAAATAAACACACACTTTTCAGTGGTAACCCTAAATGGACCTGCTTGTAACACTCCTACTAATAGAGAAACACTAGTTGAGAGGGTTTATAACCAAGATCTATTTTATGTCTTCAAAAAGCATTAATATACTAAGGTCTCCAAAATAGATTGAAAGTATTATTAGTTGAACTTCCCATGTGTTTTACCACCTGCTGGAGTCCATTTCTATGTTTGAAAGAATAACAGATTCACTACTTTAGCAATTTTCTATTGTAAACTTAAGTTTTAAATATTTACTGTTCTTAGTATTTATTTTAGGAGTTAATAATTCAGATTATGGCTTCTCCTTGAAATATCCACAGAGTTTAGATAGGAATATTTCAGAAGTGACCAGGGAAGAAAACGGAATATTACAGCGGAAGAAAAAATATATAATATTATGAAGGGATGCAAAAATATTAGAATTTGAAGATTAAATGGGAGGAGTGTCAGAGGATAAGGTAGGGATATGGTGATGAATAAATAAGAATAATAGAGATTTGAAAAGATGTGGAAGCCTACTACTCTAGAAGCTTCTAAGAATATATTAAAATGAATTTAAATGGAGTTATTATGTAATGTGGTAGATAATGCCTCAACTTGATCTCATATGCTACCAAGTAATATTCCTGGGTCTAGGAAGGGTTACATCTTGTTGTGTTGTTGATCAAAGGGTTCCTAAGGTCAAATATGAATAACGTTTCCCAGTACTATAGGTTATGTTCTCTACCTTGATATTAAGATCCTACTAATGAAAGCACATAACTGAATATGGAAAAATCAAGCTGATATCTAACTAGAAGCTACACTCCTACTGATTAACAGTACAACTGGAAGTTCCTATACACACTATTGGATAAGAAAAGCAATAATTAATCTCACCCATCTATGAACCTTGCAATATACAATAGCATCATTCCAGGAAGGCATAATGATGAAAGCATGACACAAATATGGGAATATTAAGCCACAGTTTCTGTGGACTTAAGGTCTAATTCAAGAGATAAAACCTCACTAGACAAGGCTAATGAGGCTGAGAATCTGAGATTACACAGATCATGGGCCCTAGAAAAGAACCTATCACTAACCCTCTGGCAATATTTATAAAAAATGTATTGCATGCAAGCTGACAATACTGTGTGATGAGAGGATAACAAAGAATAGTTAATACAACTCCCTGCAACAGCAAATGAAAATAACTATGACAAAAAGTCAAAATTAATTTTTTACAAATTTTTGAAGCATTAAATTTTACAGGTTGCAGTGTTAACTTTTGATTTATTAGTGAAATTGTTGTAGTGTACCATGCTTTATGCTAATACATTTTCTAAATTTGAACACTATATTTTATTATATATTTTTATAATAAACCTAAATATTGAAACATAATATGAAATGTGAATATTGAATCGAAGTATTAATTACCATAGTATAAAAAAAGCAGCCCTTAATGATTTCTATAAAAATAAATAACGTAGAGCCAAAGCAAGATGCCTCAACAGCTAAAAGTGCTAACTTTCATGCATGATAACTTCAATATGATCTTTGACCACCCCATGAGTGTCACGGATGTGCAATGCACTCACAAACACACACACGCTATAAACATGTATCACCATGAATAAATGATCTTTATATTGCATTAGCAATAATATTTTGTAGGAACACATATTTAAAATAAAACTGAATATCCAAATTAAATATGCTCATGCATCTGTATATTGTGTGTGGAAGGGTAGGTCTGTAGTATATGCATATCTGTGTGAGTACAGATCCACAGGAGGTTCTCTGCTCTGTCTTTTTAACAGGATCTCCTACTGAGTGTGGAATTCAGTGTGTTTCAGCTAGAGTTGCTCAAGAACAAACCCTAGCCATTCTCCCAACTCATTTCGAAGCCATTCCGTGGTTACAGGAAAGTTCCTTTATGTCTGGGCTTTTATGCGCAGGTTGGAGATATTATTTAACAAGATCAGATAAATTAATGACTGAAGGGTTAGTGTCTGTTTAATTTATTTTATTTCAAATTTTTTTCTAGAATATCATTTTTCCTTTACATATTCCTTTTTTAATAATATATAAATCCCCCAAATCCTTTTACAGACTTATAAAAGAAAGCACAGGGGAGTGAGGAACTTATGTGCCTTTATCCTGATAATAGATTCTAATGTACTCCAGGAACCAAATAGAAGTTCCTACATGAATAGCTATAAATTTATAAATCTGGTGTGGTATGAAGGACTGACCCTTTTCATTATTCATCCATTACTAGATTAGTATGAAAGTAATGTTTCACTGATGAATGAGGATATGCTGCATTTCAATATTAATAACTGAATACAATATTTGGGATATAATAGTGTGTATGAAGAATGACTTTGTAGTTTGGTGTGCAATAGTTTCTATAGGAAGAAAATACTGAACCATTCTTAGTTCAATGTATCATCAATTTTTTTAGATATATTATCCTTTATTTCTTTTAAATTTTATACTCACAAACTTTTTAAAATTGTTTCTCTTTTTGAGATACTATAATTAAACATAATTTCCCCCTTTCTATTTTTCCCAAACCTTCTCTCTATATATGTTCTTTTTCAAATTCATGGCCTATTATTTTTTCATTGTGGGTGTACGTATGTGTGTCTATGTGGGTATGGAAGTACAAAATGCTCAATCTTTAAAATGTTAAATGTGTGAGTGTTTTCATTGCTTACCATTTAGTAGTAAATGAATAATTAATACACTATCCCATAGGGAAAACTGTTTTTTTCTGCTCTAAGCATTCTGTAGTTGCCTGTATTTATTAGTGTTTGTTTGAGGATTCATGGGCTTTTCCCATGGGTGTATAAATATGCACATAATCTTTAAATAAAAATTTCCCATCTGGACTAATAATTCTCCCTCCAAGATCCAACTTCTATCTAACAAAAACATGGAAACAGGTGTAAGAAGTCCTCTTTTGAGTGGTTAGTAAACATGTTCCAGGAAATTTTTTAAATTTGCTGACTATTGTTATTAACTTTGTATGCTGAGGTGAAAGGTAAGTACCTAATGCTGAAGACATCATGAACTTTATACAGGGTCCAGAGTCCCCTGGTGTGGAATTGAATGAGAAGCTTTCAGAGCATAAGCTTTAACAGTATCAGAAGGAATCATACAAGCTTCCAAGTAGGAAAACAGCCTAAGGTCCTTCCCAACAATTGTGTCTATGAGACACAACAATGGTCAGCATTATTTCGTAATCTTAAGGGTGCATTACAAGCAGGTGTATCTTGTCAATGACCTACAATTTTCTAATAGGACTTAAGAGCTGCTCAACAAGAAAAAAAAAAACACACTGGACACCTATATAAAACCACCCAGGTCTTGTTAAATATAGAATTGGAGATTGGAAAAGCAACTTCTACTTTACTCAACCATTGTAATTCTTAACCTCATTCATTATTTTTTTTGAAAATTTCAATAAAATTATTTCGATCGTATTTGCTTCCCTCTCCCTCACATCTTTCAAGGTCTACTCTACCCCCTTTCCACCCCTTAAAAAATCCATGGGATCCATTTTGTGTTGCACAATACTGTTGGGTAGGGGAATTAAACTGAAGACTGATAAACCTACCAGGGTTCATGCCATTAAATAATATTAACTCTTCCTCTCCAAGAAGTCATCAAATAATAATAACTTGCTAACTGGGGGTGGGTGGGTAGGAAGTTGGTCTCAACTTTCAATTGTCTCTCTTTAGATGATGCAGTTTGATGTACCTGTTATAATAACTGTGAGTACATAAACACATTTTCACTCTTCTGCCTAGAGAGCACAATTTCCTTTTATTACTTACAAGCTATGATTATTCAGTTTTTTCACCCTCTCTTCCTTGATTCCTGAGTTGTTTGGGGAGGAATATGTTGTAGATATTTAACTTAGAGCTGACCATGCTGCGGTTTATCATTTTTAATACACTGACCAGTTGTGTTTCTCTGTGTTAATGGACATCTACTGGGATAAGAAATGTCTCTGTTGAGAGATGCACTAATATATAAAAAGTCATAAGTTTTCTGGAGACTTTTTAATATTGTGACCATTTAGCAGTAGTTGTTTTCTTCTAATTACCTCAACCTGTCTACCCAAAATTCTTGCCCACAGGATTGGATTTCATCTCATGGAACAGACTTAATACAATTGAAAAATGCTTGGTTATTTCTATAATATCTGTGTGAATAGATTGCACCGATAGTTATATATTGACAGGATAGGCATTATATCCTGCAGGATTCACAGTTGGGTGATATTGATGATTTCAATGATTATTTTTCTCTTTTCATAGAGTACAAGCAATGTTCACTACTATGAAAACTGTCTTAAAATGGTGATTGTTTCAGGTCTATCCAAGCATAATTTTCTTATTTTTGTGGAAATCTCTGCAATATGGCCTTACCCTCTAATTCTACAGAGTAGCCAATTCAAATGCAATAATCTGAAATAATGTAGTATCTATAGAATGACAATTGGCAATAAATAAAAATGAGCAACTTATTCCTTATATTTAGATATTTATTTTCCAGCATGTGGAGCCTAATTTTGTTGTGATTATCCACACACTACCTAGAAGCCTCCTGAAATATATACATACTTACAAAAAATTATAATTTTTTTGAATAGTAGGTTTGCAATCAACTTTTTAAAATGGTGTTTGGTGTTCAATGTTTTATTCCATGTTCTCTCTTCTAACATGTTTTGCAATTTTTACCCAGTTTCTTTATCCCTTATTTTTGCTTTCAGCATTGTGGCATTATAATAAAAATAATTTTTAAACAGTATATTCTGATCACTGTTTTCCCTACATCATCTCATCTCGGATCCTCCCACTTTCACACTCATCCAATTCTCTCTTCATTCTCGCTTTAGAAACAAGTAGGAAAATTAAAACAAAGAAATCAAATCTAAACAAAAAAAAACCTAACCAAATAAACAAAAAGTAGAGAAACATACAAACAGACACTATATTTATATTATACAGAAACATGCATACACACAGAGACAAAACTCACAAGTACACAAGTTCAGAAATCATAATATACAAGCAAAATACATGTAAGGTACCAATGAGTTCAAGACATTTCCTCTGCTTTTTTTTTCCTCAGATGCAGTGTATCTGGCCTCACGCTGAGGTCTTTCAGCCATCTGGAGTGGAGTTTTTTTCAGCTTGATAAATATGAATCTGTTTACATTCGTCTTCATGTATCCATTCAGCTTTAGCAAACACTGTTTTCTGAAGCTGCTACCTCTCTTCCAGTGTGTATTTCTGGCATATTAATTTTAAAAAATGAGGTGTATTAAAGGTATAGTCTGGGTCTTCAATTCACTCCCATTGATCTAAATGTCTGTTCTTGAGCTAACATCACATTGTTTGTATTACTCTGACTCTGTAGTACACTTGATATCTGCTATGGTGATACCTCTGACAGTTCTTTTATTAACATAGATTTTTTTTCTATCCTGGTTTGCTTGTTAGTTTTCTATGGAGATGGAAATTACTTTTTTAGTTTCTGTAAAGAATCTGTCATAATTCTTATGTGGATTATTTGAATATGCAGATTTCTTTGGACAGGTTGTTCAAATTCACTATATTAATCCTATTCTTCCATTAACTTGGAAGAACTTTCCATCTTCTGAAATCTTCATCTCTTTCTTCAGTGTCTCCAGATTTTATTGTACAATTATATCCCTCCCTTTCATGGCTTTTATTGATTTTCATATTTCATTCAGTTGTATTTGTTCCAATTTATTTTGAAATATGCTCATGTCTTTCTTGAGTTTTTTGAATATAGTGTCAAACATTCTTTTGAAGTCTTTTTCTGGAAGATCTTCCAGGTTATTTTAAAATGGAGGTAATTATTGTAAAGTTAATAAGTTTTAAAGAAGAGATACTGTCTTGTTTCTTTTTTTCAGGCTGTCATTGTTTCTGCATAGTGATGTGTGCATCAGGCATAGTTTGTGGTTTGAATCTGTTCATTTGCCTTTCTTTCTCAATTGCCTATTTATTTAGGTTGAAATCAATATCCTTTTATTAGATCTGTTTATACTGGTGAGGAGACAAATAAATCTTTGTATAGTGGAGATGTCCATTTTTCCTTTGTAGTGCTGTTGTTGAAGACTACAAACTTTATCCACTTGTTTTCGCTGAGAGTGGCTATTGATTAGTGCCTAGAATGTGGGTGGTATCTTCCATAGTGGACACAGGCTTGGATAGAAGGCCTTGTACGTTGAGTTCCTAGAGCAATGTTATTTAGGGACAGAATTTCTCAGGCAGGAGAGACTGTATTCCCCTATTCAGTGCACGCTGAATTCAGAGAACTAAATTCTGGAGTATAATTTACACATAGTGTAAGAGGTCATTCAGCTGCACCTCAAGACCAAGGTTAGCAGGTAGTCTTATGCCTCTGCTTGGTAGTTTTGCTTCCAGGGATTTTTAGAATAAACTATAACAATAGTTTTCAAATTAATATGCTTACTGCTCAGGTGATTTCAGTTTTATTCCTAAAAATAATTCTGAATATATTTTATACGAAAATATTTTGTTATACTTAAATTATTTTTTCTTTATTCTTATTTTAATTTTTAGATAGGGCACAAATCATTTTCTGGGAAGGAAATTCAAACTCATTTCTTTCTTTTAATTTTATTAGTATTTAGATAATTTTATGCTGTGTATTTAGACCATATTCACCTGCAAACTCCCCTCTTCCCAGTACTATCCTCTTCCCTACTCACTTATGTTTGGGTCCTCTTTTGTTCGGTTGATTTAGTTTACACTTATCAAGTACATTTGGTGTCACCCATAAACTCTTGGATGTGTGGCCTTCCGCTGGAGCAAAGTCAAACCACCAGAGATGAGGTCCATAAAAAGAGAAAAGCTGGTTCACTCTGTCCCAATACTTCTCACTCGATTCCTCGTCAGTCCCATTTCAATTTCACTTGCACAGACACCACTTACTGACTATTCCTTCAGATTTCTTACCACCTTCTGCTTTTCCCAAGTCTCAAAACTGCTAACCAGATAATTTTCTTATGTTTCAGAATTCTCTCGGTTTATAGCATAATTTATATCTGTGAGTTATGGTAAATTTTGGATCAACATTTTATTACATTCTGTATATGTTGTCTGTTTGGGCCACTTTTCCTATAGCATATGTGTGGTTAGAGAAGAATGTTTTAGAATCAGTTCTCTCTCTATTACTACTTTATAGGGGCACCAAAGCCAGACTGAGAAGCTTTTGCTACAAGTTTATTTGCTGAGCTATCTCAACAGACTTTAGCACAATCATGTATGTAATCCTGTAGTAAAGTTTTTACCTTTATCCCAATTAGTGGCTATTTATTCTAATTTCAATTTTGGGTATTTGCTGAGTTGCACTGTGTATGTAGTTAGTACAAGATATAAATGTAAAGAAATAACTATAAAGAGACTATACAAAGATTAACAGCCATGAATACTAAAGAAATGTATCTTATATTCTGAGACCCACGAGTACTGGCATCCCTTGGCATTACTTTAGTCAAGATAAATCAATCTTTACCTTTAAAAGCATTCTACTATTATTTCTTACCACTAGATGGTGTGATTCCATGAGTCATTACACTAATATCTATTTTCCTAAAAATCAATTGCATAAGCAAGCCTCCAAGGAGAACATACTGTTGTAAATCTTTACAATAATATAGAACAGAGGGATAAATTTTTTTCTAGGGTGTTTAAAATTCCTGAAGCAAAGTGATATACCTGTCTAGTTAACACAGTTCTGCTCTATATCTTCACTTAGCTTTTCCAACTACTTCCAAGTTTACAGCTTGCACCTGCATGTAAATCACGCTGTTCCTCACCTGAGCAGCTTCTTTTGGATGGCTTCCCAGATTGGACCCATTTATACATGAAATTACCTTTTTGGCAGCAGAGATTCTAAATGAGGTAAATAGTCTTGATTGGTTGGTACATAAAATCCACAAATGAACAGTTAGGAAAGGAAGAACCGATGCTGTAATTGTCGAAAATGCTGTGCTTGACAGTTGTAAAAAGAAGTATTTTTATTGAATCTTACTATTCCAAAAGGGCAAGATTATAGTTTTCATTTGATAAACCAAATATATCCAGTCCTTGTTATTTCCAATTCATTTGAATGTCTTTGTTGCCAGAATGTCATGAGAGTTTCCTCAAGTGAAGTCACAGAAACTGGACTACAGATGAATTCAGAGCTGTCCAAGAACTCAGTGACTATGTAATATACATATATATATATTACATAAAAATGTTAATTTAGCATAGAGAATAAAGACAATGGCTAATCTATTAAGGAAGAGTATTCACATATCGCATATAACACCCTGGAAAGAAGAGCAAACGCTTCATATCCTCAACCCAGTAGTTTAAGTGAAGACAAGATATGTTCACAAATGCTTTCAATTCTATAGTATTCAGCATCTTCTACATTTATGATAGGCAAAAATATAGTTCATGCTTCATAGATTTTATATTAGGAGGCAATGAAGCAAGACATTTAAATAATTAACTGAAGATCAAAAAAGTTGATCTTATTCATAGGAGGAGGCAAAGAAGCTGGGTAATATTAAACTTTGCATGTTTATATAATATTGTGAAGCTTATCCAAAAAAATTATAGTTATATTTATTTTTTCCATTGTTTTGAGTAAATAAATGAAAAAAAATCAAACTGTGGAGAAAATATATTAATTTGGTCCACAGTTCTAGGAATGTTCAGTCATGGTTGTTTTAATTTGTGGCTGTGGCCCTGTGGCAAGTCATACGGTGATGGAGATGGGAGTGTTTGACAGAAAGGACTGCTCACTCTGTGAACATTAGGAAGCAAACATCAAGATTCTAGGAGCAATATATTGCTGGAAATCAGATATTTCTATATCCCAAAAGATACATTTTTATATATATTCTGCTTTGTTTTCATACTTGGAAACTACACAATCCATGTTAAAATCTACCCTTGATAAAGTGTAGTATGGATACCAAATTTAATATTATATGATGAATGAAGTTATAGAATCTTTGAAACAACAGACTACAGCTTTATTATTACATGTGAATAAAACTGTTTGTGGCTGACTAAGATAGAAACACTGTAGCCATGTACTAATTATGCCATAAGTAACTCATTAGGAACTGAGATCAGCAGACAGAACATGTGCATCTATTTAGTAGGAGCTCAATTCAGAGGTAATTAGGAAATTAAAGTTCCTTAAAGTCATTCCATAATGTGATTGAGCAGAGCAAAATGCGGTCTGGTTAGTCGTATATGAAGGGAATGTAATCAGTATATGCCTGACCAAGTCATTTTGGAATATACTTTTGAGCAAGCAAATGTTTCTGTTTAGCACAAAACAGTGCTAATTTTTTAATATTTGAGAATGAATTTCTGTTTCTTATAGTAATTTCCAACTTGAATAGGCCAAGGGATTATTTTTTCCTATTTATTCATCTGGACTTTCATTCTTTTTATTTTTTTAAGATGTTATTTTATTTATTTATTTTTATTAAAAATTTCCACATCCTCCCATCCTCCCATTTCCCTCCCCTCTACCCCCTCCCTCTCCAATCCAAAGAGTAGTCAGGGTTCCCTGCCCTGTGGGAAGTCCAAATTCCTCCCCCCTCCATCCAGGTCTAGGAAGGTGAGCATCCAAACAGTCTAGGCTCCTACAAAGTCATTGTATGCAGTAGAATCAAAACCCAGTGCCATTATCATTGGCTTCTCGGTCAGCCCTCATTGTCAGCCACATTCAGAGAGTCCGGTTTGATCACATGCTCTATCAGTCCCAGTCCAGCTGGCCTTGGTGAGCTCCAATTAAACCAGTCCCACCATCTCAGTGGGTGGGCACACCCCTTGTGATCCTGACTTCCTTGCTTACGTTTTCTCCCTCTGCTCCTCATTTGGATCTTGGTAGCTCAGTCCAGTGCTCCAATGTGGGTCTCTGGCTCTATTGATCCTAGAGAAGCTAAATAAGAAGGTGAACCCAAAGAAAAAACATATAGTTATCCTCCTGGATATTGGAAGTAGACAAGATTGCCAGGCAAAAATTGGGAGCCTGGAGGTGGGGGTGGGGTAGGGGTAAGGGGAGATGGGGAGAGAGAAGGAAGAAGGGGAGGTGGGGAGAGCTTGAGGAATGGGACATTTGGGATGGAGAAAGGGTAGATATGGGAGCAAAGAAGTATATATCTTAATTAAGGGAGCCGTTTTAGGGTTGGCAAGAGACTTGACTCTAGAGGGGTTCCCAGGTGTCCAAGGAGATGTCCCCAGCTTGTTCCTTGGGCAGCTGAGGAGAGGGCGCCTGAACTGGCCCTATCCTATAGCCACACTGATAAATATCTTGCATATCACCATAGAATCTTTTTATATTTTTTTATAAAAAGAAGACAAACTATCTTTTTCTTTTTACATACCAATGCCAGTTTCTACTCCTTCTCCTCATCCCATTCCCTCCACCCCACCCCCAATCCCCATCTACTCCTCAGAGAGGGTAAGGCACATTGCTTTGGGAAAGGTTTAAGGCTCTCCCTACTAAATCTAGGCTGGGCAAGATATCTATCCAAAGAGAATGGGTTCCCAAAAAGTCAGTTCAAGCAGTAGGGATAAATTCTGGTGCCATTAACAGCATCCCTGCAGTTTCTCCCAGCCATACAAATGTTACTCATATTCAGAAGGTCCAATTTGTTCCTATGCTGATTCCTTCCCAGCTGGAGTTAGTGAGCTCTTGTCAGCTCAGGTAAACAGTTTTAGTGGGTGTCCCTATCATACAGTTTTCAACCTGAAAGATGAAGTTCATATTTTCAATTGTGTTCTTTATGCACACACACACACACACACGCACACACGCACACACACACACACACACATGCACACACACACACGCACACACACACACACACACACACATGCACACCTCTCATGCTTGATTCAAGAAGCTACTTTGAATCATGAATAAAAAAAATCTAGAGACAGATATTGGGATTCAACCTGAAGACCAGAGCAGCAAAGCAATCAAATCACTAGAGAGCTCTTATCTCTTTGAAATCTTCAGAATAAAAGAGAGCAAGTTCCTGTCTCATTCTGCCTTATATTTCTCTCTACTACTGGGATTAAAGGTGTCCACCACCACCATCCAGCCTCTATGGCTAACTAGTGTGGCTGCTGGAATTAGTTTGTCACCACTGCTGGCTATATGGCGGAGTAAACTGCCTGGTTTGCATTATGATACTGACAGATCATTACAGAAAGCCCCAACAGAACAAAGTACAGAGAAAAACTAGCTTGGTAATCCACACATTTGAAAGGTTACTTGAAGAGCTTCGTAAATTAGGATGAAGTCAGGATCTCATATATGCTCAAAAGTTTCATGTCACCAAAGCTGTGTCCATGGGATTCTTTTAAGGTTTAAAATTTTTAACAAGACTTTATATATAATTAACAAGTTTCTCAGGTTATTCTGTTGTAGCCATTGTCATCATTATTAGTATAATTTGTAATATTCTAAGGCAGTGGTTCTCAACCTTTTAAATGCTTTGACCCTTTAATAATAGTTCCGAGTATTTTGGCGACTCCCCTCATCACAAATTTAGTTTTGTTGATACTTCATAACTATAATTTTGCTATGAATATGCAATGTAACTGAAATGTGACTCCTTTGAAAGGGTTGTTTGATGCCCAAGGCATAGTGACCCACAGTGGTTGAGAACCACTGCTCTAAAGTCTGTTAGCTTCTTTGAAAATACTATTGAATATAGTTAAGTTTGAAATGTATAATGATTAGTACACTACTCAATAGTCACTTATTCTCCTATTGTTTATGGCTAATTGATTTTTGAAAAATTTAGGAAACTTAGACTTGGTGGGAGAATTGTCTGTAATCTGTCAATCATGTTATAAATAAATGCTGATTGGCCAGGCAGGAAATATAGGTGGGAAAACCAGACAAGAAGTAGAAATGATGTAGTAAGAACAGGAGAATTCTGGGAAGGAGGAAGTTGATTCCTCCCATTCCTGTCCAGATCAACTAAGAAGCAGGATGTGACCTGCCCCGCTGGAAAAAGGTACTGAGCCACATGGCTAACATAGATCAGAAAAATGGGTTAATCAAGATGTGAGAGTCAGCCAGTGAGAGGCTAGAGCTAATGGGCCAATCAGCTTTATAACTTATAGAGATCTTTGTGTGATTTTTCTCTGGGACTAAACAGCTAGGGGTACAGGCAGTACAGAAACCCCAACAACAAGCAGGCCTGGCCCATTCATGTTACATAGACTAACAGAAGAGATAATTTCTATTTAATTAAATTAGTACATAGATAATGCTAATGGCATTATTATTATTATTAGGTTTTTGGGGCATTTTTTTTTCAAGACAGGGTTTCTGTGTAGCTTTGGAGCCTGTCCTGGAACTCCTCAGTCTTGTAGATTAGGCTGGCCTTGACCTCACAGAAATCCATCTGCCTCTGCTTTCTGAGTGCTGGGATTAAAGGGATGCACCAGCAAAACCTGAATTAAACAGTATTTTCTATAAAAGAAAAAGATTGACGATACTTACATATCATCAAAAAAATATAAGTGTCTGTTCTCCCCACTTAGGTTCTCCTGTGTTCTAACGGGGGATGTATTTGCTTCTGTGGAAGGCTTAGAGGAAATTTTATGAAGAAAAACTGTGAGTTCTATGTTCTGTCACAAAGATTTCATTATGCACTTTAACAGCTCTGGCATTTTGTGAAAAATACAAAGGCCCTCTGCTGCATCAACTTTAGAAAATGCTTGCATTAGTGCATATGAAGTCTAAAAATGACGTGACACTATGAATTCATTCATGTGCCACACAACTCTATTCCTGGGCCTTATCTCATCTCTCACCAAAGTGAGTCAATCCCAGAATGGAAAGATGTTTGTCTTCTTGCACTGTAGAAAGTCCTACAAATCCTGAGTAAAGCAACATGGAGATAAATATAAAAAGAGACCAAGCACAGTGACATAAGCCAAATGCAGATAAATAAAAACTCTAGGGCTCCAGCAGTGAATAAAGTAGTGAAAATACACCACTAATTTATTTTTTATACTTTAAATTTTGTTTGTGTTTGTGCATGTAAGCAAGAATCTAACCTAAAACCAAAACTACTAATTTATATAACAAAAGCTTCAAGAAAATTACAACATTTCAAAATTGTTTGAGGTGAATAAGATACAGTACAAGCTATGCACATAGCACAGTTTTATTAGCTTATACCATATAGAATTGTCTGTGTTCAAGTACATAAACTATCATTCATCTTATGACATAACATAAATCTCCCTGAGGAAAAAAAATCAGATGAAAAGTTTTCATATAGATTTTAAAATTACTTTTACTTAATGTGTCTCAGTCTTTGAGCCTGGAAAATCTATTCCTCCCAAATGTGTGTTTTGTGATATATAATATATTAGCACCTCACAATTTAACTCTTTTCAAAAATGGTTTTCCAAGGCTTCTAGATTCTATTATACATAGACTATATAAAAATGTGTGTATGTGGTAGTTGGGAAAGTGTGGGGGAGTGTTCATGCACATGTGTGTATTTATACGTATTTGATATTTTTCTATAAATTTAGATGAGAACTTCGACAGTAACTAAGAATCTTGTAAAAGAATTTCTGGAACCAACTCTAATCTTTATTGAGAAATATTCAAAGGATGCAGTCTTCTAGATTCAGGAAGTCTGTTCATAGGAAAGGCAATGAAGAGTTTTGGAGGAAACTGTACACTCTTTAAATGATGCATAGACTATTTCTTCTGATGCTACAGGGAGAGCACACTTATGACAAGCAATTCTAACCAACATTTTAGGTCATTTATCTGTTATCATTTGATCCAAACCTCATACTTCAATTAATTTTTTACAAACTTTATAAAAAAAATAGCTCTCATAAATAATAAGAAGCATATTGATTCAGAGATATGGCAAGAGAAAAACATTCTAGTTACATAAATGGCTGGTAAACTGTGACCAGCTATTGCTATTCTAGCCGAATCAAGAGTTGTATAATTCCATATGTTATAATGGATTTTAACAAGATACAATTTTCATAAACTTCTCAAGTGTAATAAACATATTTAAACATGATTATTGGATTTTATTCTCTTCCTTAACTCTCTTAATACCACATTTTAGTAACTCCTTTAGGTACTGAATGCAAGAAGAATATTTTAAAACATTGCAGAATCTGGGCAAAAAATTATCATATATTTCAATAAGCAACTCACAATTAGCCAAATATCAATGCCATGTCAACATATAAAAATAAGCTTATTTATTGTTTTTGCCATTACAGAATAAGGACAATATTCAGAGCCCAGGCATTCAGCATATGGACCTTTGAATAACAATCAAGCAGATGGTGGGTTGTCTCAGTGAGTAAGAGCACTGACAGAGCAGTCATGAGAACATGAATTCAAATACCAGTCATTCATAAAAAGCAATAATGCCTTTAATGTCGATAACCCTAGGGCTGTGGGAGACTGAGTCATGAGTATTACTCTTGAAAAGAACAAATAATCCGATTAAAAAATGGAGTACAGACCAAAACAGAGAACTCTCAACAGAAGAATCTAAAATGGCTGACACTTCGGGAAATGCTCGAAATCCTTAGCCATCAGAGAAATGCAAATCAAAACAACTCTGAGATTCCATATTAAACCTGTAAAAATGGCCAAGATCAAAAACATTAATGAAAACTTATGCTGGGGATGTTGTAGAGAAGAGGAACTTTCCTGCATTGCTGGTGGGAGTGCAAACTGCACATTGCCTCAAGATGAAAGAAGGAAGGAAGTGCAGGATGCAGAAGCACTCTCTATACTCTTCTGACTTAGATGCATATGTGTACAGAGCCCACATTCACACTAACACACACATATACAAACACATACAAAAAAAGCTCAACAACCAATGAAACAAGAGTGTAACATCCAAATATAATGATATCTTTTGTCATCAATACTCTATGACAGCCATAATTCACAAAACTAAAAGTTCTAAACAAGATTATTCAGTTGTTGAAATGTTAATGTTAATAAAACTGTACACAATTAATAGAAAAAAGTCTAATCTAAGTGTACCTTAAAATTAACGTAAGAATTCTATTAATATTTTTGGTTGCTTTGTATTTTGTTTTTAAGACAGGATCTCATTATGTAACCCTGGCCTTCCTAGAACTCACTGTACAGACCTTGATGTTCTCAAACTCAGAAATTCGCCTTCATGCCCCTCCCAAGTACCAAAATTAAAGGTGTGTTCAGTCTTTTTTAGATCACGTTTCTTTTTGTTTGTTTGTTTGTTTGTTTGTTTGTTTTGGTTTTTCGAGACAGGGTTTCTCTGTGGCTTTGGAACCTGTCCTGGAACTAGCTCTGTAGACCAGGCTGGTCTCGAACTCACAGAGATCCGCCTGCCTCTGCCTCCCGAGTGCTGGGATTAAAGGCGTGCGCCACCACCGCCCGGCCTCACGTTTCATTTTTAAGTGACACATTAGTTTGGAGATGTGTGACTAAAACAACTCACAAAATGCTAATTGTCCATTATATTTATTTATATTCCCAATAATTTTCTGTAAAAAATCCCTAATTTTGCTACAAAGTTACTTTTTAATACTAATTATTATCTCTTAACATCACCTTTTTTTTTTAGAAGATGCTGCTGGAGATGCATAGATAGAAAATGCCTGTTCTGAAGCCCCAGGTCACAGCCATAGCTGTGTAAAAGAGAGTGATTTATTTTGTAATTATTCTATTTTTTCATTTCACCCTGTGATTATTGCAACCTTAAAAAAAAAACAAGGAATCATAAAATGTAAAAGCTTTTCTAAGAAATCCATTTACGTTATCTGATCGAGAAACGAAGCACAGAAGATTGGATTAAGATGGGATCCCGCACTGAAGATTTAGGAGTAGGATGTAAAAGTAGCAACTGATATGCATTTGAAACAGTAGCAAAATTCAAAGGATTCATTTTAACTGAAATTCTGGTGCTCAAGTTTCAAACCAGCACACATGCAAAAGGGAGTACTAAAGAAGGGGAAAAAATTAAAATAGTGTTTAGATTAAATTTAGGTCAAATAAAACAATATCATCACAGTCACTTATTTCAAGATACACTAAATAAAAACTGTCACGTTTCAAACTGAAATGATATGGTTGGTGATTCTTCTTCTGAGGAACTCTTTACTATGATTTGCAATATAAACTCTGGGTGATAGAACCAAAAATAAATTCTCAAATTACCTACCTCTGCTCTCTGCAAATAAAGTGAAGGATTTGTTATTGCAATATACAATTTCTTTTAATATCTCTATCAATAAAGTTGTCAAGAAACTATAGTATATCTAAATCTCCAAAGACACCTGCACTTTGTAGATGACCATACTCAAATATATGTGAATATACACACCCACACATTTAGCACTTGGTTAGTTTTCTTATTTATTTTATTGATTTTCCCTAAGAGAAATTTCATAATTTTTCCTTTTCATTTTCATGAACTGATAGTTCAAAAATGAAATGTTTTCCAAGTGCCTTGTGGCTAGAATATTAAAAATAGCTGTTTTAAATGGTCTGAGACCAGATTAAGGGAATAGTTGCCTTTTGATGAGAAAAAAATGAAGCATAACATGCATCTCAAAATATTGGTATCAGAAGTTTTGTTAAGCCTGGATATAGTGAAGAGAAATGATGAAGTCCACTTCTCCCCAGTCACAGTACTCATTCTCAAATATATCAAGAAAATGGAGCAGATTATAATGTACAAAATCCTTGTTTTAATAATGTATGTAATAAAAATGTGAGTAAAAGCTGAAAAATTTATTCATTCATTTATAAAGTAACAAATAATTTGGAAATAAAGATTATTCTTGGAATGTGCACATTTTTTAAAATAGAAAAAGTAATTTGTGGCATATTTTGTCTTTGGAAGATAAAAATAGATACTATGTAGAAAGAAGTAATGTGATCATTACAAAATTAATAAACAAAATTTAAACTAATAATGAAGATCAATAAATACATAGAACATGTTTTGATAAATTAATAGATTAACATTTAATAAAGTGAACATAAATGAATAGAGGCAAAAATATCATCAAGAACTAGACAGGACCTCAGAAAACCTTTTGGCCTCCTGTTCTCTGGTATTTTCAATATTTCTAAATATGTATATAAGAATTATGAAGGGTGTTTGAGGAAGGAGCCATTAGAGAGAGCACCTTGGATTTTGAGAACAGATCCTAAATTAATTACATATCATCAATGGAGGGAGATTTGACCGGCAGGAAAGGACAAGAGAATATAGCCTAGTAACACGTGTGAAGATGAGGTGAAACCCACATCAGCATGGAGAGTCCAAAATGTTCAACCTTAGTTCAGTGACTGCATGAATCCCTCTGTAGCTACAAATACTGACTAGCACAAATCATTCATTTACTTAAAATATTATATTATTTTTATTATTTTCTCTATGTGGATGACAATGTACTGTCATGTTTTGAAAAGCATCAACAAGTCTGGTAGACTATAAAGAGAAGTGTTTTTTGCCCAAGAGCCTTCAAGGGAGTATACTATACGTTGTAATTGATGATGATTAGTGCTCACTGCTCTTTTTTTCATTGTTGTTGTAAGTATATGGAATAAGTGAGTATGTATGTGTATGTGTGGTGACTAGAAGGTGTGTGTGTGTGTGTATCATTACAGGATTGTATGTGGGTCTGGATATGTTATAAATTATCATGATTGCTTAGCAAACTCTCTTACCTACTAACCTATCTCTATAACCACGTGACTCCTAATTTAAATTAAAAATGTAAGAGTGTAAAGTTGCAAGTTTAACCCACTGTAACCTTGTAGCATTTTAATTCCAACACCCAGAAAATGACATATTATTCACGACAAAACTAGAGGGCCTGGGGCTGGGCTCAGCAAGAAGAAAAACATGTTCACAGACCTCACAAGATAGCTTCTATCCCCAGAAATTACCAAATGACTCACAAGGTTTCTCCTTAGACCTCAACGAGCACATCATAGCACAGGTGTGTCTACTCTCCCATCTTTCTCTCTTGCTTTTTTTTCTCTGTCTCTTTCTCTCTGTGTGTGTCTTTCTCATGCTTCCATAGAAAAACAAAATGCACCTTTCAAATTCATTTTTGTAGATAAATATTAATATATGTAAATAATTATAATAAATATCCTGCTACTAACAGATTTTATTATTTTATAAGATAAAGGGTAATCAAAAATAATGAAACAAGATACGTCAATAATAAAAATATCAAGAAATTGCAATCATAACATTAGAATACCTTTATTTGCAAAGACCGCTTCATTTCAAGGTATAATATTTCATCAGATTTGATTATTTCTATTTGTAATATATCTGGCATGATATTTAATATATGCTTTGAAAACATTTATTTGTCTTTTAAAGTCTAGTTTCCCAATCAAGGAACTTTCGTTGCACTGTGAGAAAATTTTTCTGTATGTTCTGACAGCAAAATTGCACATATTTTGCAGAATTATTAATCTGTTGGAAAAAGGCTGGGAGGATGTCAAAGCATTGACAAGAATCAATGAAAAATATTATGAGATATTAGTTTAAGCACTAACACGAGTAAACAACTATTTAGATTTCTAAAATTTCTTAATTTTTTAATTTATTTTTAAACATGAATATACAATGAAATATACTAACTCATACTTTCCAACTCTCTCCATATGTCTCCCAACATTGCCCAATCCAAACTTCACATCTATAGTCAATTGTTTTTGATGTTCAGCAAATTTAGTTCTGTCCACATGTGTACTGTATACAAAAATTATTCATATTTTATAACTGTTAGATTATAGTTAATTATAGAGATCTTATTTTTTAGTTTTAGTTTTTTGGTTCTTCGAGGCAGGGTTTCCCTGTTGCAGTCTTAGCTGCCCTGACACTACCTCTTGTAGACCAGGCTGGTCTCGAACTCACAAGGATTGACCTGCCTCTGCCTTCTGAGTGCTGGGATTAAAGGCATGTGCCACCACTGCCCGGCCAATTGTATAGTTTTCAATGGCATCACAGTTTAGTAGTGAAAATTTATGACTTTTCTTCAGTCAGGGAAATAGGTAGATTATTTGCACATCTTCATATCTCGCTCTGTTCCTCCAAAAAAGTCTCGCAGGTCTGCATCTGGCCTCTCCCCTCCTAATCCCTTTACTTACTGCTCCCCATCCCTGGTGGGTGATTATATATATATATATAATATATATATTATATATATATTATATATGTATATATAACTTTTCGCCAAACTTCTCCTGTCTGCTCATTGCTTTTACTCTGTGCCCAAGTCTAGCAGCTGTTCCTTGGGAATCCTTAGGCCACTTCAGCCAAGAAACCAAGTAGCCTAACTTTAGATTTTCACCTATTCCTTCACATCTCCTAATCAAATTACTGAGTCTTCTTCCCACATCTGTAACAAAAAAACCTGCTGTGAAATTGACTTCTCTCATCTCCATCTCCTAAGGAACACGTAGATCTTGTCCCCCAAACTTCATTCCCTCACTTATCCCATTATCTCAGTCCGATGCACGCAGGCTTTTCTTGGGAACAGGCCAGTCTCCCAGACCAAATAGACAGGTAGGCTAAAGGTGTAGATCTTTAACTCCTTTCCTCCTAATCTAACGTTCTATCTTCATCCAGAGATCTGTAGACACGCCTGTCTTCATCTCCAACAGATCACGTAGAGATCCTCCTCTAACATTTTTTTCCACTCATTTTATTGCGACAGTCCCTAACTCCAGCAGGCATTCCCTTGAACCGGTCAGCCAGGTTGACTAGATGAGCAAATAAAATGAAGCAGGTGGGGGTAAGCGTCAGGTTTTCGTTTCTGTCCTCTCTATATCCAATCTTCCAGTCTCATCCCCAGCCCTTTAATAGACGACTTGCTGTGGCCTTTCCTTACTCACTGCCCCCACTCCCAGAGGGCTAAGATGATTCTAGTATAATACCTTTCTTTCTTCCTTCAAGTCCACCTCCTAGAACATCCACATTCTTAATGTCAACTTGCCATGCTAAGAAACACCTTTGCCCTGGAGAACCAGTGGTCACACCAATCAGGTATCCATCCTGGAGGAATTCTTACTTGGCAATGCACAGCCTCTATACACTCCTAATGAAAGGAAAAAAAAAAAAAACATGCTTGCAAAATCCTGACCCAATCTTAGACTAAAACCGAGGTGAGCCTGAACCTCAGTTATGCAAAGTACTTTACAGGAACCATAATTAATTTGCCACCTGTAAGAATGGCCAAGATAAAAACCACTGATGACAACTTATGCTGGAGAGGTTGTAGAGTAAAGGGAAAACTCCTGCATTACTGGTGGAAATGCAAGCTGGTATAGCCTCTTTTGATGTCAGTGTGGTGATTTCTCAACAACTGACTTCTTGATGGCTAATTCTGGTCAGCTAGTTATTGGCTCTGCCCCAACATTCAAATTTAACTTTACTGTATTAGTCTAAAAATATGATCAAATATCCCCCAACTCTATGGAGATGTATACTTTAGTACTTCTATGCTTGCACTTTGTTCTATTGTTCCCAGTGTCCTTTTAAATGGGATCCCTTCAGATTTGATTGAGTTGTATTGTAACATATTTTCAATTACGATTGTAATCACATTTAATTTATTCACTTTGCTCAGGATTATGGTATAGAAGCATTTTGTTGGCACCAAACAAAATATAAGAATATAAGATCATTTTCCTTACACTTTGAAATTTCACTGCCATTTTAAATTAGGATTCAATTATCAAGACAACATTCATTTCTTTGTTTGTTTGCATTAAGCATTTTATTTAATTTAAAAAATATTGCCCATTAGAAAACACAAGAACTTAAATTTATTGGGAAATTAGTGTAGAAACAAAAATACTAAACAGGAGTTTACATGTGAACATAGCATTATGTAGATATATCATGAACCATTATAGAAATCAAAACAGATTATCAGAAATAATTTCAAAAACAATAATAGTAACAATAACAAGCTAATTAACATGTGTTTTCTAGGGCATTGTAGATTTAAAGTTTAACTAGCTGTTAGTATCCAGTAAAATGGCAGAATCAAGATCAACAGGAGTTCTTTAGTAGACATCATGTCAAGACAAAGGCCTCTTTGTTGTTCTTGTTGCTAAAATCAGTTTACTTGTTTTGTTTTATTTACTGACAGTGTTTCACTCTGTATTCAGACTAGATTTAAACTCCTGATTTATTCTAGTTACTGGCAACATGGTAGGCATATGTCACTATCTCAAGACAACTGAATTTTAATTAAGTAAAATATACCTTCAGATTCTTATTAGTAACTTTCCATAATGCTGTGTGAACATTCCTAACAAGAATGAACTAAAGGCATAAAGGAATTATTTTAAATTAGTGATGGTTGGGATGCACTCGGAGACAAGAAAGCATGAGGGCACTAGCTGGAAATAGCTTGTCATGTTTCGGTTGTCAGGAGTAGGAAAAAAAAAAAACAGAAGAAATGATGTTATAAAAATCTTGAAAGCGCCCCCCCCTTAGAGATGAGCTTCCTCCAATCACACTGTCTCTTAAACTTTCCACAACCCTCTCAAATAATTCCTGAGTCCTCAAAGTACATTTTTTATTCAATCTACCATATACCAAGAAAAAGAATAGATATTTAGATATAAGAGGTATATAATGTTACTGGTTCACAGCATTTTGTGTCCATCAAGTTCCACATCGTAATGCAATTTTATTATCATAGTTATTAAATAAAGTTAAAACATGATGAATTATGTTTGCACTATATATTATATTTGTTTTATCTTATTAAATGTAACCAACATCATAGGTATTTATTTTAACTCTGCTTCCACACATGTTCAAATGTTTTCTCAACGGTATTTTACAACATTGTTTGGAATGTTATAAACATTGTCATTCTAAATGTTTCTGTCCACATGATGGTTCGAACATACATGAAAATCATAACAAAACTAATGTCATAGGTATATTATACTAAATATAATTGCAATTATATTTCTTTGTTGACTACACAAAACATTTAGATAATTGCTGAGAAATATGATTCACACATACATTTTTTTTATGAAAGTCCTTTAGGTTTTTCACTTAGACGATTTTAATGAGAAACAACTGTCACCATTCTTACTTGTCGACCAGGAGTTGATACGACGTTGGCACAAACAGTGGAAGAATGACAGCGGGAAAATCAGCTACGTGCTGTACAGACAAGGAGTCTCCTGAAGACTTCACATCACATGTTGTTCAGTGGTTGGCATTTTCAAAGGTCACTTTGATCCTCAGTAGTAGTCAGTTATTAAACAGAAAGTGTTACTGACAGTTAAACACTGCTGCACAATTAGCTAAGGTGTGAAGCATTTCACTTCTGAAAGTAACACTTCTCATTGGAAAAATCATCTCAATATAGTCTCCTATTCCTTAACTAATCTGTATATAAAGTATTCCACTTCTGTTACCTAATCACTTCAAAGTTCCAGACTGTGAAAAGTATTTTTCAGAATTTGAATTCTGAATGTCTGTTCTGAAGACTTGGATTTTCTTCTTTAATGCCTGCTCCATTAATATTTAGGCAAAATATTTTCAACGAGCTGAATCATACGAAGGTGGTAAAAGAATATATAGTCCATATATACTGAATTGTGTAAGTATTGTCATAATGTGGTAATAATTAGTAATATGTTAAATCAGTTAGCAAATGCAGAGGATTAAATATTCTCTAAGAATGTTCATATTTTAAACTTGTACATGTGAATTTGAAATAGTTAAATAATCTAATGGAAACTAACCCAATGCTAGTAGATGTTTTGAAAGAAATATCTATGGCTGGAGAGATGGCTCAGAAGTTAAGAGCACCAATTGCACTTCCAGAGGTCCTGAGTTCAATTCCCAGCCAGCTGGTCTGTGACTGAAAAAGCAAGGGATAAAACTGGACTCTCTGAACATGGCGGACAATAAGGGCTGATGAGAAGCCAAGGACAATGGCACGGGGTTTTGATCCTACTTCATGTTCTGGCTTTGTGGGAGCCTAACCAGTTTGGATGCTCACCTTCCTAGACATGGACGGAGGGGGAGGACCTTGGATTTTCCACGGGGCAGGGAACCCTGACTGCTCTTCAGACTGGAGAGGGAGGAGGAGAAAAGTGGGGGGAGGGGGAGAGGGGCAGAAGGAGGGGGAGGGAAATGGGAGGCTGGGAGGAAGCGGAATTTTTTTTTAATTTTTTTCTTTTCAATAAAAAAAAAAGAAAAAAGAAAAAAAAAGAAATAAACAATTCCCAGCAACCACACGGTGGCTCACAGCCATCTGTAATGAAATCTGGGGCCCTCTTCTGGCATGCAAGCATGCATGGAAGGAGTGTTGTATATACAATAAATAAATAAATCTTAAAAAAAGAGAAAGAAATATCTAAGGATCAAACTTTTGGAGGTCATACATTTATATATAATGATGATACTTTTATAGTTATAGTCAGGGAATATAATGTGTGTTTTAGGCATTCATGTTCTAGAGGGCCTCACAATTTTGTGCATAGTTTCCAGAATAAAAAATTAAATGATATTTTTAATTCATATCATTGATATTTCATGGATACTGAAAAATTCTTTTAGGTTTTTAATTTTAGACTATTACTATACCAAGTAAATTATGAAAAGAGAAGAATCTAAAACACAACCAAACTCCACGCTTAAGCAGGAATTCCAAATTTAAAAAAAAAAAAGGTATGTAATTTGTTTTACCCTTAGTAATTTAAATCTGTTTGAAAAAGTATAAAAATAATTGAAAAGTAATTCAGAGAGGTAATTGATTTCATCCCAGATAGTTATGGCATAAAATCTTCCCTCCACTGGCCTCTAAAAGGCATTTAATTTCTTAATGCTTTACATAATTTTATTGAGGATGTGAGGAATTACAAATAGTCATATTTTCAGTACATGAATTTCACATTCCACTTGAAGATTCCTGTACTTATTTCTAAGTATTATGTTAATAGATGATTGCTGAATTTTTTCTTGTAATGCTGTTCTTAATCTCATATATTTACATACAAAATAAAGGTCCAAATCAGGAGCAGAAGGAGAGAGAGCACGAGCAAGGAACTCAGGACCGCGAGGGGTGCACCCACACAATGAGACAATGGGGATGTTCTATCGGGAACTCACCAAGGCCAGCTGGCCTGGGTCTGAAAAAGCCTGGGATAAAACTGGTCTCGCTGATCATAGCGGACAATGAGGACTACTGAGACCTCAAGAACAATGGCAATGGGTTTTTGATCCTACTGCACCTATTGGCTTTGTGGGAGCCTAGGCAGTTTGGATGATCACCTTACTAGACCTGGAAGGAGGTGGGAGGTCCTTGGACTTCCCACAGGGCAGGGAACCCTGATTGCTCTTTGGGCTGACGAGGGAGGGGGACTTGATGAGGGAGGGGGAGGGAAAGGGGAGGCGGAGGTAGGGAAGAGACAGAAATCTTTAATAAAAAAAAATAAACGTACATACATAGCCTCTGTTTTCACAAACATTTCTGTTCCGTTAATGTAACTCAATTCCCAATGCAAGCACATCTTTTAAAAATGTGTTCCAATGGCCTATATTGAGGAGATGCGAAGATAATCTTCAGAAGAACCCTCAGGGAATGCACAGTTGTGGCAGGGGGTTATGTGTGCCAAGGTCCCAGAAAAAAAAAATTCCTCAGAACTGTAGGTAGACCTGATACAATTGGCCTTGGCTGAAACCCACAGTACGGCTCCCAAAAAGTCAGATGTTTTAATAACTTATTTGTATTTACTATGCTCATAAAAATCAACTTAAAGATGTTATATAAAGAATAAAATTAAATGATGTAAGTGAACAAATAAAATATTTACTACTACCAAGAAAGATTGTTTAGTCCATATTAGTCTTCATTTTCAGTTTATTCCATCTTAAAAATTATTTATGAATAAACACTTTAAAACTTTTAGCTCTTGATAGCTTTCACAATGATTTTATAGACATAGTGTGTTTTCTAAACAAAATAGAGTGATACAATTGCAAGACATATATTTGAAATATCCAATTATTTCTTTCAGGTAAATTGTTGATTTAAATTATTTTGTTGTTGTTTTCTTATAGTTCACCTACTCATTAAAACTGTATCTTAAAATAAGTTCTGTATTGGTGCAAATTAAATACCATTAAAAATTAGTGCTATTAATAGCTGTCATTATTCAATATGTTGCCTTTTATTTTGTTGTCCTGTGTATAAAGCCCATAAGTTTAAACTTGCCATATGGAACATTTTTGCCAAAGTTAAATATTTCTCAGAAATCTGGTGATGAGGGAATGTCATATATCAATCTGTTGATTTCATTGGTTAATTAATAAAGAAACTGCTAGGCCTGATAGGTTAGAACCTAGGTGGGTGGAGTAAACAGAACAGAATTCTGGGAGAAAGAGGAAGTGAGGCAGACGCCATGCTCCTCCTCTCCAGGGCAGACGCAATGAAGCAAGTCGCCCGGTCAAACATGCTGAATCTTTCCCGGTAAGACTGGTGCTACACAGATTACTAAATATGGGTTAGGCAAGATGTGAGAATTAGCCATTAAGAAGCGAGAGCTAATGGGCCAAGCAGTGCTCATATGAATACAGTTTGTGTTTTATTATTTCGGATGTAAAGCTAGCCATGCGGGAGCCGGGCAGGATGAAAAGCAGGCCTGCCCGCAGCTCCTACTACAATCTGGTTTGGACACTTCACTGTTTTGCTGTTTTACAAGTGTTGAGAACCATATAGGTTACTTCCTGAAGATGGTTTAGTGCCAATATAAAGAATATATTTTACTTTGGTAAAAGCACTGTATTTTGGAGGAAATGGTGTTAATAAAACACAGTTGGGTTGTCATGTGTTCTTAATGCATTCAGGACTTACTCTGAATACCTAAATTGCCTGTATTTAGAGAATGCTTTTGTACCACTAATGAAATCTTTACAGTTGTTCAACTCTTATTATCTGCTTCCCTTTTCAACCATATTTTTCACTGCATCTGTACTTTCAACCAATCTCTAAAGTTTGCTTGCCATTGATCATAAGAAGTTAAAAAAAAAGTGATGAACCATGGTCCGTGTATCAGCTGATCCTGAGAATGAAGCTTATTTCATTTATTGCTTCTTCTGATAACTGACTAGAGCAAGGTGCCTTCTCTGGAAGACACCACTTCATTTCCTATGCTTACACAATTTCCTATAACATTTCTTCTAATCTTAACTGGACTTGATAAACACATAAAAACTGTCAAGCTGTCAAATTGATTTTCAGATAGTTGTACATTTTAGATGTTAGAATGTTTTTCCAAATTGTATTATTCTCCCTGTCCCCCACCCTGTACCTCTCTTTCTTAGCCATTTTTTTTCCAGTCCTGGGCAAGTCTCTTGAGTTAAGATGTAAAGAAAATGTTAAAACTACAGTACCAGGATTATTTTGTGATGAATCTAAGCCATTCCTATTCCTGCACTATTGCAGCAGACATAGAGCTCAGGACAATTGGTAATTGATTGGAGTTCCTTTTCTCATGTCACCAAGAATAAAGATTCATGTCATAGTAAAATTCATGAAAACTCTTAGTCAAAAGTCTATTATTCACCTATTGCGATCTTTTATACAACTGATAAAAACACCAACTATATTATAGGCAGAGCACCATAAGAAGTGTTGAAAGATGACAGAACAAATACCACATAAAATGGCACATAGTAAGCCTAAAATTATTCATGTATCAGGCTAGAAGAATTTACACTTCAGCAAATATTTCTGACAACCACTGAAATTATATTGTTGACTTACATAGAAGAACCAAAACAAACAAGGCTTATTTAATATCCAATAGATGCCTAAAGGCATTTCAAATTGATAGATGAAAGAAATTGTAAGGTATTATTGCAACTTATTGATTTAAGTTTCATTTTCTTTTATGTAAGCATTTATTTGAAGTTAAGTTCACAAGTTTGGGAATGGATAAAAACTTAAGGAAACCCGTAGACATGTATCCATGTATGTTTCTGAGGCATTAGTATTGAATTTACCTAAATGTATATTATAAAGCTATTATGTTTATGAACCTCCAGAATATAAGAATTATATATTGTTTACTTTATCTTCTTCTCTGAAATACAAGGAAGTAGGTTCTATGTAGACAATAGGTTTGGAAGTCTAAGGGAATGGGATCATGATTTTTAAACTTTTTTTCTCAACTCTTTTAAGTGAAAATTTTCATCTTAGCATGACAAACCTTTACCAGGATTCTGTAGCAAGGTAAAACATACTGCATAACTTAGCAGGAATACGTTGATTAAAATGTCTTCACTCTCAAATTCTAAAACTGATGTGTCAGGATTTTTGAAAGGATATATACCCAAACCCACACCATATTCTCCAAAATAGTAGAAAAAGAATTGGTAATTGAGTGAGCCTTAAATCAGGATATGTTGCTCTTGCAACCACTCTGCCAAGAAAGAAAAGCAAGGAAGAAACTTACCTTTATATCTAGACAAGCATTTACAACAAAGTATAGAGAAGCTTTCAAGATAGAGACTTACTAGTCCTTATGTAAATGAAATGGACAGTTCCAGTGGTCCCAACTCTCCAGAGAGGACCCTGCTCACTGGGATACACGCTTCTGTCATCTAATTTGTTTTATCTCGAAACAAAACAAACTCATCAAAGCCTAAAAAAGAAGACAGAATTCTAGCTTGGGACTAAGTGCCTTTAAAAGTTCCTTTATTATGCTGTCACAGAAACTAGGCAACAACTAAAAGACATGGCTCTAAAGTTTTAGGGAACAGACTCCTGAGTCAAATATATGACAGAAATAGTGTTAAAATTTAAATACATACATTTCACCAATGCAAGAAAATACAAACAGTATTCCACAGAAACCAGCCTCAGAACAGAACACATGTAGAAAGGTATCAGATATGATTTTAAGCAAGGATAGTTACTGATTTTTTTTTTTTATTCAATGTGTTTCCTTATTGGAAGAATGATCTGAGACAGGACACTTTTCCTGTGTCTGTACATGAGTATCTGTTCTCTGTTTTGTCAAGTGTCTGGTAGTATCCAAACTCTAGATAAGCTTTTCTGTGTACCCTTACTGAAATCTGTACCCTACAAAGAATTAAACAAGTGAATTATATTTTTTGTACTTAACAACTCAAAAGCAAATGCATAAAATCCTTCTAGTTTCCTAGTAAGTGCTGGCGTGAGAGAGCTGAGGAGTTTAATAACATCACCCTGTGGCTTCAGAACACATCTTCCAGTGTCAAACGGAGGGTAACAATAGAATTAAAGATATCAGGAAGCCATGCAATAAATCATAATCTTTCTTTACTATATTTGCCAACCCCCCTTTCCTCTTTTTTATGTTTCTCAAGTAGCTATGTTAAATTCATTCATCTTGAATTCTTTCGTATTTACATAAGGTTGCACGTAAGCTGAGCATGCCTACCTTCCTGCAGTAGGAAGGACAAGAGATTGTAAAGTGTAGGCAGAAAAACTGTGTCTCTACAAAAAATTAATAATGTTTACCCTGGTGTTGCTGAAAGAGAGTACGGGGAGGGGGAAGTTCTTTAACTTGTAATTCAGTGTAAATTCTTTTATTCTTTGTGCCACAAAGTCTGGCAATTCATTATTATCTTGCATGATACTCAGTATGTAACCCAGGTGACTCTCCAATTCATAGGTAATGTTTCTTTAACCTCAGCCTTATGCATGGTGGGATTACAGCTGTGAGCTAAAGTTCTGTTATTATAATTTGATTAAGAACTAGCAATTTTTGGATTGCAGATAGAGATTTATATGTTTTTAGTCTGTAGGGTAGAAGCATTGTAAATTCCCTTTGTGGGTGGCCTTACTATGATAGGTATACTCTTCAATGTTGAATTGTAAATTAAACTGTAAAGCAAATCCTGTATTCTCAGGACATATGGAAGACACTCTGTGCCAAAGTAAGTAACAGTGGTTTGGATCTCACAGACTTGTAAAGCTGTGAGAAAACACGTTTTATTCATTATTGGAACAGAAATTTCCTCACAGTTTCACAAAACAGATCAAAGAAAATCCATTTACTCTATTGAACACAATCCAAGAATCATGGATATTTGTAAAGCCTACAGCTATTCTGTACTCAAACTTTATTGAAATTTGCTACTCTAGCTCACTCTCTGGAGCTGGAAAACACACCCAGGTGGAACAGTCTGAGGTCTGCTGAGTGTATTTTTAAACTGAACTTTGAGATCAATCCTCACTGGAGAAGCATTTGACTACAGAATTCATTACAAGGGCAAGTGAATGACTTCGAAGAGCCAGGACTTTTTTGCAGCCAAGTAGGTGATTACATCGACAAGAGACATTTGTTTGGTGCATTTTTTTTTACATTGCTTCCCTGTCTGAGAAATCTGGAGCTCTTATTTGCCATTGCTTTTAGAGTCTTCCAAATCTTTAAGCATTGACATTCACTTATAGGACATTAGAGTTATGTTAAAATTAGAGATCAAATTAAACAATGAAGCCAAAAAGTGAGCATCTTGGAAGCATCTAGACACACCAATGCCTTGTGATATGAACGGTAGAAGAAACAGACACAAATATTAAGTGTAGGCACTGTGATGTAAACACAAGGAATTGTGAGAGGTGGTTAATGCATTAAACAGCAAGACGTAAACACATCGTTAAAGGGCTGGATATGTGGCATAATGCATAAACTAACGAAATAAAAGCAAAGTCGTTTTGTTATTCCTGGGTGATTTGTTAGCTTTAAGGAGGCATAGAATAAAGTAAAATACCTTCATCAAATGAACACTGAATACTTTAAAATACACACCAATGTCACTGCTGCAGTGCCTCCCATTGTGTGGGAAGTCTGGAGCTCTCCTTCTGGCGCATCACAAAGCGAGTCTATGGAGAGAGGAAATGTAAGTCCAAACTCACAAGATAACTATTGTTATAGCATATTATTTTAAGATGTCTTATATTTGTTTATTGTGTGGGACATTTGTTTTAATGATGCAAAGATGTGTTGCATTTTTTATGATGTGTTTGCTTAACTATATGAAGCTGTAATTCTCTGCCTGCCTAAATACCTGAATGCTCTAATAAAGAGCTGCATGACCAAGAGCAAGGCAGGAGAAAGGATAGGTTGGGCTGGCAGACAGAGAGAATGGAAGAAGCAAGAAAACGAGGAGAGGAGGACTCAAGGGCCAGACACCCAGCTACACCACAAACCACAGAGGAAAAAGTAAAGAAAGCGATACAGAGAGAAAGGTAAAAGCTCAGACACATAAGATAAAAGGGATAATTTAAGAAAAAATGGCTAGATATAAGTCAAGCTAAGGCCAAGTTTTTACAAGTAATAATAAGATTCTGTGTGATTATTTGAGAGCTGGGCAGTGGGCCCCCGAAAAAGAAAGAGTCAAAAGAATAAAGAGTAATAAAACAGCCAACAACACACTACAATATCTCTGTTTCCTAAATATAATTTACAATATTAATTTAAAACAAATTATAATTTTAAATATTGTTTAATGGCTGAATATTATATTAAAACAAATTATTTTCTTTTCTGATTACTGTCAATGTACCAAAGTTATAAAATTGTGAAATTTTTGTGAAAAGCATAAATCCAGAAAATAAATACTCAGTCATCAAAAAAGTACAACATTCACTAATTTTTCTAATTATATCAAAATAGCAGATGAGAAAGAGTCAACAGTTGATTTTTATCTTATTTCATGTTTTTGGAAGTTTTGCCTGTGCACTAAATGTATATGTACCATATGTATGCCAGGTGCTCATGGAATCCAGAGGTAGGCATCCAATCCCCTGGATTACAGATTGTCTTGAGCTGTTTTATGGATGCTGGGAATCACACCCAAGTTCTATGCAAGAACAACAAGTGTTCTAAATTGTTGATTCATCTCTTCTATACCCACAATTGTGTGTTTCATGGAGGCATGGAGAAATATATTCAATATTATCAGATCTAATAAAAAGTCTAGCAACATAATTTAGAACCAAACTAAACAAGGTATTCCTATAAGTATTATTGCCTGTTTAAGAAGTAAGATTTTGATTGAATTAATTGAATATATATGTATCATCCATAGCACAAAGAACTACATGTCAGTAGAGAATCTTTTCAGTGATACATATTTTAAATATAAAATATACACATTATTGTAAGATAATTTGTGTGATATAATTTGTATGACTTGTGATATAAATGATCATTTTTAAAGTGGCGCTAAGCAGGGAGATAAAATATAGCCTTTTCTTTTTTTTTTCTTTTTTTTTTATTGAGAAAACGAAAAAAGTTTCCGCCTCCCCCCAGCCTCCCATTTCCCTCCCCCTTCTCCCACCCCTCTCACCCTCCCCCCATTCCCCTCCCCCTCCAATCCAAAGAGCAGTCAGGGTTCCCTTCCCTGTGGAAAGTCCAAGGTCCTCCCCCCTCCGTCCATGTCTAGGAAGGTGAACATCCATACTGTCTAGGCTCCCACAAAGCCCAAACTTGAAGTAGGATCAAAACCCAGGGCCATTGTCCTTGGCTTTTCATCAGCCCCCATTGTTCGCCATGTTCAGAGAGTCCTGTTTTATCCCATGCTTCTTCCGTCACAGTCCAGCTGGCCTTGGTGACCTCCCAATAGGTCAGCCCCACTGTCTCCGTGGGTGGGTGCACCCCTCGTGGTCCTGACCTCCTTGCTCACGCTCTCCCTCCTTCCGCTCCTCACTGGGAACTTGGGAGCTCAGTCCGGTGCTCCTGTGTGGGTCTCTGTGACTATCTCCATCCATCACCTGATGAAGGTTCTATGGTGATATGCAAGATAATCATCAGTATGGCTATAGAATAGAGTCATTTCAGGTTCCCTATCCTCAGCTGCCCAAGGAACTAACTGGGGACTTCGCCTTGGGCTCCTGGGAGCCACTCTAGGTTCAAGTCTCTTGCCAACCCTAAGGTGACTCCCTTAACTAAAAATTGTGCTTCCGTGCTCCCCTGAGGGAAACTTGGGGAAACAGGAGGATTGGGATAAAGGAAAATATAGCCTTTTCAAGTAGACAAAGTGTTGATTTTTGTTGGCTTTTACTTCCTTGCAAAGAATATTTTTAATGGTCTCTAAAGGAGAAAAATGGTGCAATATCCCTTAGTGACTCTCACATCTTAAAAAAAGAAGAAAATTATTCTTTTGAGTGATAATGAGCAAGAATTAAATGCAGGGACACGAATGAGTTTACTTTAGTTCAAGCTCAGTTCTTGTTTCAATCTTTGTTTTGAAAAGAAGTACAAAACTGTTAACAACTGATATCATCAGAGCAAATAAAGGTAGCATAGACCTCATTTTGTCTGGGAGACTTTGTCAGAATAGGTACCATGGAAACAATATCTCAGCAACAAAATCGTGCAAATTGGGAAATAACACTCATGATTACTTGCTTTTTTTACTAAGATATTTGTGTTTTAAGATGCTTTAATTTTTTCTTTGATAACCATCGAGGTAAAAATATACTATAATTTATTTGAACTGGAAAGCCAACTATAGAATCCTGGATTTTGTTTGATTACATAATTAATTATAATCTATTTATTATATGTAAGAGGAAAACAAGACCCTAAAACCTATGTGTTGTAGCCAGAGCAGAGAGACACTTATTCATAAAGCCTTCAGAGATATATAATGCCCCTATTCTTTGCCAGTGGCTATATTATTTTAGATATAATAAATAATAGATATTAATTGAAGTAATTATTCACATAATACAGTATATACAGTTATTAAACTGCTCTTTTGAGAATTAAATTTCAAAACTCTTAAAATCTGCTCTCTCTATATAAACTTTGCAATTAATAATGATTAGAAGTAACTATACTATAGAAATTCTAATGAATAATATTTGATATTTATTAAAGGTGTGTCGATAATTATAATACCATACTAATATTTCATAAAAGAAAAATAAGTAATTGTAATAAACCAATGTAAAATGTAACACTGCTAGTATCACAATTAAACCCAGAAATCTAAATTGCTATTTTTAAATAATCACTAGATAAATAAATGTTTTCTCCAAGTTTCTATCATCCAACTAAATGTATTTTATTGACTTTAATTGATTTTTTTTTACATAACATGTATTTTTCATGTGAGCAACTGCCATCTGTTCAAAGGAAAGAATTCTGGAATGCTCTTTTAACTTGTTTGATTCTGAACAAGTGCTTCCAGAATTGCCTCTGGCACATTAACACTGAAACAAAAAAGGAAAGAAGAAAACACTGGAGAAAGTTAAAATCAAAATTATTTCATAAGTTAAATTACTTTGTTTTAGTGAAATTATAATGCAGTCAGACCTGTAGCTCAGAATCTCTCTACTTAGAAAAATTTATATGAAGGAATAGCAGATCTTCAGGCTTTCTTGGACAATTTGATATTTTTGTCAGAAAACCTTGACAGGTTCTAAATCCAGTTACTTGTTTTAATGAATGGAGATAAAGAACTATCAATAAATACTCATGGAAATATATAAATTCTTGTGCATTATCAAAGCTATGATGAAGCAGTGATAACTGACTTTTGGAAATATACAAACAGCATTTGATCCTTTGAGAAAAATCATAGATATGAATATTTGTTTTTAAATGAGATTTAAAAGTGAAAGTAAATAAAATAGAAGGCTTTGAGGAAGAACAGCAAGTTGTGTTCTGCAAGTTGAAGGCAACATCTTTAAGGAATTTGGGACAAATAACACTATTTTTTATGATCCAGTAATATATTCCAAATAACACATCTTTTATGATCTAGTAATATATTTCAGTAATATATAGAAATCCATTGGTTTATTTGCCAAAATACTTTAAGTATGAGGAGCAACATAAGATGGGACTTTGTATCTTAAAAAATCACTGAACATGGTAAAAATAAAAGGTTTGGTTTTAACTTATGAATCTCTTGTTCATGCAGTCACAGTTTCTGTATTTCCTGTGTAAATCAGCCCTGTTGTATTTTGAAGACAGCTTAGGGTTATCCACCATCTTTGGCTTTAATAATATTTCTGTCATCTTTCTCACATTGATGCCGGAGGGAAAAATTTGGTAAAGATTTCTCATCCATGTGAGGGTGCTCCAAAGTCTTTAAATTGGCCAGTTGCCAATCTTCATCTACTACAGAGAAAAACTTCTCTAGTGAGAGTTGAGCAATACACGCATCTATGGATGTAGTGATATATCATTAGTAGTCATTTTATCGCTATAATCCTATAGCATAATAATAATAGTAAATCTATTGGTGTAGGCTGCTTGTTGTTTCCCAGCCACACGGCTAGCTTAGGCCTGAAATAATTGCACAAAAAAAATGTATTAATTAAATCACTGCTTGGCTCATTAGCTCTAGCTTCTTATTGGCTAATTCTTATATTAATTTAACCCATTTCTGTTAATCTGTATATCATAATGTGTCTGTGGCTTACTGGGTAAAGTTCCCAGCATCTATCTCCAGGGGCTCCATGACTTCTCTCTGACTCCACCCTTCTTTCTCCCAGAATTCAGTTATGTCTTCCCTGCCAAGCTAAATTCTGCTCTGCAATAGGTACAAAGCAGTTTCTTCATTCATTAATGGCAATCACAGCATACAAAGGGAAATCCCACATCATAAATCTCCCTACCCATGGGAACCATGACCTACCTAGTCTCAAATTATTCATTACTTTAGCTCTGTCAGATATGGTCTTCTTCTCATGAAGAGGGTCTTAAATGCCATAAGAAAATTTTAGTTAGTCCTATAAAGATTTTGCCACTAATATATCAGTATGTCTTTCAGATAGATTGCTGATGTAGGAAGAGGATTGATAGCTGGATAATATAAATGATTACTTTTTTCCTCCAGTAACATTTTAGGTATCTTTCAGCACCATGGATGTTCAGAAATGAACTTGAACTCATAAGTACAGAATTGTCTTTCTGAACAGGACAACAGTCCTTACTGTTAATTCCAACTGAGGTTTTGCAGTAGATGAGCGTTATTTGATAAATAAGTAATACTTCCAAATCAAATGTGTGGTTGTTATTTAGTAACTTTTAAAAATATTAGCTTGGTTCTTACAAAAATATCTAATGCTCATACTGTGTAAGAAAAAACTTTTCATGGGTTCACTCTATGTAAAATAGCTATGTAAAAGAGCCATGTCTCCACTAAGGTTTTACATAGAAATAACACCAAACAATGGTGTTTCTTTTTAAATTGGTGTTAGTGTTACTAGAAATGAGGTGTAAGTAGAAAAAAAAAGAGAATATTTGTAATAGAAATGGCATCATTAAGCCAAATAAAAGAGTGAGAAAAAATAGTGATGGGTAAAGAAAGGCTACAATTTATTAGCACAATATAGGTTAAAAAATTAATCATTTTCACACAGTGAATTATTCAAAAAGAAGCAATGAAATCCTTTCAAACTCAGAGAAAGTGCCTTAAGTCAATAAAGAAAAATAATAATAATTTGAGTGAAGATAAACTACAAAGAGATTTCTAAAAGGACATCCTGAAATAGTTTTATGATATGCCTAATGATTATCTTATCACAAAATTGAATGCTACACTTTTAACATTTTTACCATGGTGTGTTTAAAATATATTCATTTCATGATGTATTTAATACAACGAATCACTAAATTTAAATATGAGTGTGAGCACACCAGTTCTTACAAGTATATTCTGGACAGTCACACACGCTAGCACTCTGTTTATCCCAAGGTGTCATGATATAAATTCTTTCTGATATGTATCAACTGAATTTTACATTGCAGCATTATTTTGCTTTACAAGTGTCCATTAATATTTCCTGTTTGTCTTGTAATATATGGGTTATCATTTGTGAAGAATTATTTCTGATTCGGAATGCAGAATTTCATTACAAATTTAGTCTAAATGATTATAACTCAAATACTAATCTAGCATGGGTTTGTAAGCATTCTTAATAAGATTTTTGGGTATTAAGAGCAACATTAGATATTTCAGCAGTAACAATTTTGAAATATTCTTGAATGTCAAAAAAAAGATTCACTAGGTTTGCTCACATTTGGAATACTGAATTGAGATAAAATTTGTAATGAGAATTTATGATGACCTATGCAAAACTTATGCATGCTTGTAGGGAATTTTTTCTTAGTTGGATTTGATGACATTCTTTGACAGTTTATATCTTGATATTATGGATCTTTTCTTGCATAAATATCCATAAAGTTCTGCATTCCTCAAGGGCTCCTCCATTCTGTCTTCATTAATTTCCCTCATGAAATTCAATGGGTGAGCCATTTTATATATACTCAGATAAACTCACCAAGTGGCAAGGGATTGAATTTATTTCATCCACATCTAGGAAAATCTGACTAGCTTTTATGGATCAAAAGTAAAGATACACAACTCCTAGCTAGTGTAAAATAAGATTGCCCTTGTTGTAACCTCTATTTCTCTTTCTATCAGCATGGTTTCACAGCACAACTGAAAAAATGTCAGTGCCATGCAATCATGAACATAACTGTTCTCCTGGATAGTTTTAATACTTGTGTCTGATAGTTGTAAGTGTGCATAGAGAACCAAGTTGAATGGACATACTCAACCAATTACTTTTCGGCATGTTTTGAGAATGCTGTATAGTTCCTAGCACTTGGAATAGATATAACGAAGAGCAATATGGCCTCTAAGAGGCTTGTGCGAAATACTAACATGCATGGTATTCAAGCTGATGTTATTTAAAAAGTTGCATTCTACAAGCAACAGGAATAATTGAAGTAACTACAGCACAAACACTGATCTAATTGAATGGATTGTTTTGGAGAATAACCTGAGATGTTCTTTTTGAGTTCTCATCAAATTTCCTTAAAGAAAATGACTTTCATGGGATTTGGGGGTGAGTCTGATATATATCATTGAAATCTAAGGAGACAACTATCTGAGGTTTATTAGAAAAACGACTGTTATTTGAGCAACCAGTCCGTCACTTTATTTTCTCTTTCCTCCTGGGATCCTGGCTGTACTAGGGTTTTGGATTTTCCTCACAGAAGTTGGTGCATTTTAGCAACTGCAGATTTGCAAATCCCAACTCACAATGTGTTCATATAACGTACTCTGCTACATACAGAAATAGAAATTATCAGTTTGATCAGAAAACACCCATAGCAGTGAATGTGATCACTGGCAAGCTGAAAGGTTTCTGGAATGGTCTTAATTTAGATTAAAACCAGAATTTAATAAATAATGAGTCTTTTTCATCTTTGTGGTGTGTGTATGTATATATATATATGTATATATATATATATATACATATATATATATATAATCACTGACTGAAGGTAAAGCAGGATATAAGTTCAGTCAGTGAAGAATAAATGAATATTTATACTTAAATATCACAAGGAGGGAAGTTATAGAATTTCTAGAAAAGATAGCTAGGTTATGTTTCCAAATAGAAATTTCTAAGGATAGTTAATTTCATCAGTATCCACCTCCTACTAGGACCAAATTGAATATATTTTTCTAAATAAAAAATATTCTTATTTTGTATGTGTGGGATAATTAATAGGTGAGCTGAATTCATTTTTTCTATTAAATTTGCTAACTCTTTTATTACTAATTACACACTTTTAAATTAATAGACTTGATTAATTTTTTATAATAAATTGGAGAGTGTGGAAAAGCTAAGCTTCAAGAGAAAGACCCAGAAACAATCCAGATACTTTAAAAAAGATCAAAAGGAGTCTAGGCAAAGGGAGGGAGGAGGCAATATATGAGCAAGGTGCTCAAGATTATGACTGGCTAACCCACAGAGACAGCTGACTGAGTTCCTGGTAGCTCATGAACTCTAGACTGACAGCTGGGGAGCCAGCATGGGGCCAACATAGGCCCTCTCCATGTGGGTGGCAGTTGGATAGCTTGATCTGTTTGTAAGGCCTCTACCAATGTAACTAGGATATGTCCCTGGATAATGAGTTAGGTTTTGGAACTCACTCCTCATGGTGGGATACCTTGCTCAGCCTTGATGCAGGGGAAGAGGAGCTTGGTCCTGCCTCAACTTGATATCCCAGGCTTTGTTGACTTCCGATGGGAGGCCATAGCCTTACTGAAGAGTGGATTGGATGGGGGTGGGTAGAATGGAGAGGAAGGAAGGAAAAGGAGGGAGGGAAAACTGGTTGGTATGGAAAACAAATAAAAAGTTTCTAAAATATAAAAATTATTAAAGCTTATTTTTTCATGAACTATTTTTAGGTTATTACTTCAATGGGATGACTATTAAAAACATAGCTACAGCCTTGTAATCCTGATTAATATTTGTATTATATTAGATTTTTCTTCTAGTTATGAATTAATATTTGCAACATTAAAGAAGGTATTGTTTCCTTCTTTAGACTTCCTAGAGAAATAGGTTTTGGAGTTACATTAAAATAAGCATATTAAAATCCAGAAAAGGCATCTATGAAAATATTTTTGTGTTATTATCTCCAGATTACATCTGTACGATTTGAATACAAACATACAAAAGTGAATAACCAACCTTGCTGTTCATTTACTATTCAGATGTAGCAAGTTGTTCAATGGGTCTGTTCATATCATCTCTACAACATAAATAATAGCACTAAATATGAAAAGGTTCAGATTAGTAGCAAAACCTTAGAACCTGCTCAATAACAAGTCAGTACTTTGCCATAAAAGTATAAGCACCTTGAGATAAAGTAAGCAAGGAAGTTAGTTATATATGGTTTGCATTTTCATCTTGCAAATATCTGTCATTTATAAAGTGTGAAAAGCTTTTCAAGCTTGAGTATTTTACGACTTTGCACGATTTTCAATAATTATTTGTGTGTTAACACAGATAAACTAATTCTCAAAATGTTGGTCAAGGTAATGATACAGCATTTCTTTGTAAAAGAACATACCAAGTGGATCTTCCTGAAATTACTTACTTCATTAATATAGCATAATTTAGAATTGATAATGTATACTCTTTGCTTATTATTTTTTCAATCAAGTATGACAAATGTACCAAAAATGCTTAGCATGATGCTTAGAAACTGACAAATGTAAGTATTATTATTGATTGTTATTGTAAGTATTATTATTTGACCAATCATTATAACTGAGGCATCTTCTATGCTATAATTGCATCACAATCTACTAGGTCTAGTTTATTCCTTTGACTTTCATTAACTTTTTACATGCTTGTTTTCTCAGTAGCTATGTTTCATACCCTTTTATAATCCATCTGTTCTCACTCGTACATGACTGCAATGAATGCCAACTGGTGATTCATTCAAGTGATGTAGAGATAAAGTTCTTTAAATGTAAAATGAAGCAAAGCAATTTCTTTGATCATTTTTCATGTTGTTTTTACTCACAGACGATATTATTTAAGAGGGATGTCACACAGGCACAGTGCAAATTCACAATTTCCTTCAGAGATTTTCTTCATTTGGGTGATTTTATCTATTTATTTTTGACTTTATATTGCAGAGGAACACTTGATCAGAGCATTGCTGCTTTGATGCTCGAAGCACAGTTGCTAAGTGTCCTCACAGTTTCTTTACACCTTTTGTCCTTTTCTTCATTTTCTCACTGACAAAGGAAAAGCAAGTGAGTTTTGACCTTGTTACTTCTCAACAATTATTTTTAGTGGATTTAATTTCTGTGGAAAAAAATCAAGTCTGTCTCCCAATTCATTTTCTGTCCTTAGCATTATTTTGAACACATTCCAATTTTAATATTTTAAGGTTTTCTTTACATTTATTGCTATTATTTTAAGGCAAAATGCTCTTCAAGTGTTTACCATATAGATATATATTGGCTGAATCTGAGTGTAGACAAGTGCTCTCAACAAAGACTAAGAATTAAATAGAGTATTATCTCTGGATGTAACACAGCAGTAGATTTGAATATATAGGGAGTGTGGGTATGCATGTGTATGTGTACAAGGTCAGTGCACTTATAAGGTATATATTAGAGGTTTCTAATGCATTCATTTCTGAGAAATGGTAAATGTGTATTCATCACACAACATGTCAATTTTCCAGATATTCACACTTCATGAATGCCCTCTAGTCCATTGTCTTTACTGCATTTATAAAGACAGATGTATTATTATGAAATAAACCCATTCTTTTATTTCATTCACATAGTCACTTTTTCTCTTATTTTTCTAATTAAGTGCTGTCAACAAGGAGACACAAATACACTAGATCATTAAAAAGACAAATTTCCTGAACATTTGTTAAGTATAATTTAGAAATATTTATATTTCTTTAAGTATGCCTGTAGGTACCTTTATAATTTTGTAGGTTAATTTAAATTACTGCCAAAGTATTTAGAGTAGCATTTTGAAAGTGATCAGCTTTTTAGTACTGCACTATTTATTTGGGGCTATGGATTAATTTCTACATGATTTTGTCTTCAAAATTGTTTTTAATAACTGGTTTTCACTTGTGTACATTAAATGATTAACCAGAATATTACTACCTTTAGTAGAACTCAATTAGAGTTCTCTCCTGGAATATTTCACTGGTAATATAGCCTGAAATGGCCCTACCCTATAGCCATACTAATGAATATCTTGCATATTACCATAGAACCTTCATCAGGCGATGGATGGAGATAGACACAGAGACCCACATTGGAGCACCAGACTGAGCTACCAAGGTCCAAATGAGGAGCAGAAGGAGAGAGAACATGAGTAAGGAAGTCAGGACCGCGAGGGGTGCACACACCCACTGAGATGGTGGGGCTGAGCTCACCAAGGCCAGCTGGACCGGGACTGAAAAAGCATGGGATAAAACCAGACTCTCTGAACGTGGCAGACAATGAGGGCTGAATGAGAAGCCAAGTACAATGAATGACACTGGGTTTTGATTCTACTGCATGTACTGGCTTTGTGGGAGCCTAGTCTGTTTGGATGCTCGCCTTCCTACACCTGAATGGAGGGGGGACAAAGGTTCTATGATAAAATTTATGATAATCATCATTCTGACTACAGGGTAAAGTCAGTTCAGACACCCTCTCCTCTATTGCTTAGGGTCTCAGCTGGGTTCATGCCTGTGGGTTCTTGGGCATTTTTCTATAGCCAGGATTCTTGCTAACTCCATGATGGCTTCCTCCATCAAGATATCTCTTTCCTTGCTCTCATATCTGTCCTTCCTCCATCTCGACCATCCCATTCCTTCAAGTTCTCATCGACCCCCCATCTCCCCCTGCTCAACCCCCTGCCCCCCCTTCTCCCAAATTTTTGTCTGATTCCAATTTCCAGGTGGGTCTATATATGTTTTTCTTTGGGTTCACCTTATTACTTAGTTTCTCTAGGATTCTGAGCTATAGGTTCGTTGCCCTTTGTTTATAACTAGTATCCACTTATGAGTGAGTAAATTGGGAGGAAGAGGGTCTGTGGAGGGAGAGGGAGGGGACTGGGAGGAAGGAAGGGAGTGAGAATTTGGATTGGAATATTTTCAAGTAATAAAAAGAGGGGAAAAAAGAACTATAGCTCTTACTCTAAGGATGCATCTAGGAACAGTTCTTTAGAATTTTATTTAGTAGCATTGCTCCTGCTCTTGTGTTTCACAGAGCCATCTTCCGTGTACACTTTTATCTGTTGGTCTTATAAACAGGTGCAGAAATGAAAATTTCTGCTTTTATCTATGTTTTGAAAACTAATATAGTTGGACACTTGAGGATTCAGAAAAGAAAATGTTCAAAAAAAAAAAAAAACAGCCTAAATGAGACAGGCATGATAGATTAGTGAAAAGCATCCAGTATTATTTTTTACTGTTTAATGTCTTCCTTGATATTCATTTTAGACACTATCAGAATGTATTACTAGAAGGACAGTGCATTCTTAGAAGGCACATGACACCTTCATATGAGCTTATCATCCTTAGCCATTGCCAACTTTGTTCATAGTGGGTTATTTTAGTTTATTCTTGAGGTTGAATTTCCTCTATGTGGATTTTATTTTAAGGTAAATTTTTTAAAAACTGGATATTTTTTACTCAGGAGCTAGAGTTGGGGAGATAGGATAAACTTTTCTCCTTTTTCCGTAGAAAAGACTTTCATCTACTTGAAAATATAGTGTCCCTTTGGGAATTTAGTATCTTTTTTAGCTCCAGGCATTTCTTTTTGATCATTTATTTTTTGTTGAAATTTTCTCTTGGTCTTCTCATAAAAATTTGTTAAAATGATTTTTCTATCAAATGTAAGCAGAATGTATACATTATCTAATATTTGCCGATGTGCTCCCAATTCACAAAGTGTTTACTCCACAAAATATGCAAGAATTTATCAAAAACAGCTCACCAAACTATACATTTATTTTACTTATAGTGATTTATTGGTATGCTTTTGTTGTCTGATGATATGTATATTTACTTTTAAATTGAAGATGAATTAAAGAAGAAAAACAGCCAAAATTAAAGAGAAAGCATAATTAATTTATAATAAGTACACTCACAGAAAGTACTTTATATTTATTAGTTCCAACTGAACTAAAATATTTTAAGCACACCTCTGTTCACTTCTACATTTACAAAGATTTGGATTTAAATACCTCTAAACATTTTTTCTAAATTATTTGTTATTCATTGAACCAAACTAATGGTTATTGCATTGAAGTTTTAATGAATAAAGGTTGAGAATATTTAATATAACTCTGCGATAATAAGTATGGGGAGTAGATTAATGATGAAAATGCAGAATTTGCTCTTCCATTATTGCTGGAAGGTTAAGGAATTAATTTTACAGACCATGAAATGGAAATAGCTTCCCCACTATTTTATTAGCCAATATTTAGAGCCATCTAATCAACTCTCACATTTGAATCATGTCTATTACTTAGTGCGTTAGATCAGCTTTCCATCAGTTCATTAGGTTAATATGATTCAATAAATAACAGCGAAGTAAAAGCTAGATCATATTACAAGATTATTTCTTGATAAACCACCATAGTTCATTAGAATAATAACATCAACACTTCTGATACTGAAACAAGTGTATATTAGTAGCTTACATTTTTTTCTAATTATGCAGCATTATGCTGCCATCACTTAAGGAAATAATTAGCACGGGTGTAGCTCAGTGTTAGGTTTTCTAGCACTGTAAAGCATAAGGCCCCAGATTCAATCTCCATCAAAACACCATTATACAAGAAATAAATAAAACACAAAAAGTGTTCAACAGGGGACAGGAAACCTTTTATTATTTATTTAATTGTTTATTTGTGAGGGATGCATATATGTCAAGGATCCTTTTGTCCTTTATACATGTCTTGAAGCTAGAACTCAAATTCTCACACTTTAAGGAAGGTTCCTTTACGCACCAGACCATCTTTCTAACCAGAGAAATAGACAGAAATCTTACAACATGGTCAACCTTTAAAAAAAAGATAAAAGTCATTCCCATTAATAATGATTTGGGTTGCAAATTTTAAGTTTTCTTCCACAGAATTGAAATTAGAAGGTCAGAGTATAGCCAAAAAGTATATGTCTAGCGCTATAACTGAAAAGAGTGATGTACATACGTTAAAAAAGAAGTGAATGTATTTGTATATGTGCTAGCTGTACACATGGCGTCTACTTACACTTGAAGGAGTTGACTTAACACTCTAAAATTTATTTTCATTTTGACTAATATGAGTTATTTTGATTCATCTGTATGCTACTTTATGCATGTTTTCATTGCTGAATACTTGATTTATAAATAAAACTAACTGTTGTGCTCTTCATTGGAGAAGAACATCATTCCCACTCTCAGAACACCTTAATTGCCTGAAATACTTTGTATAGAGTTGAGGCTTTATCATCTTTCCCCATACACTTTTGCATGTTATTATTAATTTCTTTATTCAGCTCTTATTTAGGCAACCATGCTCATGAAATTTCAAGAGCATAGCTTCTGCAATTACTAGACTGAACAGTTTATATCTAGTAATATATATGATATTACTATATATATATGCATGAATAATAGTTTATAAGAAAAGGGGTCATGAATTTGAAAATGATCAAGGTGTGTATATAAGAGAATTTGGAAGGAGGAAAGGGAAAAGGGGAATGTTGTAATTATATTTCTAATCTCAAAAATAAAAGATATTCAAAAAGTCATTCTGTTACTGAAGAGATAGCTCAATGATTGTTGTGCTTTGATTGAGAATGGCCATCAAAGGTTCATATATTTGAATGCTTGGTCATTTAAGAGTGCTACTACTTGATGGAGATTAGGAGATGTGGCTTAGTTGAAGGAAGTGTGTTTACTAGGTGTGGGCTCTTTGGTTTCAAATGCTCTAGCCAGGCTCAGTGTCTCTCTATTTTTTTGCCGCCTGTGGAATTAGATATAGAACTCTCAGCTACCTTTCCAGAACCATAACTGCCTGTGGGCCTTTATGCTTCTCATCATAAGGATCATGAACTAAGCCTATTATACTATAAGCTAGTCCAAGTAAATACCTTCTTTTATAAGAGTTGTCACGGCCCTAGTGACTCTTTGCACAAAAAAGAACCCTGACAGTGGTAACTATCATTTGCTGTTTTTGCAGAGGACCAGAGTTTATTTTAAGCATCCACATCAGCAGAATTCCAGCTATGGTCAATACACACACACACACACACAGAGAGAGAGAAAGAGAGAGAGAGAGAATGAGACAGTTACACTTAAACAGATACACATACATATAATTAAAATATTGCAATATTTCATTATATCTGTTAGGAAGAAAAAATATTGCAATAATTAGAAAAATTATTCTTTGCGATCAGTACTTACAGTCAGAATAGAGTTGCTACAATATGTTCTTGGATTCCCCTGCCTGGACTTTTTGATTATTTCTTTGAAAACAAGGGAGAAAAAAGGAAATAAACAAAAAGACATAACATTTTATTCACTATCTATAGAAAATGATGATTTAGCGGATGGTTTTGCTTATTTTTCTTTCTTCTCTTTCTGTGAAAATAACTTTATGAAATGCCGAGCAAGTTTATTTGTGATGAGTGCAGCTGATGGTGTCTGATGTTCTATGTGATTGTGACATAATGATAGACATTTTTGAAACTAAAATAGCTATTAGGCTCTAGCCTTATTTCCTATGACCACATATTAACTCGAATTTAGTATTTGCTTATTTCAAAAAAAAAACACGATACATAATCTCTATACAGGTGATTTGTTTCTGTCTCCTGGTCTTTCATTTTTTTCTTATGCGATATTCTCTGCCCTAGCTCCTGAAAGATACCAGGCCAGATTTTCCGCTCTTGTCTGTTTTCACAGTGTGAATACAAACATCATTCTTTCTTCTTTTTCTTTCAGAAAACACAAAGCGCTTAACCTTTTATTTTCTTTCCTTTTTATTGAAAATAAATTCTTCACAAATCCAATGCATCATGACCACAGTTTTCCGTCTTTTCACTCCCCGAGTTCTCTGCCACCTCTCCTCTCCCCTGGAACCACTCCCCATGGTTCTCTTCATAAAGAACCAGGCTTCCCAAGCACAACAACCAAACTGACAAAACAGGATCAGTAAGACAAAGCAAAGGCCCTCATTAACTTTTAAGAAAACACAGACATTAACTTTTAAGAAATTGCATAAACCCATGCATTATTTTGAGGCAAAATAATGTGCTACAAATTTCTATGTAAGTTTCCCCCAGCACAGAGGAATTTTTCCATTCAAGAGATAATTTACCAGGCTTAATATTCACTTCATTCTTTAAGTATGTTGTTGATCCTCTTGCTTAGCATCATGTCATAGCTAATATAACTAAAAGAATATTTGTTGAATTATTTAATGCTTTCTATGGAGATGTATTCAGCCCATTTTGTTATTTTACAAGGCATTTTAAATATGTTCTGACTGTGTATCCTGATCCATGAACTGCGTTGCTTCAGAATTTCATTCTTAGAAGCTTGGCAAGCTGGGAGTACTGTTAAAGGAACAGGTTACCAGGTTATCGAGAAAGATAAACTGGTAGAATGATTTGTTTAGACCCTATGTTCAACCTTCTTAAGTTAAGTGAGCAGGGTAACTTGCGTGATGGACAGCCAAGTCTCATTCTGAGGAGGTTTTCCTAATGGTCGAATGGACCGTCACTTCTTAAAGATTATCACTGTGCTCTGTAGTAAGAGTATATGTGTTGTATATGTGAAGCAAAACCTTCAGGTACATATGCACTGCCCACGTATCCTTCACCATAATGTAATTCCAGAAATTTGCCTTGTCTCATTGCAATAAACTAAGCAAATATTCTATTAAGTCTTGAAATTACCCATCCCTTTTGGACTCCTATTGTGTGGCAAGATTTTTTTTTTCCTAATGAGAGATACGCTGCACATAGCTACTCATCCCAGATAGGAATCTCATTACAGACCAAAGTATGGATACTACCAAAGTCCAACTTGCTGAAATAACAAGTTTGTGTGCGTGGGCGGGGGGGTTACTTATAGGAATATGGGTGAAGGATTATTTTCAGGGGCAGAAATGCATCACTAAAAAAACCCATCCCAGCATGGGTGACAGCTCACAGAGCTAGAACCCTGGAGCACACTGCACAGCCTTTAGGAGGCTCTGTAAATTGGAGATCATCCTTTCCACGTGACTTAGTTGGTCTAAATCTATTTCAGGCAGCTCAGCTGGATCCCGTTTCTTCCGGGCAATTGGTACGGTCTCAGGGCCTTTTTTGAAGCTTGGCTTGTCTGAGAGCTACTCTCAGCAGCTTTATTGTATACTGTGGTGTTGAGGAGCTTAGTGAATAAGATCAGTTGATTTTATTCCTGTTTAAAGAGATTCCCTGAAGGATGGGATGCTTCAGTCTTTGGGAAAATTATTATACAACACTCCATTTGTTGGGAAAATAGTCAGAAATTCTCAACATTCCTTGTTTTGATCCAGGTCGATAGAAATCACAGAAACAGAGAAAAAGGTCTCACAGAACCTGTCTTCAACCAGGTCATTCCTATTGCCTTGACAGATTTTTTAAATATATAATTATAAAACATGTGAAGTCAAAAGCTTTACCATTTTAATCTTCATATTCTTTATTCCAATATATTTAGTTGCTTCTATTATCCATTTTCTTTGAAATTAACTATATGTTTTAAAATAGATTTTAAAGATTTACTTTTTAACTTTTTTATTGCTATTTAATGAAAATGACTAAATTTATGAGGAAAAATGAGAGGGTACAGCCTCTATTAAATTCCATCACCATTTTTTACCATCCCAGTGACTTAGGTGAGCAACTGACCTTCACAGTAGCTAAGATATAGAATATTTGTACATTTCATATGCCTTTAACTTTCATATAACTGTGCATCATACATATTTATACAGTTATAACATGACCAAACTTTTACTATTATGCTCTCTCTGTCTCTCTCTCTCTCTGTATAAGTGTGTGAGTATAAAACATGTGGGAACACACATTTAATATAGACATATACACATATATAATATTTGCATATATATTTAATGTATATGCACAAATACATGTGTAATAAATATGAAGGTTCTCATTAGAGTACATAATGTAGAAATCAGTTATATTAACAATACCAGATAATTTAGAAAACATGCTTTAAAAAGTTTCAATAGTGGGAGAGGTTTCCAAAAGAGCAAAGGACAATTTTATTTTCTTACCTGAGATTCAATAGTCTCATGGCAGAAATGGAAGAAAGCTGAACTAACATCCGAGTCTGAGAAGTTCTCTGGAATATGTTGGACTGAGGGGTTGGAAATCTCACAGGCTCTGTACACGTCCCAAAAGCCTAGCCAGCACTACGACTATGCATCATTCAGAGTTGTTTACTGTGCCTAGAATGGAGCGTGAGAGTGCTCCTTCCCCAAACACACACACACACTGCCTCCATTTTTGACTCTGGGTTTGTCATTGACCTTGACTGTATGGTAGCTGCAAACACCAATGCCAGTTAGACACCTTTATTCCTCAGAGTTACCCCAGCGTAGCTGCTGTGCTCTAATTACTGCCTTGTCCACAGCATGCTGTGGGTCTAATAGATGCATGATTTTTGGTAGAAGTCACCCTTAATGACCAGTTAATCTTGTATAGCTATTTGCATTTGGATTAAGAATAAATGAAAAGACAATTATGAGTTTCTTATGCTCCTCAAGGGCATGTGAGTGTGGGGGCATCCCCTCATCACTGGTTTCTGCCCTGCTCAGAGAAGTTTTATTTAAGTAGCTAAGGCATACCACCAAGGCAATAACATTAATCCTGTTTACACATCTTTTAGTCCAATGAGTAAAAATAAAGTGATTTCCTTATTATGTCACGTCATTAAATCATTCTTCTCTAGTCTTCATCTGATCCACTCTGGAAGATTTCTCACAATGGGGAAACATACATTCAATTAAAGTGAAAATTTCAATAATTTTTAAGAGGTCAATTACAATGTTTTCTTTGTATTACATTAAATATTTAATAAATATTATCTCTTCTTTTTTGCAATGAGTCATTCTTTAAAACTTTCCAAAAATTGCATCATAATAACCCTTAGGTATTTGTTTATAATATTACGAGTATTTGATACATAAAAACGCTTAGTCACAGACTAGCCAACTTTAAATTTATTCTTTATGAAACATGGCATTTGTTACTTAAATTGTGTCTATTTCAAAATGGTGGGCAGTTTTTGCCCCGGAAAATAATCACCCTGCAATCTCCTGCGAATGGTTGTCTTGGTTTGATACTCCATTGAAAGCAGACCAACAGCAAGCAGTCTGCGTGCTTTTCCTACCTGAAGAAATATCCAGATTCACCTCCTTTCTTCTCTTTCAGAAGACAATACCTATCTTCTGTTTATAGACAATTCTATTAATTAGTAAATCATCATACTCCCTATCATCTTTTCTCAAGAGCCATACACTTTAGTCTTCTTGATAAAATTATTACTAGACACAAATGTTGTTGCTTTTCATTATACATTTTAAATTATTTATAAATTTATTTTCTTTCATTTAGTATATATATGTTTAAATTTGTTTTACATCCTGGTTGCAGTTTCCCCTCTCTCCTCTCCTTTCAGCTCCTCCACCCACACCGACCTATGTTGCCACCCCTCAATCCTCTCCTCCTTTATTTCTGTTTGGGAAAGTTCAGGTCTCCCACGAGTATCAAAAAAAAACACAGCATATCAAGTTGCAGAAAGACTAAGCACCTCCCTATGTATTAAGTCTGGGCAAGGAGAACCTGTATGAGAAGCAGGATCCCAAAAACCAGTAAAAGAGTGGGAGACAAACCTTGTTCCTACTGGCAGAGGTAACACAAAAGGATTAAGTGACAAAGCTACATATTTGCAGATTTCCTAGGTCAGTCCCTTTTAGGCCTAGAAAGTTCAGTCCCTGTAAGCCACTGTGAGCACAGTTTAGTGGGTTCTTTGAGTTTTCTTGTGGGGTCCATGACCCCTCTGGCCTCTATAATCATGTATCCCTCATTTCAGCAGGATTTCCCAAACGCTTCGTAATGTTTGACTGTGGGTCTCTTTGTTCCCATCAGTTGCTGTATGAAGCCTATCTGATGAAAATTGGGCTAGGCACAAAAAGGAGCACATCCCACAGGCAGGATAGATGGTAGATCGAAGGTTATGTGGCTGGCTTGGTTTCCCATTCCCTCTAGTTAAACCCTTACCTGGTCACTGCAGATGGTTAATTCAGGCTACATGTCCCACTGTTTCTAGAAGTCCTAGCTGGGGTCATCTTAGTAGATTCCTGGGATTTTCCCTTGTGACAGGTTTTTAACCTCTCCCCAAAAAGCTCCCAATTTCTTTTCAGTACTCTCCCTCCTTCCCTTCCTCCAAATCCTTCCAGATCATTTCTACATCCCTGTTCAGTCAGCTTCCGGTTCTTTCTCATTTGCTATAAAAACAAAACTCAAAACAAAGCAAAGAAACAAACAAGAACCCTTCAAAGAAATAAGTAGAAAGAAAAGCACCAAACCCAAGCAAAACAAAACCAAAATAAAAAGCATAAAAATTACACAGAATTCTTTTTCATTGATTTATTCTCCTGAACATGAAGGAGGTCTACCCTATAGTGTGGTTGATAGACTCAATGACTCTCAATTGACGAGAAAGAATTTTTCCTTTCCAAGCAGATATCATTAGCAAACACCTCCTGAGATACTTGTACTGTCTTTGTGTTCCTTCCTCCTTCTCAGTACTTGTATTTTTTTTCAGTTTAAAATGGTAGAAATTCAAATATATTTTTAATATGATATTAAAAACTGAGAATGTATTTATTGAAGTTCAGGTTAAACTCTCTCTCTCTCACACACACACAAACATACACATTCATAATTACCATTTCTCATTTAAAACAATTATTTATGAAACAATTGATTCGGGGCTCTTCTTTATCTCTGCAGCATCTTTGACAGACATTGCATTTATTCAAATACAATGCATCCTTTGATAAATCTTGCAAAAACTTAGTTTATTGTCCACAACTATATATAGAATACTGTATATCCCGAGTCAATGTCATATTCTATGAGTAGACATTAATAGTTCAATAAACATTTGTCCACACTTAATCGAAACAGAGGAAGAAATTTCATAGCAGAGTTCATCCCTAGAGCTATCTCAGATTACATCGGTGTCTTCTACAGTTACTTCTGAACCACTTTTCCCTGAGTAAATCGTGTTTTACACTCAGAGAGATAAAACACTTCTGCTGTGAGATCTGCTGCTCCAAGGAAGTAAGTAAAATGAAATTCATTATTATAAATATCAGTTTATTTCATAAAAATACAAAAATATAAATATACACTTATAAAAATATGAGTGAATTAACACAAAGACGTCTTTCAGCTAAATAAATATGGCAGTAAGAGTCACTCCTAGATCATTAGGTATATTTCTTTCAATTAATTTACAAAGCCGTTGCACAATGTATAATTTCATAGTATATGTGACTGACAATCAGTTAAGAAAACATTTATAAATTTCCTATACTAAGACAAGGCACAAAAAGCCTTTGAAGATTTTTTTTATTGATTATTAATGTGATATATTTTTCCAAGCTCAATAGGCAAAGAGGGTGAGATGTTGTTATTACTGTTTTAAAATCTATGTCGTTCGTACTCATTCACAGAAACTTACTGATTAAACAAAGCCTTACTAAGACAACACTTATGTATTGTTTGGAGTTGATTTTTAAAAAATTTCCTCCAAAAAAAAAAAAAAGAATAAAACAGGCCACTCAATCTTGTATCAAAGGGTATTTCCACTCGTTAGTGTGTTCAAGCCACACAGGACTCAGTCGCGGTCACTGTCATCACCCCCATACAGGTCTGCTAGTTTTTTGAACCGCGGCCCCCAGTCGCTGAGGTAATCATAATCCTGGTTACAATCAGCAGTGAGAGATTCTAACGAGCTGAGCGAATTGGCTACAGAATCGTTCCCTTCATAGGCGTAAGTGGCCAGGGAGTCATAAGGAGGTGCACTTGGGTCTGAGTCGTTTTCTTTTAATCTCCGGAGGATAAAATCTTGTACATCAATATTTTCCCACAGGGGTACAGTCCTTCTTATCTGAAAAATAGTGTCAGGCAGGACATCTCTTCTAAGTTTGCTGTCTTCTCTTGCTTCCGGGTTCCTCAATGTGCCGATGTCAAAAGCCTGGGTGTCTTCCTCTCCACCACCTTCATCATTATAGGTCACAATATTATCCCGGACGTCATCCTTTGAAATGATCAGAGGTTCCTTTTTTCGTTGCCTCTTCAATGCAGCAAACAGCACGATTAGAGCTGTTGATGAGAGATGAAGTGATTCAATCAGTAAGATTCATGATTAGAGAGTATATACATAATTCTAGTGTATGTGAAATTTAGGTGAACATCTGAAGGCATGGGTAACTATCCAATTAGCACAATAAAGGGAAACAGTGCACCATTTAAAATAAAAACAGTAAAATTAAATTAAAGTAATAATTAAATAAATTAAAGCATTAATTACTTACATTTCAAAGCCTGTTGATGTTGGGCATTAAAGATATTATTTGTGGATTACTGCATTTGTTCAACTAAGAATAACTGCATTCTTCCTCTTACCAAACATACATTTATCTCAACGTTAAGAAAATAATTATTTAGTCATTTCTATGAGTAAAAATTAAGGGCATGTTTGTAAATAGTCTCTCATATAGATTCATATTAATGGACACTTTATATATATATACATATATTTATTTTACACATATGCACATATATATAATGTGTCTAATGATTTTATTTTATTAAATATTGAGCTAACATTTATTTAAATTGCTTTAGTGGAATGGTTTCGAAATTTGTGGAAAATCTGAAATGCAAGTTTTGAGACCTCACTATAATATCCAAATTTCAAACCAAGTTTAATTTGCTCTCATGCATCGGGCAGCTATAATTGGATTTTTCTTATTGAAACCATTCATAATTAATAAACTTACATTCAGATTTTGAAACTAAAATTATAATTTTGTTTTATTAATATATTATTCAATTTTTAAATTTGTGTATGTTTCCATAGATGTAATTAAGCATTTTCTCAAATAGTCAAATCACAGCTTTTCTCAGAGAAGTTGAATTAAATTTAATGTATATATTTGACAATCTTCTTTTCCTATTGCTTATACAATAAGATTCATTCAGTATATATGTACATTTATTTATGTGTGTGGAGTCTGCAAGTTAATATTGAGGTTTTCATTTGTCATTCTTTATTATGTGAATTAGGGTCTCTCACTGAACTCAGAAATCACTATTTGGTTAGATTGGTTTTCCTTCATGTCTCCCTCCTAATATTGCCCAAAGGGCAGGAGAGGTTAAAGATGTGCTCACACAACACAACATACTCCCTGTGTGCTGGTTTTCATGTTCCGAGATTTGCATGAAAAACATTGTACCAAGAAAGTCATCTCCTTGACTCCTATAAAATGCTTTAAGAAAATTAAAAATCTATATGATTTCTAAATTATGAAATTGATATTAAAACTCAATCAATCATTTATGCAAGAGAAAAATCAAAAAACTAAGTCAGAATATAATAAAATATATTGTAAGAAAAATTTATGAAGAAAAATAATCAAATCTGGAAATTTTCTCACAAATTTATTTAAACAGGAAATTGAAAACTACATTTCACTTATTTTAAGAAGTCCAATATTTGCCAAAATTATTTCTGAGCCAGTCCTGATTATGCATGTTTGTAATTCCAGCAATTTAGAACCGAAAGCAGTAAGAATATTTGGATCTGTCCTGGGCTGCCTACTGAGATCTTGGCTCAAACGGTAGAAGAAAAAGGAGGTAAGAGCATGCATATTTCATTAAAAATAACAAAACAATTTAGCTCCAAATTTTCTGTTGCCTTTGTTGTACTCTGATTTAATTTTGCTATCTTGAATTATTTTTCATTGAGTGTTCAGCCTTGAACATGGCGGGAATACAGCGTACCATTGTCTTACATCTCCAGGTCAATTGCTAACCTCAGATAAATTCCACTGAAAAACAGATTGGGGACTTAACCTTCTTCAGGTTCATCTGAGAGCTATTAAATATGAATAAAACATTACTGTTTTAAAACATATAAAACTATAATCTTTCTTATTAAATAAAAATCTTAAATACTTGAATATTCGCTAAGAAGGAAGTCATGTACTAGAAATAGTGTTATTTTGCAATTTAAAATTGAATAAATGTACTTTTGTTTTCTAAATGTTGTAAATAGATAATAGATCAGTAAACGTATCTTATCTTCTTTAGAAATGAATGAATTTTACCTTACATGAATGGCTCTTTGAGTCATTGATATCTATTTTCCTTTCTGTTCTGCTAGATAAAAAATGTCTGCTTCATTTACTGGATAGAAATAAACATTTGATGTACACTAATGTAATCAGGCTATTACATAGAAAATTGCATCAATATTTTCACTAATGTATAACTAGAATGTACCATTTATTTATATTATGAATATTATATTCCTAAGTACAGGGTTATGTGAGTAGTAAATCAAAAGAAATCATAGACCCTTTTTATAGCATTATCATTTTGATGAATATTTTTAAACTTTATAAGATTTCATTAATGCTCAAGACATCCTTTTACTACTATGCATTTTATTCATACAGATTTTATTACTTCTTTTTGGTTTGTTTTGCATATACTGATGTTAACCCTAGGGCCTAGCAATGCTAAAATGCGTTACCCCTGAGCTATACTCACAACATTCTTCTAAATTAAGATGGTACGGTAATTAAACCTCTAAGATTCATCATAGTGCCAGAGGGTCTCTAAGGCCAAAATTTACAAAATTCTTGCTGTAGGTTTCATTTCCACAGTCAAGTTTCAAGCATCCCTAGACTGGACAAAATTTGTGTCTTAAGTGCAAAACCACTCTCATTTTTTTTTCTAAATAGCTGGATGATGCTAAATGAAATAAATGTTCCATTCACTTTTGTCAAAGCATTCGTGAAGTTCTACAAAGATGTCTGGCCAGAGGGATTTTATCCACAGAGCTTGGAAAGATTTATGGTGAAAATAAGCCAGCACACATGAGCATTAGCATGTCAGCTTGGCAAAGTCTCCTGCCCTTAATGCAAAATTTTTGGATGAATATTTTATAGAAATAATTTTTGGAGTGGTTTTCAATGAAACAACCATTTGATTCCATTAAATATTGTATTGGTGAATGCTTAGATAAAATATATTCTTTCAGAAATATGATTTAATTTGAAAAATATTGAGTGGGGCATTTGTGATTACCCTCTCATAATGACATTATAAAAACTGAGGCTGTATGTGTGTGATTGTATATATATATATAATATATATATATTATATGTGTGTGTGTATATATGTATCTTATAAATTTCTCTGAGAAAAGTATCTTAAGGTGTTTTCATCAATGCCTTATATATTTCTACATATTTTATATTGTTAGTAAAATCATTTTTAAGGGTGAAAAACTTGTGCTTTCAAGATTAGAATAGAGAGTTTTAAGGTAGAAAATTTGCATTAATGCATCAATAAATACATTTTAGAAATGCCATTTGGAGGTGGGGAGACAGCTCAATAAATAACCAGCTTGCTTGACAAGAATGACACTAATAGTCCCGATTCCCACCAGACATGTGCAATGCCAGACATGATGATAAAGTCCTGGAATTCTAATTATAGGAGTTTGAGGAGGGACCCAGAGCATCTCTAATGAGCTATACGGTATATCAGTGAGCTCCAGGTCTTGTAATCTATCTAGTGTCAAAAACAAGGTGGAAATCAATAGATAAAGTCACCTGATGCTGATGTCAAGGCTCCACACATAACTATATGTTTAGGTGTGACCTGGACAAGTACACAAAGCCATGCAAACACACAAGGAAAGTGATGCACCTGTTTTCTAGTCATTGCCTAGTTGAACAGATGTGATGGGATTAAATTAAGCCCTTAGAACTGTGGTCATATTACCTTCATGCTATAATTGTAACTCTTCTGTTATTATATCTTTGTTTTACAGTTAGACAAATAGTTCTTTCTCTCAAAAACAAAATAGGGGAATATTCTTTTTACACTGAGAATAATTTTGTATAATGTTAAATATGTACAATTTCATATAAAATGCCTGGGGAATGGAGAAGAAGACCTTAGGGAGAGGAGGTTTGAGAGATGTGTATCTTACTGAGCAGGATGACGACACAAAGCAAAATTGCAATGAGCGCTCCTGTGCTCAGGCCAGCAGCAAGCATCAGGGCCTCTGCATTGCAGGACTGCATGTTTCCTTGGTTATCACATGCACACACACGGATCGTGAGTGTGCCAGTGCTGCTTTGAATAGGGTAATCATTGTCAAAGATTAAAACTGGCAGTAGGTAGGTGTTCATTTTGGAGCGGCTGTACCCATCTTTTTGAGTTATGATTCCTGCTGTATTATCTGAAAAAGAAAAAAAAAGAATGTCAGAAAAAATCATTGTACTCATTTCTTTCTCCCATTCATCTATCTTTTCCTCCTTCTCTGGTTTCTCCCCCACATTCTTTCACTCTGTAGTTTTGAGATGTGTTTTCACGTAGCCGAGGCTAGTCTCAACTACCCTATCTAGAAAACGACCTTGAGATACTTGATGTTCCTGAGATCACTTCCAAGGTGTTGGAATGACAGAAGAGGATGTAACACCTTGCTTCATGTTCAATTTCAATTCTTCCTCTTAATAATTGACACTTTAGAGTTTTATACACATCTTTTACCTTTATTGTCTACAATGGTAAAGTTTGGGTTAAGTGGAAATTCTGGCACTGCCTCAAAGAAGAATTTGTGTCCTCTGGGAGGGTCATCTTTGTCCATGACACTTATTGTCTGAATCAACTGAAATCAAAACATAACCATTAGTTTTGTTCTGCAAAAACATAAACAGAGCTTAGTTTATCTAAGATCTTTTAAGTTGCTATAATTTGCTAGGGCAACGTTTTTATTTTTATATAATTAAAATTTTGAACAAAAATATCGTTTTCGGGAAAATACACCAAAGGTGTTTTATGGATCTATTGCTTTCAACTAAGCATTTAATCAATAATGAAAATTATCTCTGAAATAAAGTTTTTTAGGTACTTCAGGGATTGTTTTTCTTCCGGGTGACTTGAACATTGGAAATTGATTAATTCAATTTATAATCTGTTTTGTCATTTTTCTAAAGTCCTAATCTCTTGTACATTTTTATTTGCATGATTATGATATTATTTTCTCATTAGAAAAATTTTAAAATATACCCCACAAAGAACAAAATTAGGTAATAAAGTATAGTAGAATTGAAATTTTGCAATTACACAAAAAGTTAGATTAAGCCATACTTTTCTAAGTTACTTAATGCAGCAAAACATAAACAAGGAAACAATTTACAATTGAATATTAAAATAGAAATATTTAATACATATCAATGTTTATTTAAAATGTATGCTTAAGACATTAGCAAATATAACTCACAATTAGCCTATGTATAACTCTATGTGAGAACATTTGGACATGCTATAAATGTATTTATTTTCCTACAGTCACGTTAAAAAGAGTTTTTGAAAGTCATATTTTAAGTATCATTGTGAGTGCTTTAGTAAGTATACATAAAAGAAATATAATATCAGTATAACAAAATTTCATACAAGCAAAGCATTCCTGTCTTTCCAAAGATATGTTTATAAAGTTTATAATGGCTTTTTTTACCTGCCCAGATTTTGCATTTTCACAAACAAATGTTTCATAGTACATGGCAAATTCCGGAGCATGATCATTTATATCAAGAATTCTGATGAAGACAGGAATTTGGCTACTTTGCTTTGGGTTATCTGCAAGAAAAACTTGGTGTCAATTTTCAATGCCATTTATAAAGGAAGCTTTAAAGCCACAATCAGCATCAGTAATCAAGTAACTGATCAATCCCTGTATTCTTTAACTCATTTGGATGGATGGCAAATATCTTTATTACTTGGCCTCAAAATAAAGCATAATAAAAAAGAAATTAAAATTGTGTTTAATAAGGTAAATTTGACAATGTCTATAAGCTCATGTATGATTTTCATGAGGCTAGATGCAATTGAAATCCATTACTATTTGTAAATAAATATAAAACTTATTTTAAATAATTTATCTTTAAATAAAAATTTACATAAAGTACTAATATCATCTGATTAAATATTTCATAGATATTACCGCTATTATAATAATGTCACAAAAGAGTCTATTTTCTGTCTTTTATTTGCTACTATGGTGAAATAGGTTTAGAAGGATATACCTTCAACTTACTTATCTCTGTGGCTGTAATTGTGATGTTGTGCCAAGGGGATGATTCCCTGTCCAGTGGCTTCAGAGTGAAGATAGAGCCATTTTCTGAGTGAATACTGAAAACCCGTTCCATATCAGTATGTCGGTCAACAGAGTATCTGATGGAAAAGAGACTTGTAAATTCAGACCTATCTGACGGAAAAGAGACTTGTAAATTCAGACCTATCTGACGGAAAAGAGACTTGTAAATTCAGACCTAACTGAAATTACTTACATCGTTCTCTATTTCATCAATTTATAGGAGGAAATTCTCATATGATATGGCAAAAATATGAGTTGTAAAATGATGGCATCTTTTCGGCTCTTTCATCCCTAAAAAAACAGTTTGAGGCTCTGACTGTTCCATTATGACCACCTTGTTGGTGAGTGTGTTTGGAGCCATTACTTATACTCCTGAGTAGTTGTGTAAACATTAAACAAAATATTAATTGCTTTTTGATTGACTTATTTTTATCATAACCAAGTATTAAAAATTATTGTAGTGAGGACAGAAAAATAAACAAGAACAACAAAGAAAGAACTATCTAGCCATCACTGGGTGCACTGCTCACTTTTCTACGTGTCTCCTCAAAGGCACTTAAAAGAACGAACTTTTTTTTTTTTTTCGGCCCCCACCGCCCGGCTTTAAAAGAACTTTTGATCTGCTTTGCAAGTGCTGTATATTTTAGTGTCATTACTTTTTGTTTGTTTGGTTTCACTTTGTAGTTTTGTTCTCTTGTTTGTGTATTTGTTTTCAGACAGGGTTTCAAGTAACTGGGAATGGCCGCTCATCAAGTAGCTCAGACTGTCCTTAACAACTTGTCTTCCCGCCTTCCTCTTAAAATTAATGATATTATTTTTTGAGGCATGTTTGGTTGATATAGCCCAGGTTGACGTCCAATTTGGAGTTCTCCTACCTTATCCTTAGCAACCCTGGTACTGATGACACAGAAAGGCTACCCAGCAGTAGTTCCTTTTTTTTGTCATATGTAATGCATATATGCCCATGAATATTGTTATAGGAAGTATACAATTTTATAGAAACAGAAAATTCAGTTTTTAAGGATTATTTGTTTTTATTTCATGCACATGTTAATGTGCTGCTGCACTCATGCTCAGCAATTGTGGAGGCAAGAAGTGGAGTTTAGATGCTCTGGAACAGGATTACCGAAGATTGAGAACAACATTGATGCTGGGAAGGAAACCCAGGTTTTTTAGAGAAGCACTGCTTTTAATCATTAAAAAATCTCTTTAACATTGTAAATTCAATCTTGAATTTAATTTTGCCAGTTTAATTCAATGTATTAAAGTACTTGTTAAATTTACTTTGACAATAACTTACAATTATCTCAGTGTTTTTTGATATTGTCTCATTATAGTTTTTGCGTCTCTTAGAAAGTTGAACAGTTTCATCTGAGAGGACAAAAGGTTACAAAAAAGAGGCCTATTTGTTTATTTACTTTATTCATTTTGTTTTGTTTTAGTGTGGTTTTGAGACAGTCTCAGGGAGCCTGGGTTTCTTTTGAACTCCCTGCTTAGCTAAGGACAACCTTGAAATTCCTATTCTCCTTACTCTTATCTCCAAGTTCTAGAATTACAAGGATACCTCTGAACCTAGGAGATGCTCACTTCTCATAAATACACTAATTATCTCAGTCACCAGTATTATGACCTTCCGAAGGATGCGTGATAACATTATCTAAAACTGGTTGTTACTATTTTTTTCCAAATTATCTCTGACTCCCTTAATTTTACCTAGTGTTGTTACAATTACTTGAAAGATAAAAACAAGGCAAAAACATTTCTATGAAGAATGACATATATATTACAATATATTCATGTTGAGTAAAGTGCAATCCACAACATTGTCTTGCAAATTTGTCTCTTCCTTGCTGGGAAAGTTCGGTAGTTAATCAATATTTGATCATGTTACAAAAGGTCTGATAACTTTTTTCACTGCCTGTAATGAAGGTCACAAAAGAAAAAAAACAGCTCTTTTGTTCCCAATAGCTTTTTCCTAGATATTAATATAAGGACTCTCTGGTAAAAGAAATAATAAATAATAATTCTAATATTATAAAAGTCACTAATTGACTCTCTTGTAGTTTATGGGAGATCTGAGTAGTTCTGAGCACACGCCAGACTGCTAATTCAGTTAAGTCTTAATTGGCAATGCTTTACAGGTTATGAATTCATGGAGACTCACTTTGACAATGTAGAAATATGTTCACACTTTTTATCATCAACAGTACAAACTTTCTGGTCTATATTACAACATTGCCATTAGTGAAAATGGTGTCTCATGATTTATTAAAGTTCAGAGATATTATTCACTTACAAAGCATCTATATTCTACTTTCAACACAGAATTAGGACATTTTGAGTAACCAATTATTAATAAATAGAAAGAATTAATGCTAATGAGCAGGAAAAATATGCTAAACACTTAGCACAGAAATCATTTCTGTGTCCCTGAAATTGGTTTATAAAATCAATAGTGTTTTATTGATTTTCCTTCATTGAATTTTGAACACTTATCTGAAACATACCACTGGCATAAACTTTCTCTGGGAATCCTTCCTTCAGAGAAAGGAACAACTTATATGGGTGACATAAAATCAGGAACATAACACAAAAACTCACCTGTAGAATCTGAGCTCAAATATGGTTTTCATTTCATTTTTTATAATAAAGCATTAAACACATTTAAATACCTGTGTTTTTCCCCTAAGACATGCTAGAGACTGCAGTCATACATAAGAAGGCTAGTTATTGTTTTGATGTGTAAAGTTCTTAGTCATATTATCATTGATTAACTCAGTATAGCCAGTTACAGACTTACTTTCTTCTTCCTTAGTGATTCTTTCGAGAAATATGTTTTTCAGAACTGTATAGTGAGAAAATTTTAATTGTTAGAATGGTTGCTGACTATATAATGAAGATACTAATAGTTTCAGAAGAAAATAATACAAGTAATTTACAGAGATTAATAGTTGTGATTTCAGACCAGTGTTATTATTTGTAGATAGATAGTGTCTATCCTAATGATTGCTATGTAGACCCCAAATGATCTTATAGTGGTGATCCTCATGCTGTAACCACCTATGTCTCAGAATTAAAGTCTCTACCACCATATCTGGATAGATCTTTTTTTCACAACAGAAAAATAAAGAAGCCCTCTGTGTATTGATGTTCCCATGGATTCTTTGCACCTCAGTTTGGACTATGTATCTTTTACTAAACTTTAATTCAATCTCTTGCCAATAAATTTGTTTTGCTACTTACTTTTAACTTGAAGGCAACGGAATTTCTTCTAAAAAAAATCTTTGAACTTTAAAAATGCTGAACATAAAATAGGTGTGAATTGAGGCAAGATGTTCTTTCAAAATTGTGAAATTATAAGTAACCTTTTAATTTGAGAGATTTCTAATAACTGATGAGGTGAAGCAGCGGTGGCAACAGCTGTTAACTGTGACAGTAAATTCATATGGCCAGTAGCATTTATATTGAAGCCAACAGGTTTGATAAACAGATTTTCTGGGTGGTAGATGAAAAATAGTGCTGATTTCATCCTCTCTCTGGTGCTTCAATCATACTTCTTTAATCCTTGTTGACTTATTGCTGATTTTTCTTCCCACTTTCAAGGGGTGTCTAAAGACGGTCTCATTACATTTCGTATAGTACTGGATTTTGCTGTATTCTCATCCTATTTCCAGGTACAGCTTTATTTGCTAGCAAGTTTGGTGATGTAATTAATAGAATCATAATTCTTGAGGAATTAAGTGAAACTGCAGCTCATCCCCTATACCCAAACATGAAGTTTGACAAGAACTGGAAACTTTAAAGTATACCAGGCATCATTCTATACAATGAAGAAAGGGCGAATCTTTTAAACCAAAAACATCCCCTTGAAACTGAATCCTCAGGATGTTACCATATTTAGAATATATATATATATATATATTCAAAAATTATGAATATTCATGAATAATATATTACATATGTTGTAGTAAATTTTTTTTCTTATTTTCTGTGTAGCCCAGGTAGTTCTTGTACTCATAGAGATCCACCTGCCTATGCCTCCATAAAGTGTATTTTAATACAGAAAAATTATGAAAGTATTCAGAGATTAGAAATCATGATTAACAATGTAAATGAACTAATAATTAACTAATTGTTTTAGAATATAGCAGAAATCTAGGTTATTTTATTGAAAACATAATTTAATAGAAAGGTAAAAACAACACTGATAACTACTAGGTGGAGAATAATATATTTTTATTTACTATAAAGCTTATTTAATCCAAAGAAATGTTTCTTAACTTCCTAATGCTGCAACACTTTAATGCAGTTCTTTATATTGTGTTGACCTCCACTAACATATCATTTTCATTGCTACTTCATAAATGTAATGTTGCTTCTGTTATGTATTGTAATGTAAATATGTGTTTGGGTGATCTTAGGCGAGTCCTGCGAAAGAATGGTCCAAATTCAGAGGCTGAGAATCTCTGATCAAAGTAAATCTTTCAACTCAGAAAGCAAGGAATATAATCAAGTATAACTTTCCCTGGCTTCTCTCAGGTGGATGTAAGGTTTCAATTTACTGTACTTTTCTAATTGTTAATACCCACCAAAATAAATAAAAGAATGCAATTCAAACAACGTCTAAACCAACAAACTTTGATTGAAAGTGAAGGTAAGTTTTACATATTTTAATGTTTAAGAATGAAAATATCTTAAGATGCCTAATCATAAATGAATAAATATGCAAATTGTGATATTTTGAAATGGGAATTCTATTCAGAAAACTTTCTTAGGTTTCTACTATATTTCCCCAAGAGAACAGTGTTCAAGCTCATCATAATTTTGTATATATATATAAAAATTTATTTCGTAATGAATTCATTTTTTATAAATGAATGCACAGTAGCTATATATTTTCCAAGAAATAATTGCAATTTATATCCATTAATAAAAGGGGAGTAAATTTTGCTTAAGTATTTGGCTATGCTCAGATAAAGTATAAAAGGGGTGTTAAATACCTATATCTTTGTAGGTCGCAAAGGAGATCACGAAGATTCTTCCTTTTCCAAAAAAAAAAGTAATCCCAACTAATAGGTTACTTAACTCCTCATCTGTTGAAGTAGCCTTTTAATGAACATTTTTATTGACCTAAGAATCGTCACATCTTTTACCCATTTGGAGAGATCTATCCTCATATTTTTTTACCCAGTTGTCTTCCTCACCAACTTTCCAATCAAGCGTTTTCAAAGTATCTGACCAGCCAACCTATCCATTGGCTACAGCCCATGAACAATCACACATTCCTGGTTATTTCTTCATTCAAACAAAATATATGAGCATGTCTTCTCCCAGAAGTTCTGTGTACTGTAAGATTTCCCTTTGCCAGTGTCTTTCAGAGTTGTTCCAGGAAAGAACTCTAGCTGTACATGTACAGGCTTAACATGCAGAAGCATCAGTAAATTTCTGTGGTCAACCAATCATAGGCCACATCCCATGAGGCTCTAGGTGCATTTTTGGCAGCAGACGCCATTGTAATGGGAGTAAAAAGCAAAGGCATTCACACAATTTCCTCATGTAACTTGCCTCTGCCTTTCGGAACCACTCAGGTATTTATCATTTCCATTTGATAATGGATTGCAGCTGAGTACATACTACATCATAGCTTGGTGGACCCAACAATAGCTAGCTCATAATGGGAAGCTGAGATTGCATCATAAATTGGTGACCCATTGTCAAAAGTTAAATGTCCAGTGAAGGCCAGTATCAGGCCATGAGCTCTCTCTCAAAGGGAAAACAGCCATTTACAGATCAAAGTGGAACCTTATTTCAAAATTCCAATGGTCTCGTTTATGATTCACATATAGGAGCCTGCCAAAGGCTCTAAACAACATCCTTATCTATAAATGACACTTCAAATTCCATCAAGTATGCTGGATAATATGATCTAAGTCATAGAGCAGCCTTCACAGAAGCCTGGACCTGTTGAAGAGCCTTTTCCTGCTCCAAGCTTACTTAAGGATCGTTAGTGGCTTTCTGGGTTATTTGGTACGTTGGACACAGTAACATTCCCAAGTGAGGAATGTGTTATCTACAGAATTCGAAAAGGCCTCCTAAATGTTGTGCATCTTTCTTGATGGTTGGAAAAGCTAGGTACTATAGCCCATCCTTCACCTTAGAAGGAATACTTTCCACACCACTGGATTGCTAAGAGTTTCACTGTCAAAGCCTGACTCATGTAGGCTCATAGAGGCAAGCATGAGACCTACTTGAAACTGTATAAGGTTCTCTAAGCATATGTTATGGCTGATACCTTGGTGTTTTTGTGAGACTCTCAACAGTGAGATTGGCTGAATCTCTGACTCTTTTGCCTTCTCTATGGACTCTTTCTCTATTGAATTACCTTGTTCAGTCTCAATATGAGAGATTTTGCCTTGTTTTATTGTATCTTATATTATAGCATTTGCCTGTAGTCTCTTGGAAGAGTGGATCTTGGGAAGAGGGAAGGTATGAGGAGGAGCTGGGAAAAGTAGAAACAAGGAAAACGGTGGCCAGAATGTATGGGATGCGACAAGAATCTATTTTCTATAACAATAGAAAACATTTGAATTTGGTTGGTTAGTTACCCAGCCTCTGATATATGTGTTACCAACTCCAAAGTGGTTGCTACTCTCTGTTCACTTGGTCAGTCAGCTATACAGTGGATCAGTGTTCTATTTTATTGAAGAGACAGATTATCAAAATTTCTTCAAACTAGCTTATGACACACAGGGAGATAGCTAATATATTCTTGAGGAAAAACTATAAAGGTATATAGTGGGCCCTGCCAATTGAAAGCAATTGCTTCTGGTGGTCTTTATGGCCAGGAGCAGAGAGAAAAGCATTTGCTAAATCAATAGTTGTATATCATGTACCAGAAGATGTGTGAATCTGCTTAAGTTATAACACCACTTCTGGCACAGCAGCTACAATTGAAGTCACTACTTGACTGAGACTTTTATAGTCAACTGTCACTCTTCAAGATTAGTCTGTCTACTTCAGTGGCCAGACAGGAGAGGAAAAAGGAGATGTGGTAAGAAGAAGCACCTTGCATCTTCCCAATCCCTGACCGAGGCACGAATTTCTACTGCTCCTCCCGGGATGTGGTTATCTTTGATTCACTATTTTTCCTGGTATGGGCATTTCAAAAGGCTTCCATTTAGTCTTTTGAAATACAATATTTCTCAGTTCACAGGTCAGGATCAAATATGGAAATCTGCCAACTTCTAAATATACCCATCCCAATTATACTTTATGGGACTAGAGAAATAATTACAGTATTTGCTTAGATACCCTTTGGATCAACTGTGAATCAGACGTCACACGAAACTCCATTAATTACCTTAACTCCAAGAGGCTTTGCAATTATCCTATGGGGCTCCAGGAATCAGCATTACTTCAAAACCAGTATCCAAAAACCCTCAGCAAATCTGACTATTTCCTTTTATCCAGTGCACAATTATCTTTGTGAAAGGTCTCTCTAAGGAAGGACTGGAGAAAGGCTAACAGCAAAACTCCAGGTATTTTATCTAGATCCTTTTCCATGAGATCCTGGCCATCCCTTAATTCAAAGGATCCTTTGTCTGTAAAATGGCTCCAGTCTGAAAATTCATTCACAGGAGACCACATTGGGGCGTGATCTCTCAGCAGCTATAGGCTGAAGGAGCGGAATGAGCTCACGCAACACGAAAGTATATTCCTTCTCCACAATAGAGATAAGAAAGATTTTGTCTTCCTCAAGACCCAGTAATAACATTTTGGGATATATATCCAAAGGATGCTCAATTGTGCCACAAGGACATGTGCTCAACTATGTTCATAGCAGCATTGTTTGTCATAGCCAGAACATGGAAACAACCTAAATGCCCCTTGATTGAAAAATGGATAAGGAAAATGTGGCTTATTCACACAATGGAGTACTACACACCAGAAAAAAAAATAACAACATCTTGAATTTTGAGGAAAATGGATGGAGCTAGAAAACATCATTTTGAGTGAGGTAATACAGGCACAGAAATACAATTATCAGATGTACTCACTCATAGGTGGTTTTATAAACATAAAGCAAAGAAAACCAGCCTACAAATCACAATCCCAGAGAACCTAGACAACAATGAGGACACTAAGAGAAATTTACATAGATCTAATCTACATGGGTAGAAGAAAAAGACAAGATCTCCTGAGTAAATTGGGAGCATGGGGACCTTGGGGGAGGGTTGAGGGGGAGGGGAAAGGCAGGGATGGGAGCAGAGAAAAATGTAGAGCTCAATAAAAATCAATTTTAAAAAAGAAAGATTTTTCCTGGAGCACAGGAGATCATTTGGGGTATCTCTTAGTCATCCCATGTCTTGTAATTATAGTCAGCACTGAAGTCATGGGTCACCTGTCAAAATAGATTCAAGACTTCCTGAGGTGTTGAGAAGAAAGGAAATACAGAATGGGTAGTAGGGGAAGAGAGAAATACACACAAGCTAAGATTACATGACCAATTACAGAAACAAGGATTACAACTGACATCACATTTATGTCACATTTTATTAAGAATGTGTTATGGAGATTTTTTTAGCAATATTTTGTTTTCTATAATGTAGCATCAGTTTAAAGAAATGTAAGCGGTTTTCACATGATATTGTGACACGAAAAGAGAGTGCTTCAAGAGACATTTCCAACTAATAAATTTATAATGCATTTGTGGCTGTACATGGAATAGTTACATGATGTTAGAAATAATTGTGACCCTGTTAAATATAGAATGTTTTTGAAGTTGTACATGGCATAGTTATATCATATAAGAATAAAATATGACCTGGTTTTTATTAAGTGTGAAGTAAGATAGTATGATTTTGTGTCAATTAGACAAGGGGTGGATTGGGATGACTAATATAGGTTGTCAACTTGACTATATCTGATATTAACTAACGCTAAAAGTAGTTGCATACACCCATGAGGGATTTTTCTTAATTAGATCATTTGAATTGAAAAGTTGCCCCTCTAATTTGGGCCACACTTTCTGGTGGCTGCCTAAATAAACGAGGTGGGAAAAGAAAGCTTTAATTCTTTGTCTGATTTCCCTCCCTCTTCACTGCCAAGTCAATTTCTTCAGTAGAATTAGTGCCTCTTTCTTCGGAATTCCCATGTATACAGAAGAACAGATGAGACATCTAGCCTTGTGGACTGAGCAACTATAGGATTCTTGGACCTTTCTTTAATTTGAAGTAATTGTTGACTTAGCTGATCCACAGCCTATAAGTAAACCTCTCAAGTAAATTGACCCTCCATCTATCTGTCTGTTTTTCTCTTTCTCTTTATTTCTTTCTCTTTCAATCTATTTATCTATCTATCTAACTATGTATATATTCATTCTGCTAATTCTCATTCTCTGGTGACCCTGAGTAATATAGAAGATAATCACATATACAGTAAAATAATATACATGAATAAAGAATTTCAATAACTAGTGAGAAAGGTACTTATATGTATCTCATATCATCATATCTTCTATATCATCCTACACATATCAGCCCTTATTACCCATCTGCATAAATCATTAACTCACATTCAAGTATATTTACACATTTTTTCAATCATTAGGCCTTTTAATCATAGTAAATATTTCTGAAGCATCATATACTGTTGGGAGCAGTGAGACCCCAGATCCTGAATTTCTTGTAAGCAACTTGTTTTCCTCTGATCTGAGTGCCTACAGCTGCTCTGAGCACAAGACCTTCAGGAGTTCCTGATGGCAGGAGAGTGGTTTCTGGTGGGTTTGGCTGGGGCGTGGCTATCCCTATATAAGCTGCCCCTGGACACAATAAAGGGGGCATTCTTGGGGAATTCAAGGATGACCCATGTCTCTATCTCTCTGTCTGTGTGTGTCTGTGTATTTTAACCTCCAGCCCCTTGCCCAAAGCTTGCGAACTGGTGGGTAATAGCGCACCGAGCGCAGACATGGGGGCACGGTGTGCCGCAATATACAATTTGATTACACACAAAAAAAATCTTTTAAAAGAAGTTTAAAAATACTTTGATGCATAAGCATGTATTATATAGGATACCTTATATAGCATACTGTACAAATATGTGCTAAAGGGACAAAAGGCATTAAGCCAAATATCTGCATAATGGACTAGGGAGGAAGCACAGTGGGTAAAGTGTTGATAGGAGAAAGATATAGTACATTTATGCAATGGAGTATTACTTAGCTGTCAAAATGGCATCATGAAATTTGCAAGCAAATGACTGCTCTAGAAAAAAATCATATTGAGTGACACAATCCTGACCTAGAATGGTATATGGTATGTCTTCATTTATGAGTGTGTATTAGCTATTAACTAATTGATAACCAATATATAAACCGAGATGTTAGATATAAAAGGAGGATTAAGTGGGGATTTACTCATCTTTGTGGGAGTGAGAAATAGAATAAATTTCTTGCGTGGACTTGGGGTGAGAATCAGGTGGGGAGGGAGAAGAGAGATAGGATCTAGGGGGAGAATGTGGGAGAAATGGCTGGAACTGAAGGTCATTTGAGGGATGATATGAAAACTCGGTGTAGTAGAAATGTTCTAAAATAAATGAAGGCGATCCTAATGACATTTCCTAATATTGGATGGCAGAGTCTCAACTGGCCATCCCTTGTCAATAAATGAGGCTTTCAGAAATGGGACTGGATTTCATTCAATCAAATTGTTGAAAAGAGGGGTCCTATGGAAATACCCAAACATCCAGGATATTGCTAAGACAGTGGGTTGCTCTCTGCAAAGTGGGGCTCTATGAAGAATAATAACCACACAACTCATTGTACATGGAGAAAAAGTAGAACTGGAGCCTACATGGAGACTTAACCCCTATGTTCTAGTGTCTTTAGTAGAAGAACTTACTCTGCACGCTACCACAAGTGAAATGTCACCACCAACATAGTCACAACAACCTTTGAAAGAAAATCTCTCCTGCCTAAAAAACATGCTAGGGATATGAGAACAGAGCTCAAGCAGGGAGCCAAACAATGTCTTATTTTACTTATCTTTTGGATGGAACCCATACATGACATTGCTAAGGAAAGTAATTAGAGCGTAGAAAGCCCAGGAACTTAGAATAAAACCAAATAATACTGATCTAAAATATAGTATCAATAAAATGACTCCCATTGATATTATGCTACACTGATAGAGCGGTTCCTTATTCAGTCATCATCAGAGAAGGCTCATCAACAGCAAATAGAAACAGATGCAGAGACCCAGAACATTACACACACAAACAGAGTCTAAATGGGATGTCTCCATCAAATCCTTCCGTTCAGAGTTCAGGGAGCCCTGTTGAAAAAGAGGCAGAAAGAATGGAGGCGCCTAAAGGACACCAAAAGAAAGAGGCCCTCAGAGTCAACTAAGCAAGATGCATCTGAGCTCATAGACCGAAATAAATCTCTTTACATATTTCTTAGTGGATAGTTCATAAGAATTACTTAAATTTCATAACACTCCTCTTTAAGATGTGAAAATATTAGTGAAATTTGGAAAATATTGTACTTACTAATTGCTAATACTTTTATCTCTCCTCTTGCTTTACAATTATCTTTTTTTAAAGAAGACTTTATGTGGATATGTGAACATAATTAATAAAGCTGTCCTTCAAAATTTCCATTCCAGAAAATAGTAGTTTTATTGTCTATTTTAACAGAGTATATTTATAGAAATATCTACAAAAGGTTACTATAGGGCTTTTATTCCAGATATTTACTTCTATATTTTATATATATGTATATATATTTATGTGTATATATTTGTATATATGTAGTAGGTTGTTAGATATTCAGCTACTTTTTTAAACCCTTGTATTTTAAATGATTTTAATAATTTAAATATATACAGTTATTTGATTTAATATAGACAGGCAATGGGCTTATCACATTAACAGTTAAAAGATTAAAATCTGTGATTTAGTCTGAAATTGACATCCTGTCTATATTTTTAGAAATTGGTTTTTCTGCCATGGTATAATTATTCACAATGCTCAGACACTCGGCATTATTACTCTTGGTAAGGTATTTAATATAATGGCGTCTACCTTGTGGGCTTGTAAGACTCAAGTTGTTTCCCCTGCCTGGAGCAAGCAGAAGAGGGCAAAAGTTAGACTTGATCTTTGGCATGTGTGTATTGCAGGGATTCCCCATACACAATTATACAGCTCAAGTTTTTATGTAACTCTCAAGGTGGATTGCATGTTTAACAAATACACGTTTTTCAGGTACTTACTTTATTATGTTGTTCATAGAGTCCGGGTCATAGGCGGTGACTTGTCCAATGATGCTTCCCTCCTTCACGTCTTCATCCACTTCCATTAAGTAAGAGAGCTTACTGAATACAGGGGGTTCATCTACATCTTCCACAGATATCTTCACCAGAGCCGAGTCTTTGAAGGGTCCGAGGTGTAAGAAGCGAGGATCTGGGTGGGTATTACTTGCATCCACTCTTATAGTGTATAACATTTTCTTTTCAAAATCTAAATTCTGAGTTTAAAAGAGTAAGAAATGTTAGGATATATTGGAAGACATAGTAATCATTGAATAAATGAATGTTTAATAACATTTTAAAATATTAAAGTCCACTATGGCTAAGTAACTACCCCAATTTTATCTTAATAGTTCTATCCAGTCAAATAGCATATTTATTTTATGATTATACAATACAGCTATCATGGAATGAATAGTAGAATTGACAGTCATTGGGTAATTCATTTTAATTTTCGTAGGCATAGCTAAATAAAGTATTATCTAACTAAATCCTGATTAAATATCATCATTACAAAAGTTAAATATCAGAAGATTAACTAAAATTAAATATAGAATAAGTTTTATATTTTGTCAATTTGAATATTTGTGGAAAGAAATACATAAAAGAAAGAGTGCAAAGTAGAAATGATTAATATTGGCTGTATTATTCTTTACATGGTTTGATGTCATTCTCAAGTATTGGGCTGATGAGGGAGGGGGACTTGATTGGGGGAGGGGGAGGGAAATGGGAGGGGGTGGCGGAGAAGAGACAGAAATCTTTAATAAATAAATAAATTAAAAAAATAAATAAAAACCTGAGTTGAAATCACACAAAAAAAAACCTCAATAAATACATATAAATCAGAACATCTTGCATAGTACCCTCTGATACTTTGACTGCTAATTCTCAGGTAGGAAGGAATATTCAAGGTCAATTCTAGCTCTTAGCTCTTCTTCTTTTTTCACTCATTTTACATAAGCCATCACACTTACAAAAGATACAAGAAATGCATGAAGCAACAGTGATGGATCTGTTTTATTGCTCATCTCATAGAGAAATACAATGCAAATGCCCTGTGTTTACTATGCGTCAGATTCTTGTCTACCACAATACAACCGTTTGATAACGAGTAGCAACACAACTATCAGGAATGATGTATCTCTGATTTGAAGTAAAATCAGTTTTCCTACTTTCTACAAATGACGGACAAGACATAAAAGATGATGGTAGATCCATGGTTGTTTTCTTGGTACTGAAAAGCAAAAAAAAAAAAAAAAAAAAAAAAAAAACAACTGAAAAACACTTAGTGAAAATAGGAAGATAGGAAGACAGCCAAAAGAAACCTGTTTGACAGTTATGATCCCTTCCTGTGTATCTTTGTCAGTGATCACGTCAAACATGTCTGATCCTTCTCCTTCTGAAATACTGTATTCCAGCTCAGCATTCTCCCCGGTGTCTGGGTCATTGGCTTTGATCCTTCCAAGATGAGTTCCAAGGGGTGCAGACTCCAGAGAATTAAATTGATAAGTACCTGTAAATTGAATCACAGCTGCCTTGACTTTCACCTTCAGATGACACAAATTTTCTGTTTCCCTCTAAGTAAAGTGATTTAAATTGAGAGACATTTCTGTCTTTGATTTGGTTTGATTTTGAATCTGTCAAACATTAAAGATTTGTGGAGTGCAATAGCATGTATAAGCTAAACTTTCTTGGTTTATATGTGAGAAATATAATATCCAGAATGACTAAAAAAATGTTAAGAGTTACTTAAACAGTACACGGATACTTGATTTAATAACCTAGAACGTCTGACTTAACAGTCATGAAAAACAATTGTTTGTTATCTGATTATGATTCCAAATATTGTCACCTCACATTTTGATTTTTTTTTTTTTTGATTTTTGAGACAGGGTTTCTCCGTAGCTTTTCGTTGTTTGATTTTTTTTTATTTTTGAGACAGGTCACCTCACATTTTATGCACACAGAATAAAAGAATGAATGTTCAGTCTTTTGAATAGTCCATATTTTCCCAGTAATTTTTGAGCAGCAATGTTTTTTATTGTGGTTGTTGTGATTATATATTTAAATTCGTCTTTAGGTAGCACATGTTTAATGTTTACAGACACAGCTACACATCACATTTGATCTTCTGTTTTGGCAAGTATCTTCTTTACAGACTGTCTATAAATGTGTAAATATGGAAATTGAAAATAATTAAAGAAATATACTTAAATATGGGTGCTAGGCATTTTATAAACTCAAAGGTTATATACTGTAGCCTATTTAGTCCTTTCAAAGAAGTAACTTGGATAAATTATTTCCAGTGGACAGCCAAATGAAATTATCTTGCTGAGCTATGAAAAGGATAATATGGAATTCAGACTCTCTGACATTGAAGACTAATATCATTCCATGGATTTCGTGGTTAGGATCGGAAGGTTTAATCTCACTGTTGGATTCTATATTCACTTCTCTAAACTTTAATATCAAGTCCAAGAGAGTAAAACAAGGAAAAGTGTGATGATAATGAATTCACAAATTTATTACGAAGAATTTGTGCTACTGTGCCACTATGTCTGCTGTCCATTCAATTCTTGACCAAGCCCTCACCATTTTATCATAATTATAGTGGACACAGACCTTCTGTTATTATGCCAACAGATGACAAAACTGAATTGTGGTAATTTATCTAATTATACACTATGATTATATTTAAAAATTGAGAATGAAATGTTTCTGTGACAAATGGAAAGGAATTTACAGTTTCAGTGAATTAAATGACACTAAAATTTAACAAGTTACATACTAGATGATGTCAATAGTAGTAAGCTATTAGCATAACCTAGTTTTCATGACTTTTTAAGTAAACCAAAAGAATATCAAAATGCTGCCAATTTAACCCACATACATTGCTTTAAATATAGATCCTGTTTTTAGAGATGATAAAACATCCAATCTGTGTTTTAAAATTCATTTAATAAAGGCTCATAATGCTTGTTTATAAATTAGCTAAGAGTTGTGAACAGTGTATACTTTGAATGTAAACAGGCAGACTTTTACACCCACATTTGTACCCAGGCTCCTCAGAAGGTTGGGATAGCTATAGTGACTGTGAGAACATGAGCCTGCAAAGTCAGCTCACTCCTAAAAAGCTAACAAACATTAACTGCACAAGAAAGAAGTCTTGGTTTTGTTATGTTTTCTTCCATACCACCTTGGGGATACATATCATCACTTTTAGTTTTAGGAAATTTTAACTTTTTTTTTTTCTTTTTAGGAGGTATGCATTGATTTGCTCCCGCCAAAGGGAAAAGCAATGCGGATATTTAGTTCTGCTGTGATGGTGTGTTTAAGAACATTTGCAGCCTGCCTTACTCTGTGGAAACCGAGGAGGGTTGTTGTTGACGTCCGTGAGGGTGATGTTCACTGCGGTTGTTCCAGAAAGGCCTCCCATCTGGCCGCCCATGTCCTTGGCCTGAATAACCACCTGATATTGCTCTCTGTTTTCTCTGCTCATGTCTGGTAAAGCAGTTTTTATTATGCCTTTTAAAAAAGTGGAAAATCAAAACATAGACTTTTAAAATCAAGTTATACTTTTCAATATCCATTTTACCAAAGAGAAAATGGGAGTGTCCACAATTAATTTAAGGTAATTCACAAAACAGAAAACATTCCATTTTGTGCATTTTCTATTTTAAATAGTCGACTTTGCTTAATTTTTATCATAACAGTCTTTAAGTTTTGAGTATTTCCTTATTCTACAAAGTAATCTCTGTGAAATCTTGTAGTCTCATACATTTAAACCCAATGAATAATAGATAAAAGAGCTAAGCAATCAAATAAAGAGCTAAGCAATCAAACAGGTTGTGTTAATATAAGGATATTTTATTTCATTTCCATAAAATAACTATAGGAAGCAGCTATGCAAAACTGTTTGGATAGGTTTCAAAGAGAAACTGAAGTACGACTAAAAAAAACCCAGAGACAGATACTGGTGTTCAACCTGAAGATCAGAAAAGCTAAACAGTCAGGCCCTGGCTCTTACCTCCACTTCAATCCAAAACAGCAATTCTGCCTCCAGGAATCTCAGAATGAGACTGTGTCTGAGAATTGTCTCATCCCATCTCTAAGGCTGGGATTAAAGGTGTGCACCATGACCACCTGGATTCTATGGCAATCTAGTCTGGCTACTGGAATTAAAGGCACATGTTACCACTGCCTGACCAGCAGGGCTTTTATACTCTCTGATCTTCAGGCAAGCTTTATTTATTAAAATACAAAAACAATACAGAAAACACCCCCAAAGAAATTGTGTTTCTATATATAAGGTGGAATTGACTGAGACTTGAATGTATTTACCTGACTCCGGGTCCACTGAAAAATATGGCTGCCCTTGCAGTATGCTGTAGACCACTTTAGCACTGTTCCCATAGTTGGCATCGTCCGCATCAGTGGCAGTCACTTGTATGACAGATGTGCCTGCACCCAACCCCAACCCGAGCAGAGGTAGGTCAATTCTTCTAAATTTTATACTATTTTATAAGCAATTTTCTCACTCACTATTTTCTTCAGTAAAAAGAAATCCTGGATCTACTCTTCAATATACAAGTTTTGAAAATATATGTTGTGTTTCTATCACAGAGATTAATAAATTCTAAAGAATTGAAACAAATGTTTAATTGAATATTGTGATGAGGAAAATACAATGAACATTTAATTTTCTCTTAGCATATTTATTGGTAAATGATAAGGCGCAAAGAAAAATTTGAGATTTTTTAAAGCTCCTGTCTATGTTAATTGTGATTATAAACATATCAAAATATAGAGAGGTCTTGCTATGAAGAAGAAAGCAAACAAACAAGGTGTATTACAAAATGTAGCTGTATCAGGTCAGAAAGCTTGAGAATAAACATCAGAAATAATCCCATACATCAATTAAAAAAAAGAAAAGAAAAACAAAGTGAACTATAATTTTTTTTTTGTAGAAGATAATTACTAAACAAATATTTACTGTCCATAGTATTAAATATTTACTGGAACTTGTAAATCCATAAATAGTAAGCAATGTATTATTAAACTTGCTCAAGAGTTCACTTATGAATTTCATATTTCTTGTGTTACCAATTTTATTTTCTACTACAATGAAAATAATTTAAGCCTTTAAATTATAAGCTAAAGACAATCTCCAATCTAATTTTTACACATTTCAAAATTTTTGTGAAATTATTTGTTTTATTTCCTTTGTTCTTCTTTTGGAGACCATAGGAAACAGATCAAGTGTATTTAGGTTTGGTTAAATATGTGGATTATTGAAATGACACATGCCTGTATAGACCCTTTAACAAGGAATGCTTACCTGTTCTCTTCCATACTCCTCCACAATAATTAACTTGCAAATCAATGGGACTAATGCTTTTTTTTTCTAAGCATTTATTTTTGGGGGAATCAAAAGGGAGCATGATGATTTCATACAGTGAACAAAAAGAGTCTTTTAATTAGATGTGGGAGTAGTAAAGTCTGCGTATGTTAGACTTAAGTTTTGTTTTTTTCTCCTTTGAATTCCAAAGAGATTGAAAATTCAGTATACTGTTCAAATATTAAGGCAAAATCCCAAGAAAAGTGTCTGTAAACAAGCCATAATCTTTCCGTAGGATGATTAAAGTAGACTTAGCAGATTGCCAGCAAGTCGTTTGTATTAAAAGTTAATCCTCATGGCAAATGGAGGCCATATGCCTTTGGGCCCAATAAGAGACAAGAAGGAAATTAAAACTAGCTAGTCCAAATAAAGATTACTAATTGTAAGTGATTTTCCCAACAGGCTACTTAGGAGTACTTGTTGAATCCATAGACACTGAGCATTTTAAAGATGGCCTAAATTATTTCAGCAAAGAATGAGAATTTGTGTTAGTTTCAAAACTAACTATCAAGGAATGCTAGGTTGGATAGGCCTTTTAGAATATAAATTATATCATATTTAGGATTTATAAAAGATATATTATTTGAAAAAATAATCTATTTTGAATAAATGGAAAAGTACAAATTTTTTATACTAAACATCAAAATATTTGATAGAGTATTCTCTTTTATTTTATTTATTTTTATGTTTATGTGTATGAGAGTTTTGCATGTATATTTTATTTGTCTGATTTCCTGGGAAGGCAGGAAAGAGCATTCGATGCCCTGGGACTGGAGTTACCAACAGTGACAAGCCACTGTATGAGTTCAGAGAATCAAACCTGCCCCCACCCCCCAGACCCAAAAGGAGTCTATGCCCTCTATCCATGAGCCATTCTTCCTTTGTTTTAAATGGAAATAAAGACTGAACACATGGTAATAATGTGTTTAGGACTCTGTGTGTGTGTTTAAAAACAATTAATGGAAAAGAGAACCATGAATTCAGAAAGTATCAAAGAGGGTATTATATGGGACTTTTTAAATAAGAAACTAGAAGTAGAAAGTTATGTAATTATGCTATAATCTTAAAAGATAAAAGAATAAAAAAGAAGTAATGCTACAAGAATTTAAAGTAAACAAAATTATATATAATTTTGATCAAATTTTCTAGTTATTAAATATTTGTCAATCTAATCATATTTATTACATTTTGAATATGAAAAACCTATGAAATTACAAGTAAGATTTAAAATGATTTACAAAATAACATATCAAAAATAATGAGTTTTCTAAGAGCTGAAGGATATAACCTTATAATTTTGAATACAATTTCATCTCCAATGTAAGTTCATAAAAATGCTATAATGTACATCCAAATGAACTTAAATGCCAGGGAAATATAGATCAATCCAGGAAATTTTAACAGGCTAACATAATAGAACAATATTGGAGAAAATCCATCTACTCATGCATTATGTTAGTGCCTTATGATTCAAAAGACTCCTGTCTTTCTGTATAAATCTCTTTAACATTATAAGAATGCAAAGTAGGAGAGATGTTAGAATATCAGTTTCTTCAAATAGGTGAGCTATGCAAGATAAAACTTCTTCCCAAACTCTTGATTCCTCTGCATACATTAACTATCTCATTAAAAAGCACTAAGACTACACTCTCAGTAAAGAGGTAAACTATTTTTGCTAATGGGAGTTTGTTTCATTAAAATATAAATTATTATGATATTATATAAGTAGAGAAAATACTCAAATAATTAATGCTAAATATAAAAAACATTTCTTGCATATTTAATCAGTATTACTTCAGCAATATTTCAAGACACTATTCATCTCTTTTTATATAATGTAGCTATTATACATTGATAGAATTAAATGTATTGACACACATAAGAGTAGGAATTTGATATACTAATGAGTGGTGTTTAAAATTGGGACAATCATAGAACTGTGGGAATTACTGTCTCCAATTGGTTTTTAAAGGCAAATAGATGAAAATACACACAGACAGCAAACATCTGTGACTCTTAACATGTTTCTACAGATTATTTGATCTTCATTCAGTTGTTAAATTCTTCTGAATTCTGAATTCCTAATTAACAGATGGATCGCAAAGTTCTATTTCTCATATTTATAGAATGAGGCTGCTTTGGTGATTCACTGAGACAGTTATGTGGAAGCAGTTTATCAAATGCAACTGGTATCAAAGAACTGGTGACAGAGATAATCGTCCCCCTTCAGGCAGCAATGCATTCTGCAGAACAGCTAGTCTAAACAACAGAGCAGGTGTTGATTCCCGTGGACTCGAACATCTGCACTCAGTAAAATAACCAAAGGAGACATTGCTATATTAACAATTGGAAAGGAGTTGCTTGACTAAGTTTCAAGATATAGCTCTAATTTCGAAAGGACACAATAACCACGTGTCTGTAAATTTTGTAGTAAAAATATACGACAGCAAACATGGGTTAGTAGATACCTACCTACTCCAGACATCTCAGGAACAGTGGCAGTGTACAAATCTTTTGTGAATTTTGGCTCATTGTCATTGATATCATGGATTTTAATGATAAATTCAGATTCCGGCTCCACTTGCCTCCCAGTCTTTCTGTCTATAGCCTTGGCACGAAGAATGTACAGGGATTTTTCTTCTCTGTCTAACTTCTTTGCAGCATGAATGTCTCCTGTATTTTCATCTATAACGAACAGATTGCCAGCCCCATCGCCTGTCAAGATGTATTTTAAATTGCCATCTCCTTTATCTTGGTCAGTGTGAAGCTTCAAAGAGTAGAAAAGAAAAATTCCATAAATATATGGGTGGTCATTACAGTGAAAACAATGTGATATGCACTAATTTCTCCCCATATCGTATTATGTCAATCATGATCTGAATAAGTATCTCATATCTAAGGGAAAGTAAACATCTCAGATTTTGTTATTCTTAAAATATTACACACTTATAATCACCATGATTGGATGAACTTTTACTATAAGTAGTACTTAAATTCTTTCAAAACATAGTAGTTAAAATATACTTTTGAGAAGAATATTACCAAAATGTGAACCTCTATTTACTACAAGAGAGAAAAATAAATTCTTCTCCATTTTGTGCTTCAAATATCAATATGAGTTATATTTTAAGCAAATAAACTAAAAAGTATGCCATGAAGCACTTATAATTTATTCTGATGATTACTGTAGAATTAATTCTTTAGTTTTTAGCTAGTGTTATCCTTTGGTGGCATAAGCCTGTGTATGTCTCTATATCTATATTTATGGAATTCAGTCAGAAAGATGAACAACTTTAAATGTTCAATCATTTGCAGTATGACTTTAAGAAAGTGCTTTTCCACTATCACGTTTTCATACGTGAGAAAAGATCTTCATTTTAAATTGTATGAACTTCAAGCAATACAAAACAAGTAGTGATATCTCTTTGGCTAAGTCATATCTTAAAGAAAAAAAAAAGATTGGTTCTAATTAATGTTTATTGGGTAAAGATAACTTCTTAGTAAAAGCAATCTCACGGATGAAGTTGAAATTCACCTGTAAAACAATGTCTAAATTAACCTCAGATGAATCCAAGATACCACAGTAATGTTGATAGATTAAAAATAACAATTATGAATATATAGACAATCAACTTCTGAGAATTTAAAATAAATGAACTAAATAATAACACCCTTTCTGAATTGAATGAAACCTTAGTTTAGGCAACCATTTTGGCTAATATGTTAAATGGAAATAATTTTATCTTTCTATGTTCGTAGAACATCATGATTTAACAAGTTTTTGGTGTTGAATGATTAAATAAAAATATTTTATGAATTGATCCCTCACAATTTATTTTTCTGCAGTGAAAAATAGAGAAGAGAGTGGATGTGAGATTATATGATATTGACCCCAGGGTACAATTTCAGTTTGGCAGAGGCATAAGCTGTGATATGCTATATATAATGAGAACAATAAATCTAAATATGGTTTGTTTAAATTGCAAAGGAGCACATTTCAAATATAATGGGGGTCTGAACTGGCCCCACCCCTCTATTTTATTTTCCCACATAGACCTTAGTCATTTGTATTTTGAGGGAAATGTATTTCACTTTCATTTCTAATACTTCAAAATGAATTGTCATATAAAGCACTTCAATCCTTAATCAAACACTGGTCATATACTAAGAATGAAAAAATATAGAGTCAACAAATGAGTATATTTAATGGGGTTATACACAGGAGCATCAAAAGATGGTTGCTTAAGAAACACATGTGATTCAAGCACCTACATTACAAAAGCTTAAGCCATCATGAGTGACATTTTATCTCTGGAGCTACATGTACACTGCTTCTGTTAATGTAATCTTGGGTAGGAATTTTGTGACTCCTTTTTTTCAGAAGCTTCTCCAACCCTTTAAGTTTCCTTTACCTTTGAGTATTAGGTGCTCCAACCCTTTCTTCGGGAAGAAACATTTCAATTAAGAGGACTCTAAGAAAGACATACATAGATGTAATATACTTGGGAAGGAGATAAAGACAAGTTCTACTGAGTAATTTGGGAGCATGAAGACCATTGGAGAGTGTATAATGGAAGAGGATGGGGAAGATAAAAATATATAGCTCAATAACAACAATTTTTAAAAAAAATATACAAAGACTTATTTATACTTGTGCCAGAGAGAATTCTCAGCACAGCAAGGAATGCCTGGAATCCTTCATTGAATTTCAAACCCCTCTCTTAGTCACTTTATTCAGGATTGTTTGAGTAACTAAAGTTAAGCATGATCTTAATACTTCATAAGCTGTCAGATTAATTCATATCTTGTTTATAAGAATACAATTAGTTTAATTTATTACTATTGGGAATGGTTGTAGATGTTGATTTTTTTCATAAAAAAATTGGGAGATTAAAAACTGACACTTAGAGATGGCAACAAATTACTTATTTATTTGATTGTTTGTTTATTTTCTGCCAAATAAGATTCTCCATATCAACACTCCTCAAAGAGGAGTTTATAGCAAAATTTCTCCTCATTCTCTAGCCTCATTAAAAAAATGAGTTCCTTTGTCCTCACAGAGCAGGTTGAGGATGGGAGGAGGGGAGGAAGTGGAAACAGGGATAGGAATGCAAAATTTATAAAAGATAGGTTTTTAAAAATATGGTAAAAAAGAAATAAGAAAAATAATAATTAAAAATGTGTGCTGTTTGGCTGAAAATGCATATTGTAACTGAAAGTCAAGAGCAAATGTCTCCTGAAGCCTAAGGTGTTTGGTTAATGAGTCTACACATTCCAAGGAAAAGCAGCTAGGATACAGCCTTTAGTTAATAATTGGGAAAGTTGAGGTTTGTTCTGACTTAAAAAAATGTGATTAATGATAATTTGTTGGTTATATGATTTTTATATCATGCATAATTTTGATAATTATTATGTATGAACAGGGTATGATATTTACCCATTGCACAGGGTATTTTGTTATATTTTACACTCAAACATATTTAACAAGGTTTTGAAATCTGCTTGTCCTGTGTGATGGAGAAGACAATGAATTACAGAATGCTGGGAATTAAGCAGTATATCACAGCTACACTTAAACAAATTACAACGGTGGCAGATTTGTTTCCACTAGCTCCCTTTTAGACAGTCTTCTGAGTCAGCAAACCCAATTCCTATTAGCAGACTGAAATATGAATTCGAGTGAAATAGAGCAGGAACAACCAATAAAATATTTAAAGAGGTGGTGGTGTAAGCAGTCCAAGAAAGCTCTCAACCCAGCTGCTCGATGACATCCGAATTAGCGATGACAAAAGCCAACACAGACTGTAACTTTGTCACTAATCTATCTTTGTGCCTTAGCAGGGACCACTGGATTCTTTTATAACAGCAGGTTTCGAAAGCTTTTTATTTATTTTTTATTACAGATTACTCAAAAGGCAATTGCTAAGACTAGTAAAATTTCTAATCACCATATAGCATTTCATATATACTGACAGTATAGATTGTGCCTTGAGTAATGAAAGGGGAACCCTTGAATGAGGGAAAGCAATACAGGGAGGCTGGCTATGATTTACCATTCTAAAAACCAGTATTCTGGACATCATTATGATTCTTCTGTCAAACACATATTCATTGGCAGGTTATTTCTTGTTTCAGTTTTCAAAAACTTAAGGTAAACCATTTTATTATTTCTTGCTTTATCATTTTGTGGCACAAACTCATTTTAGCCTGGCCTAGATCCTCAAAGACTTCTTGATCTTTGATGTGAACCCCAGATGGAAAATATGTTAATATTTGGTCATCAAAATAACCATTTGGAGATTTAAGGCTGTGTAATTAAGGAAATGATAATTGAAGTGGGTAAGAGATATTTATGTAATCATGAAAGTGACGTTGTCACCATGGAAAAAGAGAAATGTTTGCATGTCTGTACATTCTGGTAGAATATCCTTTCTCTCAGTTAGGTAAATTTAGCATAATAAAAAGTAAGTTATAATATTTTAATTAGATGCCATAAAAGCTAACAAGCAAACAATAAGTAAAAACCAGTTCCTATTGGAAATGAAAATTTAAAACCATCTTTCAGTATAACTACCCAGAGGCTCCAGAAAAAAAATCAAAAGCAAAAAGTCTAAAGTCTGATAATTTATCAAATGTTTCTAGAAATCCCTATAATGATAGGGGAAATTATTTGCAAATTTATTTGCTAAATGTCTCCAAAAGTAAATCAGGACATCAGACTCTCTGAGCTCTACTGGTACTCTTCAGGTTCTAAATCTACTGTTGGTACTACTCATAATTTTCCTGTCAACTTTGTAAATTATGGAATAGATACATTTGGAAAAATACATTAATTTCAGAAGACAAAAGGACGGTAGAAATTGTGCACTTATACTATTGACAAATGATGACTGTTTGGTGAGTAAGAGTCAGTTTACTTTGGGGACATGTTTCCTGAAGGGCTACTCACATTCTAGCTTGTGGTCCTGCACGTCTGCAATACTGGAAGTACTAAGCATACTGAGTTAAAAGACAGAGTGCTTGTGTTCCTGCTGCTTTGTCCTGATGCTTTTTAAAGTATAAGAGACCACTCCCTAGTGGGCTGGTATCTTAAAGACTATTGGCTAAAGGAGCAGAAGTAGCTCCAACAGCAATTAGGAAAACACTTGCAGAAGTATGTCACATAGTATAATAGAAACCATACTAATGTATCTTGGAAATGTATGCCAGTGATCTCTCAATCCAGAAGCGAGACGGGGAGGTTAAACAACCAAGTGAAAAACATTCATGAACTCTTCTAGGTAAGAACAGATATACCAAAACAATCTTATTGCATACGAGGCAAGTATGCCTATGTTTGGGTACTTTAATCAAATATCACATATTTTGGATTGCTTTTACTAAACTTTATTTACTAAAACATTTTTTAAAATATTGATTGCTTTGGGCATTTTTTAAAAAGTGACTGTTCTTTTACTTGTATAGTATGGTTTTCAATGTTGTATTTGTATGCTTGTTTTTCTGTGTTTATGCGAGTTTCCTGTGCTTTGTTTTCCCTTTAATTCTGTACTTTTTGATTTTTGTTTTCAATTATTGGTTTTTTTATTTAAAGAAAGATTGGGGCAAGTTGAATGTGTGTGGTGGAAGAAAGGATTAGAAGGAGATGAGGGATGTGAAATCATGACTATAATAATAAATTGTGTGGAAAATTTATTTTCAATTAAAAAAAATGAACACCTGTTTATCTCAATATTCATTAACACATCTACAACAGAATTCTTGCACCTAAGGCTCAGGGAATATGGGAAAAGAGGGAACAGATAATTGTAAGAGCCAGGAGAACAGGAAGCTTGTTGTTTGTGTCTCCTGTAGTTGTCAAAATCATTAGCTGCAAATCTTAGTCAAAATGTTTGGTTGAATAAGACCTGAAAAAGAATGTCAGCAATAAATATCAAACGTGGACAGGAGAAGGCATAAGAGGCTGGAACCCTATGTGAAGAAATACAGGCAACTCAGCAATGCTGAGGGCAGGAGAAATAATCTTCACCAGGTAAAAAAGGGCAAACTAATTTTTTTTATTTATATGGAATGGGCAGCCGTGAAACCATATACATCCAAGTAAAAGTATACGGATCGTTTTAGATGTTCTTAATTAAAATTGAAAGAGAACAAGAAAGTGTACATGAGAATATGTGGAGGGAGAAAAATAGAAGGGTGAAATGCTAAAATTATAATTCCAAATGTTAAAATCAAATAAAATATCAACTTTGATGTCACACACAGTTCTTGAAGGAATCCTATAAATTATGATTAAAAATAGAGATGTTACATAGCTCAATCATATTTTCTAAAGCAGATAAGAACTGAGAAATACATTCCACAATGATCTTGATAACTTCTTGGATAATGTGTACTTCTAGCTGTTTTACAATGCTCTCCAGATTGTGTGTTAGAAACCATTACTTGCCGGGCGGTGGTGGCGCACGCCTTTAATCCCAGCACTTGGGAGGCAGAGGCAGGCGGATCTCTGTAAGTTCGAGACCAGCCTGGTCTACAAGAGCTAGTTCCAGGACAGGCTCCAAAACCACAGAGAAACCCTGCCTCAAAAAACCAAAAAAAAAAAAAAACAAACAAACAAACAAACAAAAAAAGAAACCATTACTTAAAACTAGTCGTAAAGAGTATCTTTGAACCAAATTCTTAAAATAATTAGGTCATTTTTTTCTTACCTTTGGTCTATAATCTTTTATCTTTTCTTAATTAGATATTGTAATGTAGTAGTGCTGTTTCAAATTCTGTCCCTTTCTTCTCTCTCTCTCTCTCTCTCTCTCTCTCTCTCTCTCTCTCTTTCAAATTCCATCCTTGTCTCCTCTCTTTCTCTGTCTCTGTCTCTCTCTCCTGTGTCTCTGTCTCTTTCTCTCTGGGTCTCTCTCATTATGCTTGCAGTACTATTATCTCATACATATATCCTAAAAAACTAAAAGTTAAGTCTCTATAAATTTTCTGTTTTAGAGTAAATTTCACTGAATTAAACCTTATTGCTTGAGGAACAAAAACATCACTTAATGAGTAAACAAAGTTGAATTTTGAAAGGTACAAAGTTGCAAAAAGGCTAACATCAAGCAAATAAATACATAACTAGGGATATTTCACATCAAAATATTTGATATTCTATGCAGTATCAACATAACACACAAGCCCTGCTGTGCTTTCTTTACTGCAGTTTCAGTATCTGCAATATTTATTAAAGCTTGTTTTATAAGTCTGCATTTCTTTCATTTTTTTATTGCAAACATTAAAGTTTATATTCAGTAATGCATCAAGTACTCTTCATAAGAAAGCTTATCGAGGCAATAATTTGACTTTTATAGTGACATTATATAATTTGAATCAATTATTACATAGTAAATTTGAAAACATGACTATTATTAAATTTCTTTACTATACTTCAACAATATTTAAAAATCAAAATACAACACATGTGGCTTGTTCTCCATTGCATTTATAATACTTTTCTTTGTATCTTATCATAAATACTGTCTTAATTAATGGCCTCTTTCTAATACATACAAGTATAAGTATAGATTTTTTATGTTTTTCGAAATCTACATGTAGGAAAAGAAGACAATAAATTTGAAAGAACACATGGAGAAATACATGGTATTAAATGTAAGGGTAAAGTGATTGACTATATTATAATTTCAAAAGAATTCTGGTTTTTTTTTTTTTTTTTTTGGTTTTTCGAGACAGGGTTTCTCTGTGGCTTTGGAGCCCGTCCTGGAACTAGCTCTGCAGACCAGGCTGGTCTCGAACTCACAGAGATCCGCCTGCCTCTGCCTCCCAAGTGCTGGGATTAAAGGCGTGTGCCAAAAAGAATTCTTAAATATCATCTGTAATATTACACACTGTTCTTGAAAAAATCAGTAATAATCCCATTCTTGTTTTCTAATTTTTTCTACATCCATATCTTATGCAAATGGGTCTAATTATAAATTGTATATTAAGGTTGCACAACCTAGCTTCCATTTTACCCCGTCACTGACTTTTTTATATGATATTTCAGTGTGCCTTACTAACACATATTTGCCAAATCAACTGATGAAAACTTTGCAATTGCATAACACCATTCCTGTATGAACATATCTGAGACTGGATTATTTGCAAGGGAAGAGGTTTATTTTGCTCAGAATGCTGGCAGCTGAAGTCATAAATAGCACATTGCTAGCTGCAGTAATTATATTATGTTTGATGATATCACTGCTAGAGTACAAGCCAAAACAAGATATAAAATGAAAAACGAGATATAAAATGAAAATGTAGATAATTCATAAAAGGCCCACCATGTGTTTTATAGAAATCTCATTGCTTAGGAACAGAAGTCACAGAATACTGTTAACTCTGTCTTATTTTAGCACCCTCAAAAACCAAATTACCTTACACTAAGCTTTCGTTAGTTAATGAAGGTTATGAAATATCTTGCTATTATGATATTGAAAACCAAGCTTAAAACATGGAAATTAGTGGGAGCCTAAAGTGGATCATATTCAACCAATAGCAAAGACTGGACCTCTCAACCATTTCATGTGCATTCTCTTATCTTTCCTTTATAACACACTCCTCTCATATATGTTCTACTATATTTTGTAAATTTATCATGTCAAAAATATTTGTTTCTGCCATATTCTTTATTCTGTTTGCAATGCTGATAATTCTACTACATTTTGTACTTCCTTATGCAATGATCACATTTGTCCACCTAGATTCATAAATGGATTATTACTTAGGACTCATGATTCTCTTTGTTTTCTAGAAATACAGTAACAAAACCCCAATCTTTAATATATAAGTGAATTCTTAAAATCACATTCTTAAAATATGGCCATGGCTTTAGATTGTCTTATATAAACACAAAGACATGCACAAACCAAAAGAATGTCACACTACTTTGGTTGTTTTCACGAACTTCTATTCCTCAAGAATGTTGTGTATATTGTGCAGTGTATGAACTTCTATGAATTAGTGTGTGCACATGTTCTGTCAATAGATCTCAGAAGTTGACTTCTGATGTCCAATTCTATCATTCTTTATGTTTACTTTTTACAGCATGGTCTCTCACTGATTCCTATTTGCCTATCTCCTCACCCTCTCACACCATTCTCTCACTAACAGGTGGACATTAGCATTCCTGAATCTGTGTTCATTTATCACTAAAAGTCCATTCTTTTTTCCCCAATCATTGCCTACTAATTAATTCAACAGAATTTTTAAAAAGAAATAACATTCATTTAAACCTCAAAGAGTTACACTGTCTATGAACATGTTCAAATTATATTGATGAAAGATTTTCTGACTATATAAATTTTCTTTGTTTCTTTTTATAAATATGAAAATTCCAAATACTGTGTTACATGCTTACTTTTACTTATAAATAATAATATGATTTGACTTTAGAGTTTTAACTCAGTTTAGAATATACTAGGACTCTTCCTCGTTGGTGTTTTTATTTTTGTTTTCCCTGTCTTGAAACTGGACCATCAGTCTTTGGACTTTTTGCACTGCCCTCCTGTGGTGACAGTAATGAGTAAACTCACCCTGTTTGAAAGAAAGCTAAATAAAATTTATAATTATAGTAATTCAGATAAAATTTCATAGTGTCAGATATCTACTGTGTTATGTAAGTCTTCATAAAATAAATCTGCATAATTTATAATGGACTGTTATGGTCTTGACATAATAAGCAGTTTTCTACTGTAAGTGAAAACAAAGCATCTCTAAACAAACTTCCTCCACTATTTTGTTTTAAATGGTTGTCTTGCTCTATGTAAAATAATTAAACTTACTCTATGAAATACTTCCAATTACTGTGATGTGTTAATCTTTTAGTTTTAAAAATTCACTGAAATTGAAAAATTATAAGTTGCTCTATTTTACCATGTATTGGTCACCTGTTTCTTTTTTTAATATATTTTCACAATCTTACCCTTAATGTAACACAAATGTTATATATTTTCTTACTTTGCTAATACGACATAAAGTTTCACATATTCTACTAGGATTAAACAAAAAACCAGTGATTCTGAAGTCTATTATGGATGATCTAAGGATAACTTCTTTACTTGCTTTCTGAATATTTTGTGAGGAATTAGAGAAATTATACAACATTTAAAAACTCTTGCAATCAAAACTCAAGTCAAAATGGATCAAAGACCTCAACATAAAGCTAGCCACACTAAACCTTACAGAAAAGAAAATGGGAAGTACATTGGCGCAGGAAAACACTTCCTAAATATAACTGCAGCAGCACATACACTTAGAAAAACAATTAATAAATGGGACCTCCTAAAACTGAAAAGCTTCTGTAATGCAAAGGACATGATCAACAAGACAAAATGACAGCCTACAGAATGGGAAAAGATCTTCACTAACCCCACATTAGAGAGCGGTCTGATCTCCAAAATATGCAATGAACTCAATAAATTGGTCATCAAAAGAACGAATAATTCAATAAAAATATAGTACACACTTAAACAGAGAACTCTCAACAGAGGAATCTAAAGCGGCTGAAAGACACTTAAGGAAATGTTCAACATCCTTAGTAATCAGAAAAATTCAAATTGAAACAACCCTGAGATTCTGCCTTATACCTGTAAGAATGACCAAGATCAAAAACACTAATGACAACTTATGCTGGAGAGGTTGTGGGGCAAAGGGAACACTTCTGCATTGCTGGTGGGAATGCAAGCTGGTAAAGCCCCTTTGGATGTCAGTGTGGTGATTTCTCAAAAAATTGGGAAACAACCACTTTTGGGTATATATCCAAAGGATGCTCAATCATGCCATAAGGACATGTGCTCAATTATATTCATAGCAGCATGGTTTGTCATAGCCAGAACCTGGAAACAACCTAAAGGCACCTCGACCAAAGAATGGATAAGGAAAATGTGGTACATTTACACAATGGAGTACTACACAGCAGAAGAAAATAATGACATATTGAATGGATGGAGCTAGAAAACACCATTTTGAGTGAGGTAACACAGACAGAGGAAAACAATTATCACATGTACTCACTCGTACGTGGTTTTTTAAACATAAAGCAAAGAAAACCAACCCACAAATCACAATCCCAGAAAATTTAGATAACAATGAGGACCCTAAAAGAGACATGCATAGATCTAATCTACATGGGAAGTAGAAAAAGCAAGATCTCCTGAGTAATTTGGGAGCATGAGGACCTTGGGGGAGGGTTGAATGGGAGGGAAGAGCCAGGGAGGGGAGCAGAGAAAAATATAGAGATCAATAAAAATCAATAAAAAATGTATTAATTAAATCACTGCTTGACCCATTAGTTCTAGCTTCTTATTGGATAACTCTTACATATTAATTTAACCCATTTCTATTAAACTATGTATCGCCACGTGGCTGTGGCTTACTGGCTAAAGTTTCAGCGTCTGTCTCTGGTGGAGTTGCATGGCTTTTCTCTGGCTCCTCCTTCTATCTTCCAGCATTCAGTTTGGTTTTCCTCACCTGCCTAAGTTCTGCCCTGCTATAGGTCCAAAGAAGTTTCTCTTTTCATTAATGGCAATCACACCATACAGAAGGAAATCCCACACACATCATCTGAACAGGGATTTTGCCCTGGAGTGTGATTGATATGCCCAGTGTCACTCCATTGAAGTAAACCAATTGTCCTTCTTTTGTTAGAAATCAGATACAAATAGTATTTTGGTGATAAGTGGGGCTTTGTTCCCATTTCTTTTTATCAGTCTAGGTATTGTTTACAAGCGAAACATTGTAGAAGGCTTGTGCATTCTCTCACAGCCTCTGTGAATTGAATCTATATGGTTTTTATTCCAGTTTTGTAGAGAAGATGCTTTATCTTTTGGTGTCACCTGCTATCTCTGGCTTTAACAATCTTTCCTCCTTCTCTTCCACACAGAGCCCTGATCCACTTTTCAGGTGCATTCACACAAGTAGACTGATTATGAAAACATCTAAAGCAGCGGAGTTAACTAGCTATCCCTGTGTCCAGTGAATTAGCCACACCTTTCATTTCATTGCTTTAATTAGACTTTGGAACATATACCTAAATTCCACCTGATTAACATGAAAATAATTATAAAACACGATTTCAAAATTGACCTTGTCCTGCACATCTCTATAAATGTATATGATTTATTTTTTCTCTCATAACTTACATGCCTGACAGTGACCGGAATATCTGCAAAAGAATACATTAAGAATGGCTGTCGATACTCACATAGAATTCACACTGAATGCCCACAGAAATTTTCATTTCCTCTAACTTTTGTGAGCCAAGGAAGGGGAAAGAATGCTAGCAACAAAAGCATTAGCAAAGCTCCTGACATTCTTGAGGCCACTCTTATCACAATTCACACATTTCAGCTTCCTTTCATCCTTCTGAGTTCATAAATGCTAACTCTGCTCCTTTCAACCTTGTTCTGGCCTTATGCAAAGCTAAAATAGGCGCCTCTATTTCCATCCTTGACCAGAAAGTCAGAAAAGAATATGTGTTCTCTCTGATTCAAGCATTACTCACTGTGAACATGGTCAAGATGAAGCATACATTACCAGGAGAAAATGACAAGAGAGGAAATTAGGAATCACTCATTGCTCTTATTATATCTCCTAGAATACAGACAAAGGTTGCAGCCTTGAACACATTTCAAGAGGCAATTTCTACACTCTTGAGCATGTTATCTATAACAATGTATTTCCATTCCCACTGTTTCATTCCAACTTTAAAGAAATATATGTTAAATAGAGCTACCTTGAAGTAGTAATATCTGTTGTGTTCTCAATGCATATAATTCATTAAACATACTATTCGCAGCCAGTGCACAATGTTTATAGTGAATCACTGATGTGACATTATGGATGCAGGTAAATCAAAGCTCATAAAGGAAGTACATTATTCACAATAGAATTCATTTCAGGACATTTACATCTAAAGTTTATTTCTTTAAATTGCATATTGTGATATTGATATTCACAACTCTTTGGTCTTTTTCTTTTGGGTGGTTTGATTGTGTATGTTTTCACTGTGCTATGAGCACTGTAAAAAAAAAATCTAGGGAGATTTTTTCTTTTCATGCCCTGAATATAAGTACCATTAGATATCATTAGATATAAACAAACAAACACACATACACATGTGCGCATGCACTTCTTATACTCGGAGCTGTGCTAAGATAAAAGCTTAATTCACTATTGTAGTATATGTACAATGTGAGTCCATAGAGAAAGCACCAACACGTGCTCATAGACTGCAGCACTGCATGGAGATACTTTTAATATCAACAATATTTTACTCTTATGAAACAAAATGGAAGACATATATGAACTTTGTGTGGGGGGATTTAATGGTAAACATGGTTGCAGTATAGTGAAAACCTCTTTATAGTTTGAGAAGAATGAAAGAGATAGGTAACCAAGCGGTTTCCCATCAAAGGTGTTGGAAGGGAACAAAGCTATGATGCCTTCCAAAGAAGAAAGTCATGAGACAGTAGAGCAGAAAGCCAATCAGAGAAGGTAAGAAGAAAGTCCAGGTCACCTGCAGCTTTTAGGAATCAGACATACAGCTCCAGACATAATGTTTACTAGAGAAACAACATATATCAAGCCACACAGAATTTAGGGATAGTAATAAGGAGGTCAAGATCAACAACACAGGAGAAACAAAAATGGAGAGACATCAATAATTAATTTATTTTCTCTGGAATTATATTTTCTTTTATGTTTGAGTGTATTCTTATGTGTGTGTGTTCACGTGCACACACACACAGCAGATCAGTCTCTGATATTGCTCACTGGCTTCTGTCCATGTTGGTGTTTAGGAGAGTTTTCTAATGACCCGGAAAAAAGTAATTTAGTTAGGACGGTTGACACACCTATCTATGACTATCTAGTACTACATGCAAATTCAATTGCAGCTGCCTCTTTAATAATGTTTCTTGGGATGAAGTTTATATTTTCATGGTTACAAAGAAATCACATTATCAACAATGATGTCTTAGCCATATTCTGTTTAGTATTTTATTGGGTGATGTTCAATAACCATTTGAGATGACAGTAAAATAATGCTTCTCTGGACTCAGAAGCTAATGCTACACATTGAAAAAAAGTATCCCGCTCTTCCACTTTATTTGAAGAAGGGCACAACAGTTACTAAATGCAGTTGAAGTGAGATTCTTAATTTTAAGATGTATTCCTGGACAATGGTATTAGATAAATCAGATCTTTGTCTAATTTTAAGGTAATAACTGAACCCTAAATATTAATGGGCTTTTAAAATTTATTGCTAAGGCTTTGAAATGTATTTCTTTTCAGTTTTCAGGAGTTTTAAAATAATTGTCAAATGTTCTTGGCCTCGGAACTTCAATTATAGATACAATTGGAATACCTGATCTAAAAAACGGTTTAATCATGTAAAAATATTGAAAGTACTTGAGTTCAAAGTACCATCATTTTAGTTAGTAATCTGCCTTTTTTATGCTCCCATACTCATTTATATTTTCTTTTACACACTATTATTTAAAATATTCTTCATTAGAATAATAAGCCATATTAATAACTAGTACAGAGTTGGCATTATGAATTTAATCACAGACATTTACTTATATAATGTTGTCCATTAATACTATCCCTTCCAGTTGTAAAGCGTTCAAATTATTTCAACCAGAAGGAACACTACTCCGCAAGTTTCAATAAACAACTAATTCTTAGAATGGATTCTTTCCTTTTGTGCTGATCCTTCGTTTTTGGCTTTAATATGTGAGTGGATGTGAGGGTTTTAAACACTGTTTCCAATAAATTTTTGCCTGTTTAAACAAAGCTAAAATACCAGCAATCAAAATGTAGTATTGGAGTTAACATGCTTCAGGTTTTGTTTCTTTGTAATTTGGAGACCAGTTTTCATAGCAAAAGTTACTCGAGTGCTAACTATGTAACCATGCCTGAAAGGGACTGTGCAAGATTTATGTTTCTTCATCCTGAATGCTGGAGTTACATGGATGTGCCTCCAAGTGTTGTGATTCCTTTGTTTGCTTTAGTTTTTCCTTCCTTCCTCCCTTCCTTTCTTTCTTTCTTTCTTTCTTTCTTTCTTTCTTTCTTTCTTTCTT
>JABTXL010006268.1:15464951-15569273 GCA_025134845.1 Neodon shergylaensis
CTTTCTTTCTTTCTTTCTTTCTTTCTTTCTTTCTTTCTTTCTTTCTTTCTTTTTTGTTTGTTTCATTTTTAAGTCTAGTTCAGGCAGTGGTAAAGTCATTATCCTCCTACCTCAACCTCTTCCCCTGGTTTAATCTGAGGCACAATATGTTGTGATGACATTAAGCTGAATATCTCACACAGTACTTTACAAAACATTTTCTCTGCCATTCTCTCTGTCACCTTGATAAGATCATAACTGAATGTGAAGAAAGTTCCATCTTTAGTGGAACCCAGTGATGAGTTTCTACTTTGGGAAATAAGCAAGACTTGATCACATTTTATGTTCCCACTCCTCCTCCTATATTGCAAAGATGCAAGAAATCATCTTACCCTTTAGGAGGGTGTCTGCCTCTTCATTTTCGACAGTGATTGACTTTACTCATATAACTACTGACTATTGAAACCACTTTAATTCTTTTGTGTCACAAGTGATCGGCAATTTTATTTTTTCCTCGTGTAGGAGGGAGTATTTCACAAAGAGCAAGCATAGATAAAGAGAGAACAGATGGTACATAGACGTTTACTCTATGTAAAAATTAAAAGGATACTAAGCGCATTTCTACTAGTGACTGAAATTACAGTGCAACACTGTGGGAAAGCACATGAGCAGCAAGACACTGTAAGACCTGTGAACACTTGAAAGCACCTTAAGTCAATACTTGTAAAATGAAGCATTTTGCATCCTTTCTCTGATGTTCTCTGCTTGCAAATGTATATGAACGCCTTAGTAAATGGGATACAAGATTAGCTTTACAACTGGAAGGAATAGTATTAATGGACAACATTATATAAGTAAATGCTTGTGATTAAATTCATAATGCCAACTCTGTATTAGTTATTAAATGTATTATTTGTATATTTGTATTATTTGTATAATTTAAATAAGTATTAATAAAATATTTGCTTATTTCAAAAAATTGATGCTAGGAAAAAAAACAAATTCCCTTGGAACACAGGTAGATATAAAGAAAAATTAAATTTATATATATTTATTTTGTCTTTTCCATACCTTATTTTTCATAAAATATGAGGAATATCATGTAATAATGAAAATATTGTCCTCGAACATTTGCTTGTTTTAAACATTAATCCTAAATTATGGAGATTATGATTAGCAAGTAATCTTAAAAGGAAATCTACAGGAGAGGTTTCAAACTTATGCTGTATTATTCTTAGTATTCTTTACCAAAGATGTGAAGAATTAAAAATAGCAGATATAAATTTATTTTTAATATATAAAGTAATTTACATGAATGTATTCAATAAAATTATAGCTATGTGATAATGCTAATTGCATTCTAGCTATGTTGACCTCTACTTATAATCTTGATATCAGAAAGGAAAATTTTCTATAAAATATGAGAATAATTATTATATGTATTCTCTGAAGCATATTTATATCACTAATTCCACTCCATAAAACATAATTTTAAGAATTCACAGGGTAATTCAATGCTCATTTGCAGTAAAAAATAAATTTCAATAGGAAAAAACTGCATCAGTGATGTTACACATAATACAAAACTCTTCTGCTCCAGTGGTAATATGCTATTAACAGGTTATTGGGTTCCAAGTAGAATGAACACAAAACCAATGTGCATATCAAGGTCAGATTGTTCAAAAGAATACTTTTGGGCAGTACTTATGAGCAGCTATAGAAATATGGGCAGCAACAATAAGCATCAGAGTTAACTTATTATTATTAGCATAGTATCAATAGTAATATGCAGAAGTAATTAAAAACTCTAATGAGAAAAGAAAACTATCACGTCAAGGTATGTTGAAATATTACTTAAATTGAAAGTGAAATAAAAGTGTTTTCAGATAATCAAAACCAAATAAACATCATAAGTGTATGGATAAAATTATATCAAGTATATACCAAAGATTTATAGACTTCAAAAAAGGCATAAATCAATAAAACATATTAATATTTAAAAATATAACACTGGAAAAGCTGCAAATTTAAAACATTGTATCAGTATTTCAGAAATAAGTAAACTGAAATCCTGAATGCTAAATTATAACAAAGATAAATCATACAAGAATCATTTTCAGACATATGTATGTAAATTAGAATGAGACAAAGTGACTCACGGAAGATATTTCTAGATGAACTATGTTTGATACTAAGCCTGCTCTGGTCGAAATGGCAATAATCAGTTTGCTAAAGAGTATGTAATGTGGAAATAATAATCTTGAGGTAGTATATATTTCAACTTTGGAGAGAGTACATAACAGCTACTTAATATGTGCTTACATTGGATTCACAACCCTCCATAGAAATTATGTTAACTATTATTTAATTAATGATAAAGACTTTTTAAACACAACAGCAAACATAGATGTAAATTCCAAATAACTAAAAAAAGGATAAATAAGTAAATGATTATTACAAATATCTTATTTCCATTAACAAATGGAATCAAATTGTATATCCAGAAAGTATAACCATAGAATTTAGAACTACTATAACATACATTTTCTGAGATGGCAGAACATTATGTACTACCCAACAAGTATGGCACACAAATTATTTTCAGGCATATATGAAAAACATACTGAAATAAATTTTGACATGATACTACTATCATTGTTGTTATAGGATGAAACCAATGAAATCAAAGTCCTGTAAGAATAATTTTTAAATAAATGAATGTGTTGTAAACTATAAAGCTGTCTCAACTGTGTTCATAATAGCATTATTTGTAATAGCCAGAACCTGGAAACAACCTAGATGCCCCTCAGCCAAAGAAAGGATAAAGAAAACATGGTACATTTGCAAAATGGAAATGTACATTTAAAAATGTACATTTGTACATTTGCAGTAAAAATAATGACATCTTGAAATTTGTAGGCAAGTGGATAGAAGTAGAAAAAAAAAAACATCCTGAATTAGGCACCCAGACCCAGTATGACAAACACAGTATGTACACACTCAAAAGTGGATATTATATATAAAGTGAGGGATAACCAGACTATGGTCCATGGCCCCAGAGAAGCTAGGTAACAAAGAGAATCCTCAGTGAGACACACATGGTTCCCCTGGGAAAAGAATTAGAAAAGATCTCCTGAGAAAACTGAAAAGGGGAGTGAAAAAGGAGGGTGGAAGGGAAGGGGGACGAGGAAAGAAAAGGGGGAAGAGAACATGGGGGAACAGGTTGGCCCAAATGGGTGTGGTACAGTAAGGGAGAGCAAGAAAAGAGATATCTTGATTGAAGGCACCATTATGGGTCTAACCAAAAAATCTGACACTAGGGAAATACCCAGGATTTCACAAGGATGACTCCAGCTGAGACCCTAAGCAATAGTGGGGAAGGTGTTTGTACTGACCTTGCTCTGTAATCATATTGATGACTATGTTAATTGTCATCATAGAAACCTCATCGAGCAACTGAAGGAAGCAGATACAGAGATCCACACCTAGCACTGTGCCAAGCTCCCAGAGTTCAGATGAATAGAGGAAAGAGGAATAATATCATCAAAGGGATCATGGTCATAATGGGGATACATAGCCACAGAAACAGCTGTCCTGAGCTAGTGGGAACTCACTGAATACTGACTGACATCAGGGGAATCATCATAAACCAAACTAGGCCCTATGAATGTGGGTGACATTGTGCGGCTGGGGTAGTCTGTGGGACTATTGGCAATAGGACCAGGATTTTTCCCTAGTGTTTGCACTGGTTTTGTTGGAGCTCATTCTCTTTGGAGGGACACCTTTCTCAGTCTTGATGGGGGGGGGGGCTTGGTCCTGCCTCATAGTGATATAGTGATGTATCAGACTTTTTTGACTCCCCATAGGAAGCCTTAACCTCTCTGAGGAGTGGATGGGGGTGAGTGGATAGAAGGTGGGGAGTAGAAGTGGAGGGAGCAGGAACTGGGATTAGTATGTAAAATGAGAAAAGATTATTTTAAAAAATAATTTTTAAAAACTATTGAGCTAGCATTTTCTCTACTAAGGAAAAAGAAAGCATTTCTCATCTTTTGCTAACTTGGTCAACTATTATTCATTCACTAATTTATTCATTATTCATTCATTCATTCTTAAATATGCATCTGTCTCTACTTTTAATAAGAAAAAATATTTCTCTGAGTGAAAATTTATTATAATCACATTCTCATGAATGTTAGCTGTGAACTTAATTTAGCATTCAGTACATGTATCTCACTATGTACTTAGCTATTGCATATCTACTTTGACTTCAGTTACCTCATAAGCTCAATGTAAAGCACGGTGAGAGTTTTTGTAACCTTTTCCTAGCTTCGTTTCCATGGACACCAACACAGCAAACCTGTGATACTTAATACAGGTCAATACGTTTTCCTCTGTGCAGATTACAAAATATTTGCACATGAGAAAAATCAAATATTTGTGGCTGTCTCCGGTAAATACCTTTGTTCCAGAAAATACAAAGTGCCATCGTTCTTAAACAAACAGACATACATCATTCATTTATAGAACAGCACTAATGTTTCATTGGGCAATGCAGGGCTAATTAAACTCCCAGTTTCTTATGTCTCCTTCACCCAGAAATAGCATTTTGGCAGGTAGCTGTCATAGCTGGGAAGTGAAAATACCATTGAGCTTATTGTAGTCACAAATATCATTTAGGATACAGATGACTTCATCTATTCTCTCCTTTTGCCAAGAATTAACAGTGTTCTGCTAACTGTGTTCAAAGGAATTTTTAGCATTCATTGAATAAGATGGTATGAAGTACAAAAATTCATACCAAAACTCAGTAACAAACTTATAAATAGATATCTACCATATCTAACCATTTCCTACATGGGTAAAAGATTGGTGTATTTTTTACAAGTTACAAATTTTCAGAAATGTAGTTGATCGATACACACATAGAATCTAGGAACTGTTGTTGCTTAACATTGAGAATTCTCCCTAGCATAAAAATAATATTTGCTATTAAACTCTGCATACCAAATGTAAAGTTTCATCACGGAAACATGTGTGAGAACAGCAAAGAAGGACTATATGATATTTTATGTGACATGTCATGATCAATCTTAAATTTTAATTTTATAAAGCATTAAAATATAGCATTAATTGATAGAGACTAGATTTAAAAAATTGCTTGAATTTCTGTCAAGTGTGGTGACATATGATTAATCCCAGTACTCAGAGAGAGGAGGAAGGATCTGTAAGCTAGAGGCCAGCTTTCCTACATCGTAAAGTTCTTCTTCTAAAGTAGCCAGGACTACATAATAAGATGATGTCTCAAAAACACAACCAACAAGTAGAAAATCAACAACGTTAAATAAATAATGTATATACTAATAAAGCAAATATTTGAATTCCCTCACCTTTTTTGTTGTATTATTATACAATACAATTTGAGCTTCGCATTATTTGGAAAATTCATAAGTCTTGTTTCCTATAAGAAAATGTCATGTTGTATAATGACTATAACAATGGGGAATGTTTTCCTGTGTCAAACCAGATGTTATTTTCATCCCTCTTTTTGTATATAACTAAATCTAGAGACATAACTATTTCTGCTGATTAACTTCTTGTCTTTTTCCTACTTATCCCCCCTCTATTATCTTTTAATATTTTTAACTATATTGCTAAAGCAACATGTGTAGGATTTATCACCTGCATTCTTTGAAGTAGATGAAGAGAATGTTGGCATAATATAAATAGTTTAAAAGTCCTAAAGCCAATAGAAGCTGACGTGTTACTAAAAATTATGTTGAAAATACTGACAGTCTTTTATAACACACTTAATAGTTAAAGCTGTTTTCAGTTACATATACAACAAAAAAATTAAAGTTCTTCTATAGGTGCCAAGGACCTAACAAGACCACCCACAGAACAACTAACTTGGGCTGCTAGGGGCTCACAGAGATTGAATTGACATCCAGGAAGCCTGCATGGGACAGACTTAGGACTCTGCATATATGTTACAGTTTTGTAACTTGGCCCTCTTGTAGAGCAGCTCCTAACAATGGGAGCAAGAGTTGTGTCTGACTCTGTTGCCTGCTGTTAGGAACTTTTCCTCCTTCCAGGTTGCCTTGACCAGGGTTACTAGGAAAAGATGTGACTAGTATCACTTCAACCTGATATAGCATGACTGGTTCATATCTCTTGGAGGCCTGCCCTTTCCTGAAGAGAAGCAGTGGAGGAGATGGTAGATGGGGTGAGGGAGAGAGGAAGTGGTGGGAGGGACTGGGAAGAGAAAGAGAGGGGAAACTGCCATCAGGATGTTAAATAAAGAAATTAATGAATAAACATGCAAATAAATAAACTTCCTTAAAATTAAACTTAAGGATATATAACAATAGCTGCAAATCTTAATTCAGTATTATTTGATGCATAATTTACTTATAAATAAGTATTAGTTTATTATTTTTCATTTAAGATATGGAGATTGCATCGGAAAGGAAGTAAGTCTAATTCCATGCTATGAGGCATTGTACAACAGAAGTAGTAAAGATGAATGGTCAGTAACAGTGTTGGTAGTTCATGATAGAAGATGGAGCTTTATTTTGAAGGTGATATTTTATGCTGTGGTGTAAAACTAGCCTGGGTAAGCTGTCGTGAGTAATTGGTCATAATATTTAATATTTTTGTATGTGTTCTGAGTTTTAAATGACTGGGCTATAAAGAGCACTCTGGAATAAATGCATTCATAAATCAGAGTATGAATGCTGCATACACTGAACAAAATAATGACAATTTAAAACATTTATAAAGCTATTTTATTTAGATTCTGAAAATCACTGTAACTTACAGTGACTGTGCACCAGGTAAATTTCACTAAATTTCAGAGTCCATTTCTGTTTCTAATCTCACTTTTCCTTGTTATTTCTATATCACAAATTATATATCAAATTTCTATAAGCAGAAAGTGAGCTATTGCCCATTACACTATATATTCTTCAGCACATATATGAGCTTCTGTAAATATGCAGAGGATAAATTTCCATAGTTGAAAATAAATATAAACAAAATTCTCATCAATTTTATATCTGCAACTGTATCCCCTCTGTTATCCAAAATGTTGCTGTAACCAATCAGAAAGTGCACAGTGAAGGTCAAATATTGCTTATGAACACTGTAACGATACTCATGATGATATGAGTAATAGGGTACACAACTAGGTGTGAAAATAATGAAAATTCAACAGAACAAAGATTTTCTCAAAGTTTGAATAGCGATAACATAGAGGAACTAGGTTAACAACTTCTTCTGACATTTTTTCTTCTTAGAGGGAAGACGAAGGTGCCATGTATGAAAACAAATAAATAGAAAACAAAACAAGACAGAAGTTTTCAAAAGTGTTTGAGAGGTACAAGAGTTGAAAGGCTCTTTCCCAAGAGTTGAGTGAGTCATTCTCTCTCTCTCTCTCTCTCTCTCTCTCTCTCTCTCTCTCTCTCTGTCTTTCATTTTTGACTTCTTCGACAAATTGTCATTAATATGTCTGTCTACCCATAAAAGTTTTACTAGTCCTTCCTGGTCATATTATCAAGTAAGAAACTATTCCAACAGTTTTAGAATTAACAAAATTTAACAACAATATAATTTAAAATGGAAGAAATGTCAGAATTAGAAATGTCATATGAGTTGTGAGTCTTGCAGTTATTTAAGAACATAGGATTCAATTCCAGAAAGCACATGGTTAATTGTGTGGATATGCATTGTACTAATTATTGTTGTTCTTATTTGGTTCACCATAAAACCATTTCTTCAAAGTCTAATTGAAATCTTAACTTTATTTTGAGGTTCATATGTATTTCTAACTTTATAATTTTATATTATCTGTAAAATAATGTTTTGTTATTTCCTGTAATATCTATTTTGCAAAACTAAGAGAAAACTATGAAAATCTCTTTCTCTTAGAACTCACTGGCCCCTTTCCCATTTTAGTGTGTGAGGAAGTTGCCCAGTGATTAATTCACCAGGTTTAATTTACCAATGCAGTGGCTCTGGAAAAAAAATGCAGATTTAATTGGGGAAACGATAGTACTTTAGTCATAAATCTGTGTCCATTTTGCATTCAAAGTATAAATTTTTATGGAGTTTAAGCATATAACAAGGCTTAAAACTTAGGTTATGATTGGTCTTTGCATATGCTAATAGTTGCTTTTATAAACATCCAGAAAGCAGCTAAAGTAATAATAAATGAGATTTGATAAATAAATAATTCTAAAAACTGTTGGAAGGAGCATTTAATATTAAAACATATGAACAATAATTACTCATGCAAGATAAGAGCACTAACAAAGTAAAGAACTCACATATTTTGAGAAGGAAATTAGGTATTTTATATTGTTTTCATATTCCTTGTATTTTCATATTATTTCCAGGAGAAAACTGAAAATTATTGAGAACCAGTTTTGCATTTATAATCTTCCCTGGACAAAAATATGATTATTATCATCTTCCACATTACCTTTTAGTCTACTGTTTAAGATAAGTAGGCAAAGGGAAAGGAGAATAGACACAGCTAATGTTTTAAGATGTTCACTGCAACATTTGGGAAAAAAATGTGTCATTTAGAAATTAATTAATAAACAGTACTTAGGAAACATTTTAATCTTAAGTTAAATCACAAATGCAGGGAAAGGGACTTCAATAGTCATAGGATTATAAGTATCTCCCTTTTCTATGACCATTTTCCTGCAACTGTGAAACTATAATGCAGAACCATTTCAGTGGCCTGTGACCCACAGTGAATTCTTTATATATTGACCCTCCACAAAAAAAGAATCACAAAGCAATTTCCAGTCCTTAGACGCAAACGTTTGCTTGTTGAACTTGAAATGTCCCGATGATACCTATTAACTAGACTGTGAAAGTGAAGTTAAATGAAGGATATAGAGGGATGCCATATGACTAATCTCAAGAGAAATGAGATGGAAGGAAAGAATCATTAGGTGAACTGCACTGTACAAAAGTGTATGACCTAGGTAGCCATGAAAGAGAGATCGCAAGAAAGAGGAAATAATAGGCTTCAGTTAACGGAGACTGTATTTGAAAAAGTACTTGGCCCACACAAATTGAAATAGAACAAGATTTTGACAATTTCTCAGGATAAATGTCCTTCTGGTTTGAAAGATATGGATATAGTTTTTCCATCAGTTATATATTTTATCTTCTTTTCTGCCTATTTTAATGCATATTCTGTTTTCAGTGGACCAATTCTCAGTCTCTCAATATTAATACTTGTAGGTCAAAAATAAAGAAAAATAAATGTATGGCAAGTGGTTGATTGTCAGAATGTAAAATCATTCATGATGTTATGCCAGAGTATCATCACACCTGAGAATTGTGCTTATGTTATGAACAATAAGAGGGATCAGGAGAATGCTATAAGGATAAGAAGAAATTGGCTATGAAAATAAACAGTAATAACTGTAAAAAGTTGTCATTATAAAAATTATAGGAGGCCATGAACTAAAACAATAAAAAGTTAAACAGGGAAGGAAAGAGGAAACAGACAATGAGACAAACTCAAATCTAGGACTCCAAGAGTGAGTTGTATTATCACTCTACTATTTCCCTTCCTGAAGGCTTGTGGGAAACTGTCAAGGAGGCTGAAATGGACATTACAGTGTACCATCCTAAAGGTAGTATCTTCTCTCTCTTCAGGTTTTTGCTCCATTGTTTACTAGATGGCAGTCATGCAGGAACCCAGCTCACTGGATTTAAGAAGCAGAATGTTAAGACGTTATCTCTCATACAAGTCATTCTATTATAAACTGCATGAACTAGTTACTAAGATACATTGATAAATTTTATTATATATAATTACCACATTTTATTTTTAGTCATATGGAACATGAAGTATTCATTCACGATTTTTAAATTATAATCTAAGACAGTCATTTGTTTAGCAGATTAAAATCTTTTATATGTAAATATAAATTTATAAACTATATATATTTATATATACTTATTTTACATCCTGGCTGCACTTTCCTGTCTCTCCTCACCCCAGGACCCCTCCCTACTCCCTCTCTGTTCCAAATCCTCAGTCCACTCCTCCTTCATTTCTGTTCAGGAATGAGCAAGTCTCTCATGAATCTCAACAAAACATGACATATGAACTTGAAGACTAAGCACTCAAACCTCCCCTGCTCCCCTGTGTATAAGGCTGGTCCAGGCAACCCAGTAAGAGGAGTAGGGTCCCAAAAGCCAGTTTATTCATGATTTTTAAATGTCTGTGTTAGTTTGTGTTGGTTATATGCATACTAAATAGAATAATATCTAGCTAATAAATAATGAGTCATAACCATAAGTCATGACTATTTTGCTTGTTGCTGCTTATTCCTTTCCTTTCCTTTCCTTTCCTTTCCTTTCCTTTCCTTTCCTTTCCTTTCCTTTCCTTTCCTTTCCTTCCCTTCCCTTCCCTTCCCTTCCCTTCCCTTCCCTTCCCTTGCCTTCCCTTCCCTTTTCTTCTCCTTTCCTTTTCTTCTTTTCTTTCATGGATAGTCTAGCAACATAGTTCAAGTTGACCTTCAGTTTGTGACCTCCTAACTCTTCTTTCCCAGTGTCGCAATGGGAGATGTGGGTCAACCTACCAGATTTCTCATTCTGATATCTATAACAAATGTTTATTTATATCATTATGTGAATGGTACATTTCATACAAGTCTCTTTGGAAGAATTTATGGTAACACCATATGATAATAAAAGTCATCAAATATTTTAGGATAATTGTTAGTAATGTGGAGTTGTTGTAAAAGATAATGAGTATCACATTCAAATTCTGGTTTTTCTAGGAAAAAATAATCTTACCTTTCCTACATACTGAGTGTCTGTACCTGTGTACTCTTCTAACAAGAAGAACTGATTCCACATCCAGCCACGCTTGGTACGATGGAGCATTTTCCCATCATCTTTTGTCAAATTCGCCATCTTCCTAAGTAAGTGACTGTTAGCCTTTGCCTGTAATGGGCTGTTATCAACTGTATGGAGAATGCAAGTCCAGACGATCAGTGGAAGACAATGGTAAGTCCTCATTATCTTCAACTTCATAAGGATAAAATTTTAAGGCGTGATCTGTAGAATAAAAATGATTTTATTAGGATGTGTATCTTTTATACTGGAATACTTTTATATACTATTTAAAGTTATAAATATATAAATGTAAGTTTTAAAAAATATATCAAAGAACAGTCTTTAGAATCATAAATATTGAATTATACACATAATTGGTAAGATTACATAAATATGTATAAGTACATTGCAAATATATATTTCAAAAATCTTATTTAACATCTTTTTAAGATGATAATATTGAAGTAAAAAATAAGCACAAAAATTCAAACCACTATAATTCTGCAAACTAAACTTTTAATGCAACAGTTATATTATTAATTCTTTAAAGTTGTAAGTATTAATTGTGAAGAAATATGTACATGTCAACGAACACATACACTGCAAATGGCATTATATTTCCTCTTATCTAACATTTTTCAGAATGTGTTCTCCCTTTCCACGGTCTACTATAGAAATGAATTGAATTAAAGTAAGGGAGTATGGAATAAAGTAGTTTTTCACTAATAGTAAAAACTAGATTCCATAAAGGCAAAATAGATTAAAAGTCCTAAATTTAATTAGAGGAAAAAAAAACACAACAGTAGACTTTCTTAACTCTGATTTTTCCTATTGTGAGAATTTTATTTTGACATTAACTTTGCTGATCAGTCTTTCAGAGAATTTTGAGATATACTGTTCATTTCTAAACAGTGTTTTAATGTAGATGTGCATTTGGGTTTTTGTTGTTGTTTCTTGTTTGTTGCTTTTTTTGACTGTAGACATTTGAGTAAAATCTAGTTTTTTTGGCTATGTCAAATTTTAGAGAATGAAGAATAATGTGAAACTGTGTAACTTAAAAATATAAAATAAATTTCTCTCTTTTTCGTTGCAATCAAATCCATGGGAAATATTCCAATATACCCTTCAGAACTCAATCTGACTAACTAGAAAATTGTTGGAGGACAGAAAAGAAATTGGGTAGGGAGGGTGTCAATGAAATTTGTCGTGTCATTTCAGTAAGGGATCATGATGCTTCTAGAAATATAATGAAATAAATACAGATTACTAAAATTCTCTTATAAGAATGTGTATGATTCTTAATAGGAACACACACACACACACACTCTTTAGTTTCTATATCCCATTTCTTAAATTTGACTACTGCAGTGACTTCTCATACTCTTATAACTTTGCAAATGCCCCTATGAAATTTCTGAGAAATATTTGAATTAAAGTATGAAATATCACTGAGTTTCATGCAAATTTCTGCTGAAGTTGTATTGGGTATGAACCGTGTGTGTGTGTTTCTTTTCCAATACCAATATACAAGGCTGTGCATTTTATATTGTAGACTGTAAAGTTGGAAGAGATGTTTGGAGATTTGGGTACTTAATTTTACAAATAAGACATTTATTTAGGGATTAGAATTTGACAGTCTGGCCTCGGTGTTTGCACTATTCCCCAATCCCTGTGCTGATAACCTATATCCCCACCAAATGTTAATTGGGAAATGACTAAGGCAGAGAACAGTCACTCATGGAGAAATCAGTTCCTCATAAGAGCATGGTGGGAATTGAGTTCTATTTAACTGTAGCTTCAGGAGAGCCCTCAAACTGCACCACTAAGAGGTCACTTTGATCTTGCACATATCAGTACCCAACTTAAAAAAAATGATTGCTGCCAACTTGTATATTTTGTTGAAGTAGTAGTCAGAATCAAGAAGGAAAAGAAAAAATATTCCATATGTGTATATTTGAAGACTTTATCTAAAATTTTCCCAATTAATGATTTTACCTATATTCCTTCTCTGATCTGCATAGATCTTACCTGGTTCATTCAAAGACCTATTATTTGCATTTTTGACGTGTCTCTATTATATACTTTTATAAATTTCCAAGTATTTATTTCTAAAGTGTCACATCTCACCTCAAATATCCCTGTTTTCTCTCTTTGTACATTTATGACCTTCTTATGCTGAACATAGCAATTATGTTCATTCATTCAGTATTCAGCGCAGGGACCACCTTCATTTAGATATAGTGCAGTTTCTATGCATGATGTGAGAAATTTGTAGCTCTCTGTGCCTTGCACACAACCCACCAGGCACTTATTAGAGTCAAACTATCTGGTTAATGAATTAGTGTTTAATACTTTTGCAGCTTATTTTCAACCCTGGGTCACCTATTGAATACCTATCAGTCTAATGTATAAAGAATACCAGAGACAGATGCAAAAATTGACAGTAGAAAGGTCATTGCTTTTGACCAGAGTCAGAGATTATTTCTGTTTCTTAACATCAATCATGAAATTTGTGGTGCTCTCACTGAAGTTCACAGAAGTTTGCATTAAGTGTGATTAATTGTTAACAACACAGCATGTCTGCTATAAATTATAGAATGATTTTTTTATAAACTTTGCCACTCTCTGATTTAATAGCTTTACTTTAGTCAACTCTTGTATTTGTATATTTGTTTTACATTAGGAAACATTACTGTAAATCTCTTGTGGGTAATTTAGCACCTGCACATTCTTTGGCTCTGAGATAAAAGTGCACTTTAAAAGGTTTTCTGCTATATTTGGTTTTAAAGTTAGCATCTCATGTCCTATGGGGTTTATTAAAAATTCTTCACAACCTTTATTTATTCAATAGCAACAAGCTGATTACTAAATTTTCTATGCCTAATTAGGTCTATCAGCCTTAAATGCTCTGCATTTTAATCTCACTTTTGTTGATAAATAACTACCATCAAAAGTATTACAGATTACAGCATTTTAAAGTTTGGTTAAAATTGATTTTGTAATCAAGCAATTCATTTGAACCTTATTAGTTTTAAAAACTAAACATCGTTTGCTTATTATATCCTTATTCACTTAATTATATATCAATTCCATTTCATTTCTATTTTAGAATTAAGAAAAACATGTACTTTGTTGTACTTAAGTTAGTAGCTTACCAGTTAAATGCCTAACTGAAAATGAATATATTTCTGCCTCTAAATACCCATATAATTATAATCAAAATGAATATTTCTAATCTTTATTATTAACCATGCATATGAGAGTGCAGCTGCATGTGAGTATATGTCCATTTGAGTTCAGTTGCCCCTGGAGTCCAGAAGAGGGAATTGGAACCACAGGCACTGGAGTTACAAAGCAGTTATGATCACATGATATGGGTGCTATGATCCTATGCAAGAGCAATATAAATTCTCAACTACAAAACCATCGATACTGTTTCTTCAGAAAGATCATTTAATACTATTTGTCATGAATGTTTCTAACAAGAAATGCATTTATAACACAAGTGTTCGTGATTAAATTTGCTACTTTATCATTATGAAATTTCTAGTCAGCAAAGAATTTTGGCAAATATTACAGTTGTAGTCTTAATTGACTCATAATTTATAGTTTTCTCAGTGACATATCTGAGTTCTTGAGAAAGAAAGCTACACATTACTCATATGTATTACTTTTCTATTGGCATGACAAAACACTATGGCCAAAAGAACATATAAAAGGATTTAATTTGCTATTTTCCATTAGAGAGCATTAGAATCCATGGTGTACATTGTCAGGAGAATGGCATTAGAACTGTACATTAGATCATATATCTTGGTCCACAATAACAAGGCTGAGAGAGATAACTGGGAATGACTATGTTTGTTTGTTTTGTTTATTGTTGTTGTTTTAAATCTCAAACCTGTCACTAATAACATACCACTTCTTATTAGACCTGACCTCCGAATCCTTCTTAAAAGTTGTAAACAAACTGAATCTGAAATTTTTAAATATATCTACCTGTGTGGGTCATTCTCATCCGAACCATTTCTGGAGCAATGTAGAAACCTCGTACAATGGAAACTCCCTGGAATCCACAAGTTTACCCTAGCAAAAATTCCTAATAATGGGAAATAGGAAGTTTGAACTGGCCATCTTCTCTAACCAAGCAAGACTTGCTTAGAGGGATTTGAACACCATTCCATCCCCAAAACCTTTGACCTACCACTTACTCTCCATGCAAGATTTGCTGGGTAAAGTTAGTGCAGGGCTTGTTGCGTGGACAGGTCCATCCTGAGACCCTTGCCATGGCTGACATTTCCTGGAGAGCCAGGAATAAAGTATGGATATCCCACAGACTGAGAATAGAAACAAACACGAGCAGGCCCGCACTCCCCCCCAAAAAAATATAAATAAGTCAATGAAATGACTCCTAATAGTATTGTGCTATACTCCTGTACTGGAGCCTAGTGTAATGGATCGGTCATCAGATATGCTTAACCCAGCTGCTGATGGGAGCAGATGCAGAGATCTACAGTCAAGTGTTAGGCAGAGTTTTGGGAATCCTGCTGAAGACGGGAACAAAGGGTTGTCGGAACCAGCAGTGGTGACGATGCCAATAGAAAATGTCCCACAGAATCAACTAACCATGGCTTATATGGGCTCTTAGAGACTGAAGTGAAAATCAGAAAACCTGTATGAGACTTAAATTCTCTGAATATATGTTATGGTTGTGTATCTTGGTGTTCCTGTTGGAATTCTTACAGTGGGCTCAAGGGTCTGTGTCTGATCTTTTGCCTGATTTTGGTTTTCTTTTTCACCTATTGAATTGCCCTGTCTAGGCTTATGATGAGAGGTGTGCCTAGTCTTATCGTTAACTTGCTGTGTAGAAGGAGCTGCGGGCTGCATTTCTGCCACCCCAGCTCCTGGCTGCCTGGCTAGCTTAAGCCCCTAAATAAAAACACACAAATTGTATTCATTTAAACACTGCCTGGCCCATTAGCTCTAGCTTCTTACTGGCTAATTCTTACATCTCGATTACCCATTTCTATTAATGTGTGTAGCACCCCAAGGTGCGCTTACCGGGAAGATTCTAGCCTACATCCATCCTGGGTCAGAGCTTCATCACGTCTGCCCCAGAGAGGAGAGCTATCGAGTCTGAGCTCACTTCCTCTTCCTCCCAGCATTCTGTTCTGTTTACTCCACCCACCTATGTTCTAACCTATCAGGGCCAAGCAGTTTCTTTATTAGCCAATGACCTTCCTCCATCATTGCTGTACCATGGCTGGTTGATATTTCAGAGACTTGCCCTTTTCTGAGAGGAAAGGAGAAGTGGATATGGCGAAGAAGGGAGGTATAGGTGAAGGGCATGTAGGACAGGAAGGAGAGGAGGAAACTGCAGTTGTGGTGTAGTATATGATAGAAGAATAAATAGAAAAGGAAAAAGAAAATATAGGAGATAAATGCAGATATAAAACATTCTGCAAGTGTTAGCAATTAATAAATTTCATATCAGCATGAAGTTTGACCACATCCCAGTAGAAAAGTTAAAACAAAACTGTAAAAATCTTTGCTAGGATGATGAAGAACAACAGGAATTCTTCATTACTGTTATACCACCCACAACAAAGATATCCTTTGCAGTATTTAAAAGGGATAAAAGTTTTATACTCTAGCATAGCAATTTTTTCTATTTATCGTACTTTAAAATATTTTTGCCAAGAAAATGCATAGTCAATTTTACATGTTGTAAAATTCACATTCATAATTTTAAATATGTATTCACTTTTATTCCATGTGTATGCATCCGTGCTTGAGTTTGGGTTTATGCATCACATATATACATAAACACACAGCAATCTGCATAGGGTATTCAATTCTGTAGAAGTAGAAACACTGGCATTTGTGAATCAATTGACTTGGCTTCTGGAAGTTTAATTTGGGGTTTCTGAAGAGCAATGAAAAACCTTAAATACTGAGTCATCTCTCCAGGCCCCCAAATGCCTTTTAGAAAAGGAACACATACATAATTTTCTGAACACTCAGGAAGCGGATTATAACTTAATGATAAAAATTAAATGGGGTTTTTAGACACAAAAAAGCTCAAAGAAATGTAAATTCAAAATTCTACATAACTGACTCTCTTATGAGAAGTCTGTGTGTGTAATTACTCAGGTTATATGGCATTCAGAACTAGGCAAATTCATGAAGCTCCAAAATATCAAAACTTTCCAATGGTTGCTGAGAAGGGAAGATGAGAGAAAGGAGAGAAAGGGAGGGGGCAGAGAGAGGCAAGTCACAGTAGGTTTACTTATGAACACTGTCCTGTATAATAATACAATGGTAGGTAATAAAACTTTCAATTTTCAAAACCTATTACATTTTACAATAGGGGTTTCAGGACTGTACCTTATTACATTCAAATTAAAGAAAAGAAAATCTTTCAGAGCTGAGGTCTAGAAGGCTAATTCCGAGGGGACTCACAGCCTAACAAAAAAAAGAATTGGTCTCTGCTCCAAATGATGAAAGAATTTTAGTGATAAGGGTGGTAAGAAAGAAGATACTCATGCATTTTTAAAATGGGTGCTGTTTCTGACAGCAATGGAAAAAGAATTGCACAGACACTCTCTGCTGCAGTGAATAAAGACATTCCCCCTGGGGGTGGGTTGACAAAATTCATCATGATGTTTTTATACTCTGCAATTAAACAGTGAAGTAAATTGGTTAAATATTATTTGATAAAATTCAGTGGTAAGACATCCAGTGTTAATGCAATGTCAAACCAGTGCAAACTTGGTTACTATAATACAGATCAAAAGACTAGTTATTAGAAAATGTAGAGATGTATACATCCTATGGACAAATGCAAATTATTAGATATGTCAAAGAGAAGTCCTAAAATAATATCAACAATCACCAATGAACTGACTTGCAACCCAAAACATGCATTGGAATAAATACCATGATCCAACAAAATAAAACAGTGTTATTGGAAAAAAAATTACCAGTTCTCAGACTAAAGGAAGAAACAGACATGTGATGAGTTTGAAACAGCTTGTATTGCTGTACAGTAAAGGAGTGTTATAAAACACACACAAGAGAAGCAAAACTACTATATTAATGTGAGTATAAAAGTTATGAATGGATTCCTAATTGCCCACATTAAAATAACTTTTACAACATAATTGGTAATGTTGCATTATAGTCTAATAAATAACATAAGAATCATCAACTTTATAGTTATAAACATGAGTGATTGATTTAATTAATAATTGTGTAAAGAAATTTAGGGGGAAATGTATAGCAAGTAATTTATGTTTATATTTTGCCATTATGAAGAAGAACTAGTATTCAAGTTTCTTAACAATGGGACAGAGCAAATTTCCTTGCACAACAGGCCAAATAATAATTTGGTGAAATCCATAATATTATACTGGGAAAGTCACAACACCACAGGATATTGAGATCATTATCAACAATGCTATAGCATGTACCCTTCAAATAATGTGACGATAATGCAATTCTTTCCTTTGTGATGTTCCTCTACCATCTGGCAAGCACAATTTTGCTTTAACTACCATCACATAATTTGGTATGACAGAGTATCCACTAATCAGTGGCATACAGCTCTTCAAAACAGCCAATGTCTCCATTAATAAAGAATGTCCAAGATACATTCCTTGCCAAGAGAAATTTCATAAGACATGAATAATAAGTAAAATATGGTAGCCTGTACAGAATCCTAGATGAGAAAATTATCCAAGACATGATCTATAGAAGTTCTAATAAACTAGGGACTTGATAATAATTTTCAATATCATTTTAAATACATGAAATGTGCTGGAGTTTTTCCCAGCAGTTAGTAATATAGAAAATGTTTTAGACAATTAAGATTTAAATTTTCATTTTTTTTTGTAAAATTGAAACTATATTATAGATTAGTCTGATCTAGGAAAATAAAGAAAATTAAATTTTATAATATTAAATTATGTGTGAATGAAAGTTTTTTATTTTTATGTATTTTTAAGAGAGGGAAATTCTCTATTAGGGTGACATTTTAACAGAATCATGGAAGATGTCGGAAAGGTACCAAAGTTTAAATGTTTAAAAACATCCCCAGGGAGACGAAGCAAACAGAATTCTGTGGTAGGAAACTGGAGAGAAGTGTGTCTTATGGGAAAAGCCTTTGAAGACAAACAGTTGCAGCTAAAGATAAGAGAAAGGGGCTGAGGCAGTGAAGCCAAACAGGTAAAGGATTCTGAAATTTTTGAAGTCTATAAGTTTTCACCTTCATAATTTTGTTTACTTTTCTGTTGTTTTAATTAAATTTTCTGGCAAAAGCAGTTTGGGAAAGAAGGGCTTAGTTTCATCTACAGTTAATATTCTAGCCCACCATGGCAGGGACACAGAATCATCAGGAACCTGAAGCAACTGGCCACACTGTGTCCACAATCAGAAAGCAGGGAATGAATGGGCTCGGCTTGCTTTCTTTTACACGGTTCAGTATCCTAATCCAATAAGCAGATTTACAAACTGTGGAATGGACTTCTTACATCTATTATCTAAACCAATACCAACAGATGTACCCAGAGGCCATTATTACCTACATAATAACTCACAGCAATCCCCTACTCCTATCCCATTCCAAATCAATCTCCTGTGTGATTCTACAACCGTTCCTCATTGAGAATTAACACTAACCATCTCAATGGTGAACCAATTCAGGCAGAGGCTTTGTTCCATCAATGTATTGAATAGTTCATCATTAAACATGTGGGCATAACTAAAATCATACATTCAATAATAAGTCCAGTTCAAGGGAAGTTGAGAAAACACAGATAGTAAAATTCAACTTGAGTTTACAGTATATTATTAGTGAGAAATTATTTCAGATACAATCATCAGCCAGTCTAGTTTCAAAAAATCACGTTCAAGGAAATACTCAGTGTTATTAGAGAAGTAACATAATGGGAATAGCTTGACATAAAGCCATAAGCAAATTGATTATTTGAGTGATTTAGAGAAAAGAATGGAGTCTGTGAGGGTTTTGTTCTTGTTTTGTTTTCAATGTAATTTAACAATGAACATGAATGTCCCTCAAACTTGAAGACAGCAGAGGCACTAGGGAGAAGAATTGGAAGTAGATTAAATCTTTCTAAGTGGAAAGTTGAAGGACCCATGATAACTCTTTGGAATACATTATTTTACAAAACCATGAGGGATGTGTGGATAGTTATTCTTTTGACAAATGAGAGTGAGATACTTGCTTTATAGGCATTTTTGGACGTCTATGGGAAATTAATTCTAACAGAATCATGTATAGCCATACAGAGGCAATCTATGCATCATATCTGAAGACAATGTTAGTATTAGAAGTCATTTACTCAATGGTATTTCATCTGCTGGGCAAATGTAAGAGGAACTTGCATTTGTGTGTCAAAGTTTTAATCAGCAGAGAAAAGCTATAAATATATTTTCAGTCTGTGATTTCATGTCAGCTTTCTGTGTCAGAAATGAACATCAGAGTCTGTCAGAGGCAAGTTAATGACTGTGCCATATGAGTCATTCTCCCGTATCTGCTTCTCACTGAGCTCTCACCAGACAGAAGATGGGAGATGACAGCCACATGACAACAGTAAGAATCTTCAGAGACTAAAGCATGAGTAGTTGGAGAAGAGCTGTGCTGGGGGGGGGTGATGGTGGAAAACCACTAATTTCAGTAGCTAAGAAAGAAAGAAACCCTTAGAAAAAGAAACGGGTTTTTTTTCTTCATATCCAGGAAAGTTCAATCCCAATTAAGGATTCTTTCCCCCTGGAAGGGCAACTAAGGAGGATTGTGGCTATTGCTTTAGACATAAAAGAGTCAGAGTCATCAGACGAGTTGTAACCCATAGTTAGGAAAAACTGGGGGTCAGAAGACCAGCACAACTACAGGTTTTCATAGGGGGAGATGGAGGACAAAAGAAAAACAAAGCAAAGAGCAACAACAAAAATCCAGAGATTCCAGGAAGACACCCAATACTGAATATGTCAGCAAGCAGGTTTAGAATACAATTAGGAAGGCAAAATGCAGTCCAGATACTGGACATGGAAAGTTAAAGTCATCTATCCTCTGATTTTGACAATTGCAACAGCAAGAGGTTATTTTATTTACTTTTAGTAAAAGTAAATAAAATGTGTGTAAGTATGTATATATGTTTACATCACCGTGTAGCTCTGTCTGGTCTGGAACTCACTAAATATGTGCACCAGACTGGCCTTAAATTTAGGCAGAGGCCATTTTCAAAGCTCTCTTGCTAACATTGTGGAGTTTCTTTTGTACTCAGACCTGGCTGACAACAGAGGGCTAGTCCTAAACACCTTTCTCTAAGTCTCAGCCTGCAGTAGACCTCTTGGTAGAGCAGATAAAATCTGATTCAGTGGCCCTTGAAACTTTTTATTTTTAGTTTTTAAAGAAATATTATTTATTTTTAGCTGAAAGTGGATGTTTTTCAATACAATATAGTCTCATTATGGTTTGTCCTCCTTCTTCCTGTATCTTCCCACCTCCTCTTCCATCCTTTTTCCATTTCTATCTCTTCTTAGCAGACACAAACGTACCTAATGAATAATAACAAAATAAAGAAAATACAATACGATAAAATAGAAACAAACAAATTGACACACAGGGAGTGCCTTACATATTGGGAAACTGGCCCGTGCCATAGAAAACAATAAGATTTACTGGATCTTCAGAAGAGAGAAATGTGGCATTTTCGGAAAATTGTTGGGTTCCAAGACACAGCAATGGAGTGCTTTCCAGCCACTCAGACTGAAATCATCTCCGGTCTCATATACACTGTCTAGGCATCCACAGCACCCACCAATTGCAAGATAACCACCACAAAGAACAACACAGAAAACTAAATAACACGAATGTCCTGCTCTTATTGGGAGATTCCCAAAGAATGGAATGAAATGTAGCTTAAAAACAGCCTTCTCAATACTCTGGCAAGCAGTGGGATATGAAGAGTGAGTGACTCTGCTAAGGGGAGACACAAAAAAGACAGTGTGCACCTGCATAGAGGCAGATTGTCACTTAATGTTCAGAATGATCACACAGATAATTATGATTCTTTAGACTACAGTGTACTATCCCTCACACTCTCTTGTTTCCTTAGTTGTCCATTTTCTGAAAAGATTTTACAAATAGCACAGGGTGGGGTTGGTATAGGGTTAAGTTTTCTAAAGCCCTTGTTTTTTTTCTCATTTCTCTTTTTATTCTCCCTCCACTGGAGCTACTGTGTCTGCTCTCATCTTTTGTTTCTCTCTTCTAATCATTTCCCTTTTCTGCTTCTTCTCTATTGTTTTAATGCTAATTAACTGTCTTAATAATCTAATTTTATCTCCATTCCTACATTTATCACCTGTAACACCACCTTAGAGCTATTAAAATTACTTTCATACATAAAGCACTGTTATTGTTCTTTTGTTCTCACAAAAAAATAGTTAAGAATTATGTTAATTGGCTATTACTTAATTTTTGTGCATATGACTCTTTTGAAACACAGTAAATGGTCAACTGTATAAAACATACATGAGAATGAAATCAAAGTATACACCATTTACAAATCTAGGGAAAAGATAATGGTCACTTTGACGCAGGAATCATGCAGAATGACAAAGCAAAAGGGACAAAGAATCTCTGCAAATCTGAATACGGGTAAAACAGGGTCCACTCACACCTGTGTGAGCCCACATCACACAAGCACACACACATAAGAAATATTGAAAACTGAAAGAAAGCAAGACTGGATGAATTTAATAATAGTTTGTTGCAAGGAGCTGCTTGCTTGTCCCGACTGCCCAGAACCGAAACAATCACACAAAAGAAATGTATTATTTAAATCACTGCTTGACCCATTAGATCTAGCTTCTTATTGGCTAACTTTTACATCTTAATTTAACCCATTTCTATTAATCTGTATATCACCACAAGGTCGTGGCCTACCAGCAAAGTTTCAGCATACCTATCTCCTTTGCCAGAGGCCACATGGCATCCCCTGACTCCGCCCTTCTTTCTACCAGCATTCAGTCCAGTCTGCCCCACCTACCTAAGTTCTGCCCCATCAACAGGCCAAGGCAGTTTCTTTACTCATTAATGGTAATCACAGCACACAGAGGGACTCCCAATCAACAGTTGATATCTCAACACAAACTCTCAAAACCAGTGTGAAGTGAAACTCTGTATTTCAAGCTCTTAAAGACAGAGAGTTCTAACACAATGTTACAACAATCAGCAAGCTATCTTTTACACTGAAGAAGTAAATTTGTGAGATGAACACAAGTTAAAGAATTCAAGAACAACTAATCCAGTATTACAAGATAATGTTAAAGAAAAGAAATAGATGTAACATGTATGATGTTACAGAATCCCAGAGAAATATTTTATCTATTTAGGGTTCAGAAAGAAAAAAATAAAATAAAATTCAAAATACTATAGAATCAATAGGCACCATTCAATAATAATACTGAATGTTAATGGTATTTGTTCTCCTAACAAAGGATACAGAGAAGACTATTGAATTACAAAAGAGGATCATTATATTTTACCTCCAACAAATACCTCTCACTTCCAAAGACAATCATTTTCATAACTGGAAAGAAAAGCTGGAAGAAAAAGATTACCATACAAATACAACTAGAAATATAGCAGGCATGTCTATGAGTTTCTGATCAAGTAGATTTCAAACTATCACTTAACACTGATTAAGAAAATAAGCCAACCAGCAAAATTCTAACCATATCCTCATCATAAGACCAATTTCCAAAAGCCAGAACTATTTGAAATAGAAATACAGATAGACTTCAAAACAATAGCAATGGGTGTTTGCAATATTGCATTCTCGCCTACATGTAGATTAAATAGATGCCAACAAAGAATCTTTAGATATAAAATACACTGTGGATTGAGTGGCTAAATACCCTCTGCAAAATAGTCTACCTAAACAATGTAGAATGCAACATGTCCATGTTTACTAGACCACAATTCACAATGTTCACGTTAAGGATTAACCTAGGTAAAATCAAAAGAAGGACAGATAAATAAAATCTGGTGTTGTAGAATATTATTTTAACTGGACAAAGATGTGTTACATTTGTTTATGCTGTGGAATATTAATTTAACTGTCTGAAGGTGTGTTACATGTGCTTCTACTACCTTTATTTAGGATGTAAATATGTTGCATTTGTTTGTGTTGTATTTGTTAACTATGTAAAGATGTATTACATTCACTTTAATTAAGTAAAATTAATCTGCCTAGCAACTAATTGACAGGAAGTAAAAGGGAGGAGCTTAGAACAGCTTCATTTTTTTGTTTGTTTGTTTGTTTGTTTTGAGTTGCAGGCAGTGTGAAAGGAAGTGGTTCCAGGATGCCAGCAATTAGAGAAAGTGAGCCAGTACTCTACTCTCTCTGCTCACAGGTTTATACCCTAGCCCTTTCACCCTAGCCAGTGAATCCCTTGTCTTGGTAGAAAGAGAGAGAGTTGGTTAGAACTAACATTAGTGGAAGAAACCATTGTCTGGGGGAACAGGCTATTGTCTTGGCAGCCAGGCTATGAGTAGTTTAAATGCTGCTAATGAAAGGAAAGTAAAACAGCAATTAACCACATGCACATAGCTGTTTTTTTACGAGAAGAGAAGAATGAAGTTATGTTGCTTTGCCAAGAAAGAAAGAAAGAAAGGAAGAAAAAAAGAAAGAAAGAAAGAAAGAAAGAAAGAGAAAAAGGAATGGATACAATTGAAGGTTGTCCTATTAGACATAGAAAGAAACATATTTCCTATTTTATTTCATTTGTTGATACTAAATTCCATATGTGTATGTGCACACACACACATACACACTTACATTTGACATTAAAAAGGGCTTGAAATTTTAAACAAGAATTGCTCTTTCCACACACAATAAACAGCAGAATCTCAGGGGTCTAGTAATCATGATAAATACTTTGTCCTCCAAAAGGGAAGCGAAACACAGCATAACCATGAGAACCCATGCTTTGCTTTGCTTTTCTCTTCTTTTTCTATTTAACATCAATAAACACGACAACTTTGATGGGGGAAAACCCATGAGTACTCAACCTCAAACAAAAAACTATAGGCAACTGAATTAAGATGAAAGAAAAAAAGGTAGTTTATACTTTGCCAAATGGCCAGTTCTGAAAACATAAGTAGAAGCAATATTACATGGACTCAACATGTTATATTTAGGAATATCCATGTTTATACACATATGTATGCAATAATAATGAATGAAAAAATAAGTGAATAAGTATTAAGCAGAATTGGAGAAAATATATGAGCAATTTTAGAGGGAGGAAATGTAAGAGAGAACTGTAATTAAATTATTACCTTAAAATAAACAAAATAGTTTAATATTGTATGTCATGTGTACTGACTGCTCCAGTTGCCTCTGTCCGCACTGTCATTTTTTCCCCAAAGTTAAGTGTATTTGCTTTTGAATAAACAACTTATAAACATCCATGCTCTGTGTGGTTGGATTTATATTGAGGTCTTTAATCCATTTGAACTTGAGTTTTGTGTATGGGGATAGATATGGATCTATTGCATTCTTCTACATGATGACATCCATTTATGCCAACACCATTGGTTGAAGATGCTTTCTTTATTCCATTGTATAATTTTAGCTTTTTGTCAAAAATCAGGTGTTCATAGTTGTGTGGATTAATATCTGATCTTTGATTCGATTCCATTGGTCAGCCATTCTGTTTTTATGCCAATACCAAGCTGTTTCCTCTATAATGGAGGTTGATGTCATTGATGGTGATATTTTCAGAAGGTCCCTTATATAGAATTGTTTTGGCTATCCTGGGATTTTTGTTTTTCCATATGAAGCTGAGTATTTTTCTTTTGAGGTCTTGAAGAATTGTGTTGAGATTTTTATGGGGATTGCATTGAATCTGTAGATTGCTTTTGGTAGAATTGCTATTTTTATTATGTTGTTCTTACCTATCCAAGAACATGGGAGATCTTTCTATTTTCTGATATCTTCTTCAATTTCTTTTTTCAAAGAGTAAAAGGCTAAAAAATTCTTAAGGAAATGTTCAGCATCCTAAGCCATGATGGAAATGCTTGTTCTGGACTTTTGGAACCAATTCTTTATGGAGGAATACCTTGCTAGCCTAGATAGGGGGGCTTGGTCCTGTCTCAAAGCAATATGAGAGACTTTATTGACTCCCGTGGGAAGCCTCATCCTCTCTGAGGAGTAGAGAAGGGGTGGGATGGGGGAAAAAAGGGGGAACGGTAGAAGGAGCAGAAGGGGAGGGAGCAGGAAATAGATTTGACATGTAAAATGAGAAAAGACTGTTTTTTTTTAAAAAAATAAAGAGTAAAAATAAAATAATTTTAAAAAATTGATCCAAATTATATTATGCACATTGATCAGGTTTTATTTATGCATGTTATATTTACATGATATAAAGTGTCTCTCTATATACTTATAAAATAATATACAGATATTATATAATACATGTTATATATTATACATATATAATGTGAGTATGTGTGTATTCACATACATACATGCATGTAACAAATTAATTAAAAATATCCGTCATGAATTGGAGACTGGAGCAGGAGGGCTCACTTGTTTGTCCCAGCATCCCTGCTAGCTTAGCCCAGAAATAACCTCACAGAAACTGTATTAATTAACTCACTGCCTGGCCCATTATCTCTAACTTCTTAGTGGCTAACTCTTTCATCTTAGTTTAACCCATTTTTATTAATCTGTATATCACCACAAGATTGTGGCCTATCAGCACAGTTTTGGCATGTCTGACTTTGGTAGCAGCTCCATAGCATGACTGTGCCCTTCTTTCTCTCAGAATTTAGTCCTGTTTTTCCCTGCCTACCTAAGTTCTGCCCTATCAACAGGCCAAGGTAGTTTCTTTATGCATTAATGGTAATCATAGCACAAAGAGGGGACTCACACATTAGGAGAGCATGGAACAATTTATGGGAGGACCTGAAAGTGCAAAAAGAGAAATCATGTCTTCACATTTTAGTCTCAAAAAAAGTTAGTTTATTTTAATGACACATAAAAATGTAGAGTTTGTATGAATTTAAGTACCATTATTTAGTATCCCCAGTACATGTTACATATTGTTGTATTCTTTATGTTAAACAATTCTGTGTACACAAACCTATTCATGGTGAAAAGATGCTATATGCACTTTTATACTTTGTAAAAATTTGCAGAATGTGATTACTACCAATCAATTTGTGTGTAATAATGCACAAGAGATTATTATTCCTATTTAGATATAACTTGTTTATTTATATGTGTGTGTGTTTGAGTGTGTGTGTGTGCGCACACACACATTTGGGTATAGGACTTGTACACACGCTTACTTCAGATTTTTTTTTTAATCTTTATGGCCTATTTTATGAACTAGTGTCTCTAAGTATACCTGAAAAGACACTTATCCAGACTCTCTGTACACCAAGTCCCAGGGACCCTCATATCGCTACTTCCACAATGCAGGCATACTACTTGCATGCTACCTTGACTGGATTTTTCCTGGGTTCTAGGGACTCAAACTCAAATCTTTGTGGTTGCATTTCAAGCTCTTTATCATGTGAGTCGTTACCCATATTAATAACTATAATTTGCTAACCAGTGATCAAACTATGCCTAACTTTCCCATGGCTACAGTAATTTTGAACAGTGTTTCTGACCCAGGAGACAACATTTAACCCATGGATTGAGTTTCCTGAGATGGACTCCCTGTTATTTGTTGTCTGTGTTTCTTGAAGTTTTGCAAATAATCTCTATTCATTCACTTATTGCACTGACCTGAAGGCAGAGGATGGAAAGCCCACATCGTTTGAGAGCTTAAATGTTCCCTTTGTGAGCTCATTAACTGCAAATGTTGTTGTTCCAGAATATTTTCAACTTCAAGGAGATTCACTATTCTGGTTTATTTTGAAGGGGAACTCTCTTAAAACTTCAAAGATTCTCCTTTGGTCACCTGTCAATTTTATGTGTCAGGAGGCAACACAGATATGTGATATGTTAACACATACTTAAGTTTTCTATATTTTTTTATACTCTCAGTCTTCAGTCATTGATAGTTCTACTTAATTATATGTTCTGGTAACTTACTTTACTTTATTGGAATATCCATAATTTTAGTATGAGAAAAAATTTGTAGTTAAAAGTATTTAATGTGCATGAATCTACTTATATAATATATAGAGAAATAGAACTTCATGTTCTTTACTGTAGGACTTTAAAGAATTTTGCACAAACATATTCCACCTTTTCCTTCAGAAAGACAATTTGGATATTGTTTTATGAACATGACACTCTGGATTCTGCCCATGAGTATATCATTTGTCCTTCTGATAAGCGAAATTAAACAACTACACACAAAGCTGTTCTCCTTTCTATCTTTCAATAAAAGTGTCAGAAAGTAGTGCCTCATTCTCAGATTCTCTTTCATATTCCTGGTCATTCTTTTACATTTTATCAAGACAACACTAAGGTTTTAAAATCTAAATTAATGAATTGTATTCTTATAAAATATCAAAAAGTTTAAAACTCAACCTGCTTTCAGATACATTTCCATATTCACTACACCCAAAATTTGTCTTCTGAGTCAGAGTTTTATAAATAGAGAGACCTACAAAACTTAGATGTTTGTCCTTCATGCTCTGTCCAGGATATTTTCAAAGCTAGAATGCCATGCAAGTAACTGATTCCAAGCATTTATACTCTCTTTTATTTTTTCATATTTTTAATGTGTGTCTCTGTGATTTGTATGTATACTGCACATGTCCATGTTTGTGGATGCCAATGTATGGATATGAATATGTGTGTGTGGGGGGGGTCACAGTACATGAGTAGAGGTCAAAACGCAGCCTCAAGTGTTGTTTCTTGCTTTTCAAATTGCTTTAAGACTTGGTTTCCTGATGCTCATTGCTACGTAAAACAATGTAGTTCCCCTTGAGCTTCTGACAATTCTCCCATCTACACGTCCCATCCTGTTGTATGCACTCTGGGATGACACATTTGAGCATCTGCATCTTTCTTTATTCGGGAGATGGAGATGTGCAGCTTCATAGACTACATTTGACAGCAAGCCCATTCATTTGCTGAGCCACCCAACCTAGCCGTATTCTGTTTTCATTATTTCTTTTACAGTGTATCCTACATCTGAGATATTCCCAGGACAATCAATAATGTTGAGGTCATAGAAAAATCTTAACTGAACAGTGGTGGGCTTGGGGTGGGTGTGAGGGTTGTTTTATTCTATTTTGGGGGTGAGGAAAGGGTTTCTTTCTTTTTAAAAAATTTAGATTTTTTGATGATTTCACATCATCCATCCCAGTCGCACTCATCTCCCTGTCCCTTCATATTATGGAGCTTTTAAAAGAGAATGTTTTCAGTTCATAAGAGCAATGCTTAAAACAAAATCCATTTTGTTCTTTAATATTATTTACCCAATGTATAGAAAAGTTTAAATCAGGTAATCGATATTAGACTTGCTTAGAGGTTATGGGAAATTTTATTATAATGAATCTGAGGTTTTTAAAAAAGTGTTTTCTCACCCAGATCTCATGATTTTCAAGGGAAGACTTGGGAACATGGAGAATTTCTGCCTCATTAACACTCGACTCAGAAGAGACACACTCACTTGCGCTCACCCCAGAGGACAAAGAATACACCATGAGTATTCACAATTCTGTCTTGTAATATTTTCAGATAACATTTTTATGTAGTGCTGGGTTTTTAAGCCAAGTCTTTCTGTGTGAGCTATGTTACCACTGTCTCAACTTTTTAAGATTAAAGTAAGCAAAAGTATTTGCTCAACAGCTCTGGAAACTGATCCAAGAACATGTGAATTGTATTCCCAAAGATCACAATTCAGGCCAACTTTGATACCTGTGCTTCTGACGTTACTTGAAAGTAAAATATTTATAACCATAATCCTATTGAAGTGAGGTGGCTTTCCATTGAAGTGAGACCTACTGCAATGTTACTGGTCTTTGTGAAAGTGAACCCACACAAAAGGAAAAGTAATTGTGTGAAAGTAAGACAGAGAATCTACCATGGGGCAAATAACCAGAAACTAAATATAGAAAAGATCTACATTTTGTCAATAAGGACAGCAAACCCGAAAAATCCTGGAAAACAGACTTTAGTGTTCACTTGTATGAGTGAATAATAGTTTTATTGTTTAAAACCATATAACTCATAAAGCTTTACTAAGGTCATTCCAGGAAGCCAAGAGACTATTAAGTGTCCTTACTTATTGTCCATTGGAATACTCCCTTAGTTTTATCAAGGAAAGAGGAGACATGCTTCAGCTAGGAGACAGTATCGGGGTTCATAATATGCTGACAGAACACATTGGTATTGTTAATATGTAAGACTAGTGGTGGTTACAAATAACTATGTTATTTGGTAAATCAATATGTTTTTATATAATTTCTCTGTTGCCTCAGTCTCTTATTCTCTCTCATTTACAAAGTAGAATATTCTTAATCTTAAATACATGAGCTAATAGTTTATTCGCGCATAAACTGAGAAAACTGCTCAGTTAAATAAAGCTATTTTGAAAGTTAATGTGGCTCTTTTCCAGGACAAATTTCACAAACAGTACAGAAAATTTTCAGATCCATAGATGGCATCTTGAGAAGCATAAAACATATTCTCTAAAATGTATTTTAAGAGACAAATGGTTTATCAAATCAAAAAGGGATTCAGTATATTGATTTACACATAATAATATTAATAATTGCATTATGATTTTAAAATAAAATATAACATGACATGTAAAAGTACTATGTCAGGTAATTCATATTGCTAAAACTGTCAGGATTAATTATAAATAGGTTTCAAATATTTTGTCTCATGGTATTAAGTTATATACACAGATGTATTATGTAGCTAATAAAATATAATTTGCCTTTTCTTCAGTCTCACACATATGAAAATACCAACAAAATTTCATTTGTGTTCTATAGTTGTACTTTTTAATAAGCCTTAGTCGATCAGTAACACATATTTCTTGGCATCAATGTCAATCTTAACATTACTATAGCAATTGCCATGGAAATATTTTCAAATAGTTTGCACATTCCACAGCATAATAATTATCTCATATGCCATTTGGCAATTTCATAATGATGTACATATTATTTAATTGTACATTCTTAATCGACCAATAAATCATGTAGAAAAAATTAGAAAGTAACTTAGACTTGAAAATAGTCTAAATAAATTTGAAAGCAATTATGTAAAAACAAAACAATAATAATAACAAAATATCCAGTATTTCTTAGCAAATCCTTTATTAGAAAACAGGTTAGCCAAATTTCATCTTCTTAATGTCTCAATAGCAACACAAAAATATAAACAAAGTGTTTATTTCAGCTGGAAAGATTTTCTGAAAATGAACCAAATCACTGGTGATATAGGGACTGTCCTTATTAAAATCCCAAGGCGAAAAAGAGGAAATCATCGGCAATAGTAGTAATTAAAGTGTTTATTATGATGATGATAACTAACATTAATTAAGCATTGATAGCCATTAATCTACTAATTGTAGACTAGAATTCATGATTGTTGTAGCAACTGTGGCACTGAGGTTGAACAGTCTTATCCTAGAGAAATGAAACATAAGTAACTGATACTTAATTTCTCTGTAACTTCAAATGGAAGTGCTATCTTTCTTTCTTAAATAGTCAAAAGTATCTTCTACTTTCGTGTACATATTTAAAATGCATCCCTTAATGGAAAACAAATACTTGCAGTATGATGATGCCTAGTACATAAATCACTGTCTGATTACATAAACATTTAAAAAAATTTTAATATGCTGAAGTATATTTTATACCACTTTTTTCATAAGCTCATTTTAACTGAATTTTAGTAACCAAACACTGTACATGTAAATGAACATCTAAGTGTATTCATTTGATTTGTATCGATTTTGTAATGCAAAAAATCAGTATAAACACAGTTAGCTTCTCAAACATTTATCATTTCTTTTACTTCAATCCTCTGCAAATCTCTTCCTACCTCCAAGTATTGCACTCTATTACAATTGTGATTCAATATGGCTTTCAGCCATAACAAAATACTTAACGTTGGGAATTTACAATGAAAAAAAGACTGATGCAGCTCACAAGCCAAAGATCACATCTATTCCTATTTTTAGACTGTAAATTATCCTCTTAAGGACGCCTACCAATGGCATAAGAACAATAGAGAACAATAGATGAAAGTTTATGTAATAATAACATGACTTCACAAGAAAGAATCACATGAAAAATTAGACAATACTAGAAAAATACAATAGTCCTATTTGTGCATTTTCCTTGTTTGTTTTTGATTATTATTTTGCTCTATTTTTTGTTTTTCTGTTGGTTTTGTTTTGTGTTATGTGAGCCTTCCTTACATGAGTACTAATAGAAGTCTACAAGAGAACCACACTCAATAATGACATAATTATTTTCTCTGTAAAAGACCTACAAATAGATGATTGTAGGCCATACTGATTTCAGAGCAGAGGCTAGTGACCAATGAAATTTGCATGGGTGTTATATTATTTCTACAAAAGAGGCCTTTGAACTTGCTCATATTTTTTTTCAATGTGCTTTTGCCAGAAAACATTTTCTACTCTAACTCCCAAATAGTACACCCGTGAGGAGCAGGTATTATTATACAAAGACACAAGTTTTTATTTGTTTGAGGTTGAGATTCCAATGTCTATACTGACATTACTAAGATTTCCATTAATAAATGAACCACATCTTATACCACATGTTATTCTCCCAAGCTACTTGATAAATTATTGTTTTTCTAGCTGAGTGCACATGCACCCACAAGTTCACAGCAATTGAACATACTGACATGATAACATGATGTGGGATTCTCCTCAGAGAATTTAGGTAGGTGCTGAAAACTAAACTGAATGCTGGGAGAAAGTAGGCAGAATCAGAGTGAAGCCATAGTGCTACTACCACAGACAGACATGCTGAAGCTTTACTGATAGGCTGTGTCCTCGTGGTGATGCTCAGATTAATAATTATGGATAAAATTAAGATGTAAGAGTTAGTAAATAAGAAGCTAGAGCTAATGGGCCAAGCAGTGATTTGATTAATATAGTTCCTGTGTGGTTATTTTGGGAGTATGGGTGGCTGGGAAATGAACAAGCAGCCTCCCATTACAATAGCACATCCTGAAGAAAGACAGAAAAATCAGTGTGATAAATTATATCTGGTAGCTGACCTGATCAAAAAAAAGTATCATCCCAAAGCATTTTTAATAAACAAGAGAATGTGAATATAAATTACTGGACAAAAATAGCTGATGATTTTTTAATTCTAATAAAATATAACTTTATCACCCTTATCCTCATTACAATGGCAGTAGTTTTGCTTAAAGAAACTAGTAGACCTAATGAAGAAAGCTATGCTTTCTTTTCCCAAATATCAAGAAAATAGGAGAACACCATCATCCTATTCAAGTCTCAGACTTTGATGAGTTGTCCCAAAAATTATGGCTGAGTAGTTACCGTAAAATGTTCCAGCTTGTAACACACATGAACTTATTTAGCAGTTGTGATTGAACAAGACAAAATAAAGTGCACTGGGTACCAAAAGGGAAACCAGCTATTTCCTTTATCTGGCTCTCCCTGGCAATAACATTTTCAAATGTTTTCCCTCCAAACTCATAATTAGAAATTAGTTTTCAAATAATTCTTAATCTTTTTTTTTACTTCTCAATCAAGTGATAAGCCCTGATTTTTAAAGTATTTCTCAAATGGGCAGTATCAAGCTAGATAATAAAAACATTATGACTTCACATAATAAAAACTTCAGATTTTCTACATCCGGATGCCTTGCTAAGGCCAGAAACTTCTAGTTCATGCTTTATTTGAGGATCCCAGTGATCTTTAGAAAAGTAGAACCCTCCAGGTTTGGGGAGAAACCCGGTGCTAGGGAAATTCCCGAGAATCCACATGGATGATGCTAGCTAATACTCATAGCAATAGTGGAGAGCGAGCCCGGAATGGCCTTCCTCTGTAATCAAATTGCTGAATTCCCCAGCTATTATGATAGAGCCTTTATCCAGTAATTGATGGAACCAGATGAAGAGATCCACAACCAGGCACCAGGCTGAGCTCTGGGAATCCAATCAACGAGAGGGAGGAGGGAATATAGGAGCAAGGAAGGTCAAGATTATAATGGAGAAATCTACAGAGACAGCTGAACCAAGCTTGTGGAAACTCATGAACTCTAAACTGACAGCCATTGATTCTTCATGGGTCCGAAGTAGGCTCTCAATATATGGATACAATAGTGAAGCATGGACTATCTGAGGGACCCCTGGCATTCGGCCCAGGATTTAACCCTAGTACATAAGCTAGTTTATTGTAGCCCGTAATCTAAGAACTATAATTATGGGGAGGGGAGGCAGAAGGAATCTTTGTCCTACCCTAACATAATGTGTCAGACTTTGCTGACTTCGCTTGGGAGCTCTTACTTTTTGGGAGGAGTGGATGATGGTTGGGGCTGAACAAAGGCAGAGGGTGATGGGGGGAGGGGAAAACCTTGAATTGAATGTAAAAGGAAATTTAAAAATAAGACAAGAAAATTGGAACCCTTCCATTTCCAATTATAAATACTCAGGTACCTAAAAATAATACTACTGAAATGGTATTCATGCTGTAATGAAATAATGCATTGCTAGTTTAGAGAGTGATCATATTATTTTAATAAGCTATTTCCTTTCATGTACATTTGCATGTGAGTATATGTGTTTGTTTACAATAAACTGGCTAAATAAGTAATATGAAAGCAACATATTCAATGCAGGATAGTAACAGCTGCATTGGGACTGCATATGATATATATGTGTATTTATATACATACACATATATAATTGAATATGTATATATACATTTATGTATGTACAGGTATAGATTTATAAAATGTATTTTAGATATAGATAATAAAATAAAGAGGTTTATTTTCATAAGAAAGATTACTCAGTAATGCATTTTGCAGAGACTATACCAATTCAAACTAATTTCATAGATTATAAATAGTGTTGTCTCATACAAAAACCTTCTCTCACTTCACTGTTTTAGTTTTATTCCTTTCTGACTTCAAACACCCCTGCGGATTTTTTTAATTAATAGGAATCTGTGAATCTTAAATATTTATAATATAAATATAGTTATAATTAAAATATTTTGAGTTATTAAAGTAGAAAAATGATGTGTTTTGTAATAGGGATAATGGACCAAAATTCTGAAAGGCTTAGGATGTTGACTTTGTGAACACTCAATGAGGAGCCATGGAACAGAGTTATCATGGAGCTTTTCAACAATTTAAACATGTTATCTTTCACTTTGTATATACCGAACATAGATGGATTTTATTTAAAGGATATTTTAAAATCTATAATTAGAGCTACTACAAAACCCAAAGATATTTTAAAAGAACTGCCATAGTTTTGCTATAAGTTTTCTTTGATTTATAATGAGAGTGATTCCTCTGTTAGAAGGAATCTAAGTAGTGGAAACACAGCAAACCTAATTTAAAACCATGCCTCTCTGCAACTCCTTACCTATCTTGCTCCATCTGTATCTTTCCATGTGGGAAGCCACTCACCTGACATGAATAGTGCATATTTACACTAACAACAGTTTATGCTGCTAAAGAAACTTCATTAGAGCCAAATGATAAAATACATGGAGATAAAATAAATGACAGTTTGAAATATTTTCCTCTTAGGAAGTTGTCTATTAGCAAATACAAATTTTAAAATATAAGCTGCAGAATCGTGAGCATTAATAAGGATTTCCAGGATTATTTCAGGGTGCTTCTCCATTGTAGTATTCTAAGCACATATTCAGCCAAGCACTTGACACAAAAGCATTTGCAAATGAGTCATAACCTTGTACAGCAATCTTTTTAGAGTATGCTTACTAAGCACACACAGTTAATGTGTTAACAGTGCTACCCAGAACACTCACTTGCCATTATCCTCTGATCTACTGGTAATAACATCAGTGCAAAACAATTTCTAGCTAATGATTTTGTCAACGTAATCCAATAAGACTTCATCATCAACATCCTCATCACAGCTGAAGAAGGTAGGAGAAATGACTGAGTACATGAAACACTTTTGAGTGTGTTCTGACTTCTAAAGAAAAATTTAGTGATATAACTTGCACTTTAACACTTCCACAGACTTTAATTGGGGCAACAACAATGATTTTGAATTATAGGTTCTTTTTTTGATTATAAGCCTCCTCAGAGATGAATACTTTGATGTCGCAAAACAACCACTACCACAACAAACTATCTGTAACAGAACACATATATCACTAAGTAACTCCTATGAATAAATATTGCTTTCTAAAACAACTGTGAAAGATAGACTGAGGGATTTGGGCGATGAATTAACAATATTAATTGTTAGGATTTAAGAAAGTTAATATCCAAATAAATAGTTATGCCTTACTATAAATGTGATTGAGAGTTTACCCTATGCCTAGTAGGTAAATATCAAATTACTATCTTATGAAAATTTTAATATTGATCTATTATTCATTCCCAGTATTAGTAGTAATAAGTGAAACAGAAGGAAATTAATTTGTGTTAAGCCTGGAGGGCCACTGAGAAATATGAACAGGCAGCCTGTGAAAATGTAACAGGTAAAATTAAGACTTTTAGGAATATTTCTAGAAATTTTAAAGTAATAATTGATTAGGTCACTGGGTTCAGGTTCCATAAGTGTGAGAAAGGAAAACTAACCTGCCAAGTGTGGTCTTATACCTGTTATTATAAATGAGACCAGAGATATGAAGATGGATAATTTCAGGGATGAAACAGAAATCTGTGATGTATATACTCATGGGTTCTCTGCCCTCACTTTGGGGACTTCACATTTGTACAAATACTAGACTCCTTAGTTGTCTAAAGTTTTCAATTAATCATACACATTTTTAACATTAAAAATAATGCGGCCTTTAACACATTTTACAACTACAGTGAATCCTGCAGCTGAGCATGTAATATTGACAGTCCCATTAAATGCTATTAATACAATTTTTTTTTTTTTGGTTTTTCAAGACAGGGTTTCTCTGTGGCTTTGGAGCCTGTCCTGGAACTAGCTCTTGTAGACCAGGCTGGTCTCGATCTCACAGAGATCCGCCTGCCTCTGCCTCCCAAGTGCTGGGATTAAAGGCGTGTGCCACCATCGCCTAGGAATTAATACAATTTTGAAATTGGTCTAGTGCTTAAGTATGTAAGTCAGAAATATTTGAACTGGGGACTTGTTTTTACTTTTTTATTTCAATTTTTACTTTATTTTGAGATATTAGTAACCATTACAATTCAATCTAAAATAATTTATATCTTAAAGTTATTTACCAAATAAAGGAAAAGCAAAAACTTCACCTGTGTGAAAAGGGCAATAAAATTTAGCCTTTCACACATACACAAACATTTATTTTAATATATGTGTGCAAGAGTTTGCATATATAGAGATGAATACACGTTTGCAGATATGTGGGCGAGTGTGTACATGTGAATGTATATATGTGCATGCAAGTGGAGGCTTCAGGATGTCACAGGATGTGCTCCTGATCACATCCCCCCCCCATATGATCAGAGTCTCCCCCTGAACCTAGAGCTCACCCTTACTGGTAGGCTGAGTAGCTAGTTTCTTCCAGGGATTTGTGTCTCTGCTTTCAGTGTACTGGATGAGAGGTGGTCCTCTTGCATACCAGCTGTCAGACTGTGAAAGTGTTCATGCAGCAGGCATTTTCCCCCACAGAGTCATCTCCAAGGCCCTGATTCATACTTTTGAAATTTAAAATAATAGCCAAATTTTATTTTTTGATAATGATGCCCACAACTGCAATGATTTTTTCACAACTTATACTTATCGCCTTTAAATATTAAACATTTAATAGTTTAGTGAGTATAGTTCAATTAAAAAAATTATAAATGTTTAAAACAAAAATTATATTATGATCTTTTGGGAATTTCATGATCTCACTGCTAGTATACCACTATATTGTGGTAGTTCTACAGAAGAAGAAAATACACTTTTAAAGAATATATACAAGAACATATCTAAGAATTCTTTAGAGTTTTTGCATCTAAATATGCTATCTTCTATGTCATTACAGAAATAAGAAGAATAGTTGGTATTTTGGTATTTTAAAATATGTATTCTACTAATGTATAGTATATGACAACATAAATACATAACTTTCTTTATTATTGAATTTTTGGGATAAGTAGTAATTAATGAAGTATATATGAAAGCTCAGATACTTGAACTGAAGCAATAGTGCTCACAAATGCTCATATATTTATTTCAAAGAATAAATATTAAAATATCTAAATCATGCATAGACAGCTGTAAAATAAAATGTTTTTTTTTTTATTTTACATAACGGAAGGTAAAACTTAAGCCCAGTGTTTATGCTGATTCAAGCTTCACTAACACATTGTTTGTTAATTGTGATAAAAGAAAACATTTTTATACTTTGTGCTATATGTGTAGAAAGAAAAGTGCAAGAAAGCATCTTCTATTGTCATAATGTATTCTGAGCCATCCAATAGAGGGGCTAAACCTTTATGCCAAGCAACCTAGCTGTGTAAATCCAGATGCTCAAATGTCTTCACAAGTGAATGAATATTGTATTTAGCTTCACATTTAGAGACTCAAATACCCAATTATTATTCCTGAAATATTAATGGATAGTACTTAAATTAAGGTTCTAAAATTTTTTACTCCACTAGCAAGAAATGGCATCTCATGAAATAGTAATAATCACAATCTCATAAAATGTAAAGAAATTACAAGTGTTGAAAAGAATGTGAAGTAAAATTATTCATAAAACGAAGTCTTATATAAGGGGTAAGAACATAAATTGTAAATTTAATCAATCACATTATTTCTGTACATTTACAAGAAGTAATATCAGTGAGGTTGTTTCTATGACATGTGTGCTTTGAAAAACGCAAAATTTTCCAAACATATAAAACATGGGATAAAAATAATTAATACACCATGCAAGTAAAGAAAAATGAATTAAAAGGAGATCTTAACACGGGTGCTAAGTTTTTTCCCCATAGACTCAGTCAATATAAACTTGCAGAAAAAAAAGTCCATTTATAATAAAACTGAATTTTTAGTGCTTTGTTACAAAATGACATCATACAAAATTGAATTAATTTAATTAGTGAATAGATTAATTTTCCTCTTTAGACCATCAGAAAGTTATCTTTAATTCCAGGAGGAAATCTCAAGGACAGGAGATAATTTGCCTGTAAATAATTAATTTTCACATAAATAGTGCGTGGAGGCAAAATGTTTAATTGACTATCAGGTACCTCAATTGTTATGTTTCCTGAAGATAATCTTGAAGAAGAAGGATATGGCTACTGTGAGATTTAGAGAAGCTTATCTTCCATATTCTTGTTTTCGTTGCTCCCAAAATGCACGAGATAACACAGGGTCAAGAACAACATCCTGTTTTACCAGGTGAGTCTATTTCATTCACTCAGGACATAAACTTATGCAAAAACAAGCAGTCAAATAAAAATAGGCCAATTCTTTAAATAAGAGACCCCATTCAAATTTTTACAGTTATCAACTGTGGGATCATTACTTAATCACTGGAAACTAGAATTTCTTAGTTTTAATTGTGCAAATATTAACATTTAACATTAAAATGAGTTTTGACATTTTAGGAAAAAATGAACATTTCCTTTAATAAATTCATTGTATCATTAAATATCCTGATATTCTTATGTAAATTTGATTATATCATAGGAACAAGGAAAATTTTATAGTTCCAGAAACCTATAAAAAGCTCAATCAAATAAGTTTATCATGCACATTTAAGTGGTTATTATCTAAACACAATTTAAAATAAATGCTGAAAACTGTATCATTTAAAAATGAGTGATATTTGCATTTTTAAAAAGTTTAGAATAGATAAAAATTTGCTGATAGAATACTGAAGACATTATGATACTTTCATTAAGAATAATTTAATAATTTTTTGATCATGTGTTACTGTAACGGAAATCCAAGTCATGTTGGTTTTCTATAAAGCAATGGTGGGAAACGTCGGCTGTCTAGGAGTCAGCAAATCGAAAGAGTGGACCTGGACTTCAATGAATTACAATATGGAAACCTTCATCTCAGTAAGGCCTTTTCAGGGTTTGATGTGCACATCTAGTACAGACTATGAGGGGTTTTCAAGCGTTGTTGGAATCTATTTTTCTTGTTTAACATTTGTTCCCCTAGGAAACAGATGTTACGTTAAGAACTAATGGAATATTTAGGATACATTTTACAAACATTGAAATGGATTTTAAACTATGCAATTCTTGAGAAATTAAACAATGGAGTGGGGATAGGAAGCGGCTCCTGCTCGGATTTTATTCTCTCACCTTCGGACTCTCTTTAATGAGCTACCTTGGAGTTGTAGTACTCTCTGCTCAATTCAGGAACCGGTTAGTTAACAAACATTCCAACAAACAACAGGAAAGCTCTGAGCTAATCAGGCCCTCCTGTTACAAATGGAAGGGTGTTAGCCATCCTATTATCTCATAACGTTTTCAAAGAAAGTCTGTCCAAAGCAGTAGAGATTAAAATGGAAGGAATTTGTTCATTTGAATTATTCATGATTAATATTTTCCTGCATTGCATGCATATATAGTTATGAATTAAAATAATTCCATATGAATATATAGAGTCATATTGATACGGTATAATTAATCACATGATCTATTCTAAAGAAACTTTTATTCACTCTTGCTGTTTTAGAATGAGGATCATTTCAAGCTATTTGTCATGGATTTAAGATAAGGCAATTAAATTAAATGCCAGGTTTTTCTTGCTCTAATAATCCTGACTTATTGAATCATTCTTCCTGCTTAAAACTTTTCTTCTAATAAAAAAAATCTGGTGTTATAGGGCTGACTTCTTTTTTTATTTTAAAATTGCACGTATCATTATAAAACCATAATGTGAACCTATTTTCTTGAATCCAGAAAGTTATCTTTATGAGTCTTCAGTTATGTTTCACAATATAATAGGGGATGATGTGTTGTCTTTGAAAACAATTTTGTGCAAAATTTTGTCAAATTTTCAAGTGTGCTGTCATGATTTCTCCCATTCTAAGCATCCATTATTGATGCTGCAGTATTTAGTAGCCTGAATCATTTTAGAAAACACACTATCCTAACAAACAAAGTCTAAACATTAACTCAGTTATTTAGAGAAGGAATCACATTTAATTTTCTTCCTTCATTTAACAGTCTAGACCAGTGGTTCTCAACCTTCCTAACACTGAAACCCTTTAATACAGTTCCTCATGTGGAGGTGATCCCTAACTACAACATTATTTACATTTATACTTCAAACTAACAGAAAATATCAAAGGGAAATGCTGCAGAATAATTCCTTTGTACGCTACGAAAATTTGTCACTGTGACTGGTTTAATAAAAAAGCTGACTGGCCAACAGACTATGTTAGTCAGGAGAGCCTGACTAGGAGAATACTGGGAGAAAGATGGGCAGAGTCTTGAGTCACCAGCTAGAAGCAGAGGAAGCAGAAGATGAAATTGGTAATAAGGCACCACCATGTGGCAGAGCATAAATAAGGGAAATGGGTTAACTTAAAATATAAGAACTAATTAGTATTAAACCTCAGCTATTGGCTGAACATTTATAATCAACATTGGCTTTGCATTGTTATTTGGGAAGAGGCTGCTGAAACAGGAAAACTCTGCAAACAAGGAAAAGCTAGTGAAAAGTTTGAAAAGCCAAGTGGGGCAGAAAGAATATGTGTCAGAGGCTGTGAAAGGCGTGGACATTTTCAGAGCCGATCCTCTGAAGTAGAGAATAGCCACGATTACGTATCTCAATTTTCCTTATGGGAACTACAAGAAATATTAAACTGATATTCAAAGTGAAAATTGTATCTATTTGAAAGATAATTTTCAGTAAAAGACATTTGAGAGACTTCTAGAAAAAAATTCCATCATTCCATTGTGCTTTGAAGAAAGTCACACCTTATCCAGAGTTCAACTTTGAGAGGACTAATCTTTTACCAACTTCTGCATTTTAGAGAAAGGCGAGTTTCCTGTATGTTAGCATTATACATAAGGATCTGGATATAGACACAAATCCAAGCACACATATTAGTCCTTAGGTAATTGTCTCTCCTTCTCTTAGCTGAAATGAGCCTTTGATTAAAGGAAGAAATGAAAACCTAATTGTACAATTGTTAGTACATTCACATATTATGCTATCTGTGGAATGACCATTTCTGAATGAAAAAATATTGAGTAAAAAAATCTAACATTCTATTCACAAAGGATGATCCTTTCAGGTGAGCCACTTATTTGAGGAAAGGATATTAAAAGTATTAATAAATCATGTCTATAAAATGGATAGTACACAGCCACACAGTCAGACTGAATAAGTATTAGACATTAATCCTTCTTTATAAATTTAATTTGTAATATAATTTGAACACTTCATTTAAAAAAATATGTCAATATACAGTATTTTACAAAATTTAGAGATAACCATACTAGCAAATATATTTAAGCCAATTTTATTGAAGGTTATATGTGTATAACTATGATTTCATCTTTTGCTTAAAAGACCAGTAAAATATTCATTAAACAAACCCCCATTAATAAAAAACTTCTTACTTTCAGGTCAAGAATACAATTTATTTTAGTCAAAACAAAACTCAATGAACAAAAGGTTAAAATCATAAAAATGATGAAAAAAGAGTAAATATTCTGACATTGAAGTTTATGATATGAAACATGGATATTTTCCACCATTAATTTCAATGGCTTTCTTAGCTCACCCGTATCTCTGGATGCACTAGTTTAAACAATTAACTTAATACACTGTAGTCTAAAATATTTTGAATTAGTTTCCAAGTTGCAGGAACTTACAAAACAAATACTACTGAAATTGAAAGCAAATGTTTTCATCATTTCAATTGTCATCCTAAGATATAATAAAATGTGAAAATGTTGAGATTAATAATATAAAAATCTCTCTTCAACAGAGTTTCAAGAACCATAGGTTTATTTCTAGATATAAGTTATGGCTCTTCATTTTATTTGTGGATGTTCCAATATAGGTTATCCAGTTCTTATTAAAACTTAATAAAGCATTCCTTATCACCATCTTGATAGTGTTGGCTACCTTGTTCCTTCTTAGGATATCCTAAAATGTGATTGTAATGTTTGAAATTTCACTCAGGGGTTTCATGGAACATCAAAATATTAAAAAGCTATCTAAAATTCATCCTCGAAATATACAGCAAATTTCTCATACCTTTGTTCTTTGACTCTGATATTCTTTGTGTCCTTACTACCAGAAAATAGTGCTTACCAGTATAAATTCTTGATTATTGCACTTTACAAATGAAATAACGTGTGATCAGAATGGAAAATCACCTGCCAATTAAATGGAACAAAAGTTACAAGACCATTACGAGACTATCAGTAAGTTAAAATTGTTCTCCAATACTTTGTTACTACAGTAATGCATATTAGGAAACACAAACTAAGGAAATTAGAAGCACTATAAAATGTTTGCTAATTTGTTTATTTTTCTCAGGTTATAACATAATCCTATGCCATTCTCTCCACTTGCTACTTTCTCCAAATCTTTCCATGTAACCTTCTTACTGTTTTTCAAATTCATGGTCCTTTCATTCATTATTGTTACATATGCATATGTGTATGTGTCAAAAATCATAAGGAACCATACTGGTAATTAATGACCTAAAACTACCTATGATAAATGTAATTTGGCATAAAAATACATGTATGTAGTTTAAACATAAATTTTCCATCTGAGCCAACAATTCTCCCTCCAAAGGCCAAAAACATCTATTAAAACCCAAAATGTCATAAGAAGTGCTCTTTTCAGTTCATGGTCAGAGTTGTCCAGGAGACTACCCAGAGACCTGCTAGAAAAGATTTGAAAGCCTCCTCTCTGAGGGTTAATTTCAGGTGCCAAGCAAGTAACCAAAATGAAAAACACAAACAAACAAATAAATAAATAAAACAACAACGAACAAAAAAAAAAACAAAGTAGAAACCAACAGTCCTATCCAGCTAATAATACTTATGAAACACAACAAAGATTAACATGGCAAATAAACCTAAAAAGGCAGTATTAGCATCCATATCTTAGTTACAACCAACATCACTCTAATTAGACATAAGACCTGCTCAACAAGAGGGAAACCCTAATTATTTACACAGGATTAGTGTAGTCATGGATTTTGGAGAACCTATGACCACCATTTTATTATATCAGCATAGCTCTTAAATGCAGAATACAGAGTTGGGAAGTTCAGTTCCAGTGACTGCATCTACAATAAAATTCCCTCATCCATGACTTGGGATCACTGCAGAAGAGGGTACAGAAAGATTCTAAGAGCCGGAGGATCAGCGATTGTTGTGAGATTGATCTTTTGGGAATGTTAGAAGCTACACCCATTAACAGGACAGATTAATGTGAGCTCATCAAGGCTAACAACAGTAGACATGCTAATGTGAGTGGTGGAGTGCTTTAGAGGCCTAAACCCTACACAAAGAGCTACAAGCAGCAGAGGAATGCTGAGTATGAGAGAAATGGCCTTCCTAAGGGAAGAACACACTAATTGGTTATCCAATATTAAGCAGTCAACCTAGGAACATGCAATCAAGTAACGTTATACAAACTGAGCAGACTTGGAATTGTTTTAAATATGCAGATATATAAAACAATGAGAAAATGGCCTACAGATTTTAAAAACAGTAACAAAGGGTGAAGCAGGAAACTTCTGGAGGGAGGAAGAATAAAGGAAAATGAATGCTATTATACTAAAACCAGCAATTTAAAGAAAAATTTAAAATAAGAATCACTATCCATATGAGCACATAAAATGAGAGTCAAGTAATTAATGCATTTATTTTCAAAATAAAAAAGTGATCCAAGAATTAATAGTACAGAAAAAAAATACATAACAGGTTTTTTCTTTTAATTTGCAACATCTAGCCAATAAGAAATGTCTACCTATAATCATTATTTTTATTATAACTCTTTTAATATTTGTGAATTATCATACAGTAGAGTATCAACAAAAGTTGAAATGCAGTTTTTTAACAGATATTTAAATATTTTTTGTCTGTATTTCAAAATAAGATGACTTACTTAACTTTTAGGGGCAATAGGAGAATGAGAAAACGCTTTCATGGAAGCAAGAAAGCAAAACCTGAACGACCTGACAGAATATCTTATCTGAGATATGAACACACCCCTAATATAAGAATGTGTTTGGTGACCTTACCTTCACCTGTGCACCTAGCAACTCATCAGCAACCTAAGACTCCACCTGCAACGTGCCTCATTCATATCTTCCTCTGTACAATGTAGTAAGTTTCTCCTCCCACTAAGGCCCATTAATTTGGATAACAAATACCAACTATATAAGGATATTAACAACGAATTGTAGGTCTTGCCCCTTCCTGCTCAGGTTCTGTATACAAGCAACAGTGGAACCTGTATAGGACCAAACTAGGCCCTCTGAATGTGTGTGACAGTTGTGTGACTGGAGTGTTCTGTGGGGCCCTGGCAGTGGAACCAGGAATTTTCCCTAGTGCTTGAATTGACTTTTTTTTGAAGCCCATTCTCTTTGGAGGGATACCTTGCTCAGCCTAGCTATAAAGGGGAGGGTCTTGGTCCTGCTTCCAAGTGATGTGTCAGACTTTGTTGACTCCCCAAGGGAAGCCTTACTCCCTCTGATGAGGGAATGGAGTGATGTGGGGGGGGGGATGATGTGGGAAATGGAAGGAGGGAGTGGAAACTGGGGTTGGTATGTAAAATAAGAAAAGATTGGATTTTTAAAACAGGAATTAATGAAGTGTGATTTTGAGGCGAAGAGCCAATAGAAGAACATGTGAAAATTAATTTCCCCCAATCCATCTCCCTTAAGAGCATTAAGTTTATAAGGGTGACTTTAATTCCTTGATTTACTTTTTTTATATTTAGTTTTATAATTTTTAGTCCATAGGTTGCTGTTTTTTGTGTTAGACTTTTTGCCTGCACTTGTTCTTGTCACTCGAAGTGGCAAACTTGTTCTGCAATCTCTTCTTATATACTCTGGCTTTGGTAACTCACCTCCCTCCCAAGCCCTTTTCCAGTCAGGCAGTAAAAGCAGGGGAGGTGGAGCAAGCAAAGGAGTTTCTAAAATTGGTGATGGACCATATTGACAAAATCACATTAGTTCCCGGCATGTAATGAATTCTCATGTTGGAAATGGCACTTCCTGTTACCAATTGAATCATCTCCCAGAATGAAAGCCAAGTTAAAAAGCATAGATGCTTACCCTTAAATGCACCGTGTCTGTGTCTTTGAAGTAAAGGAAGTCAGGGGTGGGAATAATGATAATGGAAAGATACCACACAATTGATATGAAGAGAAAACATCTGTACCCATACACGTGGAGGAAGGAAAGCCCAAGCAATCAGAGGAGAAACTCAAAGAGCATTTCAAAGAACAGTATGCAACTCTGAACTTACTAATGTGTTACTGATATATCTTAATGGTGTTTTTGTGTGTTATAAAACAAATGTTAACACATACAAAATAAGCTGTAATTTTTACATTCTTTCTACACTATTTGTTTTAATTGCTTAAAAATAATTTTTGTAAAATTGATTTTTTTTCCTCTTAAAGTAAGTAAAGATCTTCTTTCTTAAGAATTCTGCCTTAGGTAATCCTAGTATTAAAAAACACTACAAAATCTTTTACATGGACAAAAGAAGTTTTAAGGTAAACAACAAAAAACCAAAATTTAATTACAATGACATCACAAATATTCCACACTTGTTGAAAGCAATCTATTCTATAGATATATGTACATTGAGAGATCACAGATAGATATAGATAGATAGATAGATAGATAGATAGATAGATAGATAAATAGATAGATAGATGATAGATAAATAGAAATATAGATGTTAGCAATAGAAAGATAGAGACAGATGATAGATACATAGATCAATATAAATAGGTTAATAGAAGAATAGATGGATAGATAGATGATAGATAGAGATAGATGAAAGATATAGACAAATAGCTGATAGATAAATATAAATAGATAGTAGATAGATACATAGGTAAATGATAGAGGACAGAAATAGTTAGATACATAGGTAGAGATGATAGATGTATAGATAGATGACAGATGATAGATAGATAGATAGATAGATAGATAGATAGATAGATAGATGATAGATAGATGATAGATAGATAGATAGATAGATAGATAGATAGATAGATAGATGATACATAGATAGATACATAGATAGATACATACATACATACATCATACATACATAATACATATATACATATGCACTTAGATACATTGTTAAAATTTCAATTTACCAGTATTATTTCTCAAAGTTAGTTTTCTAAGCTGTATTTTAAGGTACAATATGTTATTCATACACCAACAGGGAGAGCTGTCTCTCTGAAACTATTGCCTGAAAATAATTTTAAACCTAGGATAGGGTTTTCTCAAATTCTGTTTGACTATTTTATCTTTAATTTTTTTTCTAATTTTTGAAAATGAATTTGTAGAGCCAATGAAAGAACATCCAAAACATATATCTGAGACATATTTTTTTTTCCTCCCTGAAAGGTTCTGACTAGAAGGAATGTAATGCTGGGCAACGAAGGCATTTTTCTAGATCCATGTGTAAAAAGAGCACGAAGATGTCCATTCATGATGGAACATCTCAGATTGCTGCCTCACCCTGGGCAGAAGTGCACTTGTCTGTGTCAGTCCCAGTTAAATTTGTAACTTTGCATCATTCTTATTTTGAGTCCACTATGGAAAGATACGTCTTCGTTGCTAGTAATCACTTTTTCTCTGTAGTTCTCAATATTTATTCTTAAATATGAATGTATGTAAACTTGAAGTAGCTGTCTGACATGCAAAAAGTTCAAGAGAATAACATTATAATCAAGCTTTACCTTATTCTTCATCTCCTATAATCATAAGACTTTTCCAGTCTTATAAATTTCTCATTTGAATAAAATTATATTACATAGCTGCTATAAGAAATCAGGTTCAACAGATACTGTGAAATCAGAACAGTGAATTTAAAATGTATCATTTATATTTATATGTCTAATCCTTAGATATAGGATAAATATAGACATAGGTATTACTGATAAAAAATATTTTACCCTGCAAATATATAAATGTATACATGTTACTCTGACACTCAAATGCAATTTTTCTTTAATGGTTGACACTAACAAAACTCATGAATATTTATAAGCAACACTTCATTACAGGGATTCACTATTTGCATCTTCTCTAGCTCATTACAAAGCGAAGTGGTGCTGATTTGAAAATATAATAACTCTTCATTGTCAAAAATTACAGCAAAGAGCTGACTTCTGAATAAAACAATGCAAGATAGATGAATACTCTTTTATAAATAATTATCTATATAAGTATGTTAGAGAGTTATTTATTTATTTAATTCCTAAAATGGGGCTTACTATCGAAAATATAAACTCAAATCTGGATATTTTGAACTGTCATTGAACTGTTTTGAACTCTTGTGTAAGAAAAGGCAATAAGTTCAAAGCCTTATTTAAAACGTCCTCCAGGGTTAGGGATGCATGTTAAAATAACACAAAACTTTTATTTTAAATTAAAAAGACAGAGAGACATATGAATAGAGAGACATAGGTACAGGTGCAGAGGAGGACAAAAAGGTCTTAAATTTACCAATTTTGAAACCAATGATCAAAATTTGAAAGAGACAAAATTATCGTCTATCCCTTCAAGTAGATATTTGTTTTCCAATACATGTTCATTCAATATACTTTTAAAAGAAGATAAGCTGTTACTGTCAAGAAATAATACCACTAAGATAATTATCCTTGGCAATTTTATTACTACTAGTGTATGCATGCTTACACAAAACAAAGCTTTTTCAATGTTTGTACAACATTTTCACTATAAAACTAATCTGCTCTTAAGAATATTATCAATTCCCTCTAATAAAAAAATCTCAAGAGTCTTTTGAGATGACCCTGAATTAAATAAAGATGTCAGATAATTAATTGGAAATCCACAGTGTAATATGAAGGCTTTGTACTGACAAATGTAAAATTATTAAGGTATTTTTGCTAAGTCTCTAATATTATATAAATAGGATTTCTGATTTCATTGTAATCCATATTTTATGTAATAGTTTCCCCACCCACCATATGTGTGGGCAAAGAGATTATATTTTGTTCAGTCCTCAAAACTGTGAAGATTAAGTGGAAACAATTATTTCTAGGCACAGCTTTTCAAAGAGCCTAATTCACCCTTTTCACTAAATTACCTAAAACTATGACAACTCACAGTTTAACTTTTTGCGAAATAAAAAACTCTAATGTTAGCTTTCTCATTTTACATGATATATTACCTATAACCACCGGATACAAAGTTAAGTTGCCTTATATGTCATCATACAATAATTATTACAGATTAACTTTTATGTACCCATAAAAATAATTATTTTATTTCCTTCAAACTTAGTAAACACATTGAGTTTGTACAAACATGCTCATATAACAGGTAGCAATATGTGCAAATCTATACTCTTACATTAAAAACAGAGCTGTATATGTAGCTGAGCATTTGAAGACACAATGGTTTTACTGTGTAATTTAAACTAGATGGCTTATCTCTCTTTTAAAATATGATTTGATGTCTTAAAGACTGTTATAATAAAACAAATGAATGTGAATATTTGGTGAACCACTTCTGGAACTTACATGAAATTCTACCACATCCCAGATGTGGAGGATAGACACATGCCTGACAATGGAGTCTAGAAAAAAATACCCCTTAAAGAATGACCCTAAATACTGCACTTCTACAAAAGCAGTATATATGGTCATTACTTTGTAAAATTGATGATTATTTTTTATTTGACAGCAGAAGAGCTGAAACACATGTTTATCACAGTGTGTGTGTGTGTGTGTGTCGGATAGAGGGCAAGTTGCATGAATAGAACCTTTACCTCCAATGTATGGGTAATGAGTGCCAAGTTCCAGAAAGAACATCTACAGGCTGAAGTAGCTCCACATTTACATTAGACCAAGGAGTGAATTACTGGTGTTTATTTGCTGTGAAAACATTATGTAACATGCAATGGCTCTCTCTTTGCTTAGAACACCTTCCCAAGAACCTTGTTTTTTGGTTAATATGAGGTACTGTCAAAAATGGGAAGAAAGATTCCAACTGTATTAGAAGTTATAACAATCATATAGAGAACCTGTAGGGGCTTCACATTTTAATATAAATTCTGTGGGACATAGTTCTTTCTTTAAGTGTAGCTAAAGACATACGAATCAACTAAGTGAATCAAATAACAGTGCTTAGTTACTTATATTTCCATTACAAGTTATACGTGTTTGAAGTAAAACAGAAAATAAGACAATATTAAGTCACCCATGCTTTTCCTAAGTGTAGAACCAGTCCCTAAATTGTATGAGGAAGGATTTTTAACGATATTTATGAAATAGCTTCAAGCTCTGTAACAAAAAGGACCAAGAAATTTCTGATTGAGACAAATAGAAGATACGAGAGCACTCATTCATGTATGACTGTTTTGTAAATTGCTCAATTAATAAGATAGAGGTACAAACTGTGAATATTATTCAAATATTGGGCACTTCTACTATTTCACATTTGCTGCTCTAAATGTGAAATAAAATAAAAATAAACACACCCATAACCATCCCCCACACACACACTAAACAGAAGAACCATGAGCCTTCCATTGTTGGTTCTCACCCAATACATAAATTTTCACAAAACAAGTACTTTAATCTTATACACAATGTCCATACATGTATATGCAGCACAGGGAAATTTAATGGGAAAAACAAAGACATGAAGTTGGGAATTGAATAAGTTGAGAGGATATGGGGGGGTGTTGGAGGATGGAAATGGAGGCAGAAATGAGTGACGATGCAATCATATTTCTTTATGTATATTCTGAAGAATAAACGAGATTATAGGAAGCATCCAGATTGTGACATTGACACAGGCGTAGGCGTTTTATGACAGTCCCCCTATACAAAAGCTCCAGAGAATCAATGTAGTCCACCACTTTGCATTTGGATTGTGGCTAGAAGACCTGCTCTGTGAGTGCTAAATTTAGGGATAAGCACATTAGCCTGTTAGAGCTGCAATGGAAATGCTTAAGAGTGAAAGGAGACTCCCCTCACGGCCCTTGCCATGCTTTAGTGATGAGCGTAATAGGGGTTCCGGGAAGAGAACTAAAGTAACTGTGAAAGTCAAATCTCTGTCGGGATGTTCGAAACCACAAAAGAGTTACTGCATTCCATTTGTTCTCTGTCTCTGATCTGTCGTCTATTACACATCTGCTTGTCATACTCCTAGTAACACCAATCTACTTACCATTACCCGATCCAGCAATATCTATCATGAATCTACTTATCTGTCATCGTTCAACTGCTACCTACCACCAATTTATTTATCTACTTACCTATCTACATATCTATAGCTATCTAGCTTGCTAACCAAATTTTCATCATCAACATTTTTTTACAGATAGCTTACCAGTTTTTGTAGGTAATCAAACCCCTTTCTATATGTAACCCAATACTCATAAAGTTTTGTTTTCTCCTGGATACAACTAAAATATCAGCTTTATATCTAAAGCTCTAAAGTTTTATATAAACTTCTACTGAGGCAGCATTGTTATTTTTAAGAAATTTTGGATGTATTTAAAAGAATAAATACTTTTTCAACAAATTTGCACACACAGAGGAGAAACATTTTTAATCCTAAACAATATCTCATGTTCCACAGTTAAGAATGGTCCTGTTTAGAAATTTAACATCAGGAAATTAGAATTAAAAGCATAAACATAAACTTGGCTGTGTAAACATTCAAAATATTCTACATCTTTAAAAAAATCACCCTTTTTTCAAGTGCATATTTAAATCTAAAATATACTTAGTTGTCTGTTTGTGTGAACAGAAAAAGGATCAAAGCAACAGCCAGTTATACTGAAGCATCTACTTGAAATCCAATAACGATCCAGGAATATTTCCAGAGAGAACAAGTCTCAGTCACCATTGCTGATGACACACTTCTATGTATTCTTCAAATTAACTTTGATTTCAATTCATTCTTTCTTCTTACAAGCACTAAACTGCCATGTTACTCATATAACTTGTATTATATAACTTTTAGCATTATCTAAAACATAGTGGCTCACTTCTTTCATGCATCTAGAACCATTGAAGAAAGTAATGTATGTCCCATAGGCTACCAGAGAAAAGGTTGATACACAGCAAAAAGCATCAATGTAATCTCTCTCACATGGTGCTCGAAAGCATGTTGTATTGAATAGGCTGTAAATGTAAAAGAACAGAAGAAAATGCAAAGGTTAACTCAGCCCATGCAAGGTGACATTCAGAAGAGGTTCTGATCCATTTTAAATTTATCAAGTCAAGCAAAGCTGCACACTATTTAGAAGCATAATTTCTTATTAACTTGAGTTAGTATCTGGCTACACACAGCTATCACAATAGGTTTTTATTCTAATTATGCACATAAGCCTAATAATGGTGATCCAGTTACATAAACCAGTTGAAATACTGTTCCGGGTACTTACATGGTGTGATACAAGAAAACAACATTTCTACCTCAGAAAATTGTGTCATCTTATAGAACTATTTCCTTATTAGTATTACTAGTTCTGTTTACCTTGAAGTTTGGTTTATTACTTTCAAATTGGTATTACCATCTGCTTTTTCTAAATCATTACTTCATTCATTATTGCTGGCTGGAGTTTGCTTATCACTTATACCTTCAATCTTCTCACTTTTGAAAGTGTGTAATCATATGAGACACTGTTTTAGCATTTCGAATATTTTCTATTAAATACATATGGTATTTTATGTACATGCAGAAAACTTCAGTTGATCTGGTGATATTTGATGACAGAATGTTAACACAAGCTGCTCCTTTCTGTCCAGGTTCTTTCCTGACATGCGATGGAGCAGCCTGCTATTTGATCTTCCTTATCTTTCATAGTATCTGCTGAAACTGGCACTCGCTATTCTCATAGTTACACCTATTTCTTCCTCACCTGACATAGCACTGCCTAGGCAATAGATCACTTTGAGAATCTGAGACTATAAATCATCTTTTACCAAATGCAGGAGAGTGTTTTAATCATATTAAGAACATGGAAGCTAGCTAATTCTTGTGACTTCATAGAAATCATGAAGAGATGCCAAATGAAGATTCTCTCCTACTTCACAAAAGTTACCTCTTTTTCTTGATATCATAAAATTCATATTTTTACAGACTACATGATTTGGGTGTATCATGAAAAATATGCTTAGAAACTTCTTGTGTTTATAACACAGCATAAGAAATGACAAGAAATCTCCAGAAAATAAACAACTTTTACAAATCTATAATTCATTACATTTTCATCAAAACATTCATCAGACAAATTATTATCAACTTATTTGCTACAGTGTGTGACTTTCGTTATACTATTTTAATGTATAACAGTCTCTGAGAAGTTCATTCAATCTATAGTGGCTAAATTTTAAATCATTCTAGAGACATTCTAAACAACATTATAAAAAAACAAGCTTTTTTAATATCATGGTGCTTATAAGAAACTGCTTAATCTGAATTGTGATATTGAGTCTGCAATGAAAGGCAGAACAAAAATTATTCTAGTAAGTCAATGCATTTTCTTATGATTTCAAACTCAAAAATGTCAAATGCTGCTCTTGGCAGACTTTCTCATTTTCATTAGGTTTCAACATTATTTTATGTTGTCCAATTACAGCCAACAGGTATGTATACATATAGGATGTTTCTATTAGTGAGAACCATATGCGTTTGCAGGAATGTCTGTTATCAGGCAAAAATTATTATATTAATTCTAACGCATGAAACCAATAGACAAGTGAGACATATTTCAGGTCTACTATCACAATTCTTATAACTGTAAAAAGAAATTCACATTAAATTATGAATGCTGGTGCCTTTACATTTTCATAATTCTGACTCAAAGTAGTTAACAAAAGTTATGAGAAAACTAGAGAACCATTTCAGGTTCCTAGACATGAAAATATTAATGACCACATTAAAACAGAAACAAAAAGCAAACAAAACCAAAGAAAAAGAGAATCCCAAGCCAGTACAGTGAATCAATATAGTTTGAACTTTGCTTTTATTTTTACAGTAATAATCCAGAAGCAAATTTAAGGACTATAAAAAATAGCTTGATGGGTATCAGGAATTTTAAAAAGTAAAATGAGAATAAAGCACTGAATGTTTTCATTTGAATATGTAATTTTTTAAAGTATATAAACCGTATTACCTGCTGCCAAATATTGGAAGAGAGCAGAAAAGCCCAGATAAAACACTTGCGAGGAGAGAAGCAGTATCTATACTACATTCTAAGAAAGAAAAAACTGCTTTACTTCTCTTTTCCGGCAAATAAATAACGCTTACCTTGTTTAGCAATGGAACTGAGTTACCCTCGCTCAGCAGGCGATTCAATTCTGCCTTGGCTTCTGTCTCATTCCTCCCCTTTTCATACTGTCTTCCCAGACAAATCTTCATGCGTCTCACTGTGCCTCTCTTTCAGCACCACTTTTAACTCAGACAGGCAGGAATCTGAAACCAAAGGAACTCTCTGATTGGCTTCCATTCCGCGTTTCTGATTAATAAGAAACGTCGCTCATATAAGAAGATATTGCAGCTGATGGCGCTGCAGGGCTCCAGGTTTGAGGATGGGCTGTGGCAGACCCCTCTGAGCAGGGCGATTTGCAAGTGAAAAAAGTGGGAGGGCTGAGGGAGGATTTGTCAAAGACCCTCATAAGAGAACACAACCCAGTGTTTTTAGTCTCGGTTAATCAGCTCTGTTTAATCTGTTTGCAGTTGGGAAAGAAAGGTCACAGCATGTCTGTAACCCGTAAATCATCTGCCGAATATGTACATCACGTGGAGCTTACTGCTGTTCAAGAAGGATTCTGCGAGTATCTTTGCACAATGCCCTGCTCCCTACTTCAAGGCAATGCCAAAATCCGGTCTGAGAAACGAAAGAGAAAGAATGTGGAATTTATTCAACGTTGATAATCATGAAATTTCATCAGACTCTTGAGCTTATTATATAAAATCTGCCCTCAAAATGGTAATTTTAAATTGCCTAATAATTGCCGTCTTGGCATGTTCTTTTTCTTTAAAAGGAACAATTTCACATCGTTTGAAATTTCTAGAATACTCATTGTTTTACTTAATTACACAATTGAGAGTGTTTGTACTTCCTGAGGAATGTTCAAAAAATAATTGAACCCTAGTCACCTCACAAAACTGCAGGAGCTATCTGTGGGAGTCCTTGAGATGTGTTGCAGGGCTCTGAGAGAAGGTAAGCCATCAGAGGAAACCCTGTGTCCGAAGGGAAGTCCCTTTACTGCTGCTGGAAATGGCACAATGAGAACAATATTGACGAGTAGATAAATCCGTCTACAAAGAAGTTCTGGTAATAGTTGTATGAAGTGCACAGTGGGAGCGTGTCTCCCTTTCTCACAGCTCGTTAAACCACAGTAAGTAAATAGCTTAAGTGCCAAAAAATATCAATATCGCATTTGATGCTTCACGGAGAAACAGATAACAGCAACAAAAACTTTCCACATTTTTCTTCCAATAGTGAAGCTCATCTCATCAGTGGAGTGTCGACGATGAAGCTTCCTTTCCATGACTTGTACCACGTGAAAATGTATGTCTCAAAAACCAACACTAATTCTTGGAGAAGGGTAACTCTACAAGTCCCCAGTTACTGCAAGTGTGTGGTGGATGATAACAAATAAATATGCTGAAGTTATGGAACAAAGTAAGGTTTAGCATCTTTTGTCTGTAAATGAAAGCAGGTAAATATGATACAGATTTCCAGAGTTTGATGGATCTACGTGTCTATGACAGCTTAATGAATTCTTCATGGACGTCCCCTACCTACTGGAGAAAAAAAAAAAGATTTAAAACTCAGAAGTTTCTTCAGAATCATTTCAGCCAATCTACATGCTACTTTAAATAAAATTAGTTTACAGAGAACAGTTTCCTAATACAAAAATAAACTACTGTGTGTAAGTAAAGGAAAATACATTAAACAAAATATTTCATCATAGTTTAAACTAAATATTCACAGGTAAAAGCTTTAAATCCCTTATGTTGTGCACATTTAATTCCCTACTGAATCATTGCTGTAAGGGAAAAACTGTTCTGTGAGAAATGTACAATCCAGCAGAGTGTTCTCTAACCTAATTTGAAGCTATTTTTACTAATCCAAAAAAATATAGAAAGAATGTGTTACCAGGTTAAAAAAAAATGGCAACTGCCTCAGGAGGTTTCTGGCTTTTACTCCTTAGTGGGAATACCCTGGAAAGAGAGTATAACTTAAAATTATCCAAATACTTAGGAAATATGTTTCAAATGTATAACCCTTTATGTCTCTTCTAATATTATTAGTAATCTATTTCATATTAATGAGATGTGAGCAAACGCCTACATTTCCCAAACATGGCAAAGAACAAAGAAATGGTTCTTAGCAAGTCTAGTTCAGAAAGCCAATATATTTCAATGAAGTTGCTTATAGGGCCATGAGCAACCTGTGGGTAACTTAACCACTGAAGGAAAACAAACAACAAAACAAATGAAAAACCTCTTAGAAATGGTTAAACGTCTGTTTAAGCTTAAAGAGATGTGAAATCTTTTTTTTTTTTTTTTGGTTTTTCGAGACAGGTTTTCTCTGTGGCTTTGGAGCCTGTCCTGGAACTAGCTCTTGTAGACCAGGCTGGTCTCAAATTCACAGAGATCCGCCTGCCTCTGCCTCCCAAGTGCTGGGATTAAAAGCGTGCACCACCACAGCCTGGCTGAGATGTGAAATCTTAAGCCACTCCCCTAACACCTTTAAACTTTTTATAAATCTTGGGATGGGGCAAAGTCCCATCATTATTCTCTTTGGTAACTAACTGTCCATTAATCCTTAAAAAGGGATAGTGGTTAGTGAGCCCTTTGCCAGCGCCTAAGATTGTTACTTTGACTGGCCCAGGTTTGTACTCATGATATATAGCTTCTTGGTTATTTAAAAGTCATTTGTTAAAGAAATAGCAATTCATTATTGTCTCCTCTAACTCAAATTCAGCATCCATTTTCCTTGATACAACACTTTCTAATTTGCTTTTGCTGCTTGTTTTTTTTTTTTTTTCTGGTAGAAAAATGTAGTTGTAAAGAATGAGAAAATTCAATGTTTTGATTTAATCTACTGATTGATTCATGTTGCATTTATTGGATGCATTTCAAGAGTAAGTTTGTAAATTTAACGATTAAGTTCTTAAAATAGGTAGGGACATTAACTCACAGCCTCCATAGAAGCCTCCCATGCCCACTTGGAACACAGGTAGAAAAGTGAAAATTGATGCCCTTCAAAGAAGTTAGTATTTACTTTTGTGTTAGTGTGGTGATTTGATTAATTCAATGGCACTGGATAATATAACACTCTGAAGTAGTACATTACATTTTTTTGATCCTCACATTGCAAAGATTTCAGCCAAAGATCCTCTTGGATTTTAGCTTTCCGTGTCTTTTAAAGATGAAATTTGTCTTATTTGTCCATTACTTTTACTCTCTGAGTTTAAATAAATGTGTTTTCTTTTGTTTTGTTTTAGATAGAGGCACAATACATAGTCCAAACTGATCTCAAGTTCATATCAATCTTCCTGCCTCAATCTTAAATTTCTGGGATAAGAAACAAGAGCCACACTATTGATTTTCAAAAGTTTTCATATCTTAACTTTATTGTAATTTGTTAAATATATGAAATATATTAAGGTATTGTATCATAGCTATGACAAATATATTTTAAAAGATGCATAGACACACAGCTAGATATTTGTGGGAGGTAAACATATCTGAGTTCTACCTTAAATATTGGCTAATATTATAGGACATACAAATATTAGCTTTATGCATACAGAACACAGTGAAAGTCACAGACAGAGAGGACTAGATAGGTTGAGTGTGTTTCTTTAAGACACTAAAAGTGTAATTTGTAGCCTTAGACTGTAAGTAAAAGTGACCCTGAGGATTTTATCTCAAACTAACTAACAGAACAAACTATTGGATCATGTTGCCTGTCTAGTTCACATATCAAAACAAGCCATTCTGCAAATGACAAGGTCAGTGGTTCTTGGCCTCCTAGTCTTGATGACACATTAAAATGCGGTCTGAGTCTAGTTATTCAGAAACTCTAAATCTGATTTTTATGGTAAGTCACAGATTGTGGGAAATTGTGTCTTTCAAAGTATTTATAACATATCTGTAACCAGAAAACAGAAGATTAAAATTAATTTACACAAATAACAACCACAGGTAGATGATGGGCTTAATCTAATGGGTCACAATCAGCTCTTCTTGGGTCAGGAGAGAGGGACCATGTAATCTAGGCATTCCATAGTTCCACTTTTAAAATGAATTTTTCACAGTTTGCATAATTTTGTGATTATTGTTACCTTTTCTGGCATCATACATTTTACAAACTTTTTTTGGTCAAAAATTGCAATTCACTACTTTTTTGTTTATTTGATTTTGTTTTGTTTTGTATTTTCATTCTTCAGGACAAACTAATTGTCTCTATCATCTTTACCTCCCAAGAGCCAACTTTGCTTATTTTTTCAGGCTACTCAAATGGGTATGCTGAACATTCTATCTTTTGTGTCTTTGTTGTTGAGTGGTCCACGGCACCCATTATAATATTAGCAGCACAAAAATTACATACACGTTATACACCAGGGCTTAGACATCAGAGATTTCTAATTTTCAATAAATCCTGTGGTTTATAAAAATGGTTGCAAGCTGTTTCACTCTAAAAGATTGGCTATTTATAACTATCTACTTATCTGTTAATTAAAAACTAACTGTATCTGTGCAGCATCAAAGATTAGCAGGAAAGTTAATGTAACAAATATCACCAACACATTTAACAAGGAAATATATTACTGGTCAAAACTTTGTTTCACAGATTCAGGTATGTGTATATTACATCAAAATGCTAATATGTGCATATTAATTTCAGATCCTAAAAATGCAGAAAGAAATTCAAACAAACTTAAGTTGTGATACTTTAAATACAATTCATGTACTCTTTTTAAGTAAGATAATACTAATTTTGGAGACTAGGAAAAAGAATCCAGATTATAATTAAAGTTCAGGTCCCATCACCCATCTAAAAACTAGGAACATGTTTGGCCCACCTGTAACGCCAGTGTAAGGAGGACCTATAAACATGCATGTGCATATACAGAGAAATACATTCATATACATCTTCATCTCTCAATAAACACACACACACATAGACACACATATGATCCTATCAACTTTTAATACCAAGCATGATATTAACTACATTATATATAAATTTAACATTGATTAGACCCACAATAAACATAATGCTATAGACAAATTTTCTGGCCCTACAGGTCAAGAATTAGATTTCGAATGGCAATTTATACATGGCCTAAATTATTATTGCTATAACAAAAAAAGTGATTAAGCCTAACAATGTATTATTTCTATGTATCTGTATATTACATATAGACTATCACATTTCATCTTCCAGGCACACATATTTGATTTTGCTACTGAATTGTAAATTGGAGAAGAATTACAACTAATAACTTAAGTAATTTCAAATTATATCACTTATAAGTTGTGTTGTCCCAGGCTATTAACTAATGTTTCAGAACCTGTAGTTTCACACAACAGAGAAGGAAAAATGTCAGAAACATCAAATATCAGTTTTTTTTTCAAAATGTTTGTTTAGAACAAAGTATTCAAATGTTCTTATCTCCTCCAACTTTTATAGCTTTTCTGAAAATCTTTTTATTTCTCCCACTCAGCAAAACTTTTAGGCCAGTGCTTTAATTCCTCTGTACAAACCTAGTAAAACATGTTTAAACAATAGTTCTTTCACGTTCTGAAACTTGAATGATTTAAGTGGCCAACAGCTTTCTACTTTCCTTCATTTTCTTTTCCCTGATTTTTCCACTAGAATTGGCCAATCATAAAAGACTGAGGTCAGCCCATAGCTAAAGGAGGAAAAGACATAGTCAACCTGAATTAGAATAAAAGCCTCTGAGCTTTTTTCCCTGTGTGCTTCTTCACCTAGTTTGGCATACCATCCTTACAAAAGAATTTTCTAGCTGAACGACTTTCACTTTATTCCTGTGTGTTTTATATGTGTGCACAACACTAAGATTACACCTTGTTTCTTTCAATCATGATGAGGAAATGGCATTGTTCTTACAGAAAAATCTGCTCTTTTAATGTTTTCTACTTAATTACTATTATAGTAATATAGTTTCTTAAGTGCACTGAGAATGTCAAGTAATGTATTTTTATTGTAGTCCCTCCAGACTTATTCTCCCAACTTATCTCTGATTAACCCCCACATCTCTACCACAGTGCAAGGTCAAACTATATAGAACATACTGACCTATAACTCCCAGAGATCCACCTGCTTCTGACTCCAGAGTTTGGGGGAATGTATGGTGTGTGCTACCAAGTTCAGTTGAGCATCTGGATATAAGTAACTAGAAACAAATTTAAAATGCTTACATTTTACTATTTTCAGTATGTGTTTGCTTTGGTTGTCATACATATTTACATGTATTTATTTGATACACTGCGCTGCATTAAATAGTGATTAGTGCAGGAAAATTCTTTTAAACAAATAGATGTCCCTCTAAAAAGGACAAAGTCTCAAACTACATCAAAATTTAATTTAGTTCCATTAATCTGTTTATGTCATTCTATATTTTATTATGTATACTTACGGTTTGTCCCCTTGCCAGGATTAGGGGCTGCTCACACCAAATTAAAATACCATGTTATAGTTCATTTAAATTTGGGATTGCATAAAACAGTGTACTTTTTTTTCCCTTTTACTGTGATATATATCCTGTCTAAAAGCAAACTGAGGGAGGAGAGGGTTTATTTTAGCTTGAACTTGCCTAAATCATAATCCATCACTCAGGGAAGTCTGGCATGAATTGAAACAGAAACTATAGAGGAATGCTTCTCCCGAGCTTGCTCTTTCCAGCTCATGCTAGCTAGCTATCTTATATAGACAAGATGCACCTGACAAATCCTTCTTACATCAGTTAACAAACAAAGAAATATCCAATGGATCTGATCATAGGCTATTCTTCTATAGGCAATGTGACTCTTGGTTGTATCAATTCAACAATAAAATTAACCAGGACAAATGGCAATGTTAGTTAATACTTTGCATGATATATGAATTCAATAACATAATATGAATGAAGGTATGTATAATTCAGAAAATCATTAGTCTGCATTGAGGGAATAGGTTCTTAGAAAATTATTGTCCTAGAAACCAAGAGAAGTAATTCAGATTTCATTTGCTCAGACTCTGAACAGAACAACATGAAAGCATTGTCTTACTTGTATAGAATTAAGATTCAGAAAGAAAACCTGACAGCAATGTCATCTATCAGCATTAGTTTTGCATTTTATTTCATTCATATTATTTTAGCTTAAGCTGTATTAATCATTCAAGACCCTTATATGTTATATAGTTTTACAATGGAATGTAAGTCTTAGTGTTTTCGACTTTAAACATGGTTATGTTCACTTTATCTATTGTGTCTATATTTAGAATAACTGAGACTATCAATCTTATTCCAAGAATCACTGTGAAAATTAATCTAAAAAGTTAAATAATAGCTTTAAGTCTTTAAAATTCCCATATATTTATCTAATGTATATTATATACTTATCATACCCAAAAACCTTACCCTCAAACTTCCCTTAGCACCCTGGCCCCATTTGTTCCCCAGATTCATGTCCTCTTTGTTTGTTTTCTATCAAAAACAATCACCTGAGTCCAATTAGTACTACCAGTGTACATATGGCTGTGTAGTCATTCACTGGAATATGATCAAGTTGCCAGCTGCTGCAACCTCAAAGGAGAGTGACTTGCCCTCCCTCAGAAGCCCACAACTGCAATAGCTCTCTTCAAAGCAGTGTGGCCTCAGTCTCTAATCTGTGCTGGGATTTTTTTTAACTGGTTTGATTTTGTGCAGGACTTGTTCTGATTAATGGCCACTATTGTGAGCTGATGCGTGCAATAACCACACCAGTTCCAGAAGCCAACATTTCACAGATGAACTTTCCATGCCATATTTCTTTTATGCTTTCTGGTCCCTAAAGTACCAAGTTCTCTGAGATTTGAATGGTGCAGGTATACTGCCAAGACATGCTCACTAGTGAAAAATGGCGTGAGGTTTATGGGGGTTGTAGTTAGATAAGATGCTGTTCATGTTTCCATTACCTGGGCAAGATCTTACAGCTGGAGGGGCAATAGGCATTAGAGGAGAAGCTACTGCATTTTTGCTAAGAAGTCGTACTCTTAGCGTCTACATTCTAAACATTTACATTGAAATCAGCAGACTTGTGTTGCTCTCTGCTTTGATCAGAGGTGATTCTTCTTTCAGTGAGTAGTGAGTGGTCTATGCTGAGACTCAGGATTTCTCAAAGCACTACGAAAAATAGATATGAGGTGTCAGCTATAGATAGGTCATCAAGCTACCACTATCTAAGAATGATTGTGTTGAATTGTAATAATTAGACCATTTAGTTTTAACCTAATTGCTGATCTAGCTGGTTTTAAAACTTCTTTCTCACTCTTTAGTTTTCTATGCCATTTTCTCTTCTTTTCCCTTTTTCCTGCCATTCTTTGTTTTCTGTTCATTATTTTATTTCCTCACTTAGATTTGTTTTAGTTGTGGTTTCTATACAAGATTTCTGATCATTTGCAGAGAGAATGAACATAGACTTCAGTATATTTTGAGAAAGAATATACACTTGTGCTATTTTACATGCAATTTAGAATTTATAATATATAAAACAAGACCAAAATGTAATATCAGTAAATTATATATTATACTTTTATCTATATCTCATACATCATATACATTGATCCTATATAGCATATCATATAGTATACTAAATAATTTGATTTTAATTTTTTACAATTTTGATGTTTGGTAATATATATTATATATTATTTATATCATCTATCTTTTTTAACTTCACTTAATAAAATTACTACACATAGAATAACATGTCTTATATTATATAGTAAATATATAAACTTTACATAGTATAAATAGATATTAAAATATACATATATTAATGTAAATATATAATATAGTAAATCTGTATATATACATTGCTTTGATCTTGACAGTTTTATCGTCAGCTTGTCATCTTGGAGGTTTATTTCTCAGCATTCCCAAATAATTTCATTTTATACTATACATATATTAGATATTTGAAGAGCAATTTTTCTCAATTTAGACTATTTATAAATAGTGCTGATATGTGTCTTGTTTGTTTGCACTTATTTCTTGAACCTGTGGAGACTTGGTTTTAAGGTCTTGAGGGCAGATCACGTGTATTTGTTCTCTTTCTACTGACTTTCAGAAGCTCAGTGAACAATTAACATTTTTGCTGTGTTTTCATTGTGAGTATATGTTATCAGATAGATCGGTGTGCATACAACAAAAAAAATGTTCTATGCCATGCACCCTAGAACACGTGACTGTCAACTTCATGCCTGAATCTCTGCTCTTAGTTACCGCAAATTTTGCCTTTAAAAAATGCATGCTATTTAACAGGAAATGTAAGTATTTCTTCCTCAGAGATGCTACTTTGCTGGTGTTTAGAATTTACAACCTGCATACCCCATTGTTTTGGTTTCCAAATTGTGTTTCATCTACGCTTTAATTGAGTTTTTTTTTTTAATTTTTTTTAGCAAATGATACAGAGGCATGTGGAGCTTAGTTTTAATACCTAAATTTTAAATGTATGGTAAACTACCATTTGCAGTGTGAATAAGCAGAATATAATAATCACATTACATGGGTAGTGTTAAGTATTTTTTGTCCGATAAATCTTTTTGCCGACACAATAATCCAAATCAAACCAGATCAGACTGAATTAAAAGAGGTTCAGGTTTAATGGATGGCAACAATCCTGGATGGCCCCCAGGAAAACACGGATAGGGGAACAGAGAACTGGCAGACCAAGGAAAATTGGGACACATGTTTATTTTCTGGAGGGCAGTTTAAATAGAAGTGGTCTTGACCCTGGGGAGGGGTCACCAACTGCTGGGCTTTCTTGGAGGTGGAGTTTGGACTGAGTCAACTCCCAGGGGAGGGGGCTTATGCCAGAAGCTGGGGTGAAGCCCCCAGCTGAACAGTTAGGTATGTACATACACACAAACACAAACATATTCATAATCATACACAGACACACACACACAAAAGCACACACATCACCATACACAACAGCTCCCCATGTACATGCAAACACATCTTACATATATGATCCACAGAATGGAGGCAGAAAGAGAATGTGTGTAGCATGGTATTTTGAATCACAAAACTCAGCCACAGTGACACACATAAAAAAGGCACAGCTCTCAATCATTCTGAATGCAGTTTCACCAACTAGGGATTAGGCATTCAAATGTGAGCCTACGAGGATATTTTCATTCAAATTTGCAAATCTTGGTTATTCTACTATTTCAGTTCTTTATGGATAGCCTCTGTGATTCGTTATGCTAGAGAATTCCCTTGATTCTGCTTATGGCTGAGTCTGAGTCATTTGAACTAACTTTCATGTAACTAAATATCTCTCTTTCTGTTTTACCTTATAATTTGTTCACTTTACCCAGAAACTTTCCTAGTCATTTGCATTTCTCCCTGTGTAACATTTCCCCTCTAGATTCATCTCATGGAAAAATACATATTCAACTACTAAGATTTAGCTCTCAATCTATTCTCTTTAATCAAGAAAAATAGAAATGTCTACTTCTTCCTCCAATAAACCTTTAAGCAAAATTCAGTTATAATTTTTAAATTTAACATTTTTTTCAAGATTCTATTCTCTTTACTTTAGTAGGCATATCTTCTCTACTCTTATACAGATTTGTAGCAATGATTTATATATTTATTTGGGAGAAGTAAATGAGTATATGAAAAAAAAATCAGCACATTTCTGATAACTATTATGAGACTATTAATGTCTTAAATGAAGTAATTCTGATTGTCGTAATAACTTTCAGTGACTGTAAGATTGAAAGCTACAAAATCAAGCAGCACCTGATTTTAAACAGTTCCTGCACTACCTATGTTCTGTTTATCCCAATTTACTATTCCTGAATTCAGGATATCAGTTGGTTTTCTTTTTTTTTTTTTTCTTATTTATTTATTAAAGACTTCTGTCTCTTCCCCACCGCCGCCTCCCCTTGCCCTCCCCCCCCCAAACAAGTCCCCCTCCCTCATCAGCCCAAAGAGCAATCACGGTTCCCTGCCCTGTGGGAAGTCCAAGGACCACCCACCTCCTTCCAGGTCTAGTAAGGTGAGCATCCAAACTGCCTAGGCTCCCACAAGGCCACAACGTGCAGTAGGATCAAAAACCCATTGCCATTGTTCTTGAGAAGCTGGAAACAACCTAGATGCCCTTCAATTGAAGAATGGATGAAGAAAGTATGGAATATATACATATTAGAGTACTACTCAGCAATAAAAAACAAGGACTTCTTGAAGTTTGCAGGCAAATGGATGGAAATAGAAAACACTATCCTGAGTGAGGTAAGCCAGACCCAAAAAGAGGAACATGGGATCTACTCACTCATATTTGGTTTCTAGCCATAAATAAAGGACATTGAGCCTATAATTCGGGTTCTTAGAGAATCATTTGGTTTTCTAAAGTTCATACCCTTTCCACTACCAGGTAGACTGGCAGTGTACTGTCAGTGTGGTAGCAAGGTATTGTTTTAAATTATGATGACACTTTAAGATAAAAGGAAACTAAGGATTTTAAGTAGATGTGATAACCATAGACCAAGAGAAACTAATTATCAAAATCAGTTGCACAAGAGGACTCAGTTTAACATCTTCATGCATCCGTCCTTGCTATGCAAGTCCTCTCCTGTCAACCTTACTCTCTCTTAAATTAATTAGTACTTTTAAAGTTATTACTTTTGCACATATATGTGAATATTTAAAACTTGCTAAGTTGATTCAGTGCTATATTTAAAAACATGTGTTTATGGCTGACAATTTGGAATTTAATAATGTGTCACGGGGCTTGTGGTGGTTTGAATAGGAATGGACCTCATAGACTCATGAGTTTGAATGTTGAATGTTTCGGACACAGGAAGAGACACTATTAGCAAGTGTGGCCTTGTTGGAGTAGGAGTTGCTTTGTTGGAAGAAATGCGTTACTAGGGATTGGACTTTGAGGTCTAAGAATCTCAAACCACATATAGTGACTCACAGTTTACTTCCTGCTGTCTACCAGTCCAGATGTGGAACTCTCAACTTCTTTTCCAGCACTAAGTTTGGGTGTATGCTGCCATGCTTGCAGCTGTGAAAGCATGGATTAGTCTCTAAAACTGTAAGTCAATCCCATAAATGTTCTCCCTTATAAGAATTGCTATGGTCATGATGTCTCTTCACAGCAATAGAAACACAAATTAAGGCAGGCCTCAACCCTAGGAGATAATAATGATCCTATTCTCAATGGATGTTTGACAGGTTGCACTTCATCTAGGGATAGGAATTTGCTAATTTTCCTGATCTGCATCGGCATGTCAACCAGTGTCATTGTGTTGGTCTTGTTTAAGCAATGATATTTTTTAGCTTTCATGAGTGTAGACTACCTGCTTTATTTATAACTCTGTGGTTGCTGGTATCACTGTTGTTTACTCTTTTCTCTTTTCGGGGGCCTGCCACCCAGCTCCTAAATAAACCACGCACATAGAGTCTTATTATTACTTATAGAAACCCAGCCTTAGATCGACTTGTTTCTAGTCATCTTTTCTTAAATTATATTATCCCATCTATTGTTTGCCTCTTGGATTTATCATTTTCTTACTTCTCTATAACTTACTTTTGGTCTTTCTTGGTAGAAGGCTGGGTGGCTGAATGGCCAGACCCTGACTCCCTCCGTCTTTTTGTCCTATTTTACTCCCTCTTTATACTCTCTGACTGTCAGCCCTGTCTATTCTTTCTTATGCCTTCCCTTTGGCTGCTCCACTCTTTATTAGACTAATAGGTGTTTTATACATGCAAAGAATCACAGCTTCACAGAGCCACATGAACAAAAGCAACACATATTACATCAATAAGCAAATGTTTCCCAACAAAAACGAAAGTAAGACAACTAAAAATAATATTTGAAACCAGAAATTACTCTTTTGTAGCACATGTTTTGATTGTATGGCTCATATAATTGTTCAGCTCCCTCTTCCACATTGTGGGTGTGGGGGGGGGGGGGGGTCTCTGTAAACAGCACAGTCAGCAGAGTTGATCTGTGTAAGGTAAGAACAAAGTCTAGTGCAACACAACTCAGTAATCAATGTTGGTAGAAGCTTCTGAGCTTCTGGTCAGATGTCAGGTAGTTTTAAGTATCCTCACAATTTTTAAAAAATCATTCTGGGGTGATTAACTCAATCTTGTGTATACCACGAAGCTTTAAAGCATAATTACATTGAAACACTTTGTAAAGTACATATAACATCTTCCATAAAGATGGTTTCTAAAGATTGACTGATACTAATGTTCAAGATAAGGGATTGTGGAGAATGACTAAGATAAACATGAGAATCTATTAGAACTAGTTGTGACATGACCATACAGATAACACTGGGTCACGAGGCTATCAATCACATCCATTCTAGCCTGCTGGGTAGAAACATGGATGTACATCAATCTCGTTTTTTGAAGAGGCAACACTGAGTGTTTAATATCCCTGTTTTCCCTAGGACTTCTGACTGAGCACAGGTACCTCATGATTGCTACGTTCCATAATGCTAGCTTTACAGTACAAGGCACAGATTCCCTCCTATATAGTGGGCCTTAGTACAATTACACAGTTGTGGTTTCCTCCCAAGATAAAAGTACCAGTTACTATTATACCCTTGGGGATATCGTATAATAGTAGTCATTGTCATGTGTTGTTGGCTTTACAGTTCTAATTGTGCTATTATATTTTTTAAGAATAGTAAGAAAACAAGAGAGTAGTATAATACTATGAAAATATAAATACAATAATGTGGTCTCAGTTTTTTTTTAATTTATATATATATATATATATATATATATATATACATATATATACATATAAAATACTTTGCATAAAAGTAAATTAAGGGATAGCTTAATTCATAAAGTACTTAATCCACAAGCCTGAACCTATGTAAAATGCCAGTCATGGAAGTAGATATCTGTAATTTCCACACTAGGGAGACAAAGACAGGATGGTTCTTAGAGATCATTTACCAACAGGCCAAGCCAAATCAATGAACTTCAAATTCATGCATAGATCTTGTCTCTCTCAGAAAATAGAGCGTAGAGTTACTGAGGAAAATGCCTATTTATTTCTCTCCTTCAAATGTACATACACATACAAACACACACACACAGCACAGACATACATATAATCACACAAACAAACATGAACAAGTACATACACCACCCTTAGTACACATCATTACTTTCACAAACACACAAATGCAATGTAGCAAGAAACTAGTTTAAATATTATCCTTTATGAAGTTTTAAAACCATAAACTGCTTATTGTAACAAATGTCATCAATGTATATAAAGACACAGATAATTTATTCTAAGTTTTCATTGAAAGTCAAGTATTAAAGATATATGCAAAGATACAAGAAATTTGTCTGAATAGCAATTTCTGTCATCTATAAATAGTCATTTTTCATTATTCTTTCATCTAAAAGCACAAAAGCCACCTGTGTCCACACTTAATAATGAAGCGTACAGTGAGACAAACATGCAGAATAAGATATCTTCTAATATTCTACCGTGGAAGCAGTCAAGGCTGCTCATAGATACTACACTTGACAATAGAACTAAGTTTCTGTCACAAGCAGGTTCTATCAATCATCCAATCATTAAGTCAAATTGGTTTCTGATTTTCTGGTACCTGAGATGTTTTTGTGGCCATGACCAAATTCCACTGGAGGATTTGACTAGAGGGGCACAGAGGCCGTCTGGCAATGGTTATCCACACTTCACTCAGCAAGCACATAGAAGCTGAGTGTCTGTCAAATTGGTTTTTAAAAGTAATTGACACTGTACCAAATTTCTTTGAGCAGATGTGTCATTCCATCTCTTTTCCCTTTTTCTCTTTGTCATATTTCTCTATCCCCTATCTCCATGTTTGCCCCTGGTACTTTTGTGCTTTTTCACTTGAATTGAGTCTTAGTAAGGAAAACATTATTTGTAATGAAAACATAACCATGAAATCATTGCCTCTATTGTGGTGACTTCATTTCACATAAAATATTTAAAAGCATGTTTTCTATACTCAGGTAAAATAATAACAAGATTATATTACACAATCATCAACAATTGATATGCCTAGAAAATAAAATAGTTCTTATATTACCAAAACTTTGGTCTAGATAAAATACAATAGAATCCAATTCTAAGAAAACACAAAGAGAGAACAAAAGTGGATATACATGAAAATGTTGCGTCGACTCTACTTAGTCCCCAGTGTCTTCTCTACAGTACAAAAGAATTTTTTTGTTTATCTGCCTATCTATGTGCTCTGCCTCCTAAAATCTGAACAGAGAATTACACTATTTATATTTTAAATTAAACTCATCTAACATGAGGTCAGATTCTTTGAACAAGAGTGTTTATAGAAGATGGCATACTTTAAGTCATTATAATATCGTTATGAACTATATTGCTTTTATTCTTTAGATGGGGATTGAGATGGAGCCCAGGAACTGTAACACTGAGCTATACTTAAAACTCTCTCTGTCTCTCTCTCTCTCTCTCTCTCTCTCTCTCTCTCTCTCTCTCTCTTTCTCTCCCTTTTGAAACCGAACCTCACAATGGAAAATTTTCTTGCCTTTGTCTCTCAAATGCAAGCATTACAGATGTATACCACCCCCATGCTGGTTTCTTTCTTTCCAACAATGGAGCAATTTGATTTCAATTTCAAGTAGTTTATTTCATAAATTATCTTAAGTGTATGTGTTAGAATACAGGGCAAGAGAGAAAAGTATTTTATACTAGCTTGCTATCAGTCATGTTACCTCTGCAAACACCTGAAAAATATTAACATAAGTTATATTCATAAACTAAATAAGTGTGCATTTCCCAAGAACTTGTTCAAAATAGACTAAGAAACCATCTCAATCATCTATAACGTTTGTTCTTCAGTTTTTGGTCAATGTTAATGTTTTCTGCAAATTCCCTATTAATTTTTTAATTCCATAGCACTTTTAAATAGTGAGTAGATAGCAAATTGGGTTCAAAGAGAACACTCAGGGCAGCAATAGAAAGATACTGTACATTACAATGGCCAATATTTAATATGAATTGTATAGACACATTTATGAAAGACTAAAAAACACAGAGATTTAATATTCTACATCCCTATATCATTGCTTAGTTTCACACTGACTGAGGCGTTCCCTGAGATGTCTCCTAACACTAATGTCATACTACAACTGGAATTCCAAAACAATAAAAAAAATTACTTAGAGATTCTTTATAATTTAGGAAAAGCTGAGCTATTGTTTATAAAATTATTAGAATACAATAACAATGTAATCTATAAGACTATGATTTTGCTCAAACTGGAGCTAAAGGCAAAGAAGTATCTATGGTATTCTGAAAAAAAAATTCAAGCTTTACCAAAAGAGATTTGGCAAGATTCAGTGATTCATTCTATTGTTCTGCTTAATAGAAAACAAAACTGAGACCACGTACTCCAATGTTCACTTGGGTTTCATCTTTCCATGCATAGGGAGATTAGACACATGTGAATCCTTTTATATAGACAGAAAATGACTTGTAATTAGTGAAAACACTGTTAATTTTCCTAAGTATGTTTTTTTTTCTTTTTTTTCCAAGTAGTAAAGAATTATTTCCTTTTATTCTAGATTTTGAGCATTTCGATGTTATTTTTTTTACTTACTTTTTAATTTTTTTATTTATTTAAAATTTCCACCTCCTCCCATCCTCCCATTTCCCTCCCACTCCCCCAACTCCCCCTCCACCTCCCTCTCCAGACATAAGAGAAGTCAGGGTGCCCTGCCTTGTGGGAAGTCCAAGCCCCCCCCCCCAACCATGTCTAGGAAGGTATGCATCCAAACAAACTAGGCTCCCAAAAAGCCAGTACATGCAGTAGAATCACAATTCAATGTCATTATCATTGGCTCCTCAGTCCGTCCTCATTGTCAGCCACATTCAGAGAGTCCGGTTTGATCCCAAGTCCAGCTGGTCTTGGTGAGCTCCCATTAGATCAGTCAGTCACACCATCTCCGTGGGTGGACGCACCTCTCGCAGTCCTGACTTCCTTGCTCATGTTCTCCCTCCTTCTGTTCTTCATCTGGGCTTTGGGAGCTCAGTTCAGTGCTCCAATGTGGGTCTCTGTCTCTATCTCCATCCCTTGCCAGATGAAGGTTCTATGGTGATATGCAAGACATTCATCAGCGTGGCTATGGGAGAAGACCGGTTCAGGCACCCTCTCCTCTGCGCCCATGGACCTAGCTGGGGAAATCCCCTTGGACACCTACCTGGGAACCCCTCTAGAGCCAGGACTCTTGCCAACCCTAAAATGGCTCCCTTAGTTAAGATATCTTCTTCCTGCTCCCATATCTACCCTTCCTCCATCTCAACCAACCCATTCCCCCAAGCTCTCCCCAATCCTCCCCTTCTCCCTTCTCTCTCCCAGTCTCCCCTTCTCCCCAATCCACCCTCACCCCCCTGCTCCCAACTTTTGCCCGGTGATCTTGTCTACTTCCAATATCCAGGAGGATAACTTTATGTTATTCTTTGGGTTCATCTTCTTATTTAGCTTCTCTAGGATCATGAATTATAGGCTCTTCCTAGCAATATTTCCTTCAGAATTTCAGCAGGAGCTATTTGTAAAATCTATATAAACTTCTTGCACAAAAATTCATAATCTATAAAGTAAGAAAGTATGCTTAGGATCATAGAAATTGCAGAGATACTTAATTATGCCTTGGGCTAAAGCATTTCTCCAAAAAGGATAATTTGTTGTTAGTTCAGGTATAATGCAGGAGCTAGTGACAGCTCACACAGTTGAAGTGCCATTTGACAAAGGAGCATGTGCTGTTTCCCAGTGAGAAAGTAAATTCTTTAGGTCCTGGTGCTAGAGAGGGAGGGTATCAGGACCAGGGAAAGGTGGGGAAGCTTAGGTTCTTAAGGCCTAATTGAGAGAGGGTGCATCTGACCTGTTTGAGGTGAATCCTCCAACTCGACTACCTGGAGCTTACAAGAATTCTTTGAGTTTGTCAAAACATAAGTTTTAAACACATTAGCATTTCCATTGTTTATAATTTGTACTGAAAGTTGCATTGTATAAACGGCAGTATATTTATGTCACATGTGACAGATTGTTTTTTGCACAATGAAAAGTATCTTTGAGGTCTATAGTTAGGAAACCACCTAAGGGAATTTAAAATTTTGAGCTGTGGCTTTTATGATAGTGGCATAGTATGCTGGTCAGTAGTCTGACAGAGTTTAATTAATAGCTTATTAGGAATTTATTGATTAATGGTAAGACTATGAACAGTAGAAAATTGAGAGAGAGATTTGATAATTTTCATTTGTACACCTTAAAACACTTTCTGCTTTCTTATATCCAGGAACATTCTTAGATTCTCACATTTTAAGCTCTCATGTCTTTACTTAAGTGACCCTTAAAGCACCTGTTGCTTTCCCATCATTATGACATCACTTTAACAATCAAGAGAAATCTGCTTTGTGAGTTTATTTATTATCTGAGCTTGGTAATGAGGTAAATTGTGTCCTAACTTAGCATTGGCTCTAGGTGAGTGAGGCCTGTGACCTGAATTTTACACAGACAACTGAGAAGGCAGATGTCTAACCTACCAGTCACTAAACTGTATCAGAGATTTTGAGAAGAGTTAAATTTTACCTGAGTTATTGGTTTAAAACAATTACAGAGACTTACTTGATTGGCTACCTAGAAATCTACTCTAGGGTCCTCCATGGTTATTGAGGCCAGGTCTTAGGGCAACGTCTGCCTTATAGCTGGCAAAATAGGCTTTGGAAGATCTTGTGGGTTAGGAGTTTGTAAGAAGACCAGTCTACCTTTCCTGGGCAATGAGGCAGTCAATTCCAGTGTCCTGTCATCAATGGTTTGAAGAGGTCTTTGCAGTAGTTGAGGTGAAAGGCAGTTTTTGGTCTGTGACTCGTGCTGCCACTTCTGATGCAAACTCTGAGTGGAATTTCCACGGTGCCTATCCATCTTCTTTGGAGGGAATGGGGGTGGTGCCAGGAGCTAACCTGTCTTTCTGTTATGAAAAGCCTTTTTTTATAATTTAACATTTACCAGGCAGTGGTGGCGCACGCCTTTAATCCCAGCTTTTGGGAGGCAGAGGCAGGCAGATCTCTGTGAGTTCGAGGCCAGCCTGGTCTACAAGAGCTAGTTCCAGGACAGGCACCAAAAACTACAGAGAAACCCTGTCTTGAAAATCCACAAAAAATAATAACTAAACATTAAAATTAACGTGTTCTCTAGATCTCTGAGAATTTGATGAATTTCTATTAGGTATATCTGAGTTATGACTACAGCATAGAATCTGCTTGGACAGCTGGATACAAGCTGAGAGGTTGTGGAGGAATATTTTACCCAGAGTCCTCCAGCTTGACTGTAACTGGTTTTAATGTAACAGGCCAGATTTATGTTTGCCAAGAACAAAGAAGTAAAGTTTTTTTTTTACGATGGAAGCTTAACAGTAAAAACTGACAATTTCCTATAAGCAAAACAGCTTATAGGAAATCTCTAGGTTAGATTTATGTTTGAGATAATGTTAGCTTTTGTTAACCTGAAATAGATGTTTATAACCTTAAATTTAAAAGTACATACCAATTTAAAGTATTTGAGACTTATTGTGTCCTTAGTCTAGAAGGACTATTTAAAACATTTTTTAAATAGTAAGCACATGTACACATCACACAGTTAATGCTAGCTTACACACACATAAAGTAAAATAAAAAATCACATGAATAATGAGTGAGAGAAATCAGACAGTAGGAGTCAGAAGGGTGGGTAAGGTCCCTGCATGACATGAACTCTTTAGTGAGCCCTGCCAAAGTGTACCATTACACAAACATGCCACATGCCACTTAGTCCGTGTAACAGTCACATAGTCAGTGTAACAAGAAATTAGAGACAGAGACGTAAGGAAAAGATGAGAAGAAACAAATCATAAAGGCAGCTGGCGACTTGTCACATAACTACTCTGGATGTGGGGCTGGCAGCCGTAGGTGCCATTTGGCTAGAGGGGGAACTGCACAAGTCTGTGGCTCCTCTCTGATCCACTGGCCACCCAGAATTGAGAGCCACAGGGGCAGCTGCTCACATGGCTATCCATATTACAGATAGTGGTTAAGACACTTGACCTACCCTTAGCCAAGATGGCGTCTGCGCATGTGTTGGCATTTACCCATTTAACCATCCACTGGCAGGAGTTAGAAAGGTACTGTAAAAGTTTGGGATGTTTTTTTTTTTCACCCTGTTTTCCATTAGTGACGCAGAAAGATGCCGTCACAGGCCATTGATTTGTTCACCAACAATATAATGGAGGTTGAGAGCACAAAATCCAAAGGCAAGAAGTCAAAAAGGGGGGAGGGTATAACCCGAAAGGCATAAAGCCAAAGACACAAAGCCTAAAGGGGAACTCATAGCCCGACAGGTATGAAATCTATGGTATGAAATTGAGAAGGGGGGATGTATTCCAAAAGGCATAGAGCTGAAGGCACGAAGTCGAAGTAGGTCCTGGAAGCAAAGACACGGCTCATTGAGGGTGGTGCAAGGGTACTAGGCCTGAAAGCCTCACTTGTGCTAAGTTTGTAAGTGAAGGAGACCAGCTGTAACCCTGAAGGCAGTGACTGGGGAGAGAGGAACTCGCCAACTGTAGCCAATGTTGTGCAGAGTATCCCAGTAGATGGGAAGCTGGAAAGTTGGTTGTTGGTCCTGGTCCAGGATCCCATGTCTAAGGCCACCAGTCCCCGGGTGGAGGGAGCATAGAGACAACCTTGGTGAGTCATCACCAATGTTATAAACAGAGCATAAGGTGAGTTCTTAGTGGGTCCCATGGTGGATGAAAGATAAATACGCTCTGAAGACAGAGATTGGATGTGGAGTTTATTGAAATAAAGTAATTGGGGATGGCAGGGCAGGAAGAGAGAAAGGGAGGGAGGGAGAGAAAGAAAGAAGAGAGAGAGAGAGAGAGAGAGGCAAAAAGGTCTTTGCCTCTTCAGAACAATGAGAAGAGGAGCTGGAATAGGCAGGGCTTGTCTCTTAAAGGCACAGGGTACTGTCTGACATGAAGCTGGGAACAGGACTTCACACACTATGCCAGGTTCACAAGGGGCAGGACCAAGGTATGCTTCATTGATAACTGTAGATAGTTTGCATCTTTTCCTTCATGAATTAGGATTATCTATTGATGAGTTACTATAATGAGATGTGGAGTGGGATGTGAGAAGGAATATTTCTACTCTCGTGAAATCTTAGGCAGAAACAAATATAGAACTCTTTTCATTAACCTCTTAAGAATGATATTTCAGGGCTGGAGAGATGGCTCAGAGGTTAAGAACACTGACTGCCCTTCCAGAGGTCCTGAGTTCAATTCCCAGCAACCACATGGTGGCTCACAACCATCTGTAATGAGATCTGGTGCCCTCTTCTGGCCAGCAAGGATACAGACAGACAGAACACTGTATACATAATAAATAAATAAATCTTTAAAAAATGATATTTCAGAATATCAAGTTAAGGTTTTGTGACAACTACCTTGCTATAAATTGCAACTCATTTGAATTTTGTGATTGTTTTCTCAACTTGAATATCAAGAGCATTTCCATCATTAAATAAACTCTATAAATATTATCTCCTTCAACCAGAGAAGCTAGTAACTTTTGTATTATTCACCAAAATGTTGGCTTTATACATCCATTCTAGATATACCTAATGTTGGATTCTTATTTCCTGATAATTTTCTTTTCTTTTGAGGTTTAGTTTTTTATGAGCATCAGGGTTTTTGCCTGCATGTATGTCTGTATGAAGATACCAGATTCCATGGAACGAGAGTTACAGTTTTGAGCTGCCACGTGGATCCTGGAAATTGAACCCAGGTCCTTTGGATGAACATCCTATGCTATTAATTGTTAATTCATCTTTCCAGCCATGAGAAATTTCTTTAAATGATGTGGTTCTACTGGTGGCCTCTATGTTTTTATATATATTCAAGTTTTTATAAATATTTACTTATCCTTCAAATGACACTTGATGATTATTTCTTCTCATTCCATCACGAATCATTTAATAAATGAGTTATTAGGATTGTACATAATGGATTTGGGCACTGTGAATCTAATTTTCAGATACTAATTGCAAAATCTGTTACTTCAATACTGTGTATCATTATACCAGAAAACTTTACTATTTATTTTTATTCTGTCATATTTGGTGAACACATAATTTATGCTAGAAAATGATTTGAAATCTGAAGACATAAAAATTAAGCAAAATTCCCTTGTTCTTGATGGGTTCAAGGTTCAGTGTGGTAAAATATTAAGCGTATGGGGGTTTGTGAAGAACTCTGTGCTTTGGAAGAGAATGATAATAAACATAGAGATAAATATATGTAGAAATGGAAACACTGCATTAGCTTGACGTTTATGCAATCATAGGCCAGTGGACATACGCTATCTTAATAGACTGATCTGGATATTCACTGAAGCGTCATTTTCTTAATACCATTATTAATTAGCATGGACACTAAAATGCTGTCTATGATCTTTTCTTCTGGCTGGTTTTGATGCTCTCATAATTCTCTCTATATAAATAACTCGAGGTTAGAGATAGAGGTCCAGTGCACATCAGCTTCAGCAGCTCAAACACATTTGCATATATTTGCGAGTCTATATGTACTTTTCTTCATCCCTCTTCACAGACTACATCATCTTTGGGATTCAAAATGCTCTTCAGCTTCATTGCCACCTCTGCTTTCATCAATCAAGCAACAAATTAATCACTTAATGAGAAGGGTTGAGTTAGATAATGGGCTGAGTGAAATCATATCTGTTGTATGCTCATAGTATATGCAAGGAAGCCGATTGCTGTCCTCGAGCCTGTAGCATTGCATTTAATCTCTTTCTTCTTGTATTTGTAATTATTAAGCAGTCTTTTCCATTCACACTTATTCACTCTGTGTCATCGAAGCAAACTGGACTCTATTTTCCCATGGTTTTTCATTTCTATTACGTAAAAAAATACTTTGATTGACCTATGTTGTTTTAGTAACCAGCTTTAGTATTTACATTAATCCCATAAAGATATAATTTTGACACATGTAATAGGCATCTTGATTATTATAGCCTCTCCAATAGTTTTCCATAATTCTGTTTTATTGCCATGTCCCTCAAATACGAGTTAATTTTCCATATTTATGAGTATTATTGTTCTTTTTGTTTTTTATTGTTTGAATACCACTGGATTTCAATAGAATAGTATTGTGATCTTGGGTATGAAATGATCTAGTACGCTTGTAGGCCCACACCTGTGACCATGTATTGTATCAAGGAGCAGTCAGAACACTTAGATCCGTGGTCTAATGTTGGTAGATTCAGATTTTGTAGGCCCAATTCTGGCTGCCACTATTATTAAGAGGCCATGACTGCATTATCTATGCAATACTCAGAAGACAGCGTTTCAAAGCCCTCCTACCTTTTTTTTTTGACTAGTATGTTCTTTTTTGCCCCCTCTCCCATGCTATTTCCTAAGTCTTCAAAGAAATGATGTAAATATCCAATTTAAGCTGTCTCAACAACTTGTGTAGCCAAGATTCTCTGCATTCACTGCTTTTCGTTGGAAAGACAGGCTTTTCTGATTAAGTTTAAAGCAGTATCCATTTAATATTTAGAACTCAGATTTTTTCATGAGAATTTAGCTAAATATTAGCAGTATAATTTCACTCGTAAAGCCTAAGACTTTCTCAGCCCTGTGTTATTTACAGAGCTTAAACAATTGTGTGAAATCCCATTTGGCTCAGGCTTCAAATCCAAGCAGTTGTAGCTTTTTACTCCTAAATCAGTAGTGTCTCTATTGCACCAGTGGGCATTTCTTAGTTGTTAGGTTAGTATTGTGTACCATAGGCCTCACAGATGGTGTAACCATTGGTGACGTTTCTCCCCAGCAGCCTGTATAATACTTCCAGGAAAATTAAAGCTAGATGCAAAGGTAAAAAATTCCTGATCTGTTTCACCTTGATTTTTTTTCTACATCTTCAAACCAAGGTATATGGTGCCTTTTGCAACAGTGTTTTATCAACTAGTAATGTTGAAGGAGTAAGTATAATGGGAACAGCTTGCGCTGTTTGGTCAGCGACCCTCACTAGTAATTCATACAGAAGAAAGACTCAAAACAGAATATAAATGTACAACAGACATCTTGGCATACTCTCAGAAAACAATTGATGGAGAATTGTCTAAAAACAAAGACATTAGAATCGGCATGTGAATAATTGAGCATATGAATATATAATTATGTTCTTTTCATGGAATAAGAATAATCAAACACTGACAAGTTTAGTTCGTAGCCTGACTGGTAAACATCAAGTCTGCAAGGCAACAGTTTTTAAAATTCAAGTTACAAAAGCTAGCACAGTTTTTGACCACAATAAAAATGGTTAGCTAACATAATACTTCATAGTTAAGAAGACAATATGCTATGCAGAGTGAGTAATAAAACAAGAAGGAGATGGTCTGTAGGAGTTTCCATTAAACACCAGTATGGGTGCAATTCTCTGGTGCTGGACACTAATTTCTAAAATAAATCAGACTCACAAAATCTGAAATTTTGAATCTAATTTGCAATGTTAGACATAACAAGAGAATTTTCTGGACAATGGTTATATAAGTAGTTAGAAAGCACCAATAATGATGTCAATGTAGAGAATAACTTTTTAGAAAATGTTTAGAATTCTGAGGTTCACATTTCTTTCTTAACAGACAGTTTGTTGGCTAAATTGTCACAGTGCATTCTAAATGACATTTTAAATTAAAAAGTGAAAAGAAATATGACCCACAGTATTTAATAGCATTAATAATTAATAGAATCAATATTTTTTATTATTACTATTTTCACTCACAGTGCCTTACTATCTTCCCTTTTCTCCTTTCTGACAATTGCTTGTTTATATCTCACAAGTGTTTCTTGACCTAACAGTTTCTAAACTTTCTCTTTCTTGTACTTCCTTTCCAAATCTCATTAGCAAAATCTTTAGCTTTGAGGAGACAAAATGTCAAGTTACATTTTTAATAACTGTTCTTTTACCAGTTCTTTTATTTTTATATTTTAGATAATTTTATACCTAAGTACTAACCTACACCATTTCTACTTTTCCCACACATCCCAACTAGCCCTAAGGTCTATATCTCAATATCATTACCTCCTGTGGTTAATTATCCTTGTTTTTCCTACACACATACTCATGCACGCACATACGCAGGCACACACACACACACACACACACACACACACACACACACACTATCCTGTGAGTCCATTTGGTGTTCTACTATGTGCTTACATTTAGGAATGATCTTGGAGCTTGTGTAACCTACCTTTCTCAATCAACTGATTTTCCCTTTCTTTACAGTAACTGTTCTATACTTGTAGGTCGTGGCTCCTTTGAAGGTCTAACAGACATTTCACAAGGATTGCCTAAGACAATTGAAATACACAGATATCTACATTAATATCATAACAATAGCAAATTATAGTTATGAAGTAGCAAAAAAACTGATTTTATGGTTAGAGTGGCACCACACCATGAATAGCTGTATTATAAGTTTGTAACATTAGGAAGATTGAGAACTACTGCTCTCCAGCCATTAATGACCTGGAGACTTTCATGAAGGTGTAGATTCTTATGAGATTTATCCCATTAAACTGGACTTTCAATTGGTGTCATTATGCGGGCCTGGCTGAGGCAACAAAAGTGCTGTGCTTTCAGAGGTATACATTTTTTAACACTTGTACAAGATAATATTTCACCATGAATATCATTGTCCTATTGCTTTTACAATGACCTACATACATGTTTGAACACAGCTTACTGAGCCATAGGTATAGGAGTTGCATGATGTACCTACCATTGGAGTATGATGGCACTTAAGCTCTGTGTTTTTGCCAGTTGCTTGTTTCTTTAATGTAATCATCTTCTTCTGCTACAAAAAGAAGCTTCTTTGGTAATCGAAGAGGGCTTTCCTTATCTGTGGATATAGTGAATATTAAACCTATATATCTGTAAGAAATTATACAGATTAAAGAAAATGAAAGTAATAAGGTCGCCTCCTGGATCCACGACTTCACCACAGAATATTTGATTAGACTTACAGGGCAAGTTCTACTCTAGTGAATAGGTCTTATGTCTAATTATACAGTGTTGCATAGCCATAGTTAAGAAGCAACCTCAAGTGATTAAAGGCCTCAGTGTGAAACTGAAATTGCTAAAAGAACATACAAGCAGAAAATTAAATGATATTTGTTTAGGAATGGACTTTCTGAACAAGAACCCAGTTAGCCAGGAATTGAGGTCAGCTGTTTACAAATGGAATCTCATAAAACTAAAATGGTTCTCTGCAGTAAAGGAAATAATAAATTGAAAGGAGAAAAAATCGACAGAGTGGAAGAAAATCTTTGCCAGCTATATGTCAAATAGCAGATTACTTCTCACAAAATGAAAATAACTCATAAACAAAGATCCTAGAAAAAATTATCAAGTTAACAAATTATCTATGGATCTGGCAGAGTATTCTCAAATATAAGAAATAAGAATAGGAAAAAATATTCTTAAATATTCAGCATCTCTAGCAATTAGTAAAATGAAAATTAATACTGCATGGAGACTTTGTCTGATGCAGTCATAATGGAGGAATAGGAGGCTGAGTGATAATGTCTTCAACATCAAGCATGCAACTGAAGGCAAACTGCAAGTAGAGTGAGAATTAGTCTCTCAAAACCCCCTCTCATTGATACGCTTCTTCCAGCAAGGCTGCACGTCCCTATAAAATCTCCAAATAACACCAACAAGTAGGATACAACTGGTTAAATGTTGGGTCCTATGGGTGATATTTCTAATCCGAACTGCCACAGAAGCGGAACTGCAAACCGCATATTTTAAGACAAAAATAACACACTAAAGTGGAAATGTACAACATGGTCAAGGAATATAAAACTAGAGTTCATGCAGGAAGACTGATGGTTTGATGGTTGTGATGAGAAACACTATGATTATTTAAAGAGTAACAATATATACTGTACTGTTAAGAAGCATAATTCAGAAGACTATGTTAGATAATTTCTTTGTTTAAATCTCCACTTGATATACACTAGAAACATAAGCTATAAATGCAGCATTTAATAGTCTATGGGTCCAAATTTGCTACTATAGAAAGTAATTGGGAAAATATAACATATTGCTGGATAAGACAAATTGGGTCATAATGAATTTACTTTAAATGGTTGATCCCGTTTGACATTAATAAAAACCACTAAATTATTTGCTTGAGCATTAATAGCTCATTTTAAAAAAGATCATTTGTCATTTGCATGCTTTCTCATGTTTTATAAATGACAGTGTTATAAGGTTTACAATCTATGAGAAAAATAATGTAGCAATTTTAAGACAACTCTTGAGATTCATTTGGGCTTCCCCATTAAGCATTTACATAAGTATTCACAATACTCTTATGGCAAATTTTCATCATAAAGTGTAACCTAAAGATTTTCCCCAGTTTCTAATCAAGGAATATATTATTGCTAACATTTTTTATAAACATATATCTGTTATTTGTAGATGGTAGTTTACTTGGATATGTATTTAACAAAGCAATTATATTCTGTACAAATAGATTTCTTGAGAAAAAAGTGCATTCTTGATATTATACTACTTTTGATCTCCTAGATCAGAACTCTTATTATATCTCAAAAGCACTAAAATCACGATTTCAGAATGCACGCTCATGCACTAAAGAACTTTGTTCCCCAAGTGACTTGTTAAAGGGATGTTAACACTGAGTATTACCAAAGATTTGAATATTCTGATTTGAATGAGGAATATTATAATAATAATAGACTGTGGTATGAATATTAATAATTCAATTGACTACTAAAATAGGTTATAATTAATGTTAATAAATGTACTTCTAAACCTGATGCAAAAATTTGAAATGCTAAATAAAATAGGAAATAGCCTCAGTTTTTTGGAAGGTAATTCTGAAGTTCAAAGTGTTGTGTTTTGTTGTGTAAGAATTAATATATGCATTGAATAAAAATATATTGGCTAAATTATTTTGTAATGCCTATTTTACAAAGAGTTAGTAGTATTGCAAAAGGAAATTGAAGTTACGTACTGAAAGTAATATCTATTTCTGGTTGATGTCTCTGTACTTCTTTTGATTTGCAATCCACATACATAGTTGACTTGAGTATATTATTTTAAGTTTTATGTCAACTTGACATAAACTAGTGTAATTTTGAAAGAGAAACCTCAGTAGAGAGATTGCCACCACTGAATTGACTTGTGAAAGCCTGTGTGTCATTTTTTTTATATTAATGATTATGACTGAGGGCAAATCCCAGTGTAGGTAGTGCAAATGATGGGTTAATGGTCCTGGATGCTAAAATAATAGTGAACTGAGAAAATCACAATGAGCAAGCCAGCAAACACGATTTCTCCATGCCTTCTGCTTAAATTCTTGCCTTCAGGTTCCTTCCTTGAGTTCCTGTTCCAACTTTTCTCAGTGATGGACTGTTACCTGGAAGTGTATGATGAAATGCACACTTTTTCCCCAAAATTCCTTTTGGCAATGGTGTTTTATCACAGAATCGAAATTCTAAAGTAAGTAATTAGTGCTGTGCAATAATCCTTCTGTACAATATGTAAAATATGTCACAGTGGTTGATTTAATAAATAAATTGACTGGCCAACAACTGAAAAATATAAAGTGAGATGAGAAATCCAAATTGAGAAAACTGGGAGTCAAAAGAGTTGTCAGCCAGATGCAGAATGAGTTGGGCACACAAAATAGAATAGAAGTAAAAGCCATAATTCTCAGGGCAACACACAGATTAATAGATATGGTTAAATTTTAATAGCTAGTTAGTAAGAAGCCTGAGATATTGGCTGAGCATTTAAAATTTATATCAAGTCTCGGAGTCATTTATTTGGAAAGCGGCTGATGGTTATTTTGGAACAGGCAATCAGGAAAAGAAAACACAGCCTACAAATTATTATAAAAGAATCTATAATCATATACTTCATATTAATATGCATATATGAATTATTATCTTCTTGTAGTCTGAATTATTCTAATAGAGTCCAAACTTCACTGAAAATAGAATAGACATAGTAGCTGCATTAAAAAAAAAAACAATTCTGTCTACTGAAGTACCCACAATCATATTCTGTAAGAACATATTTATATTCAATTCTTTGCCACATATGAATTAAATATTTATTATGAGTCATAATTTTAGATTTTAGCATTTAAACTGTGGTTACCTAAACAGACACGACTATGGGATGCGTACATACTTGTTTCAGTGTAACTTGTTTATGACTGATGAAGTAGCTACGACAAATGATTTCTGGATGGGTCTCTGAGTCTTGTTTTGGAAAATGTTATCATTTATATTGATGGAATTAAGTTATTTCTCTCTAACACGGCAGATACCACCCAAAATGTAAAGTTCCCATAGAAAAGATGATAACTATGTCCTGTTCTGAAGTCGGAACATTTGCCTCCAGTCCTGCCCTAATCATTCCTGGTCCCCAATGGACTCTTGGCCCAAAATCGTATTCTCCAAGTTCTTAGGTATTTAGAATGGAATAGAATTTTACCATTAAATACTAACTTTTATTTTTATATAACAGCTTGTAACACTATTTTTATCTGAAATTATTCAAATAAATTCTTATAATAAATATATGAATGAATATATGCATATATTTAGATATTTCTCATATGTCTGTTTTTTATGATTGCCTTTTTATTAGTTGCAGAAAAATAGATGAATAGACCTAAGTCTTCTGTTACCTTCAAATAAACCTTCTTGGGGTAGTGTAATTACAGTCCAGGACAGGGATTCAGCAAAAAGAAACCTATTATTCATCAATGGTTCAGCATTTTGTTCTTAGAAATTCAGTTTAAAAAGTATAAGCATATGAATACACTCATATTCAGGTTAAATTCCATTATCATAAACCCATAACAAAACAGATTTAAGTATTTGAGAAAAATACATGGTGTAAAGATAAAGAGATCACTTACTTTTCCTCAAAATTGACATTTTAAAGTACTCTCGTGTAATAATTTATTAATTAATAACATTTTAAATATAAATTGAGAAATCAAAGGAAGACCAATCAGCGAAAACTACCACAGACAAAGCAAATATTTATAAAATTTCCAAATGATTATTAATATATTTAAATGTATGAATTCAATTGAGTTTTAAGCATGATGCATATCACAAACTGACTAGGAGACAAACCTCAATATTGTTCAAAAAACTAAATAAACTAATAAATGGAATAAGTATAAACAAAACTACAGTACCAAATGATATCTTTCAAAGAAAGGCATTTGCTCACTCATCCTCTTTGCCATGTATATGTATACACTGTTATTACATATTTTGCTAATGATTTTCCTCTGCTGAGCAACTAGCCATCTGGTGTTTAATAGTAGTTAATTGCTAGAAATTCATAGTTGATATTAATTTTGATTTGGTCCTATATGCATTTTAGCAGTTATGGAATTTTTAAAAGCAATTTCTTTCCATGGAAGTTATCCACTATTCTCTAATTAAAAGAAAAACCAACTCAGTATCAAAGTTAAAAATATAGTTTTTACATGATCAGTAGTAAGTGAAAAATCAGTGTATTCCTATGAAAATATAACCCATAATACTCTTATGCTGTCAATGTTCAAATTTTAACTTTTATGAAACAAATTAAGAAAGGACAATTACTTAAAAATTATGTATAATGAAAATTTGGATCAAAGAAAACAGTATAAATGTTTGGAGTTGGAAATTTTCTTTCGGCCACCAACCAGCTCCCATAGAACGATATAGAGACTTATTATTAGTTATGAATGCTTTGCCTTATTCTAGGCTTATCCCACAACCTCTTTTAACTTAACTTGCCTGTTTATATTCATCTATGTTTTGTTTGGGGTCTTTTTTTTTTTTTTGTCATTTCTTTCATTCTATATGTCCTATTTTCCTATTTCCTCCATGTCTGTCTCTCTGGCCCCTTTCATTTCTCTGTAGTTTCCTTTTCTTTTTTCTTCTCTTTTCTCCTGAGCCTAAATTCCTCCTCCTACTTTCTTTCCCTGTCTGGAAGTCCTACCTATAAGTCTTTCATTGATATCGGTCATTCAGGTTGTTTTTTTTGTTTTTTGTTTTTTTTTTTTTGTTGTTGTTGTTTTTTTTGGTTTTTCGAGACAGGGTTTCTCTGTGGCTTTGGAGCCTGCCCTGGAACTAGCTCTGTAGACCAGGCTGGTCTCGAACTCACAGAGCTCCACCTGCCTCTGCCTCCCGAGTGCTGGGATTAAAGGCATGCGCCACCATCGCCCGGCTCCATTCAGGTTTTTTTAGACCAGTCAGGTACCTTCGGCAGGCAAGGTAAAGCAGCAACACATCTTTACCTAAATCAACAAATGCATCACATCTTGAAATATTTAAACATATATCCCACAAGTAACTCAGTCATCTGTGCTTATAACCAGAGAATTAATACTTTCTACATGATTTGGAAGATTGTCAAGTTTTCAATAATTGCATTTTTGGTTTTGTGCTTCAAAAATTTATGACTCAAATTTTCTAAAATCTATATCATAGCAGTGAGCTTGACATTCTACTCTCTGGGAGGCCTTCTTTTTTCTGATGGGAGACGTAGCAAGAAGGGATTCTGGAGAAAGGGATGGTGTTGATGAGATCTGGGAGGAGTGGAGGAAAGAAAAATTGATTGAGATGTAGTGTAGGAGAGAAGATTCTATTGTCAGTAAAAAGGAAATCATGAAATGTCCTAATTCTTTATCAAAGTTTGTGGAAATTGGCAGATTATCAATGCTGTTAATTCAGATCCAACATTTTTTTTTTATCACAACCGCTTGCTATTCTCCTGTTTGTACTTTTTACTGAAGTGTAGAGTAAATTCAACTTTCAACTTTTCAGAATGGCATCCTGTACTTTTCTTTAAAGGATGGTGATTGATGCCCCTGAAATCCACTTCACTATTTCTCTACAGGAAACCTTTAGAGGCTCTTGGATAATGTTTCTGCGTGGCAAATGGCAACCAGCTGCTCTGTTTATATGTCGCCATTCTTGCTTTGCCTTCTCAGTGTGCTGCCATTAAATTTGCTTTTCCACTTTAGCTTCTTGGAGGCTGGATTACTCTGCTCATCCCATAATAGGAGATTCTGAAACCCAAGTGTAGGTTTTCACTGAAAAGGTGAATCAAAACAAATAAAATAGGTGCTGACTAACAGGAGTTCTACTCGGAAAAAAATTACTTTAACACATCTGGCTGAAATGGAATTTGTATTTGTAAGTTTTCAAGTGGAATTGAAAAGCGCACTACATATTGGTCTTCTTTTCACAGCGTCTTCATTTTGTGCTTGCAATACAAGTGAAAGTCGCGTCCTTGCTCTATTTTTTACATAAAAGTATAATATGTGATGTTTTTAATGTCTAACAGAATAAAACCCTTTATATCTCTCAATCTTTCTGCCTACCTGTATTCTTACTGCTATTATTTCTATTCTAAAGTATGAAAGTGAGTAATATTATGTGACTGACAAAGGAGATCAATGTGAAAGTATATTTGTGTATAGGAAACAATAGCAAAGCCTAAGTGACTATTTTTAAAATCTTTTAGAATCTTAAACCTGAAGGCATGAAACCCTGATTACTTATGAAAGACTGATAATTAGGAATCACTCAGCAAGCAATATTAGAATTTAATGGCAAGAGAGTATCCAGTTTGCCTCCACATTTATTTAATTATGTGAGTTAATCAGTCCTCATTTATTAAGTTTATGCAATCATGGACCCTAATAGAAGCACATTAGATTTTACGTTAAATACATTCTGTAAGCTACCATGGTTCTCCATTCTTCTTAGTAGTATAAAGTTTTAGCATGATATGCAAACCACTCAATTTATAAGTTGGTAAAATATAATTGCACCAAATCAATGTGAATTCATAATGAAACCAAACTAAACATTATTTTATAGGATTTGGATATACGTGGTTATATATTAAGTTTAAATAAACAAATATGTGTACGCCATAATCAAGTATTCATTTAAAATACACATATCAAAACAAAATATCAATACTTAAAGTGCCATGTCCTGTGAAGCAAATATGTGATACTCATTATTGAATAAAGATATAACAATTTATATTTAGAAAGAATTTTGTGATCTAGAATTTCAAGCCAATATAATCTTTGTAGATAAGAAAAAACTGTCAGTGTCTATTTCCAAATATCAACCATTCCCTAGTACCTACAATTTCTCTCAAGGAATTTAAGTAGATTGAAAAACAATGTATGAATACTTCTTACTTTAATTTATAACATTTAATCTGCCAGGAAGCATTTTAGTATTGATCAACATAAAAATCATCATGAATAGATGTATTTTCACCTAATATAATTTATTTTGTTACTTTGGAAGTTTCCATATTAAAATCTTATTCTCTATTAAAATATGCAAATTAATAAGACTGCTTATATAAGGAATAAAACATGAATTTAACTTCAGAGTTGTTACTTAGCAAATAATTATTTAAATTACTAAAGACCGAATGTCAGTGATATGTAACCTCCCCAGAGTGTCTCAGAATTGTACAGCTACTTGCCATTTCTTGGCTGTCACCAGAGCTCAGCTTGATAAAAATCTTATCCTGAAGATGCCCACATTTTAGTTACCCGATAAGGAGAAAGGACGCAGGAACTGAGCTGGAACTTTCTTTTAGTTTTCATAGCTCCAGAAGGTATAATGCAGGTTGGAGGAGAAAAGCCACTAATGGTCTTCCCTCACTGTGAACCCTATGAACAAGATCAGTCCTCTAGACTTATGTGCCTTATGAAATTGTTTCACTAATGTCCCGAGTGCAACAAACTGCCTTCTGATCTGATAGGGTCGAAGGTCATTTAATTTAATGGAATTCATACCTGGCTACTGTAAACCTGATATAAAATGGTGGGGAGATCCAAAGGCCTAGGAAGTGAAGCAAATAAAGTGTGTAGCTATATTGACCCAACCTCAATCCAACTTGTAAATATTTATTCTATAGAAATATCCTCCTCTGTCTTAATCAAAGAAGCTTTTCTTTTCAATTTGTAATTGTAGATACTTATTTTTATATAGTGGCCTGTTGTACACATAATGAAGACTGAATAACAAATGTGTGCTCAGCCCTAAAGAGGACATGAACATCTTTTTCTCTAAGTTCAGGCACTTTTCAGAAGAATGGGGAGAAACTACACAGGAGACAGAGACATAGGTATTACTATTATCTGGACAAAGCAATGTGATCGCAGTCAGTAACTCACAACATCTGAAGATAATTGCATTGAGTCTGTCCAATAATGGATTCACCCACAACCAGACACTGATTGGTAGGGGCCTCAGGGGGCCCTGAAATTCACTGCTGAACTATATGTTACTGAATGATAAGTTTTGGAAGAGGAAGGAATAATGCCTTTAGTTGTTTTCCCACTGATGACCCCACTAGGTTCCAATAAACAATCCCTCTCCAATAATCACATGAAAGGCATCAAATAAACTAAGCTTGTAACAAACCAAGGATTATAAATTTGATAAATATTTTGATGGAGAAGAAGGGGGCATAATGAGACTAGAAAGGAGATTAGATAGAGACATTTTTTCAGAATTTTTTTTTGTTTGTTTTTTTTTTTTTCGAGACAGAGTTTCTTTGTAGCTTTGGTGCTGGTCCCGGAACTAGCTCTTATAGACCAGGCTGGCCTCGAACTCACAGAGATCCACCTGCCTCTGCCTCCCGAGTGCTGGGATTAAAGGCGTGCGCCACCACCGCCTGGCTTCAGAACTATTTTATGTTTATGTTAATATATATGTTAAATTAACAAAGAACAAACTAATTAATAGTTGAAAAATAAAAGTAAAAAAGATGATATCCTTACACAAAACAGGGCATAAAATATTTCTACTACCTACTCCTGCTTAGGGAATTCCATGTTACTACAACTGCTCTAGAGGAAGCTGCACACCCAGAGTGAGGAAAAAATTTGATTTCTAGTAGACAGAGGTATGCAGAAAATTCCATGTCTTATAGTAGCTGCATAGGAAATTGTGGACCCAGGTGGTTTCACTAGAATCACAGACACTTGGAAATGTTTCACATCACTTAGCAGCTCAGAATGTACCTTTGGACTCTGGGGAAGGAATCGCTCTTAATGAGTCAGGTCTGATAGAGTATGGAGAGTTCTATGTCTTGCAGTGGCATCAGAGGAAGCTTCAGATAAAGAGTGGGGGCAAAATTTAAATCCTGGCTTGGTCCACAAGTGTGTGGATGCCATCCGTCTCCTACTAACTGCAGTGTTAGCTGTGGACCCAGAATGGGTGATGGAACCTAACTTTTAATTAGGCCTACAGCTCTCTAGAGAGTTCCATAACTCCGACAGCTTAAGACATAGGCAAAGGTCCTTAGTTTACACAGGGAATTAACTGACCACAGAGGATTATTAAAGATACATTATCTAGACCTAAATAATAATTCCAAAGAGGGAAATCCCACATCATGGGTTTGTTTTTCTTTTTCTATTGTTACCTGCAGTGTGCTCTGGAGAACTAAACCCTAGGGCTAAAGTGTCATTTCCCTCTGAATGTGTGCATACCATTGGTGAATAAAGAAACTACCTTGGCCTGTTGATAGAGCAGAACTTAGGTAGATGGGAAAAACTTAACTGAATGCTGGGTGAAAGGAGGCAGAAAGAATGAGAAGCCATGGAGTCACTGCTGGAGACAGTTGTGCTGAAACTTTGCTGGTAGGCCATGACCTCGTAGTGATGCAAAGATTAATGGAGATGGATTAAATTAAGATGTAAGAGTTAGTAAATAAGAAGCTAGAGCTAATGGGCCAAGCAGTAATTTAAATAATATAGTTTCTGTGTGATTATTTAGGGGCTGAGCAGCAGGAAACCAACAAGTGGCCTCCTCCTACAAACCTACCTAGAATTAAAATAGAAAAAATAACAAGAAAAAAGTACAACTTCAAGCAACCAAATCTATATGTGGATGTCTCAGCACAAAACAGACACAAGACGAAAAATGAAGATAATATATATCATTCACAAGTATTAATCCTATAATTATGGCATCTAATAAAAGGATTTGGAAGAACTTTCAGACAAAGTATTCAAAAGAATGATAAAATATATTTTCTATGAATTAGGAAGATATGAATATATTCCAAGATAACAAAATAAAGAGATTAAGAAATTTAATCTATGATTTGAAAATGAGAGAGAATTGAAGATGAAAACTTAAACTGATACTTAAAGAAAAGATACTTTAAGATAGTCATTCAGCTATCATCAGAGAAACTTTCTCCTGTAGCAGAAAGGAACAAATATAAGAGCCCACAGCCAGACAAAATACAGAGTAAAGAAGACTTTAATAGGGTGTCTACTGCTGAGATGAAACAACATGACCAATAAGCAAGCCAGGGAGGAAAGGGTTTATTTGGTTTACACATTTTTTTTTCTGAGTCAGGGTTCCTTTGTGTAACAGCCCTATCTTTCCTGGAACTAGCTCTTGTTGACCAGGCTCTCCTTGAACTCAGAGATATGCCTGCCTCTGCCTCTGCCTAAGTGCTGGGACTAATGGTATTCGACGCCACTGCCTAGCTGACTTATACTTTTATATCACTGCTCATCATTGAAGAAAGTCAGATAAAGGACTTTAAACAGGAAAAGAATCTGGAAGCGGGTGCTAATGCAGAGGCTATGGAGGGACACAGATGGTATGACTCTACCAATAACGAGCTGGGCTCTCCTGGACCAAATATGAATTAAGAAAACATCCTAGCTCTTGCCTGGAGCCTGATCTTACTCAGGCATTTTCTTACTTGAGGATTCCTTTTCTCAGATGATTTTAGCTTGTGTCAAGTTGACATAAATCTATGTACCACAGGGCACTTAGTTCTAAATGGAATGTCTCCACCAAATTCATCCCATAAAGTGTTCAGAGAACCCCGAAAAAGTGGAGCAGGAAAGAATGTAAGATCCAGAGTAGATGGAGGACACCAGTATTATAAAGCCATCAAAATCACCGTGAACAAAAGTTATATGTATTCACAGAGACTGAAGAGGCCTGCATAGGAAAGGAAGTGCTATTCCACAGATCCAGGAATGGCAAGCACGGTACCAGCAGGTTTTGCCGTACTCCCTTCCCTCTTCCTTGCTAAACCCTTAGATTACATTCCTAATGCTAGCCCCCACAGTCTATTTTCTTATTTGATCACTAAGTTATTGCTGAGACTCACCACCAAGGTCCAGCAATCAAATTTCATTATTTGGCTACACTGGCTAGCATGTCCAATCAGAAATTACCAACTCATTCTAACATATTGTCCCTAACCATTCCCCTTTAAAAATCACTTTTGAGAGACAACTGATGATTAGTTTGTCAGCTCCAGTCAGCAGGGCAACCCCTAAACCCCATTTGGCCCTCTTGTGTAACAAATCTATGCAGTGAGAAACTGGTGTTGGAATGTGTTCTGTGCAGATACTCAGGCCCCTTAAAGGACCTGAATGGGTCTCCATCAGATCCTCTATGAATACATTATGGCTACCAGTTTACTGTATCTATGGGATTCTGAGAATGTAAATTAGGGGGTCTTTGATACTTGTGACTTCTCTTGGGCCCTTTTCCTTCTGAAGGTTTGTCTTCTTTGTGATAGTTTTTGTTTTACTTTAATATATTTTATTTTATTATTTTTAAAAAATAAATGAAGAAAGGTAGAGAGGAAGGACAGGAAATCATGTCACTATGGTAAAGGTTACCAACTGAACCATTATTTAGACCTGCTGAGAGAGAGAAAATAAATGTTCTCCGATAGAATGAAGCATCAATCACTCCAGCATATGCCTCATGTTTAGCTCTAACGGGCCAATACGTAATTGACTCCACCATTTTTTTCTTTGTCTGTATCTGTGTGTGTGTGTGTGTACGTGAGCATGCCCTATTGGTTACAGTTTGTTGTTTCTTCTGTGTGTGCTTCGTTTTTTGTGGGGTTGCTTTATTTCATTATTTCATTTTCTTGTTTGAGAAAGAACTTAAAGTTGGGTGGGAAGGAAAGAGGATTTTTAAACATGGGGGAACACATCAAAATATGTTTAAATTTAAAAGTTGTTTTAAATAATAATTCTATACAAGAAGAAAAAGTTAACCTGAAACGATATTAGAAACCAAAGCCTTAATAATCAATCTCTGTGTAAAGTTTCAGTACTAGAATGGGCCACAAAGGAAACAAAAGTAGGAATAGAATACAAGGGAGTGTGTCTGGGTCACTCAATCATGGGCATAAATAATTTTAAGAGGTGATACAAGCAAAATAAGAGAGTTCTGAGACATTATATAAAACCTAAATTTTCGATTATGTTAATCAAGTGATAAATGGATAGTGAAAATGTGGCACATATATGCAACTAAATTTTATTCAGTTCTAAAGAAAAATTGTAGTGTGAAAGTTCCATGTATGTGGATGGAGCTGGAAAGCATTGCCTTGAATGAGGTAACCCAGACTGAAAGGGGGGACATTGGATCTTTTCCCCCCATCAGGTGCATCTTAGCATTGATTCTTTAGATTTCTGAGTTTCATTTGGAGTATCTGTAGCATCCAGGAAACTAAGTAGGGATGAGTTTTTGGAAAAGAAAAACTATAAAGGAAGGACACAGGTGATACAGGAAACTAACAGAGAGGAATATTCAAATGAGGAGAGGTATGTAGAGTACGGCAGAGGAAGGGTTTAGGCAAAACATAACTAACACCAAGTGTGTCTGAAAAAAATGTGTGTGTGTGTGTGTGTGTGTGTGTGTACATTTTCTCTTAGTTACCTTACACTGGGGATTATGTTTAACCTTGATGCCTTAGACTGCTGAGAGGTGTTGGCCACTTCCTGTGACCTTTCTGAATTTCAGCAATGACCACTGTAGCAAGATATGCCCACAAGCATATTTATATAGCATGAAATCTATAGAAGTATGCATCTTCTTTCTGCTAGGATCTCACACCTGCTTCACAAGAGGAGACATTTGCCTGGTATTTATCTGACCAAGAACAAACTATCAAGAAGATCCCTGTCTCTAGAGGTGAAACTTCCTTTCTTTCTAAGTGGTATAATATATATATGAGTCTAGATTAATCAAGCTTCTCTAGAGTGTGTATATATATATATATATAATTCTGTACTATACACTATGTATATTGCTGTTGGTTGTGGTTAAACTACTCGAATAATGTGCATCATCAAAATGAAAGTACAAAATCCAATAGAAACCTTTTTGAGTAAAACGTAGAGAATGCCTGCAGTGGGGTAGACAAACATGCTAGTGAGAGTAAGGAAGGCAGGGGAAATGTAAGCACTTCCTTCTTCTGTGCTCCTTCAAGAGGGCTACTACCATTAGGTGTGGTCAACATATACAGTGGGACTTCATTATTCAAGTGAGTCATTCAAGAAAATCCCTCACAGGCATGCTCAGCAGCTTGGCTTTTGATTCCAGATGTAACCCAACTGATAACCAAGATTAGCAATCACAATATCAGACTGCCCTCTAAATTTGTATCCCTCTGCGTTTTTATTAAGACACTTTCTCAGACCTCCTTAGAGATCCTTGTGAGGTATATGCTCCTTAGCAGAGAATCCCCAAACAGATAAAAGTACAGAGAATCAGTCAGTATTGGTGGGTTCATTCACAAATGAAACCTCTATATCATACTTTCTCCCCGGAGCTTATGGATATAAGGAAAGAGAAAACAAAGGATTATAAGACCCAATAGTTGGAAAATACAGAACCTAAATAGTGTGTTGGAATATGACAGCACTATTAAATTCATAACCTTACAAATACTGCCATTTCCTTTAGAAGACCTGAAAAAAAATGAACCCACTCATAATTCTAACATAGAACAGGAAACTCTTCATGATTTTATAACCATCATTGAAGAGACATGAGAGGATGGATGCTTGGACAGAAAGAGTCAGTTTTTTAGGGTATGTTTTCTGGTAAGTTTATTGTGTGCAATTGGATGGTCTCACATCCAGAGATATGCAGAGGGTACAACATACAGTCAATGGTTACTTAAAAAAGGAAAGGAAGACAATTTGTCAGGAAGGTGGGGTAGATATAAAAACATTTAAGGGGAGGAAATTAAGATGAATATGTTGAAAACTCATTGTAAAACATTTTCTGAGAATTGATAAAAATATTTTAAAAGGTAGTAAAAATGATTCTATTAAAATAGAGTTCAAAGTTTTTACTTTTACAGAAATTTTAAGATAATTAAACTAAAAAATCTTATGTATATTTGATAACTAGAAATAAATTATTTTTTAAGCCCTGAAAAAGAAATTAACCAAAAAGTAATCATATAGAAAGGGAATCTATTATATGTTTAAACTTGCAGAGCCAAAGAATGTAAATAGACATTTTGTTTTATTTTTCACTTTTCCTTATATGCACAGATCCTGTTCAACATGCAAATTTCCTTTAGTAGTCACATAATTGTTTATAAAACAAATATTTTTCATCTAAAAACCAACATTTAAAACATTTTTCAAATATTGTTTAGGACAATATTTTATGTATTTAGCTGTTCAAAATTATGCTTTATTGTATTATCATTTAATATTATTTTAAGAACAATTTCAGTCATTTATAAAGAAGATTTTTTAAGAACTATTATTGCTTTTTTTATATTAGTTACAAAAAAACAAATTTAGCAATCCAATCATGAGTATGTGACAGCTACAAAGCAGTCTATTCCTACTTATTAAACACAAACTTTTACTCTTCATAGGTGTCTCTGGTCCCAGGTCATTCATGTTTTCTTGGGTTGGCTTGATATTCTTAGCAGACTGATTGTTCTGGAAGATTGAATATGAAAATATCTTCATTGAAACAAACTGAAAACAACTTAATTTTAACTCTATAGCTGTTACCCACAAGATTTAGCCGTATTTTCTGCTTTCAACCTTCAGAGTGTCTTACTGTGATTTAGTAACAATCATGTCTGGATTCTTCCTCTCTGACATGACCCTTTCAAATTTATGTCCCTATATCTTACATCAATCTCAGCTCTAAAAGCAGCAATTTAAAAGCAAGCTAGTGTGTCCATCCTTTAGGACATTTCAGCTATGTAAAACTAAAGTAGCATACAAACAAAGGACTTGTATAATTGGCAAAGTTAGTTAATCAGGCATATTTCATAATAGAAATGTAATTTAATCACTTTTATAGTCATTATTTATTATTTTATCTTGTTCTTGCATCTGTCATACATATCATATATAATGCTTTATATGTGTTAAATAGAACTAAAAGACAACAAAAATGAAGAAGCAATCATTTTATTTCTCAAAGATGAGCATAGACAAAACTAAATTCTTAAAATGTCAGAAATAGTCATTGACAGCACTGAAGGATTCTTATCAAAATAGGATATGTTATGAATTGCATGCAAGAAACAGCACCTTATTTGGAGAGTAATAGCACTATCTCAACCATAAGTACGGAAGCAGCAAAAATGTCAATGTGTGTGTAATATGGACAATAATTTGAAGGTTTTTATTTTTATATTTTATTAATAGAATAGTGAACATACAAGTAGCATCTTTAAATTTGTAACTTAGAAAAGTAAACCAGCTTGCACACACACACACGCAGAAACGCACACACATTTTAACTTAAAAGAATAACAAAACATTTAACCAGATTTATATTTCAGTGCTCTTGTTGAAAGTTATGTCTTTTTTCCCCTTTAGTCAGCAAGTTTCTAAATAAGCTTTAACAAATTTTATTTAGTGTGAAGTTAAAAATTATAATGGGTTGTTCTGAAATCTTATTTTTAAATCAGAGAAAGGTTTTCTTATCTAAAATAGTCTCTGGATTCAGGAGCATCACTGAAGCTTATTTTTACAGGGTCAATAATTTCTGTTCTATTACTTATATTTATAGAAGAAAATGTGTGGACCAGAAGTGAGGTTTATTATTTAAGGTCATGCCTTGAAAGACGAGCCTGGGAAATAATGAAAAATCTTGAAAGTGGCACAAGAAATGACAATCATATTGGGGAAGTGAAACAAGAAAATAAAACATGTTATTCAGGTCATTCTTGACTAATTATTTTAGACTTTTCTAACATTTGTTTTGGGTCGAATTGATTCCTCAGCCATTTCTCAACTCAGTTACTTTTCCTGGCATCTAGCCATTGTCTTCAACATTCAGATGACACATCATCACACCAAACAACCAAAATCTCCCCCTTGTCATGAAGACTAAGGCAATTGATCAGATCAAGTGCCAAGTTTGCTTTATTTTTTACTGAAACCCTAACCAAACTCCTGAATGACTCTCTGCTGACAACAATGGCCTTTATTTGCACAGAGAAGAGCAGCACTGTTAGAGATTGACAATATGTCATCAACTTTCTTTAAGAAAACATGTGTCTTGTATGTTCTAATACCAGTGATCTGGAATGTTAGAATACTAAGTAGTAGTCATAAAATGAAAGGCAGGTTGAATGTTCAACATAGTTTTCTGTGCACTTTCACAACACTTAAAAACATAAATTAGTAATTCTGTTTGTCTTTTAAAAATCGTGAATTTAACTAGTCTTTCAATAATGACAAATGAAATATTAATTTAAAATGTGGACTTCTTGCATTTGTAACTTTATCATATACTGAGTACTCTGGGCTAGGATGTATCTAATTAAATCTTTTAGAACAATGAGTCAAGTTGGCTCAATTAAAAAAAAATAAAAATAAATTTCCATGGAAATGGAGAACTGCATTAGCACAAATGTTAAAATAATGCCTTATGAACTATGTTATTGTAGTGAATACAAATGAAATCATGATTTGCCATTTACTTAATGTGTATTATTAAATGATTCATATGAATGTCAGGAGGGTTTTTCAAATGGTCCATTAAAACAATTTTTATAAACATAAGTTAGAATTATTATGAAAGTATTATTATAAATCAGATGTTTATTGGGGAAGATCTGAAAGTGAAAATAGCAGGGAAAGAACATAAATTAAGATCAAGAAGAGACCTTGCGCATCCGTAATCTATAAATGTCATTGAATTAAGTAGAAATCAGCATGTTTAATAAAAATCATGTAATAAGCACTCTTTCAATATTCAAAGATATATAAAATTAAAAATAAACATTTTAATACTGTTAAGACTTGAATATCATTTTTATATAAATTACCCATTTTAAGTAAAAAATATTTGATATTACTTGGATTATAATTCAGTTGTATTTCTATATAATATGCCCATCTACATAGGCATAGACTGTTTTTCTGAAATGCCCTGGATTTTGTGGTCTGAAAGGTTAAAGAACATCATAATTACAATATTTTAGAAACATTTCAGTACTTTATCCATACAAATCATACCTTAGCAAACATTTTTATTTTCTATCCATAATTGTCATTTATTTGGATTTATCAAGATTGTTTTATAATGTAAAATCGATTCTAAACTGAACAGTTCTAGTTTACAGACAACTCTTTCATAAGGAAAGTCTAGGGAGAACTGATTTTTTTTATCTGCTGAATTTGGCTTGTGTTTTGCAAAGCAGCTTATAAAAATCAACCTAAAATTCTTCTGTCATAGGCTGGAATAACAAGCACGTTTTCACACACGGAATGTTTTAATCCTATTTGTCAGGTTGTTAGCTTGTGTTTCCAAATCTCTGATTTAACCTGGCCCAGGAATCCCTGGTTAACTAAAGTCTAGAAAAAGGAAATGAGTTCCTGTCACTAGGCTGTTAGAAGGTCAACAAGAATGACAGATTCGCCATCTCAATTGCAGATTTCCAGCTAAAAGCCAACTGATGTCAAGATTAAGTCAAAGCTGAGACCTCGTGATAATAAACAGATTGTCAAGAAAGGAAATGAGAACGCAGCTTGGAATAGGAAGCCAGCCAATGAATCTGGCCATATGGAAATTAGAGGAGAGAGAATGAGAAAAGGAGAGAGGTGGGGGAGGGAGGGAGACACAGAGAGAGAAAGATACAGACAGAGAGAAACAGAAAGAGACAGAGAGATAGAGGCATAGAGATGATAGTGGAAGATGATAGATTTCTATATTGAATATATGAGTACCAGAAAGAGGAAGAGCAAGTAGAAACAGATGCTATAAACAGAAGTGCAGCATTGATTAATCAACAAATAGAAATGTCACTGATGGTTGAAGTGCTGAGTAAGAAGCTTACTAATATAACTTTTAATTAAAAATACACGTTGGATATCTTAGTTAGGGTTACTATTGCTGTGAATGAACACCATGACCATGACAATGTGAAGAGGAAAGGGTTTATTTTACTCATAGTTTCATGTAACATTTTATCATCAAAAGCACTGAGGGTAGGAACTCAAGCAGGATAGGAACCCAGAGGCAGGAGCTGGTGTAGAGGTCGTGGAGGAAGGCTGCTTACTGGCTTACCCCTCATGACCTTCTCAGTTTGTTTCATAGAACCTCAAAATACCCACATGGGATGGCCCCACAAACAATGCGCTCTGACCTCCCTATTTAATCACAAATTAAGAAAATGCCCTACATGCTTGCCTACAGCTCAAACTTACATAAATATTTTCTCAGTTTAGACTCCCCTTCTCTGATGACTCTAGCTTGTTTCAAGTTGTCATAAAACTTGCCAGCACAAAAAAAAAATGACTGGAAATGATATACAACCTTAGAAAGAGCATGCAAAAATAAAATGATTAGAAGAAATCATTGCAAACAAATTTTTATATCTTTACAGAACTGTAGAGTTATCCTGAAATGACTAATGTATACAAGTATGCATATAATATGTATATGTATGCATTTATATGCATACACATTTGGAATAAATAGAATGGATATATGTGAACATAAGTATATTTACATATATGCATGCAAAATACATATATTATGCATTTGCATATATTATAATATTTAAAATATGTGTGGTGTGTGTGTGTGTGTAGGTGTGTGTGTTTGTATTTTCTATTATCTCTCAACCTCTTTTCCAGGCACTTGAAATAAATTAAAGGAGAAAAAATAGAAAATTCTACTTTTACCTGTGGAATTTTCATTATCCTAGAAAACTGGAAGATGATTAAGGCTATTTTAGCACATAGTTACTCTAGTAGGAATTTGAATTTTGTGCATATGTGTGTGAATGCTTTCAAGTACATGTATGTGGTGATGTTTGTTGAGAGATATCTAAAATGGTTCTTCTAAGACTGGGTGAATTAAGAGAAAATTTTTGCAACAATCCATAGGATAACATCATGAGAATCTCGATGAATAACTTAAAAAGTCCTTACACTATGAAATATATGTAATGAAAAATATGAGGAAAGTGGAAATAAATGAGAATCAATATCTTTACTAAACAGTTTATTACTCATCGTTTTTGTTTTTTCTTTTTCTAAAAAAATAGAACTGCATATACAGTATTTGTGGTATAGCAACCCCTTTGTCCTCCAACTCCTACCATTTCAAAATCATTTCATTGTAGCACACACACACACACGATGTTCACCCAACGTTGCTAGTAGGTACATCATTAACTTTAAACACAACTTTCCATTCATGTCCAGAACATACTGTCTTGCAGAAGGCATCCTGGCCCTCTGGTTCTCATGATTTTTCTGTCTCTCTTCAAGGGTATGGCTTAAGTCTTAGCTGTAGGGTGTGTATTGTGTATGAACCAATTGGGTTGGGTATCCTACAGTCACTTTCCAGTTGTGGATCTCTCAGGTAGCCTCTGTTTGCTGAAAAAAGATGCTTCTTTGATGAGCTGTGAAGGCTAGCCTTATCATTGGGCATAAGGATAAATACTTAGAACATGTTTAGAAATGATTTTGTGTTTTAGGAAACTATTAGCAGTAGTTTCTCCTCTAGGGTATATTTCCCTTCTAATGATGGATACTTGGCAACTTTTATAGTTGTAGGCCTGATGATCTGATGGGTTTTTGTTACATGTGTCTCAAATTAAATTCATTTTGGAAGAAGAAACTTTAATAGGGAAAATATTCCCATCAGACTGGTCTCTGGCAAACCTATGCTTTATTTTCTTGCTTAATGGTCGATGTAAAAGGGCTCCGCTCCCTGTGACTGTTACCATTCCTGGGAAGGTGGTCCTGGGTTTAATAAGAAAGCAAACTGAGAGTCAAATCGTAGAGAGGGAGGAGCGATAATCGGAGAAAAGGCTTCAAGCCCATAATGGAGAAACCCAGAGACACAGCTGACATAAGCTAGTGGGAGATCACTGACTCCAGACTGACAGCTGGGGAACCTGCAGAGGACTGAACTAGGCCCTCTGAATGTGGACAACAGTTCTGTGGCTTGGGCAGCCTGTGGGCCCACTGGCAGCAGGACCAGCATGTATCCCTAGAGCATGAAATGGCTTTTAGGAACCTATTCCCTATGGAGGGATACTTGCTCAGACTAGTTATAAGGAGGAGGGCCTTAGTTCTGCCTCAAGTGATGTGGCAGACTTTGTTGACTCCCCATGGGGGGGCTTCACCTTCTCTGATGAATGGATGGGAAAATAAAATGTTTACAAAAAATAATAATAATAAAAAGAACATAAACTCAGAAATCCATGAGTTTCTGCCTTAAGGGTCTGATCCAGTTTGAGTTCCAGCAGTGATGGAGTGTGACCTTAGAGTTGTCAGAGGAAACAAACCTTTTCCTTCCCGTGTTGCTTTTTGTCGTGGTGTTTTAGCACAGCAATGGAAACCCTAGATTATACAAATGACTTCCCTTTTATTGAGCATTCTTTAAGTTCATTTAGACAGCTTATTGTTTCAAGGTATAAGTATTGCTATTGAGCCATTGATAATGCTATTGGGTTTGGAATGAGTGTGGTTCACAGATTTTATAGCTGGATAGGACTGATTGCTTTTCTCCCTTAGCATCTTGCACAGTTCCTTCCTAAACTATGAGAGCATGTACTCATGGAGGAGGATTCTAGGTCAGTACCAACTCTATTGTAGAGTTCAATAAAATTGACAAAAAAGAAAATATATTTTCCATATAATATATCTTGATTACGGCTCTCCTTCCCTCTACTAATACCAGTTTCTCCCAACCCCCTCCTTTCACCCTTATTCACTCCGTTTACTTTTTTTTTCTCATAAAATCACAAGCAGGCTTCTATGGGATGATAATAAAATATAACAAAGTAAAAGAGAAACAGATACATCAGAAAAGGACGGCACAAAGAGAAGGAAAGAACACAAGAAAAGACATAAAATGCAGATATAGACAGAGATCCACTCATTCACCTATTCAGGGACCCCATAAAAACAAAAAGGAGAAAAGACCTGTAGGGTAAAATTAAGAAATTATTAAAAATTAATTAACTTTTAAATAATTAAGAAGGAGAGAGAGAGAGAGAGAGAGAGAGAGAGAATGAATAAAGGTAAAACAAAAGACCTGACAAGGCCTTAAGAGACAAAGAACTTCCAAAGATGTTGCTGAGTATGTATGTGAGTATGCTGAGTTATATTATGAATGTAGGTAGGCACATTTCCTGCATTTGTGGAGGTAAGGTAACAACTTGAAGAAATGCATTTTCTCCTTCCTGTGTGGGCTGTAGTGATGGAACTCAGGTTATTAGCAGCCTCTGTAACAAACACTTTTACTCTCTTAGCATCTCATTATCCCATTGTATTTCTTTTTAACAAAAAAATGTACTTTGTTTCAGGTACATCCCTCTTCCAAAACTGCCACTGGGAGTAGGTCAGCCTATTTTAGGAATACTGGTGAAGTTTGTATCCATGCCTGACCCAGCCCTGCATCCTGACTAAGAGTATTTCTTCATATGAGTACCTTTTCTCTAATCCCAAGTCCTAGATTCAATTTCTCAGGAGCTTGCAATAATAAATTATACTGAAGAACAAAAATGCAACTTTCCCAAGTATTTTAATGGTTCCCTGTAAACAGAGACTGATTTTTTTTTGTTGTTGTTGTTGTTTCCTGGCCACCTAGACCCAAAAATTCACACAGAAACTCTATTAATCACAACACTTTGGCCAATGACTCAGCCATATTTCTAGCTAGCTCTAACATCTTGAATTAACCCATTTCTATTAATCTGTGTATTGCCATGAGGCTGTGGCCTACCAGTTAAGGTTCTGGCTTCTGTTTTCTTCAGGAGCTACATGGTGTCTCCTGACTCCACCTTCTCTCTGTCTCTCTCTCTCTCTCTCTCTCTCTCTCTCTCTCTGTCTCTCTCTGTCTCTGTCTCTCTGTCTCTCTCTCTCTTTCTGTTCTAATGTTCCTCCTGACTTCTCTGCTAAGCCATTGCCCCAAACAGCTTTATTTATCAACCAATAAAAACAATTCATATACTGAAGGACATCACATATCAGTTCCCACCTTGCTTTCTATACTCACCACTCAATTTCTGTTTTCTCCATGATACGCAGGCAAATGTTTTGACTAGGCATCTTGATCAGTAGCTTGACCTTCAGCACTAGGATAATTTCTCTAATTTCCATATAATCACAATGCATTATTCACAGAACAAACACAAGATATAACAAAGTAAACAACATAAGAAAGCATATTTAATGGCTTTACTAACTTAGGTTAAAAATGCTGTTAGTCATAACACAGGATACATTCTCATATTCTTCATGACAGTTACAATCCATGGTTGAAATATTATAAACTCCCCATTTCAAACTAACTTTAATTTCAAGGCTTGAATGAGATGCAGAGATAAAAATGAGTTGGACAATTATGCTTCTCCTTTCAACTGAGCAATCTTTGCAACCTATAGGTTGCTTAAAATTTAACACTGATTACTTTTGACATGCCAGACCTAGTAACTCTTTATGATTTTGACTTTCAATGTTCATAATAATAACATAGTAAGAACTCCCCATTGTTAGACTGTCAACGCTCAATTTTAAGATGTAACACCAGAGAACTTGCAGATTTATTTTTATATTGCTCAAGTATACAACACAAAACTATTAAGTAACAAGAACCTCAAATATGTGTAATAAAACAACACTACAATTAGATCCTTTGCAAAACTCAGTCTCTCTTAGAAGAAGAAAGAAACAAAAATAACAGGTGAGCTCTTGCAGGATTAAGTCCTTAACAAAAGCCTTACTAAATAATAGCTCCCAGAAAACTTTTGATTTTACATTTTCCCTTCTCACTGTGTGACTCTGTACTCTATTTCACAGAACAATGCACCGCTGAATGCTGTCACTCCTACAAATGGTGCGGTAGCAGCCAACAATTTTCAAAAGAAGCTGAATAATATATACATATCTTATTTTAATGTGCTCAAACACATGGACCTGTTAGTATTAGTGGTGAGTGAAAAATGTGACCATAAGGTGAAAGCACAGCCCATGCTCTGGAGCCTGACAGCACGACACCACATGCTTCATTAGATATTCTCCTCAGAGCAGCTGCCCAATGGATCATGAAAATGAATCCGAAATATTGTCTTTCTCATTTCTTCTATTTCTGCATACACAGATGATTATGAGCAGTTGGGATTTTGTGTCAGTGCCTTAATTCTCTTCTTTTACCTTGCTAGGTTTTGTTTCTGAATTTGAGTGTCCTAACTCATGGATATGCTAAAGAAAGTACTCATTTGAAGTTCTCTCTGTGTATTGCTGTAAAAATGGACATTAGGATATTTAATTTTTAAGTGGCAAAGAAGCTTTCTTAATTCCTTCCTTCCTTCCTTTCTGTCTTTCCTTCCTTCCTTCCTTCCTTCCTTCCTTCCTTCCTTCCTTCCTTCCTTC